>JAVHZZ010000038.1:0-1252226 GCA_036250195.1 Mixophyes australis
TTATACTTATTTTTTATCTTATTTTAATTCTTATTTTTATACTTATTTTTCATCCTTTTTTACATTTATTTTTATTCTTATTTTTCATCTTATTTTTCTCTTATTTTTTATCTTATTTTAATACTTATTTTTCATCTTATTTTATTCTTACTTTTATACTTATTTTTATACTAATTTTTTATCTGATTTTTTTTCTTATTTTTCAATTTATTTTTACCTTATTTTTATACTTATTTTGCATCTTATTTTTATTATTTATTTTTTTATTATTTTTATTATTATTTTTATTATTATTTTTCATCTTATTTTTTAATTTAATTTTATTCTTATTTTTTGTCTTATTTTTATACTTATTTTTTATTTTATTTTTATTCTTATTTTTTATCGTATTTTTATTTTTATTCTTATTTTTATTCTTATTTTTCATCTTATTTTTATTCTTATTTTTATACTTATTTTATTCTTATTTTAATTCTTATTTTATACTTATTTTTTATCTGATTTCTTTTCTTATTTTTTATCTTTTTTTTAATCTTATTTTTTATCTTATTTTTATACATATTTTTCATCTTATTTTTTATCTTATTTTTCATCTTACTTTTATTCTTATTTGTATATTTATTTTACATCTTATTTTTTATCTTATTTTTTATCTTATTTTTATTCTTATTTTTATACTTATTTTTCATCTTATTTTTCATCTTATTTTTCATCTTATTTTTATACTTAATTTACATAATTCTTATTCTTATTTTTATTCTTATTTTTCATCTTATTTTTTATCTTATTTTTATACTTATTTTGCATCTTATTTTTCATCTTATTTTTTATTCTTATTTTTAAACTTATTTTTCATCTTATTTTTATTCTTATTTTTTTTCTTATTTTTCATCTTATTTTTATACTTATTTTTCATCTTTTTTTATTCTTATTTTTATTCTTTTTTGTCATCTTATTTTTTATCTTATTGTTATACTTATTTTTTATCTTATTTTTATTCTTATTTTTTATCTTATTTTTTATCTGATTTTTATACTTATTTTACACCTTTTTTATTTTATTTTTCATCTTATTTTTATCTTATTTTTATACTTATTTTGCATCTTATTTTTCATCTTATTTTTTATCTTATTTTTTATTCTTATTTTTATACTTATTTTTTATCTTATTTTTCATCTTATTTTTATACTTATTTTTCATCTTATTTTTATACTTATTTTTCATCTTAATTTTTATCTTTTTTTATCTTATTTTTATATTTATTGTTCATCTTATTTTTATTCTTATTTTTTATTGTATTTTTATTATTATTATTCTTATTTTTTATCTTAATTTTTATACTTATTTTTTATCTTATTTTTCATCTTATTTTTTATCTTATTTTTTATCTTAATTTTAATCTTTTTTTCATCTTATTTTCATCTTATTTTTATACTTATTTTTCATCTTATTTTTTATTTAATTTTATTTTTATTTTTCATCTTATTTTATACTTATTTTTTATCTTATTTTTCATCGTATTTTTATACTTATTTTTTATTTTAATTTTAATCTTATTTTTTGTCTTATTTTTTATTTTATTTTTATTCTTATTTTATATCGTAATTTTATTTTTATTCTTATTTTTATTCTTATTTTTCATCTTATTTTTATTCTTATTTTTATACTTATTTTGTATCTTATTTTAATACTTATTTTTCATCTTATTTTATTCTTATTTTATACTTATTTTTCTTCTTATTTTTTATCTTATTTTTATTCTTATTTTTATACTTATTTTTTTATCTTATTTCTTATCTTATTTTTCATCTTATTTTTATACTTTTTTTCATCTTATTTATCATCTTATTTTTCATCTTTTTTTTATCCTATTTTTTATCTTATTTTATTCCTATTTTTATACTTATTTTTCATCTTATTTGTTTTCTTATTTTTTATCTTATTTTTCATTTTATTTTTATACTTATTTTTTCATCTTATTTTTTATCTTATTTTTTATCTTATTTTTCATCTTATTTTTATACTTATTTTTTATCTTAATTTTATTCTTATTTTTATTCTTTTTTTTCATCTTATTTTTCATCTTATTTTTATACTTATTTTTTATCTTATTTTTATACTTATTTTTTATCTTAATTTTAATCCTATTTTTTGTCTTTTTTTTTCACTTGTTTTTCATTTTATTTTTATTCTTATTTTTTATCGTATTTTTATTTTTATTTTTATTCTTATTTTTATACAAATTTTTCATCTTTTTTTTTCATCTTATTTTTATACTTATTTTTCATCTTAATTTTTATCTTTTTTTTTATCTTATTTTTATATTTATTGTTCATCTTATTTTTATTCTTATTTTTTATCGTATTTTTATTATTATTATAATTATTTATTATCTTATTTTTCATCTTATTTTTTATCTTATTTTTTATCTTAATTTTATTCTTATTTTTCATCTTATTTTTATACTTATTTTTTATCTTATTTTTCATCTTATTTTTATACTTATTTTTTATTTTATTTTTATTCTTATTTTTTATCGTAATTTTATTTTTATTTTTATACTTATTTTTATTCTTATTTTAATTCTTATCTTTATACTTATTTTTCATATTTTTTTTATACTTATTTTTATACTTATTTTTTATCTTATTTTTATACATATTTTTCATCTTATTTTTTATCTTATTTTTCATCTTATTTTTATACTTTTTTAATCTTATTTTTCATCTTATTATTATGTTTATTTTTTCATCTTATTTTTCATCTTACTTTTATTCTTATTTATATACTTATTTTACATCTTTTTTTATTCTTATTTTTATTCTTATTTTTCATCTTATTTTTTATCTTATTTTTATACTTATTTTGCATCTTATTTTTCATCTTATTTTTTATCTTATTTTTTATTCTTATTTTTAAACTTATTTTTTATCTTATTTTAATACTTATTTTTCATCTTATTTTTATACTTTTTAATCTTATTTTTCATCTTATTATTATGTTTATTTTTTCATCTTATTTTTCATCCTACTTTTATTCTTATTTATATATTTATTTTACATCTTATTTTTTATCTTATTTTTATTCTTATTTTTATACTTATTTTTCATCTTATTTTTCATCTTATTTTTATTCTTATTTTACATCTTTTTTTATTCTTATTTTTATTCTTATTTTTCATCTTATTTTTTATCTTATTTTTATACTTATTTTTTATCCTATTTTTTATCTTTTTTATTCCTATTTTTATACTTATTTTTCATCTTATTTGTTTTCTTATTTTTTTATCTTATTTTTCATTTTATTTTTTATCTTATTTTTATACTTATTTTTCATCTTTTTTTTCATCTTATTTTTATACTTATTTTTCATCTTAATTTTTATCTTTTTTTTTTTATCTTATTTTTATATTTATTGTTCATCTTATTTTTATTCTTATTTTTTATCGTATTTTTATTATTATTCTTCTTATTTTTATCTTAATTTTTATACTTATTTTTTATCTTATTTTTCATCTTATTTTTTATCTTATTTTTTATCTTAATTTAATTCTTTTTTTTATCTTATTTTTCATCTTATTTTTATACTTATTTTTTATCTTAATTTTAATCTTATTTTTTGTCTTATTTTTATACTTATTTTTTATTTTATTTTTATTCTTATTTTTTATCGTAATTTTATTTTTATTTTTATTCTTATTTTTATTCTTATTTTTCATCTTATTTTTTATCTTATTGTTATACTTATTTTTTATCTTATTTTAATACTTATTTTTCATCCTTTTTTACATTTATTTTTATTCTTATATTTCATGTTATTTTTCTTTTATTTTTTATCTTATTTTAATACTTATTTTTCATCTTATTTTATTCTTATTTTTATTCTTATTTTTCATCTTATTTTTATTCTTATTTTTATACTTATTTTTATTCTTATTTTAATTCTTATTTTTATACTTATTTTTTATCTGATTTGTTTTCTTATTTTTTATCTTATTTTTTTTCTTATTTTTCATCTTATTTTTATACTTTATTTTTCATCTTTTTTTATTCTTATTTTTATTTTTATTTGTCATCTTATTTTTTATCTTATTTTTATACTTATTTTTTATCTTATTTTTATACATATTTTTCATCTTATTTTTTATCTTATTTTCCATCTTATTTTTATACTTTTTTAATCTTATTTTTCATCTTACTTTTATTCTTATTTATATACTTATTTTACATCTTTTTTTATTCTTATTTTTATTCTTATTTTTCATCTTATTTTTATACTTATTTTTTATCGTATTTTTATTCTTATTTTTATTCTTATTTTTTATCTTATTTTTTATCTGATTTTTATACTTATTTTTCATCTTATTTTTCATCTTATTTTTATACTTATTTTTTATCTTATTTTTATACTTATTTTTTATCTTATTTTTCATCTTATTTTTATACTTATTTTTCATCTTATTTTTATACTTATTTTTCATCTTATTTTTATACTTATTTTTATACTTATTTTTTATCTTATTTTTATACTTATTTTTCATCTTATTTTTTTATCTTATTATTTATCTTATTTTTCATCTTATTTTTCATCTTATTTTTATTCTTATTTTTGTTCTTATTTTTTATCATATTTTTATTTTTATTTTTATTCTTATTTTTATACTTATTTTTTATCTTATTTTTATTCTTATTTTTCATCTTATTTTTTATCTTATTGTTATACTTATTTTTTATCTTATTTTTATTCTTATTTTTTATCTGATTTTTTATCTGATTTTTATACTTATTTTTCATCTTATTTTTCAACTTATTTTTATACTTATTTTTTATCTTATTTTTATTCTTATTTTTCATCTTATTTTTTATCTTATTGTTATACTTATTTTTTATCTTATTTTTATACTTATTTTTTATCTTATTTTTATACTTATTTTTCATCTTATTTTTATTCTTATCTTTATACTTATTTTTCATCTTTTTTTTATACTTATTTTTATACTTATTTTTTATCTTATTTTTATTCTTTTTTTATACTTATTTTATATGTTTTTTTTCAACCTTTTTTTCATCTTATTTTTATACTTTTTCAATCTTATTTTTCATTTTATTATTATGTTTATTTTTCATCTTATTTTTCATCTTATTTTTCATCTTATTTATATATTTATTTTACATCTTATTTTTATCTTATTCTTATTTCTATCTTCTTTTTATTCTTATTTTTATACTTATTTTTCATCTTATTTTTCATTTTATTTTTATTCTCCTTTTTCATCTTATTTTTATTCTTATTTTTATACTTATTTTACACCTTTTTTATTTTTATTTTTATTCTTATTTTTCATCTTATTTTTTATCTTATTTTTATACTTATTTTGCATCTTATTTTTTATTCTTATTTTTATACTTACTTTTATACTTATTTTTATTCTTATTTTTATACTTATTTTTTATCTTATTTTTATACTTATTTTTCATCTTATTTTTCATCTTACTTTTTGTCTTATTTTTCATCTTAATTTTATTCTTATTTTTATTCTTATTTTTCATCTTATTTTTATACTTATTTTTTATCCTATTTTTTATCTTTTTTTATTCCTATTTTTATACTTATTTTTCATCTTATTTTTATACTTATTTTCATCTTTTTTTTATCTTATTTTTTATTCTTATTTTTAAACTTATTTTTCATCTTATTTTTATTCTTATTTTTTTTCTTATTTTTCATCTTATTTTTATACTTATTTTTCATCTTTTTTTATTCTTATTTTTATTCTTATTTGTCATCTTATTTTTTATCTTATTGTTATACTTATTTTTTATCTTATTTTAATACTTATTTTTCATCTTATTTTTATACTTTTTTAATCTTATTTTTCATCCTACTTTTATTCTTATTTATATATTTATTTTACATCTTATTTTTTATCTTATATTTTATCTTATTTTTATACTTATTTTTCATCTTATTTTTCATCTTATTTTTTATCTTATTTTTTATTCTTATTTTTAAACTTATTTTTCATCTTATTTTTATTCTTATTTTTTTTCTTCTTTTTCATCTTATTTTTATACTTATTTTTCATCTTTTTTTATTCTTATTTTTATTCTTATTTGTCATCTTTTTTTTTATCTTATTGTTATACTTATTTTTTATCTTATTTTAATTCTTATTTTTATACTTATTTTTCATCCTTTTTTACATTTATTTTTATTCTTATTTTTCATCTTATTTTTCTCTTATTTTTTATCTTATTTTAATACTTATTTTTCATCTTATTTTATTCTTACTTTTATACTTATTTTTATACTAATTTTTTATCTGATTTTTTTTCTTATTTTTCAATTTATTTTTTACCTTATTTTTATACTTATTTTGCATCTTATTTTTATTTATTTATTTTTTTTATTATTTTTATTATTATTTTTATTATTATTTTTCATCTTATTTTTTTAATTTAATTTTATTCTTATTTTTTGTCTTATTTTTATACTTATTTTTTATTTTATTTTTATTCTTATTTTTTATCGTATTTTTATTTTTATTCTTATTTTTATAGCTATTTTTTATATTAATTTTCATCTTAATTTTTGTCTTATTTTTATACCCTTTTTTATCTTATTTTTTTATTTTATTTTTCATCTTATTTTTATTCTTATTTTTTTATCTTTTTTTTCATTTTATTATTATACTTATTTTTATTCTTATTTGTCATCTTATTTTTTATCTTATTTTAATATTTATTTTTCATCTTATTTTTATACTTATTTTTCATCTTATTGTTCATCTTACTTTTATCGTATTTTTATTTTTATTCTTATTTTTATTCTTATTTTTCATCTTATTTTTATAGCTATTTTTTATATTAATTTTCATCTTAATTTTTGTCATATTTTTATACCCTTTTTTCATCTTATTTTTTTATCTTATTTTGTATCTTATTTTTTTATCTTTTTTTTTATCTTATTATTATACTTATTTTTTCATCTTATTTTACATCTTATTTTTAATGTTATTTTTATACTTTTTTAATCCTATTTTTCATCTTATTATTATGTTTATTTTTTCATCTGATTTTTCATCTTATTTTTATTCTTAGTTTTCATCTTTTTTTATTCTTATTTTTATTCTTATTTGTCATCTTATTTTTTATCTTATTTTTATATTTATTTTTTATCTTATTTTTATTCTTATTTTTCATCTTATTTTTATACTTATTTTTATTTTAATTTTCATTTTATTTTTTGTCTTATTTTTATTCTTATTTTTATTCTTATTTTTCATCTTAATTTTATACTTATTTTTTATCTTATTTTTATTCTTATTTTTTATCGTATTTTTATTCTTATTTTTCATCTTATTTTTATACTTATTTTTCATCTTATTTTTCATCCTATTTTTTATCTTATTTTATTCCTATTTTGTACTTATTTTTCATCTTATTTGTTTTCTTATTTTTCATTTTATTTTTCATCTTATTTTTATACTTATTTTTTCATCTTATTTTTTATCTTATTTTTCATCTTATTTTTAATCTTTTTTTTATTCTTATTTTTCATCTTATTTTTATACTTATTTTTCATCTTAATTTTTATCTTATTTTTATATTTATTGTTCATCTTATTTTTATTCTTATTTTTATTCTTATTTTTTATCTTATTTTTTATCTGATTTTTATACTTATTTTTTTATCTTATTTCTTATCTTATTTTTATACTTTTTTTCATCTTATTTTTCATCTTATTTTTCATCCTATTTTTTATCTTATTTTATTCCTATTTTTATACTTATTTTTCATCTTATTTGTTTTCTTATTTTTTATGTTATTTTTTATTTTATTTTTCATCTTATTTTTATACTTATTTTTCTCATCTTATTTTTTATCTTATTTTTTATCTTATTTTTCATCTTATTTTTATACTTATTTTTTATCTTTTTTTCATCTTATTTTTATAATTATTTTTCATCTTAATTTTTATCTTATTTTTTTATCTTATTTTTATTATTGTTATTCTTATTTTTTTATCGTATTTTTATTATTATTATTCTCATTTTTTATCTCAATTTTTATACTTATTTTTTATCTTATTTTTCATCTTATTTTTTATCTTATTTTTTATCTTAATTTTATTCTTTTTTTTCATCTTATTTTTCATCTTATATTTATACTTATTTTTTTATCTTAATTTTAATCCTATTTTTTATCTTATTTTTATACTTATTTTTCATTTTATTTTTATTCTTATTTTTTATCGTATTTTTATTTTTATTCTTATTTTTATTCTTATTTTTCATCTTATTTTTATAGCTATTTTTTTATATTAATTTTCATCTTAATTTTTTTCTTATTTTTATACCCTTTTTTCATCTTATTTTTTTATCTTATTTTTCATCTTATTTTTATTCTTATTTTTTTATCTTTTTTTCATCTTATTATTATACTTATTTTTTCATCTTATTTTTCATGTTATTTTTAGACTTTTTTTAATCCTATTTTTCATCCTTTTATTATGTTTATTTTTTCATCTGATTTTTCATCTTATTTTTATTCTTAGTTTTCATCTTTTTTTATTCTTATTTTTATTCTTATTTGTTATCTTATTTTTTATCTTATTTTTATATTTATTTTTTATCTTATTTTTATACTTATTTTTCATCTTACTTTTTATCTTATTTTTCATCTTAATTTTATTCTTATTTTTATTCTTATTTTTATTCTTATTTTTATACTTATTTTTTCTCTTAATTTTAATCTTATTTTTTGTCTTATTTTTATTCTTATTTTTTATCGTATTTTTATTCTTATTTTTCATCTTATTTTTCATCTTATTTGTTTTCTTATTTTTTATCTTATTTTTCATTTTATTTTTCATCTTATTTTTAATCTTTTTTTTATTCTTATTTTTCATCTTATTTTTATACTTATTTTTCATCTTATTTTTATACTTATTTTTCATCTTAATTTTTATCTTATTTTTATATTTATTGTTCATCTTATTTTTATTCTTTTTTTATCGTGTTTTTATTATTATTATTCTTATTTTTATACTTATTTTTTATCCTATTTTTATTCTTATTTTTTATCTTATTTTTCATCTTATTTTTCATTTTATTTTTATTCTTCTTTTTCATCTTATTTTTAATCTTATTTTTATACTTATTTTACACCTTTTTTTATTTTTATTTTTATTCTTATTTTTCATCTTATTTTTTATCTTATTTTTTATTCTTATTTTTATACTTATTTTTATACTTATTTTTTATCTTATTTTTATACTTATTTTTCATCTTATTTTTTATCTTAATTTTATTCTTATTTTTATTCTTATTTTTCATCTTATTTTTATACTTATTTTTTATCCTATTTTTTATCTTTTTTATTCCTATTTTTATACTTATTTTTCATCTTATTTGTTTTCTTATTTTTTATCTTATTTTTCATTTATTTTTTATCTTATTTTTATACTTATTTTTTCATCTTATTTTTTATCTTATTTTTTATCTTATTTTTCATCTTATTTTTATACTAATTTTTCATCTTTTTTTCATCTTATTTTTATACTTATTTTTCATCTTAATTTTTATCTTTTTTTTTTATCTTATTTTTATATTTATTGTTCCTCTTATTTTTATTCTTATTTTTTATCGTATTTTTATTAATATTCTTCTTATTTTTATCTTAATTTTTATACTTATTTTTTATCTTATTTTTCATCTTATTTTTTATCTTATTTTTTATCTTAATTTAATTCTTTTTTTTCATCTTATTTTTCATCTTATTTTTATACTTATTTTTCATCTTATTTTTTTATTTTAATTTTATTCTTATTTTTCATCTTATTTTTATACTTATTTTTTATCTTATTTTTCATCTTATTTTTATACTTATTTTTTATCTTAATTTTAATCTTATTTTTTGTCTTATTTTTATACTTATTTTTTATTTTATTTTTATTCTTATTTTTTATCGTAATTTTATTTTTATTTTTATTCTTATTTTTATTCTTATTTTTCATCTTATTTTTTATCTTATTGTTATACTTATTTTTTATCTTATTTTAATACTTATTTTTCATCCTTTTTTACATTTATTTTTATTCTTATATTTCATGTTATTTTTCTTTTATTTTTTATCTTATTTTAATACTTATTTTTCATCTTATTTTATTCTTATTTTTATACTTATTTTTATTCTTATTTTTATTCTTTTTTTATACTTATTTTACATGTTTTTTTTCAACCTTATTTTTCATCTTATTTTTATACTTTTTCAATCTTATTTTTCATTTTATTATTATGTTTATTTTTCATCTTATTTTTCATCTTATTTTTCATCTTTTTTATATATTTATTTTACATCTTATTTTTATTCTTATTTTTATTCTTATTTTTATACTTATTTTTCATCTTATTTTTCATTTTATTTTTATTCTTCTTTTTCATCTTATTTTTAATCTTATTTTTATACTTATTTTACACCTTTTTTATTTTTATTCTTATTTTTCATCTTATTTTTTATCTTATTTTTATACTTATTTTGCATCTTATTTTTCATATTATTTTTTATCTTATTTTTTATTCTTATTTTTATACTTATTTTTATACTTATTTTTTATCTTATTTTTATACTTATTTTTCATCTTATTTTTTATCTTAATTTTATTCTTATTTTTATTCTTATTTTTCATCTTATTTTTATACTTATTTTTTATCCTATTTTTTATCTTTTTTATTCCTATTTTTATACTTATTTTTCATCTTATTTGTTTTCTTATTTTTTATCTTATTTTTCATTTTATTTTTTATCTTATTTTTATACTTATTTTTTCATCTTATTTTTTACCTTATTTTTTATCTTATTTTTCATCTTATTTTTATCTTTTTTTTTTTATCTTATTTTTATATTTATTGTTCATCTTATTTTTATTCTTATTTTTTATCGTATTTTTATTATTATTCTTCTTATTTTTATCTTAATTTTTATACTTATTTTTTATCTTATTTTTCATCTTATTTTTTATCTTATTTTTTATCTTAATTTAATTCTTTTTTTTTATCTTATTTTTCATCTTATTTTTATACTTATTTTTCATCTTATTTTTTTATTTTAATTTTATTCTTATTTTTCATCTTATTTTTATACTTATTTTTTATCTTATTTTTTATCTTATTTTTATACTAATTTTTCATCTTTTTTTTCATCTTATTTTTATACTTATTTTTCATCTTAATTTTTATCTTTTTTTTTTTATCTTATTTTTATATTTATTGTTCATCTTATTTTTATTCTTATTTTTTATCGTATTTTTATTATTATTCTTCTTATTTTTATCTTAATTTTTATACTTATTTTTTATCTTATTTTTCATCTTATTTTTTATCTTATTTTTTATCTTATTTTTCATCTTATTTTTATACTAATTTTTCATCTTTTTTTTCATCTTATTTTTATACTTATTTTTCATCTTAATTTTTATCTTTTTTTTTTATCTTATTTTTATATTTATTGTTCATCTTATTTTTATTCTTATTTTTTATCGTATTTTTATTATTATTCTTCTTATTTTTATCTTAATTTTTATACTTATTTTTTATCTTATTTTTCATCTTATTTTTTATCTTATTTTTTATCTTAATTTAATTCTTTTTTTTCATCTTATTTTTCATCTTATTTTTATACTTATTTTTCATCTTATTTTTTTATTTTAATTTTATTCTTATTTTTCATCTTATTTTTATACTTATTTTTTATCTTATTTTTCATCTTATTTTTATACTTATTTTTTATCTTAATTTTAATCTTATTTTTTGTCTTATTTTTATACTTATTTTTTATTTTATTTTTATTCTTATTTTTTATCGTAATTATATTTTTATTTTTATTCTTATTTTTATTCTTATTTTTCATCTTATTTTTTATCTTATTGTTATACTTATTTTTTATCTCATTTTAATACTTATTTTTCATCCTTTTTTACATTTATTTTTATTCTTATATTTCATGTTATTTTTCTTTTATTTTTTATCTTATTTTAATACTTATTTTTCATCTTATTTTCATCTTATTTTTATACTTATTTTTATTCTTATTTTTATTCTTTTTTTATACTTATTTTACATGTTTTTTTTCAACCTTTTTTTTCATCTTATTTTTATACTTTTTCAATCTTATTTTTCATTTTATTATTATGTTTATTTTTCATCTTATTTTTCATCTTATTTTTCATCTTATTTATATATTTATTTTACATCTTATTTCTATCTTATTTTTATTCTTATTTTTATACTTATTTTTCATCTTATTTTTCATTTTATTTTTATTCTTCTTTTTCATCTTATTTTTAATCTTATTTTTATACTTATTTTACACCTTTTTTTATTTTTATTTTTATTCTTATTTTTCATCTTATTTTTTATCTTATTTTTATACTTATTTTGCATCTTATTTTTCATCTTATTTTTTATCTTATTTTTTATTCTTATTTTTATACTTATTTTTATACTTATTTTTTATCTTATTTTTATACTTATTTTTCATCTTATTTTTTATCTTAATTTTATTCTTATTTTTATTCTTATTTTTCATCTTATTTTTATACTTATTTTGCATCTTATTTTTCATCTTATTTTTTATCTTATTTTTTATTCTTATTTTTATACTTATTTTTATACTTATTTTTATACTTATTTTACACCTTTTTTTATTTTTATTTTTATTCTTATTTTTCATCTTATTTTTTATCTTATTTTTTTACTTATTTTTTATTTTAATTTTCATCTTATTTTTTGTCTTATTTTTCATCTTATTTTTATTCTTATTTTTTATCCTATTTTTATTCTTATTTTTTATCTTATTTTTCATCTTATTTTTCATTTTATTTTTATTCTTCTTTTTCATCTTATTTTTAATCTTATTTTTATACTTATTTTACACCTTTTTTTATTTTTATTTTTATTCTTATTTTTCATCTTATTTTTTATCTTATTTTTTATTCTTATTTTTATACTTATTTTTATACTTATTTTTTATCTTATTTTTATACTTATTTTTCATCTTATTTTTTATCTTAATTTTATTCTTATTTTTATTCTTATTTTTCATCTTATTTTTATACTTATTTTTTATCCTATTTTTTATCTTTTTTATTCCTATTTTTATACTTATTTTTCATCTTATTTGTTTTCTTATTTTTTATCTTATTTTTCATTTATTTTTTATCTTATTTTTATACTTATTTTTTCATCTTATTTTTTATCTTATTTTTTATCTTATTTTTCATCTTATTTTTATACTAATTTTTCATCTTTTTTTTCATCTTATTTTTATACTTATTTTTCATCTTAATTTTTATCTTTTTTTTTTATCTTATTTTTATATTTATTGTTCCTCTTATTTTTATTCTTATTTTTTATCGTATTTTTATTATTATTCTTCTTATTTTTATCTTAATTTTTATACTTATTTTTTATCTTGTTTTTCATCTTATTTTTTATCTTATTTTTTATCTTAATTTAATTCTTTTTTTTCATCTTATTTTTCATCTTATTTTTATACTTATTTTTCATCTTATTTTTTTATTTTAATTTTATTCTTATTTTTCATCTTATTTTTATACTTATTTTTTATCTTATTTTTCATCTTATTTTTATACTTATTTTTTATCTTAATTTTAATCTTATTTTTTGTCTTATTTTTATACTTATTTTTTATTTTATTTTTATTCTTATTTTTTATCGTAATTTTATTTTTATTTTTATTCTTATTTTTATTCTTATTTTTCATCTTATTTTTTATCTTATTGTTATACTTATTTTTTATCTTATTTTAATACTTATTTTTCATCCTTTTTTACATTTATTTTTATTCTTATATTTCATGTTATTTTTCTTTTATTTTTTATCTTATTTTAATACTTATTTTTCATCTTATTTTATTCTTATTTTTATACTTATTTTTATTCTTATTTTTATTCTTTTTTTATACTTATTTTACATGTTTTTTTTCAACCTTTTTTTTCATCTTATTTTTATACTTTTTCAATCTTATTTTTCATTTTATTATTATGTTTATTTTTCATCTTATTTTTCATCTTATTTTTCATCTTTTTTATATATTTATTTTACATCTTATTTTTATTCTTATTTTTATTCTTATTTTTATACTTATTTTTCATCTTATTTTTCATTTTATTTTTATTCTTCTTTTTCATCTTATTTTTAATCTTATTTTTATACTTATTTTACACCTTTTTTATTTTTATTCTTATTTTTCATCTTATTTTTTATCTTATTTTTATACTTATTTTGCATCTTATTTTTCATATTATTTTTTATCTTATTTTTTATTCTTATTTTTATACTTATTTTTATACTTATTTTTTATCTTATTTTTATACTTATTTTTCATCTTATTTTTTATCTTAATTTTATTCTTATTTTTATTCTTATTTTTCATCTTATTTTTATACTTATTTTTTATCCTATTTTTTATCTTTTTTATTCCTATTTTTATACTTATTTTTCATCTTATTTGTTTTCTTATTTTTTATCTTATTTTTCATTTTATTTTTTATCTTATTTTTATACTTATTTTTTCATCTTATTTTTTACCTTATTTTTTATCTTATTTTTCATCTTATTTTTATCTTTTTTTTTTATCTTATTTTTATATTTATTGTTCATCTTATTTTTATTCTTATTTTTTATCGTATTTTTATTATTATTCTTCTTATTTTTATCTTAATTTTTATACTTATTTTTTATCTTATTTTTCATCTTATTTTTTATCTTATTTTTTATCTTAATTTAATTCTTTTTTTTCATCTTATTTTTCATCTTATTTTTATACTTATTTTTCATCTTATTTTTTTATTTTAATTTTATTCTTATTTTTCATCTTATTTTTATACTTATTTTTTATCTTATTTTTTATCTTATTTTTATACTAATTTTTCATCTTTTTTTTCATCTTATTTTTATACTTATTTTTCATCTTAATTTTTATCTTTTTTTTTTTATCTTATTTTTATATTTATTGTTCATCTTATTTTTATTCTTATTTTTTATCGTATTTTTATTATTATTCTTCTTATTTTTATCTTAATTTTTATACTTATTTTTTATCTTATTTTTCATCTTATTTTTTATCTTATTTTTTATCTTATTTTTCATCTTATTTTTATACTAATTTTTCATCTTTTTTTTCATCTTATTTTTATACTTATTTTTCATCTTAATTTTTATCTTTTTTTTTTTATCTTATTTTTATATTTATTGTTCATCTTATTTTTATTCTTATTTTTTATCGTATTTTTATTATTATTCTTCTTATTTTTATCTTAATTTTTATACTTATTTTTTATCTTATTTTTCATCTTATTTTTTATCTTATTTTTTATCTTAATTTAATTCTTTTTTTTCATCTTATTTTTCATCTTATTTTTATACTTATTTTTCATCTTATTTTTTTATTTTAATTTTATTCTTATTTTTCATCTTATTTTTATACTTATTTTTTATCTTATTTTTCATCTTATTTTTATACTTATTTTTATTCTTATTTTTATTCTTTTTTTATACTTATTTTACATGTTTTTTTTCAACCTTTTTTTTCCATCTTATTTTTATACTTTTTCAATCTTATTTTTCATTTTATTATTATGTTTATTTTTCATCTTATTTTTCATCTTATTTTTCATCTTATTTATATATTTATTTTACATCTTATTTCTATCTTATTTTTATTCTTATTTTTATACTTATTTTTCATCTTATTTTTCATTTTATTTTTATTCTTCTTTTTCATCTTATTTTTAATCTTATTTTTATACTTATTTTACACCTTTTTTTATTTTTATTTTTATTCTTATTTTTCATCTTATTTTTTATCTTATTTTTTATTCTTATTTTGCATCTTATTTTTCATCTTATTTTTTATCTTATTTTTTATTCTTATTTTTATACTTATTTTTATACTTATTTTTTATCTTATTTTTATACTTATTTTTCATCTTATTTTTTATCTTAATTTTATTCTTATTTTTATTCTTATTTTTCATCTTATTTTTATACTTATTTTGCATCTTATTTTTCATCTTATTTTTTATCTTATTTTTTATTCTTATTTTTATACTTATTTTTATACTTATTTTTTATCTTATTTTTATACTTATTTTTTCATCTTATTTTTTATCTTATTTTTTATCTTATTTTTCATCTTATTTTTATCTTTTTTTTTTTTATCTTATTTTTATATTTATTGTTCATCTTATTTTTATTCTTATTTTTTATCGTATTTTTATTATTATTCTTCTTATTTTTATCTTAATTTTTATACTTATTTTTTATCTTATTTTTCATCTTATTTTTTATCTTATTTTTTATCTTAATTTAATTCTTTTTTTTCATCTTATTTTTCATCTTATTTTTATACTTATTTTTCATCTTATTTTTTTATTTTAATTTTATTCTTATTTTTCATCTTATTTTTATACTTATTTTTTATCTTATTTTTCATCTTATTTTTATACTTATTTTTTATCTTAATTTTAATCTTATTTTTTGTCTTATTTTTATACTTATTTTTTATTTTATTTTTATTCTTATTTTTTATCGTAATTTTATTTTTATTTTTATTCTTATTTTTATTCTTATTTTTCATCTTCTTTTTATTCTTATTTTTATACTTATTTTTATTCTTATTTTAATTCTTATTTTTATACGTATTTTTTATCTGATTTGTTTTCTTATTTTTTATCTTATTTTTTTTTCTTATTTTTCATCTTATTTTTATACTTATTTTTCATCTTTTTTTATTCTTATTTTTATTTTTATTTGTCATCTTATTTTTTATCTTATTTTTATACTTATTTTTTATCTTATTTTTATACTTATTTTTCATCTTATTTTTATTCTTATCTTTATACTTATTTTTCATATTTTTTTATACTTATTTTTATACTTATTTTTTATCTTATTTTTATACATATTTTTCATCTTATTTTTTATCTGATTTTTTATCTGATTTTTATACTTATTTTTCATCTTATTTTTCATCTTATTTTTATACTTATTTTTCATCTTATTTTTATACTTATTTTTATACTTATTTTTTATCTTATTTTTATACTTATTTTTCATCTTATTTTTTATCTTATTTTTTATCTTAATTTAATTCTTTTTTTTCATCTTATTTTTCATCTTATTTTTATACTTATTTTTCATCTTATTTTTTTATTTTAATTTTATTCTTATTTTTCATCTTATTTTTATACTTATTTTTTATCTTATTTTTCATCTTATTTTTATACTTATTTTTTATCTTAATTTTAATCTTATTTTTTGTCTTATTTTTATACTTATTTTTTATTTTATTTTTATTCTTATTTTTTATCGTAATTTTATTTTTATTTTTATTCTTATTTTTATTCTTATTTTTCATCTTATTTTTTATCTTATTGTTATACTTATTTTTTATCTTATTTTAATACTTATTTTTCATCCTTTTTTACATTTATTTTTATTCTTATATTTCATGTTATTTTTCTTTTATTTTTTATCTTATTTTAATACTTATTTTTCATCTTATTTTATTCTTATTTTTATACTTATTTTTATTCTTATTTTTATTCTTTTTTTATACTTATTTTACATGTTTTTTTTCAACCTTTTTTTTCATCTTATTTTTATACTTTTTCAATCTTATTTTTCATTTTATTATTATGTTTATTTTTCATCTTATTTTTCATCTTATTTTTCATCTTTTTTATATATTTATTTTACATCTTATTTTTATTCTTATTTTTATTCTTATTTTTATACTTATTTTTCATCTTATTTTTCATTTTATTTTTATTCTTCTTTTTCATCTTATTTTTAATCTTATTTTTATACTTATTTTACACCTTTTTTATTTTTATTCTTATTTTTCATCTTATTTTTTATCTTATTTTTATACTTATTTTGCATCTTATTTTTCATATTATTTTTTATCTTATTTTTTATTCTTATTTTTATACTTATTTTTATACTTATTTTTTATCTTATTTTTATACTTATTTTTCATCTTATTTTTTATCTTAATTTTATTCTTATTTTTATTCTTATTTTTCATCTTATTTTTATACTTATTTTTTATCCTATTTTTTATCTTTTTTATTCCTATTTTTATACTTATTTTTCATCTTATTTGTTTTCTTATTTTTTATCTTATTTTTCATTTTATTTTTTATCTTATTTTTATACTTATTTTTTCATCTTATTTTTTACCTTATTTTTTATCTTATTTTTCATCTTATTTTTATCTTTTTTTTTTATCTTATTTTTATATTTATTGTTCATCTTATTTTTATTCTTATTTTTTATCGTATTTTTATTATTATTCTTCTTATTTTTATCTTAATTTTTATACTTATTTTTTATCTTATTTTTCATCTTATTTTTTATCTTATTTTTTATCTTAATTTAATTCTTTTTTTTCATCTTATTTTTCATCTTATTTTTATACTTATTTTTCATCTTATTTTTTTATTTTAATTTTATTCTTATTTTTCATCTTATTTTTATACTTATTTTTTATCTTATTTTTTATCTTATTTTTATACTAATTTTTCATCTTTTTTTTCATCTTATTTTTATACTTATTTTTCATCTTAATTTTTATCTTTTTTTTTTTATCTTATTTTTATATTTATTGTTCATCTTATTTTTATTCTTATTTTTTATCGTATTTTTATTATTATTCTTCTTATTTTTATCTTAATTTTTATACTTATTTTTTATCTTATTTTTCATCTTATTTTTTATCTTATTTTTTATCTTATTTTTCATCTTATTTTTATACTAATTTTTCATCTTTTTTTCATCTTATTTTTATACTTATTTTTCATCTTAATTTTTATCTTTTTTTTTTTATCTTATTTTTATATTTATTGTTCATCTTATTTTTATTCTTATTTTTTATCGTATTTTTATTATTATTCTTCTTATTTTTATCTTAATTTTTATACTTATTTTTTATCTTATTTTTCATCTTATTTTTTATCTTATTTTTTATCTTAATTTAATTCTTTTTTTTCATCTTATTTTTCATCTTATTTTTATACTTATTTTTCATCTTATTTTTTTATTTTAATTTTATTCTTATTTTTCATCTTATTTTTATACTTATTTTTTATCTTATTTTTCATCTTATTTTTATACTTATTTTTATTCTTATTTTTATTCTTTTTTTATACTTATTTTACATGTTTTTTTTCAACCTTTTTTTTCCATCTTATTTTTATACTTTTTCAATCTTATTTTTCATTTTATTATTATGTTTATTTTTCATCTTATTTTTCATCTTATTTTTCATCTTATTTATATATTTATTTTACATCTTATTTCTATCTTATTTTTATTCTTATTTTTATACTTATTTTTCATCTTATTTTTCATTTTATTTTTATTCTTCTTTTTCATCTTATTTTTAATCTTATTTTTATACTTATTTTACACCTTTTTTTATTTTTATTTTTATTCTTATTTTTCATCTTATTTTTTATCTTATTTTTATACTTATTTTGCATCTTATTTTTCATCTTATTTTTTATCTTATTTTTTATTCTTATTTTTATACTTATTTTTATACTTATTTTTTATCTTATTTTTATACTTATTTTTCATCTTATTTTTTATCTTAATTTTATTCTTATTTTTATTCTTATTTTTCATCTTATTTTTATACTTATTTTGCATCTTATTTTTCATCTTATTTTTTATCTTATTTTTTATTCTTATTTTTATACTTATTTTTATACTTATTTTTTATCTTATTTTTATACTTATTTTTTCATCTTATTTTTTATCTTATTTTTTATCTTATTTTTCATCTTATTTTTATCTTTTTTTTTTTATCTTATTTTTATATTTATTGTTCATCTTATTTTTATTCTTATTTTTTATCGTATTTTTATTATTATTCTTCTTATTTTTATCTTAATTTTTATACTTATTTTTTATCTTATTTTTCATCTTATTTTTTATCTTATTTTTTATCTTAATTTAATTCTTTTTTTTCATCTTATTTTTCATCTTATTTTTATACTTATTTTTCATCTTATTTTTTTATTTTAATTTTATTCTTATTTTTCATCTTATTTTTATACTTATTTTTTATCTTATTTTTCATCTTATTTTTATACTTATTTTTTATCTTAATTTTAATCTTATTTTTTGTCTTATTTTTATACTTATTTTTTATTTTATTTTTATTCTTATTTTTTATCGTAATTTTATTTTTATTTTTATTCTTATTTTTATTCTTATTTTTCATCTTATTTTTTATCTTATTGTTATACTTATTTTTTATCTTATTTTAATACTTATTTTTCATCCTTTTTTACATTTATTTTTATTCTTATATTTCATGTTATTTTTCTTTTATTTTTTATCTTATTTTAATACTTATTTTTCATCTTATTTTATTCTTATTTTTATACTTATTTTTATTCTTATTTTTATTCTTTTTTTATACTTATTTTACATGTTTTTTTTCAACCTTTTTTTTCATCTTATTTTTATACTTTTTCAATCTTATTTTTCATTTTATTATTATGTTTATTTTTCATCTTATTTTTCATCTTATTTATATATTTATTTTACATCTTATTTCTATCTTATTTTTATACTTATTTTTTATCTTATTTTTCATTTTATTTTTATTCTTCTTTTTCATCTTATTTTTAATCTTATTTTTATACTTATTTTACACCTTTTTTTATTTTTATTCTTATTTTTCATCTTATTTTTTATCTTATTTTTATACTTATTTTGCATCTTATTTTTTATCTTATTTTTTATCTTATTTTTTATTCTTATTTTTATACTTATTTTTATACTTATTTTTTATCTTATTTTTATACTTATTTTCATCTTATTTTTTATCTTAATTTTATTCTTATTTTTATTCTTATTTTTCATCTTATTTTTATACTTATTTTTTATCCTATTTTTTATCTTTTTTATTCCTATTTTTATACTTATTTTTCATCTTAATTGTTTTCTTATTTTTTTATCTTATTTTTCATTTTATTTTTTATCTTATTTTTATACTTATTTTTTCATCTTATTTTTTATCTTATTTTTTATCTTATTTTTCATCTTATTTTTATCTTTTTTTTTTTTATCTTATTTTTATATTTATTGTTCATCTTATTTTTTATCTTATTTTTTATCTTAATTTAATTCTTTTTTTTCATCTTATTTTTCATCTTATTTTTATACTTATTTTTCATCTTATTTTTTTATTTTAATTTTATTCTTATTTTTCATCTTATTTTTATACTTATTTTTTATCTTATTTTTCATCTTATTTTTATACTTATTTTTTATCTTAATTTTAATCTTATTTTTTGTCTTATTTTTATACTTATTTTTTATTTTATTTTTATTCTTATTTTTTATCGTAATTTTATTTTTATTTTTATTCTTATTTTTATTCTTATTTTTCATCTTCTTTTTATTCTTATTTTTATACTTATTTTTATTCTTATTTTAATTCTTATTTTTATACGTATTTTTTATCTGATTTGTTTTCTTATTTTTTATCTTATTTTTTTTTCTTATTTTTCATCTTATTTTTATACTTATTTTTCATCTTTTTTTATTCTTATTTTTATTTTTATTTGTCATCTTATTTTTTATCTTATTTTTATACTTATTTTTTATCTTATTTTTATACTTATTTTTCATCTTATTTTTATTCTTATCTTTATACTTATTTTTCATATTTTTTTATACTTATTTTTATACTTATTTTTTATCTTATTTTTATACATATTTTTCATCTTATTTTTTATCTGATTTTTTATCTGATTTTTATACTTATTTTTCATCTTATTTTTCATCTTATTTTTATACTTATTTTTCATCTTATTTTTATACTTATTTTTATACTTATTTTTTATCTTATTTTTATACTTATTTTTCATCTTATTTTTCATCTTATTTTTATACTTATTTTTATACTTATTTTTTATCTTATTTTTATACTTATTTTTCATCTTATTTTTATACTTATTTTTATACTTATTTTTTATCTTATTTTTATACTTATTTTTCATCTTATTTTTTTATCTTATTATTTATCTTATTTTTCATCTTATTTTTCATCTTATTTTTATTCTTATTTTTGTTCTTATTTTTTATCATATTTTTATTTTTATTTTTATTCTTATTATTATTCTTATTTATCATCTTATTTTTCATCTTATTTTTCATCTTATTTTTCATCTTATTTTTATACTTATTTTGCATCTTATTTTTCATCTTATTTTTTATCTTATTTTTATTCTTATTTTTAAACTTATTTTTCATCTTATTTTTATTCTTATTTTTTTTCTTATTTTTCATCTTATTTTTATACTTATTTTTCATCTTTTTTTATTCTTATTTTTATTCTTATTTGTCATCTTATTTTTTATCTTATTGTTATACTTATTTTTTATCTTATTTTAATACTTATTTTTCATCTTATTTTTATACTTATTTTTTATCGTATTTTTATTCTTATTTTTATTCTTATTTTTTATCTTATTTTTTATCTGATTTTTATACTTATTTTTCATCTTATTTTTCATCTTATTTTTATACTTATTTTTCATCTTATTTTTATACTTATTTTTATACTTATTTTTTATCTTATTTTTATACTTATTTTTCATCTTATTTTTTTATCTTATTATTTATCTTATTTTTCATCTTATTTTTATTCTTATTTTTGTTCTTATTTTTTTATCATATTTTTATTTTTATTCTTATTTTTATTCTTATTTATCATCTTATTTTTCATCTTATTTTTCATCTTATTTTTATACTTATTTTGCATCTTATTTTTCATCTTATTTTTTATCTTATTTTTTATTCTTATTTTTATACTTATTTTCATCTTTTTTTTATCTTATTTTTATTCTTATTTGTCATCTTATTTTTTATCTTATTGTTATACTTATTTTTTATCTTATTTTAATACTTATTTTTCATCTTATTTTTATACTTTTTTAATCTTATTTTTCATCTTATTATTATGTTTATTTTTTCATCTTATTTTTCATCCTACTTTTATTCTTATTTATATATTTATTTTACATCTTATTTTTTATCTTATTTTTTATCTTATTTTTATTCTTATTTTTATACTTATTTTTCATCTTATTTTTCATCTTATTTTTATTCTTATTTTACATCTTTTTTTATTCTTATTTTTATTCTTATTTTTCATCTTATTTTTTAACTTATTTTTATACTTATTTTGCATCCTATTTTTCATCTTATTTTTTATTCTTATTTTTATTCTTATTTTTCATCTTATTTTTATACTTATTTTTTATCCTATTTTTTATCTTTTTTTATTCCTATTTTTATACTTATTTTTCATCTTATTTGTTTTCTTATTTTTTATCTTATTTTTTATCTTATTTTTCATCTTATTTTTATACTAATTTTTCATCTTTTTTTTCATCTTATTTTTATACTTATTTTTCATCTTAATTTTTATCTTTTTTTTTAATCTTATTTTTATATTTATTGTTCATCTTATTTTTATTCTTATTTTTTATCGTATTTTTATTATTATTATTATTATTATTTTTTATCTTAATTTTTATACTTATTTTTTATCTTATTTTTCATCTTATTTTTATACTTATTTTTTATCTTAATTTTAATCTTATTTTTTGTCTTATTTTTATACTTATTTTTTATTTAATTTTTATTCTTATTTTTTATCGTAATTTTATTTTTATTTTTATTCTTATTTTTATTCTTATTTTTCATTTTATTTTTATTCTTATTTTTATACTTATTTTTATTCTTATTTTAATTCTTATTTTTATACTTATTTTTTATCTGATTTGTTTTCTTATTTTTTATCTTATTGTTTTACTTATTTTTCATCTTATTTTTATACTTATTTTTCATCTTTTTTTATTCTTATTTTTATTTTTATTTGTCATCTTATTTTTTATCTTATTTTTATACTTATTTTTTATCTTATTTTTATACTTATTTTTCATCTTATTTTTATTCTTATCTTTATACTTATTTTTCATATTTTTTTTATACTTATTTTTATACTTATTTTTTATCTTATTTTTATACATATTTTTCATCTTATTTTTTATCTTATTTTTCATCTTATTTTTATACTTTTTTAATCTTATTTTTCATCTTATTATTATGGTTTTTTTTTCATCTTATTTTTCATCTTACTTTTATTCTTATTTATATACTTATTTTACATCTTTTTTTATTCTTATTTTTATTCTTATTTTTCATCTTATTTTTTATCTTATTTTTATACTTATTTTGCATCTTATTTTTCATCTTATTTTTTATCTTATTTTTATTCTTATTTTTAAACTTATTTTTCATCTTATTTTTATTCTTATTTTTATTCTTATTTTTCATCTTATTTTTATACTTATTTTTCATCTTTTTTTATTCTTATTTTTATTCTTATTTGTCATCTTATTTTTTATCTTATTGTTATACTTATTTTTTATCTTATTTTAATACTTATTTTTCATCCTTTTTTACATTTATTTTTATTCTTATATTTCATGTTATTTTTCTCTTATTTTTTATCTTATTTTAATACTTATTTTTCATCTTATTTTTTATCTTATTTTTCATCTTATTTTTTATCTTATTTTTTATTCTTATTTTTAAACTTATTTTTCATCTTATTTTTATTCTTATTTTTTTTCTTCTTTTTCATCTTATTTTTATACTTATTTTTCATCTTATTATTATGTTTATTTTTTTATCTTATTTTTCATCTTACTTTTATTCTTATTTATATACTTATTTTACATCTTTTTTTATTCTTATTTTTATTCTTATTTGTCATCTTATTTTTCATCTTATTTTTATACTTATTTTTTATCGTATTTTTATTCTTATTTTTATTCTTATTTTTTATCTTATTTTTTATCTGATTTTTATACTTATTTTTCATCTTATTTTTATACTTATTTTTCATCTTATTTTTATACTTATTTTTATACTTATTTTTTATCTTATTTTTATACTTATTTTTCATCTTATTTTTATACTTATTTTTCATCTTATTTTTATACTTATTTTTATACTTATTTTTATACTTATTTTTTATCTTATTTTTATACTTATTTTTCATCTTATTTTTTTATCTTATTATTTATCTTATTTTTCATCTTATTTTTCATCTTATTTTTGTTCTTATTTTTTATCATATTTTTATTTTTATTTTTATTCTTATTTTTATTCTTATTTATCATCTTATTTTTTATCTTATTTTTCATCTTATTTTTTATCTTATTTTTCATCTTATTTTTATACTTATTTTTATACTTATTTTTTATCTTATTTTTATTCTTATTTTTCATCTTATTTTTTATCTTATTGTTATACTTATTTTTTATCTTATTTTTATTCTTATTTTTTATCTGATTTTTTATCTGATTTTTATACTTATTTTTCATCTTATTTTTCAACTTATTTTTATACTTATTTTTTATCTTATTTTTATTCTTATTTTTCATCTTATTTTTTATCTTATTGTTATACTTATTTTTTATCTTATTTTTATACTTATTTTTTATCTTATTTTTATACTTTTTTTTCATCTTATTTTTATTCTTATCTTTATACTTATTTTTCATCTTTTTTTTATACTTATTTTTATACTTATTTTTTATCTTATTTTTATACATATTTTTTATCTTATTTTTTATCTTATTTTTCATCTTAATTTTATACTTTTTTAATCTTATTTTTCATCTTATTATTATGTTTATTTTTTTATCTTATTTTTCATCTTACTTTTATTCTTATTTATATACTTATTTTACATTTTTTTTAATTCTTATTTTTATTCTTATTTTTCATTTTATTTTTTATCTTATTTTTATACTTATTTTGCATCTTATTTTTCATCTTATTTTTATTCTTATTTTTTTTCTTATTTTTCATCTTATTTTTATACTTATTTATCATCTTATTTTTTATCTTATTTATCATCTTATTTTTTATCTTATTTTTCATCTTATTTTTCATCTTATTTTTTATCTTATTGTTATACTTATTTTTTATCTTATTTTTATTCTTATTTTTTATCTGATTTTTTATCTGATTTTTATACTTATTTTTCATCTTATTTTTCAACTTATTTTTATACTTATTTTTTATCTTATTTTTATTCTTATTTTTCATCTTATTTTTTATCTTATTGTTATACTTATTTTTTATCTTATTTTTATACTTATTTTTTATCTTATTTTTATACTTATTTTTCATCTTATTTTTATTCTTATCTTTATACTTATTTTTCATCTTTTTTTTATACTTATTTTTATACTTATTTTTTATCTTATTTTTATACATATTTTTTATCTTATTTTTTATCTTATTTTTCATCTTAATTTTATACTTTTTTAATCTTATTTTTCATCTTATTATTTTGTTTATTTTTTTATCTTATTTTTCATCTTACTTTTATTCTTATTTATATACTTATTTTACATTTTTTTTTATTCTTATTTTTATTCTTATTTTTCATTTTATTTTTTATCTTATTTTTATACTTATTTTGCATCTTATTTTTCATCTTATTTTTATTCTTATTTTTTTTCTTATTTTTCATCTTATTTTTATACTTATTTATCATCTTATTTTTTATCTTATTTATCATCTTATTTTTTATCTTATTTTTCATCTTATTTTTCATCTTATTTTTTATCTTATTGTTATACTTATTTTTTATCTTATTTTTATTCTTATTTTTTATCTTATTTTTTATCTGATTTTTATACTTATTTTTCATCTTATTTTTCAACTTATTTTTATACTTATTTTTTATCTTATTTTTATTCTTATTTTTCATCTTATTTTTTATCTTATTGTTATACTTATTTTTTATCTTATTTTTATACTTATTTTTTATCTTATTTTTATACTTATTTTTCATCTTATTTTTATTCTTATCTTTATACTTATTTTTCATCTTTTTTTATACTTATTTTTATACTTATTTTTTATCTTATTTTTATACATATTTTTTATCTTATTTTTTATCTTATTTTTCATCTTATTTTTATACTTTTTTAATCTTATTTTTCATCTTATTATTATGTTTATTTTTTTTATCTTATTTTTCATCTTACTTTTATTCTTATTTATATACTTATTTTACATCTTTTTTTATTCTTATTTTTATTCTTATTTTTCATCTTATTTTTTATCTTATTTTTATACTTATTTTGCATCTTATTTTTCATCTTATTTTTTATCTTATTTTTTATTCTTATTTTTAAACTTATTTTTCATCTTATTTTTATTCTTATTTTTTTTCTTATTTTTCATCTTTTTTTTATACTTATTTATCATCTTATTTTTTATCTTATTTATCATCTTATTTTTTATCTTATTTTTCATCTTATTTTTCATCTTATTTTTTATCTTATTGTTATACTTATTTTTTATCTTATTTTTATTCTTATTTTTTATCTTATTTTTTATCTGATTTTTATACTTATTTTTCATCTTATTTTTCAACTTATTTTTATACTTATTTTTTATCTTATTTTTATTCTTATTTTTCATCTTATTTTTTATCTTATTGTTATACTTATTTTTTATCTTATTTTTATACTTATTTTTTATCTTATTTTTATACTTATTTTTCATCTTATTTTTATTCTTATCTTTATACTTATTTTTCATCTTTTTTTATACTTATTTTTATACTTATTTTTTATCTTATTTTTATACATATTTTTTATCTTATTTTTTATCTTATTTTTCATCTTATTTTTATACTTTTTTAATCTTATTTTTCATCTTATTATTATGTTTATTTTTTTTATCTTATTTTTCATCTTACTTTTATTCTTATTTATATACTTATTTTACATCTTTTTTTATTCTTATTTTTATTCTTATTTTTCATCTTATTTTTTATCTTATTTTTATACTTATTTTGCATCTTATTTTTCATCTTATTTTTTATCTTATTTTTTATTCTTATTTTTAAACTTATTTTTCATCTTATTTTTATTCTTATTTTTTTTCTTATTTTTCATCTTTTTTTTATACTTATTTTTATACTTATTTTTTATCTTATTTTTATACATATTTTTTATCTTATTTTTTATCTTATTTTTCATCTTAATTTTATACTTTTTTAATCTTATTTTTCATCTTATTATTTTGTTTATTTTTTTATCTTATTTTTCATCTTACTTTTATTCTTATTTATATACTTATTTTACATTTTTTTTTATTCTTATTTTTATTCTTATTTTTCATCTTATTTTTTATCTTATTTTTATACTTATTTTGCATCTTATTTTTTATCTTATTTTTATTCTTATTTTTTTTCTTATTTTTCATCTTATTTTTATACTTATTTATCATCTTATTTTTTATCTTATTTATCATCTTATTTTTTATCTTATTTTTCATCTTATTTTTCATCTTATTTTTTATCTTATTGTTATACTTATTTTTTATCTTATTTTTATTCTTATTTTTTATCTTATTTTTTATCTGATTTTTATACTTATTTTTCATCTTATTTTTCAACTTATTTTTATACTTATTTTTTATCTTATTTTTATTCTTATTTTTCATCTTATTTTTTATCTTATTGTTATACTTATTTTTTATCTTATTTTTATACTTATTTTTTATCTTATTTTTATACTTATTTTTCATCTTATTTTTATTCTTATCTTTATACTTATTTTTCATCTTTTTTTATACTTATTTTTATACTTATTTTTTATCTTATTTTTATACATATTTTTTATCTTATTTTTTATCTTATTTTTCATCTTATTTTTATACTTTTTTAATCTTATTTTTCATCTTATTATTATGTTTATTTTTTTATCTTATTTTTCATCTTACTTTTATTCTTATTTATATACTTATTTTATATCTTTTTTTATTCTTATTTTTATTCTTATTTTTCATCTTATTTTTTATCTTATTTTTATACTTATTTTGCATCTTATTTTTCATCTTATTTTTTATCTTATTTTTTATTCTTATTTTTAAACTTATTTTTCATCTTATTTTTATTCTTATTTTTTTTCTTATTTTTCATCTTATTTTTATACTTATTTTTCATCTTTTTTTATTCTTATTTTTATTCTTTTTTGTCATCTTATTTTTTATCTTATTGTTATACTTATTTTTTATCTTATTTTTATTCTTATTTTTTATCTTATTTTTTATCTGATTTTTATAATTATTTTTCAACTTATTTTTCATTTTATTTTTATTCTTCTTTTACATCTTATTTTTAATCTTATTTTTATACTTATTTTACACCTTTTTTATTTTTATTTTTATTCTTATTTTTCATCTTATTTTTTATCTTATTTTTATACTTATTTTGCATCTTATTTTTCATCTTATTTTTATACTTATTTTTTATCTTATTTTTCATCTTATTTTTATACTTATTTTTTATCTTAATTTTAATCTTATTTTTTGTCTTATTTTTATACTTATTTTTTATTTTATTTTTATTCTTATTTTTTATCGTAATTTTATTTTTATTTTTATTCTTATTTTTATTCTTATTTTTCATCTTATTTTTTATCTTATTGTTATACTTATTTTTTATCTTATTTTAATACTTATTTTTCATCCTTTTTTACATTTATTTTTATTCTTATATTTCATGTTATTTTTCTTTTATTTTTTATCTTATTTTAATACTTATTTTTCATCTTATTTTTTATCTTAATTTTATTCTTATTTTTATTCTTATTTTTCATCTTATTTTTATACTTATTTTACATGTTTTTTTTCAACCTTTTTTTCATCTTATTTTTATACTTTTTCAATCTTATTTTTCATTTTATTATTATGTTTATTTTTCATCTTATTTTTCATCTTATTTATATATTTATTTTACATCTTATTTCTATCTTATTTTTATTCTTATTTTTATACTTATTTTTTATCTTATTTTTATACTTATTTTTTATCCTATTTTTTATCTTTTTTATTCCTATTTTTATACTTATTTTTCATCTTATTTGTTTTCTTATTTTTTATCTTATTTTTCATTTTATTTTTTATCTTATTTTTATACTTATTTTTTCATCTTATTTTTTATCTTATTTTTTATCTTATTTTTCATCTTATTTTTATCTTTTTTTTTTTATCTTATTTTTATATTTATTGTTCATCTTATTTTTATTCTTATTTTTTATCGTATTTTTATTATTATTCTTCTTATTTTTATCTTAATTTTTATACTTATTTTTTATCTTATTTTTCATCTTATTTTTTATCTTATTTTTTATCTTAATTTAATTCTTTTTTTTCATCTTATTTTTCATCTTATTTTTATACTTATTTTTCATCTTATTTTTTTATTTTAATTTTATTCTTATTTTTCATCTTATTTTTATACTTATTTTTTATCTTATTTTTCATCTTATTTTTATACTTATTTTTTATCTTAATTTTAATCTTATTTTTTGTCTTATTTTTATACTTATTTTTTATTTTATTTTTATTCTTATTTTTTATCGTAATTTTATTTTTATTTTTATTCTTATTTTTATTCTTATTTTTCATCTTATTTTTATTCTTATTTTTATACTTATTTTTATTCTTATTTTAATTCTTATTTTTATACTTATTTTTTATCTGATTTGTTTTCTTATTTTTTATCTTATTTTTTTTTCTTATTTTTCATCTTATTTTTATACTTATTTTTCATCTTTTTTTATTCTTATTTTTATTTTTATTTGTCATCTTATTTTTTATCTTATTTTTATACTTATTTTTTATCTTATTTTTATACTTATTTTTCATCTTATTTTTATTCTTATCTTTATACTTATTTTTTATATTTTTTTTATACTTATTTTTATACTTATTTTTCATCTTATTTTTATACTTTTTTAATCTTATTTTTCATCTTATTATTATGGTTTTTTTTCATCTTATTTTTCATCTTACTTTTATTCTTATTTATATACTTATTTTACATCTTTTTTTATTCTTATTTTTATTCTTATTTTTGTTCTTATTTTTTATCATATTTTTATTTTTATTTTTATTCTTATTATTATTCTTATTTATCATCTTATTTTTCATCTTATTTTTCATCTTATTTTTCATCTTATTTTTATACTTATTTTGCATCCTATTTTTCAACTTATTTTTATACTTATTTTTTATCTTATTTTTATTCTTATTTTTCATCTTATTTTTTATCTTATTGTTATACTTATTTTTTATCTTATTTTTATACTTATTTTTTATCTTATTTTTATACTTATTTTTTATCTTATTTTTATTCTTATCTTTATACTTATTTTTCATCTTTTTTTATACTTATTTTTATACTTATTTTTTATCTTATTTTTTATCTTATTTTTCATCTTATTTTTATACTTTTTTAATCTTATTTTTCATCTTATTATTATGTTTATTTTTTTATCTTATTTTTCATCTTACTTTTATTCTTATTTATATACTTATTTTACATCTTTTTTTATTCTTATTTTTATTCTTATTTTTCATCTTATTTTTTATCTTATTTTTATACTTATTTTGCATCTTATTTTTCATCTTATTTTTTATCTTATTTTTTATTCTTATTTTTAAACTTATTTTTCATCTTATTTTTATTCTTATTTTTTTTCTTATTTTTCATCTTTTTTTTATACTTATTTTTATACTTATTTTTTATCTTATTTTTATACATATTTTTTATCTTATTTTTTATCTTATTTTTCATCTTAATTTTATACTTTTTTAATCTTATTTTTCATCTTATTATTTTGTTTATTTTTTTATCTTATTTTTCATCTTACTTTTATTCTTATTTATATACTTATTTTACATTTTTTTTTATTCTTATTTTTATTCTTATTTTTCATCTTATTTTTTATCTTATTTTTATACTTATTTTGCATCTTATTTTTCATCTTATTTTTATTCTTATTTTTTTTCTTATTTTTCATCTTATTTTTATACTTATTTATCATCTTATTTTTTATCTTATTTATCATCTTATTTTTTATCTTATTTTTCATCTTATTTTTCATCTTATTTTTTATCTTATTGTTATACTTATTTTTTATCTTATTTTTATTCTTATTTTTTATCTTATTTTTTATCTGATTTTTATACTTATTTTTCATCTTATTTTTCAACTTATTTTTATACTTATTTTTTATCTTATTTTTATTCTTATTTTTCATCTTATTTTTTATCTTATTGTTATACTTATTTTTTATCTTATTTTTATACTTATTTTTTATCTTATTTTTATACTTATTTTTCATCTTATTTTTATTCTTATCTTTATACTTATTTTTCATCTTTTTTTATACTTATTTTTATACTTATTTTTTATCTTATTTTTATACATATTTTTTATCTTATTTTTTATCTTATTTTTCATCTTATTTTTATACTTTTTTAATCTTATTTTTCATCTTATTATTATGTTTATTTTTTTATCTTATTTTTCATCTTACTTTTATTCTTATTTATATACTTATTTTATATCTTTTTTTATTCTTATTTTTATTCTTATTTTTCATCTTATTTTTTATCTTATTTTTATACTTATTTTGCATCTTATTTTTCATCTTATTTTTTATCTTATTTTTTATTCTTATTTTTAAACTTATTTTTCATCTTATTTTTATTCTTATTTTTTTTCTTATTTTTCATCTTATTTTTATACTTATTTTTCATCTTTTTTTATTCTTATTTTTATTCTTTTTTGTCATCTTATTTTTTATCTTATTGTTATACTTATTTTTTATCTTATTTTTATTCTTATTTTTTATCTTATTTTTTATCTGATTTTTATACTTATTTTTCAACTTATTTTTCATTTTATTTTTATTCTTCTTTTACATCTTATTTTTAATCTTATTTTTATACTTATTTTACACCTTTTTTATTTTTATTTTTATTCTTATTTTTCATCTTATTTTTTATCTTATTTTTATACTTATTTTGCATCTTATTTTTCATCTTATTTTTATACTTATTTTTTATCTTATTTTTCATCTTATTTTTATACTTATTTTTTATCTTAATTTTAATCTTATTTTTTGTCTTATTTTTATACTTATTTTTTATTTTATTTTTATTCTTATTTTTTATCGTAATTTTATTTTTATTTTTATTCTTATTTTTATTCTTATTTTTCATCTTATTTTTTATCTTATTGTTATACTTATTTTTTATCTTATTTTAATACTTATTTTTCATCCTTTTTTACATTTATTTTTATTCTTATATTTCATGTTATTTTTCTTTTATTTTTTATCTTATTTTAATACTTATTTTTCATCTTATTTTTTATCTTAATTTTATTCTTATTTTTATTCTTATTTTTCATCTTATTTTTATACTTATTTTACATGTTTTTTTTCAACCTTTTTTTCATCTTATTTTTATACTTTTTCAATCTTATTTTTCATTTTATTATTATGTTTATTTTTCATCTTATTTTTCATCTTATTTATATATTTATTTTACATCTTATTTCTATCTTATTTTTATTCTTATTTTTATACTTATTTTTTATCTTATTTTTATACTTATTTTTTATCCTATTTTTTATCTTTTTTATTCCTATTTTTATACTTATTTTTCATCTTATTTGTTTTCTTATTTTTTATCTTATTTTTCATTTTATTTTTTATCTTATTTTTATACTTATTTTTTCATCTTATTTTTTATCTTATTTTTTATCTAATTTTTCATCTTATTTTTATCTTTTTTTTTTTATCTTATTTTTATATTTATTGTTCATCTTATTTTTATTCTTATTTTTTATCGTATTTTTATTATTATTCTTCTTATTTTTATCTTAATTTTTATACTTATTTTTTATCTTATTTTTCATCTTATTTTTTATCTTATTTTTTATCTTAATTTAATTCTTTTTTTTCATCTTATTTTTCATCTTATTTTTATACTTATTTTTCATCTTATTTTTTTATTTTAATTTTATTCTTATTTTTCATCTTATTTTTATACTTATTTTTTATCTTATTTTTCATCTTATTTTTATACTTATTTTTTATCTTAATTTTAATCTTATTTTTTGTCTTATTTTTATACTTATTTTTTATTTTATTTTTATTCTTATTTTTTATCGTAATTTTATTTTTATTTTTATTCTTATTTTTATTCTTATTTTTCATCTTATTTTTTATCTTATTGTTATACTTATTTTTTATCTTATTTTAATACTTATTTTTCATCCTTTTTTACATTTATTTTTATTCTTATATTTCATGTTATTTTTCTTTTATTTTTTATCTTATTTTAATACTTATTTTTCATCTTATTTTTTATCTTAATTTTATTCTTATTTTTATTCTTATTTTTCATCTTATTTTTATACTTATTTTACATGTTTTTTTTCAACCTTTTTTTCATCTTATTTTTATACTTTTTCAATCTTATTTTTCATTTTATTATTATGTTTATTTTTCATCTTATTTTTCATCTTATTTATATATTTATTTTACATCTTATTTCTATCTTATTTTTATTCTTATTTTTATACTTATTTTTTATCTTATTTTTATACTTATTTTTTATCCTATTTTTTATCTTTTTTATTCCTATTTTTATACTTATTTTTCATCTTATTTGTTTTCTTATTTTTTATCTTATTTTTCATTTTATTTTTTATCTTATTTTTATACTTATTTTTTCATCTTATTTTTTATCTTATTTTTTATCAATAAGATAAAAAATAAGATAAAAAATAAGATGAAAAAATAATTTCATCTTATTTTTATCTTTTTTTTTTTATCTTATTTTTATATTTATTGTTCATCTTATTTTTATTCTTATTTTTTATCGTATTTTTATTATTATTCTTCTTATTTTTATCTTAATTTTTATACTTATTTTTTATCTTATTTTTCATCTTATTTTTTATCTTATTTTTTATCTTAATTTAATTCTTTTTTTTCATCTTATTTTTCATCTTATTTTTATACTTATTTTTCATCTTATTTTTTTATTTTAATTTTATTCTTATTTTTCATCTTATTTTTATACTTATTTTTTATCTTATTTTTCATCTTATTTTTATACTTATTTTTTATCTTAATTTTAATCTTATTTTTTGTCTTATTTTTATACTTATTTTTTATTTTATTTTTATTCTTATTTTTTATCGTAATTTTATTTTTATTTTTATTCTTATTTTTATTCTTATTTTTCATCTTATTTTTATTCTTATTTTTATACTTATTTTTATTCTTATTTTAATTCTTATTTTTATACTTATTTTTTATCTGATTTGTTTTCTTATTTTTTATCTTATTTTTTTTTCTTATTTTTCATCTTATTTTTATACTTATTTTTCATCTTTTTTTATTCTTATTTTTATTTTTATTTGTCATCTTATTTTTTATCTTATTTTTATACTTATTTTTTATCTTATTTTTATACTTATTTTTCATCTTATTTTTATTCTTATCTTTATACTTATTTTTCATATTTTTTTTATACTTATTTTTATACTTATTTTTCATCTTATTTTTATACTTTTTTAATCTTATTTTTCATCTTATTATTATGGTTTTTTTTCATCTTATTTTTCATCTTACTTTTATTCTTATTTATATACTTATTTTACATCTTTTTTTATTCTTATTTTTATTCTTATTTTTGTTCTTATTTTTTATCATATTTTTATTTTTATTTTTATTCTTATTATTATTCTTATTTATCATCTTATTTTTCATCTTATTTTTCATCTTATTTTTCATCTTATTTTTATACTTATTTTGCATCCTATTTTTCAACTTATTTTTATACTTATTTTTTATCTTATTTTTATTCTTATTTTTCATCTTATTTTTTATCTTATTGTTATACTTATTTTTTATCTTATTTTTATACTTATTTTTTATCTTATTTTTATACTTATTTTTCATCTTATTTTTATTCTTATCTTTATACTTATTTTTCATCTTTTTTTATACTTATTTTTATACTTATTTTTTATCTTATTTTTTATCTTATTTTTCATCTTATTTTTATACTTTTTTAATCTTATTTTTCATCTTATTTTTCATCTTATTTTTCATCTTATTTTTATACTTATTTTGCATCCTATTTTTCAACTTATTTTTATACTTATTTTTTATCTTATTTTTATTCTTATTTTTCATCTTATTTTTTATCTTATTGTTATACTTATTTTTTATCTTATTTTTATACTTATTTTTTATCTTATTTTTATACTTATTTTTCATCTTATTTTTATTCTTAATTTTTATCTGATTTTTTATCTGATTTTTATACTTATTTTTCATCTTATTTTTCAACTTATTTTTATACTTATTTTTTATCTTATTTTTATTCTTATTTTTCATCTTATTTTTTATCTTATTGTTATACTTATTTTTTATCTTATTTTTATACTTATTTTTTATCTTATTTTTATACTTATTTTTCATCTTATTTTTATTCTTATCTTTATACTTATTTTTCATCTTTTTTTTATACTTATTTTTATACTTATTTTTTATCTTATTTTTATACATATTTTTTATCTTATTTTTTATCTTATTTTTCATCTTAATTTTATACTTTTTTAATCTTATTTTTCATCTTATTATTTTGTTTATTTTTTTATCTTATTTTTCATCTTACTTTTATTCTTATTTATATACTTATTTTACATTTTTTTTTATTCTTATTTTTATTCTTATTTTTCATTTTATTTTTTATCTTATTTTTATACTTATTTTGCATCTTATTTTTCATCTTATTTTTATTCTTATTTTTTTTCTTATTTTTCATCTTATTTTTATACTTATTTATCATCTTATTTTTTATCTTATTTATCATCTTATTTTTTATCTTATTTTTCATCTTATTTTTCATCTTATTTTTTATCTTATTGTTATACTTATTTTTTATCTTATTTTTATTCTTATTTTTTATCTTATTTTTTATCTGATTTTTATACTTATTTTTCATCTTATTTTTCAACTTATTTTTATACTTATTTTTTATCTTATTTTTATTCTTATTTTTCATCTTATTTTTTATCTTATTGTTATACTTATTTTTTATCTTATTTTTATACTTATTTTTTATCTTATTTTTATACTTATTTTTCATCTTATTTTTATTCTTATCTTTATACTTATTTTTCATCTTTTTTTATACTTATTTTTATACTTATTTTTTATCTTATTTTTATACATATTTTTTATCTTATTTTTTATCTTATTTTTCATCTTATTTTTATACTTTTTTAATCTTATTTTTCATCTTATTATTATGTTTATTTTTTTTTTATCTTATTTTTCATCTTACTTTTATTCTTATTTATATACTTATTTTACATCTTTTTTTATTCTTATTTTTATTCTTATTTTTCATCTTATTTTTTATCTTATTTTTATACTTATTTTGCATCTTATTTTTCATCTTATTTTTTATCTTATTTTTTATTCTTATTTTTAAACTTATTTTTCATCTTATTTTTATTCTTATTTTTTTTCTTATTTTTCATCTTTTTTTTATACTTATTTTTATACTTATTTTTTATCTTATTTTTATACATATTTTTTATCTTATTTTTTATCTTATTTTTCATCTTAATTTTATACTTTTTTAATCTTATTTTTCATCTTATTATTTTGTTTATTTTTTTATCTTATTTTTCATCTTACTTTTATTCTTATTTATATACTTATTTTACATTTTTTTTTATTCTTATTTTTATTCTTATTTTTCATCTTATTTTTTATCTTATTTTTATACTTATTTTGCATCTTATTTTTTATCTTATTTTTATTCTTATTTTTTTTCTTATTTTTCATCTTATTTTTATACTTATTTATCATCTTATTTTTTATCTTATTTATCATCTTATTTTTTATCTTATTTTTCATCTTATTTTTCATCTTATTTTTTATCTTATTGTTATACTTATTTTTTATCTTATTTTTATTCTTATTTTTTATCTTATTTTTTATCTGATTTTTATACTTATTTTTCATCTTATTTTTCAACTTATTTTTATACTTATTTTTTATCTTATTTTTATTCTTATTTTTCATCTTATTTTTTATCTTATTGTTATACTTATTTTTTATCTTATTTTTATACTTATTTTTTATCTTATTTTTATACTTATTTTTCATCTTATTTTTATTCTTATCTTTGTACTTATTTTTCATCTTTTTTTATACTTATTTTTATACTTATTTTTTATCTTATTTTTATACATATTTTTTATCTTATTTTTTATCTTATTTTTCATCTTATTTTTATACTTTTTTAATCTTATTTTTCATCTTATTATTATGTTTATTTTTTTATCTTATTTTTCATCTTACTTTTATTCTTATTTATATACTTATTTTACATCTTTTTTTATTCTTATTTTTATTCTTATTTTTCATCTTATTTTTTATCTTATTTTTATACTTATTTTGCATCTTATTTTTCATCTTATTTTTTATCTTATTTTTTATTCTTATTTTTAAACTTATTTTTATTCTTATTTTTTTTCTTATTTTTCATCTTATTTTTATACTTATTTTTCATCTTTTTTTATTCTTATTTTTATTCTTTTTTGTCATCTTATTTTTTATCTTATTGTTATACTTATTTTTTATCTTATTTTTATTCTTATTTTTTATCTTATTTTTTATCTGATTTTTATACTTATTTTTCAACTTATTTTTCATTTTATTTTTATTCTTCTTTTACATCTTATTTTTAATCTTATTTTTATACTTATTTTACACCTTTTTTTATTTTTATTTTTATTCTTATTTTTCATCTTATTTTTTATCTTATTTTTATACTTATTTTGCATCTTATTTTTCATCTTATTTTTTATCTTATTTTTTATTCTTATTTTTATACTTATTTTTATACTTATTTTTTATCTTATTTTTATACTTATTTTTCATCTTATTTTTTATCTTATTTTTATACATATTTTTCATCTTATTTTTTATCTTATTTTTCATCTTATTTTTTATCTTATTTTTTATTCTTATTTTTAAACTTATTTTTCATCTTATTTTTATTCTTATTTTTTTTCTTCTTTTTCATCTTATTTTTATACTTATTTTTCATCTTATTATTATGTTTATTTTTTTATCTTATTTTTCATCTTACTTTTATTCTTATTTATATACTTATTTTACATTTTTTTTTATTCTTATTTTTATTCTTATTTTTCATCTTATTTTTTATCTTATTTTTATACTTATTTTGCATCTTATTTTTCATCTTATTTTTATTCTTATTTTTTTTCTTATTTTTCATCTTATTTTTATACTTATTTATCATCTTATTTTTTATCTTATTTATCATCTTATTTTTTATCTTATTTTTCATCTTATTTTTCATCTTATTTTTTATCTTATTGTTATACTTATTTTTTATCTTATTTTTATTCTTATTTTTTATCTTATTTTTTATCTGATTTTTATACTTATTTTTCATCTTATTTTTCAACTTATTTTTATACTTATTTTTTATCTTATTTTTATTCTTATTTTTCATCTTATTTTTTATCTTATTGTTATACTTATTTTTTATCTTATTTTTATACTTATTTTTTATCTTATTTTTATACTTGTTTTTCATCTTATTTTTATTCTTATCTTTATACTTATTTTTCATCTTTTTTTATACTTATTTTTATACTTATTTTTTATCTTATTTTTATACATATTTTTTATCTTATTTTTTATCTTATTTTTCATCTTATTTTTATACTTTTTTAATCTTATTTTTCATCTTATTATTATGTTTATTTTTTTATCTTATTTTTCATCTTACTTTTATTCTTATTTATATTCTTATTTTACATCTTTTTTTATTCTTATTTTTATTCTTATTTTTCATCTTATTTTTTATCTTATTTTTATACTTATTTTGCATCTTATTTTTCATCTTATTTTTTATCTTATTTTTTATTCTTATTTTTAAACTTATTTTTCATCTTATTTTTATTCTTATTTTTTTTCTTATTTTTCATCTTATTTTTATACTTATTTTTCATCTTTTTTTATTCTTATTTTTATTCTTTTTTGTCATCTTATTTTTTATCTTATTGTTATACTTATTTTTTATCTTATTTTTATTCTTATTTTTTATCTTATTTTTTATCTGATTTTTATACTTATTTTTCAACTTATTTTTCATTTTATTTTTATTCTTCTTTTACATCTTATTTTTAATCTTATTTTTATACTTATTTTACACCTTTTTTTATTTTTATTTTTATTCTTATTTTTCATCTTATTTTTTATCTTATTTTTATACTTATTTTGCATCTTATTTTTCATCTTATTTTTTATCTTATTTTTTATTCTTATTTTTATACTTATTTTTATACTTATTTTTTATCTTATTTTTATACTTATTTTTCATCTTATTTTTTATCTTATTTTTATACATATTTTTCATCTTATTTTTTATCTTATTTTTCATCTTATTTTTTATCTTATTTTTTATTCTTATTTTTAAACTGATTTTTCATCTTATTTTTATTCTTATTTTTTTTCTTCTTTTTCATCTTATTTTTATACTTATTTTTCATCTTATTATTATGTTTATTTTTTTATCTTATTTTTCATCTTACTTTTATTCTTATTTATATACTTATTTTACATTTTTTTTATTCTTATTTTTATTCTTATTTTTCATCTTATTTTTTATCTTATTTTTATACTTATTTTGCATCTTATTTTTCATCTTATTTTTATTCTTATTTTTTTTCTTATTTTTCATCTTATTTTTATACTTATTTATCATCTTATTTTTTATCTTATTTATCATCTTATTTTTTATCTTATTTTTCATCTTATTTTTCATCTTATTTTTTATCTTATTGTTATACTTATTTTTTATCTTATTTTTATTCTTATTTTTTATCTTATTTTTTATCTTATTTTAATACTTATTTTTCATCTTATTTTATTCTTATTTTTATACTTATTTTTATTCTTATTTTTATTCTTTTTTTATACTTATTTTACATGTTTTTTTTCAACCTTTTTTTTCATCTTATTTTTATACTTTTTTAATCTTATTTTTCATTTTATTATTTTGTTTATTTTTCATCTTATTTTTCATCTTATTTTTCATCTTATTTATATATTTATTTTACATCTTATTTCTATCTTATTTTTATACTTATTTTTCATCTTATTTTTCATTTTATTTTTATTCTTCTTTTTCATCTTATTTTTAATCTTATTTTTATACTTATTTTACACCTTTTTTATTTTTATTTTTATTCTTATTTTTCATCTTATTTTTTATCTTATTTTTATACTTATTTTGCATCTTATTTTTCATCTTATTTTTTATCTTATTTTTCATCTTATTTTTCATCTTATTTTTTATCTTATTGTTATACTTATTTTTTATCTTATTTTTATTCTTATTTTTTATCTTATTTTTTATCTTATTTTAATACTTATTTTTCATCTTATTTTATTCTTATTTTTATACTTATTTTTATTCTTATTTTTATTCTTTTTTTATACTTATTTTACATGTTTTTTTTCAACCTTTTTTTTCATCTTATTTTTATACTTTTTTAATCTTATTTTTCATTTTATTATTTTGTTTATTTTTCATCTTATTTTTCATCTTATTTTTCATCTTATTTATATATTTATTTTACATCTTATTTCTATCTTATTTTTATTCTTATTTTTATACTTATTTTTCATCTTATTTTTCATTTTATTTTTATTCTTCTTTTTCATCTTATTTTTAATCTTATTTTTATACTTATTTTACACCTTTTTTATTTTTATTTTTATTCTTATTTTTCATCTTATTTTTTATCTTATTTTTATACTTATTTTGCATCTTATTTTTCATCTTATTTTTTATCTTATTTTTTATTCTTATTTTTATACTTATTTTTATACTTATTTTTTATCTTATTTTTATACTTATTTTTCATCTTATTTTTTATCTTAATTTTATTCTTATTTTTATACTTATTTATCATCTTATTTTTTATCTTATTTATCATCTTATTTTTTATCTTATTTTTCATCTTATTTTTCATCTTATTTTTTATCTTATTGTTATACTTATTTTTTATCTTATTTTTATTCTTATTTTTTATCTTATTTTTTATCTTATTTTAATACTTATTTTTCATCTTATTTTATTCTTATTTTTATACTTATTTTTATTCTTATTTTTATTCTTTTTTTATACTTATTTTACATGTTTTTTTTCAACCTTTTTTTTCATCTTATTTTTATACTTTTTTAATCTTATTTTTCATTTTATTATTTTGTTTATTTTTCATCTTATTTTTCATCTTATTTTTCATCTTATTTATATATTTATTTTACATCTTATTTCTATCTTATTTTTATTCTTATTTTTATACTTATTTTTCATCTTATTTTTCATTTTATTTTTATTCTTCTTTTTCATCTTATTTTTAATCTTATTTTTATACTTATTTTACACCTTTTTTATTTTTATTTTTATTCTTATTTTTCATCTTATTTTTTATCTTATTTTTATACTTATTTTGCATCTTATTTTTCATCTTATTTTTTATCTTATTTTTTATTCTTATTTTTATACTTATTTTTATACTTATTTTTTATCTTATTTTTATACTTATTTTTCATCTTATTTTTTATCTTAATTTTATTCTTATTTTTATTCTTATTTTTCATCTTATTTTTATACTTATTTTACATGTTTTTTTTCAACCTTTTTTTTCATCTTATTTTTATACTTTTTCAATCTTATTTTTCATTTTATTATTATGTTTATTTTTCATCTTATTTTTCATCTTATTTATATATTTATTTTACATCTTATTTCTATCTTATTTTTATTCTTATTTTTATACTTATTTTTTATCTTATTTTTATACTTATTTTTTATCCTATTTTTTATCTTTTTTATTCCTATTTTTATACTTATTTTTCATCTTATTTGTTTTCTTATTTTTTATCTTATTTTTCATTTTATTTTTTATCTTATTTTTATACTTATTTTTTCATCTTATTTTTTATCTTATTTTTTATCTTATTTTTCATCTTATTTTTATCTTTTTTTTTTTATCTTATTTTTATATTTATTGTTCATCTTATTTTTATTCTTATTTTTTATCGTATTTTTATTATTATTCTTCTTATTTTTATCTTAATTTTTATTCTTATTTTTTATCTTATTTTTTATCTGATTTTTATACTTATTTTTCAACTTATTTTTCATTTTATTTTTATTCTTCTTTTACATCTTATTTTTAATCTTATTTTTATACTTATTTTACACCTTTTTTTATTTTTATTTTTATTCTTATTTTTCATCTTATTTTTTATCTTATTTTTATACTTATTTTGCATCTTATTTTTCATCTTATTTTTTATCTTATTTTTTATTCTTATTTTTATACTTATTTTTATACTTATTTTTTATCTTATTTTTATACTTATTTTTCATCTTATTTTTTATCTTATTTTTATACATATTTTTCATCTTATTTTTTATCTTATTTTTCATCTTATTTTTTATCTTATTTTTTATTCTTATTTTTAAACTTATTTTTCATCTTATTTTTATTCTTATTTTTTTTCTTCTTTTTCATCTTATTTTTATACTTATTTTTCATCTTATTATTATGTTTATTTTTTTATCTTATTTTTCATCTTACTTTTATTCTTATTTATATACTTATTTTACATTTTTTTTTATTCTTATTTTTATTCTTATTTTTCATCTTATTTTTTATCTTATTTTTATACTTATTTTGCATCTTATTTTTCATCTTATTTTTATTCTTATTTTTTTTCTTATTTTTCATCTTATTTTTATACTTATTTATCATCTTATTTTTTATCTTATTTATCATCTTATTTTTTATCTTATTTTTCATCTTATTTTTCATCTTATTTTTTATCTTATTGTTATACTTATTTTTTATCTTATTTTTATTCTTATTTTTTATCTTATTTTTTATCTTATTTTAATACTTATTTTTCATCTTATTTTATTCTTATTTTTATACTTATTTTTATTCTTATTTTTATTCTTTTTTTATACTTATTTTACATGTTTTTTTTCAACCTTTTTTTTCATCTTATTTTTATACTTTTTTAATCTTATTTTTCATTTTATTATTTTGTTTATTTTTCATCTTATTTTTCATCTTATTTTTCATCTTATTTATATATTTATTTTACATCTTATTTCTATCTTATTTTTATTCTTATTTTTATACTTATTTTTCATCTTATTTTTCATTTTATTTTTATTCTTCTTTTTCATCTTATTTTTAATCTTATTTTTATACTTATTTTACACCTTTTTTATTTTTATTTTTATTCTTATTTTTCATCTTATTTTTTATCTTATTTTTATACTTATTTTGCATCTTATTTTTCATCTTATTTTTTATCTTATTTTTTATTCTTATTTTTATACTTATTTTTATACTTATTTTTTATCTTATTTTTATACTTATTTTTCATCTTATTTTTTATCTTATTTTTATACATATTTTTCATCTTATTTTTTATCTTATTTTTCATCTTATTTTTTATCTTATTTTTTATTCTTATTTTTAAACTTATTTTTCATCTTATTTTTATTCTTATTTTTTTTCTTCTTTTTCATCTTATTTTTATACTTATTTTTCATCTTATTATTATGTTTATTTTTTTATCTTATTTTTCATCTTACTTTTATTCTTATTTATATACTTATTTTACATCTTTTTTTATTCTTATTTTTATTCTTATTTGTCATCTTATTTTTTATCTTATTGTTATACTTATTTTTCATCTTATTTTTATACTTATTTTTCATCTTATTTTTTTATCTTATTATTTATCTTATTTTTCATCTTATTTTTCATCTTATTTTTGTTCTTATTTTTTATCATATTTTTATTTTTATTTTTATTCTTATTTTTATTCTTATTTATCATCTTATTTTTTATCTTATTTTTCATCTTATTTTTTATCTTATTTTTCATCTTATTTTTATACTTATTTTTATACTTATTTTTTATCTTATTTTTATTCTTATTTTTCATCTTATTTTTTATCTTATTGTTATACTTATTTTTTATCTTATTTTTATTCTTATTTTTTATCTGATTTTTTATCTGATTTTTATACTTATTTTTCATCTTATTTTTCAACTTATTTTTATACTTATTTTTTATCTTATTTTTATTCTTATTTTTCATCTTATTTTTTATCTTATTGTTATACTTATTTTTTATCTTATTTTTATACTTATTTTTTATCTTATTTTTATACTTATTTTTCATCTTATTTTTATTCTTATCTTTATACTTATTTTTCATCTTTTTTTTATACTTATTTTTATACTTATTTTTTATCTTATTTTTATACATATTTTTTATCTTATTTTTTATCTTATTTTTCATCTTAATTTTATACTTTTTTAATCTTATTTTTCATCTTATTATTATGTTTATTTTTTTATCTTATTTTTCATCTTACTTTTATTCTTATTTATATACTTATTTTACATCTTTTTTTATTCTTATTTTTATTCTTATTTTTTTTCTTATTTTTCATCTTATTTTTATACTTATTTATCATCTTATTTTTTATCTTATTTATCATCTTATTTTTTATCTTATTTTTCATCTTATTTTTCATCTTATTTTTTATCTTATTGTTATACTTATTTTTTATCTTATTTTTATTCTTATTTTTTATCTTATTTTTTATCTGATTTTTATACTTATTTTTCATCTTATTTTTCAACTTATTTTTATACTTATTTTTTATCTTATTTTTATTCTTATTTTTCATCTTATTTTTTATCTTATTGTTATACTTATTTTTTATCTTATTTTTATACTTATTTTTTATCTTATTTTTATACTTATTTTTCATCTTATTTTTATTCTTATCTTTATACTTATTTTTCATCTTTTTTTTATACTTATTTTTATACTTATTTTTTATCTTATTTTTATACATATTTTTTATCTTATTTTTTATCTTATTTTTCATCTTATTTTTATACTTTTTTAATCTTATTTTTCATCTTATTATTATGTTTATTTTTTTATCTTATTTTTCATCTTACTTTTATTCTTATTTATATACTTATTTTACATCTTTTTTTATTCTTATTTTTATTCTTATTTTTCATCTTATTTTTTATCTTATTTTAATACTTATTTTGCATCTTATTTTTCATCTTATTTTTTATCTTATTTTTTATTCTTATTTTATTCTTTTTTTTCATCTTATTTTTCATCTTATTTTTATACTTATTTTTCATCTTATTTTTTTATTTTAATTTTATTCTTATTTTTCATCTTATTTTTATACTTATTTTTTATCTTATTTTTCATCTTATTTTTATACTTATTTTTTATCTTAATTTTAATCTTATTTTTTGTCTTATTTTTATACTTATTTTTTATTTTATTTTTATTCTTATTTTTTATCGTAATTTTATTTTTATTTTTATACTTATTTTTATTCTTATTTTAATTCTTATTTTTATACTTATTTTTTATCTGATTTGATTTCTTATTTTTTATCTTATTTTTTATCTTATTTTTCATTTTATTTTTATACTTATTTTTCATCTTTTTTTATTCTTATTTTTATTTGTCATTTTATTTTTTATCTTATTTTTATACTTATTTTTTATCTTATTTTTATACTTATTTTTCATCTTATTTTTATTCTTATCTTTATACTTATTTTTCATCTTTTTTTTATACTTATTTTTATACTTATTTTTTATCTTATTTTTATACATATTTTTCATCTTATTTTTTATCTTATTTTTCATCTTATTTTTATACTTTTTTAATCTTATTTTTCATCTTATTATTATGTTTATTTTTTCATCTTATTTTTCATCTTACTTTTATTCTTATTTATATACTTATTTTACATCTTTTTTTATTCTTATTTTTATTCTTATTTTTCATCTTATTTTTTATCTTATTTTTATACTTATTTTGCATCTTATTTTTCATCTTATTTTTTATCTTATTTTTTATTCTTATTTTTAAACTTATTTTTTATCTTATTTTAATACTTATTTTTCATCTTATTTTTATACTTTTTTAATCTTATTTTTCATCTTATTATTATGTTTATTTTTTCATCTTATTTTTCATCTTACTTTTATTCTTATTTATATACTTATTTTACATCTTTTTTTATTCTTATTTTTATTCTTATTTTTCATCTTATTTTTTATCTTATTTTTATACTTATTTTGCATCTTATTTTGCATCTTATTTTTCATCTTATTTTTTATCTTATTTTTATTCTTATTTTTATACTTATTTTTCATCTTATTTTTCATCTTATTTTTATTCTTATTTTACATCTTTTTTTATTCTTATTTTTATTCTTATTTTTCATCTTATTTTTTATCTTATTTTTATACTTATTTTTTATCCTATTTTTTATCTTTTTTATTCCTATTTTTATACTTATTTTTCATCTTATTTGTTTTCTTATTTTTTTATCTTATTTTTCATTTTATTTTTTATCTTATTTTTATACTTATTTTTTCATCTTATTTTTTATCTTATTTTTCATCTTATTTTTATACTAATTTTTCATCTTTTTTTTCATCTTATTTTTATACTTATTTTTCATCTTAATTTTTATCTTTTTTTTTATCTTATTTTTATATTTATTGTTCATCTTATTTTTATTCTTATTTTTTATCGTATTTTTATTATTATTCTTCTTATTTTTATCTTAATTTTTATACTTATTTTTTATCTTATTTTTCATCTTATTTTTTATCTTATTTTTTATCTTAATTTAATTCTTTTTTTTCATCTTATTTTTCATCTTATTTTTATACTTATTTTTCATCTTATTTTTTTATTTTAATTTTATTCTTATTTTTCATCTTATTTTTATACTTATTTTTTATCTTATTTTTCATCTTATTTTTATACTTATTTTTTATCTTAATTTTAATCTTATTTTTTGTCTTATTTTTATACTTATTTTTTATTTTATTTTTATTCTTATTTTTTATCGTAATTTTATTTTTATTTTTATTCTTATTTTTATTCTTATTTTTCATCTTATTTTTTATCTTATTGTTATACTTATTTTTTATCTTATTTTAATACTTATTTTTCATCCTTTTTTACATTTATTTTTATTCTTATATTTCATGTTATTTTTCTTTTATTTTTTATCTTATTTTAATACTTATTTTTCATCTTATTTTTTATCTTAATTTTATTCTTATTTTTATTCTTATTTTTCATCTTATTTTTATACTTATTTTACATGTTTTTTTTCAACCTTTTTTTTCATCTTATTTTTATACTTTTTCAATCTTATTTTTCATTTTATTATTATGTTTATTTTTCATCTTATTTTTCATCTTATTTATATATTTATTTTACATCTTATTTCTATCTTATTTTTATTCTTATTTTTATACTTATTTTTTATCTTATTTTTATACTTATTTTTTATCCTATTTTTTATCTTTTTTATTCCTATTTTTATACTTATTTTTCATCTTATTTGTTTTCTTATTTTTCATCTTATTTTTATACTTATTTTTTATCTTATTTTTCATCTTATTTTTATACTTATTTTTTATCTTAATTTTAATCTTATTTTTTGTCTTATTTTTATACTTATTTTTTATTTTATTTTTATTCTTATTTTTTATCGTAATTTTATTTTTATTTTTATTCTTATTTTTATTCTTATTTTTCATCTTATTTTTATTCTTATTTTTATACTTATTTTTATTCTTATTTTAATTCTTATTTTTATACTTATTTTTTATCTGATTTGTTTTCTTATTTTTTATCTTATTTTTTTTTCTTATTTTTCATCTTATTTTTATACTTATTTTTCATCTTTTTTTATTCTTATTTTTATTTTTATTTGTCATCTTATTTTTTATCTTATTTTTATACTTATTTTTTATCTTATTTTTATACTTATTTTTCATCTTATTTTTATTCTTATCTTTATACTTATTTTTCATATTTTTTTTATACTTATTTTTATACTTATTTTTCATCTTATTTTTATACTTTTTTAATCTTATTTTTCATCTTATTATTATGGTTTTTTTTCATCTTATTTTTCATCTTACTTTTATTCTTATTTATATACTTATTTTACATCTTTTTTTATTCTTATTTTTATTCTTATTTTTGTTCTTATTTTTTATCATATTTTTATTTTTATTTTTATTCTTATTATTATTCTTATTTATCATCTTATTTTTCATCTTATTTTTCATCTTATTTTTCATCTTATTTTTATACTTATTTTGCATCCTATTTTTCAACTTATTTTTATACTTATTTTTTATCTTATTTTTATTCTTATTTTTCATCTTATTTTTTATCTTATTGTTATACTTATTTTTTATCTTATTTTTATACATATTTTTTATCTTATTTTTATACTTATTTTTCATCTTATTTTTATTCTTATCTTTATACTTATTTTTCATCTTTTTTTATACTTATTTTTATACTTATTTTTTATCTTATTTTTATACATATTTTTTATCTTATTTTTTATCTTATTTTTCATCTTATTTTTATACTTTTTTAATCTTATTTTTCATCTTATTATTATGTTTATTTTTTCATCTTATTTTTCATCTTACTTTTATTCTTATTTATATACTTATTTTACATCTTTTTTTATTCTTATTTTTATTCTTATTTTTCATCTTATTTTTTATCTTATTTTTATACTTATTTTGCATCTTATTTTTCATCTTATTTTTTATCTTATTTTTTATTCTTATTTTATTCTTTTTTTTCATCTTATTTTTCATCTTATTTTTATACTTATTTTTCATCTTATTTTTTTATTTTAATTTTATTCTTATTTTTCATCTTATTTTTATACTTATTTTTTATCTTATTTTTCATCTTATTTTTATACTTATTTTTTATCTTAATTTTAATCTTATTTTTTGTCTTATTTTTATACTTATTTTTTATTTTATTTTTATTCTTATTTTTTATCGTAATTTTATTTTTATTTTTATTCTTATTTTTATTCTTATTTTTCATCTTATTTTTTATCTTATTGTTATACTTATTTTTTATCTTATTTTAATACTTATTTTTCATCCTTTTTTACATTTATTTTTATTCTTATATTTCATGTTATTTTTCTTTTATTTTTTATCTTATTTTAATACTTATTTTTCATCTTATTTTTTATCTTAATTTTATTCTTATTTTTATTCTTATTTTTCATCTTATTTTTATACTTATTTTACATGTTTTTTTTCAACCTTTTTTTTCATCTTATTTTTATACTTTTTCAATCTTATTTTTCATTTTATTATTATGTTTATTTTTCATCTTATTTTTCATCTTATTTATATATTTATTTTACATCTTATTTCTATCTTATTTTTATTCTTATTTTTATACTTATTTTTTATCTTATTTTTATACTTATTTTTTATCCTATTTTTTATCTTTTTTATTCCTATTTTTATACTTATTTTTCATCTTATTTGTTTTCTTATTTTTCATCTTATTTTTATACTTATTTTTTATCTTATTTTTCATCTTATTTTTATACTTATTTTTTATCTTAATTTTAATCTTATTTTTTGTCTTATTTTTATACTTATTTTTTATTTTATTTTTATTCTTATTTTTTATCGTAATTTTATTTTTATTTTTATTCTTATTTTTATTCTTATTTTTCATCTTATTTTTATTCTTATTTTTATACTTATTTTTATTCTTATTTTAATTCTTATTTTTATACTTATTTTTTATCTGATTTGTTTTCTTATTTTTTATCTTATTTTTTTTTCTTATTTTTCATCTTATTTTTATACTTATTTTTCATCTTTTTTTATTCTTATTTTTATTTTTATTTGTCATCTTATTTTTTATCTTATTTTTATACTTATTTTTTATCTTATTTTTATACTTATTTTTCATCTTATTTTTATTCTTATCTTTATACTTATTTTTCATATTTTTTTTATACTTATTTTTATACTTATTTTTCATCTTATTTTTATACTTTTTTAATCTTATTTTTCATCTTATTATTATGGTTTTTTTTCATCTTATTTTTCATCTTACTTTTATTCTTATTTATATACTTATTTTACATCTTTTTTTATTCTTATTTTTATTCTTATTTTTGTTCTTATTTTTTATCATATTTTTATTTTTATTTTTATTCTTATTATTATTCTTATTTATCATCTTATTTTTCATCTTATTTTTCATCTTATTTTTCATCTTATTTTTATACTTATTTTGCATCCTATTTTTCAACTTATTTTTATACTTATTTTTTATCTTATTTTTATTCTTATTTTTCATCTTATTTTTTATCTTATTGTTATACTTATTTTTTATCTTATTTTTATACATATTTTTTATCTTATTTTTATACTTATTTTTCATCTTATTTTTATTCTTATCTTTATACTTATTTTTCATCTTTTTTTATACTTATTTTTATACTTATTTTTTATCTTATTTTTATACATATTTTTTATCTTATTTTTTATCTTATTTTTCATCTTATTTTTATACTTTTTTAATCTTATTTTTCATCTTATTATTATGTTTATTTTTTCATCTTATTTTTCATCTTACTTTTATTCTTATTTATATACTTATTTTACATCTTTTTTTATTCTTATTTTTATTCTTATTTTTCATCTTATTTTTTATCTTATTTTTATACTTATTTTGCATCTTATTTTTCATCTTATTTTTTATCTTATTTTTTATTCTTATTTTATTCTTTTTTTTCATCTTATTTTTCATCTTATTTTTATACTTATTTTTCATCTTATTTTTTTATTTTAATTTTATTCTTATTTTTCATCTTATTTTTATACTTATTTTTTATCTTATTTTTCATCTTATTTTTATACTTATTTTTTATCTTAATTTTAATCTTATTTTTTGTCTTATTTTTATACTTATTTTTTATTTTATTTTTATTCTTATTTTTTATCGTAATTTTATTTTTATTTTTATACTTATTTTTATTCTTATTTTAATTCTTATTTTTATACTTATTTTTTATCTGATTTGATTTCTTATTTTTTATCTTATTTTTTATCTTATTTTTCATTTTATTTTTATACTTATTTTTCATCTTTTTTTATTCTTATTTTTATTTGTCATTTTATTTTTTATCTTATTTTTATACTTATTTTTTATCTTATTTTTATACTTATTTTTCATCTTATTTTTATTCTTATCTTTATACTTATTTTTCATCTTTTTTTATACTTATTTTTATACTTATTTTTTATCTTATTTTTATACATATTTTTCATCTTATTTTTTATCTTATTTTTCATCTTATTTTTATACTTTTTTAATCTTATTTTTCATCTTATTATTATGTTTATTTTTTCATCTTATTTTTCATCTTACTTTTATTCTTATTTATATACTTATTTTACATCTTTTTTTATTCTTATTTTTATTCTTATTTTTCATCTTATTTTTTATCTTATTTTTATACTTATTTTGCATCTTATTTTTCATCTTATTTTTTATCTTATTTTTTATTCTTATTTTTAAACTTATTTTTTATCTTATTTTAATACTTATTTTTCATCTTATTTTTATACTTTTTTAATCTTATTTTTCATCTTATTATTATGTTTATTTTTTCATCTTATTTTTCATCCTACTTTTATTCTTATTTATATATTTATTTTACATCTTATTTTTTATCTTATTTTTATTCTTATTTTTATACTTATTTTTCATCTTATTTTTCATCTTATTTTTATTCTTATTTTACATCTTTTTTTATTCTTATTTTTATTCTTATTTTTCATCTTATTTTTTATCTTATTTTTATACTTATTTTTTATCCTATTTTTTATCTTTTTTATTCCTATTTTTATACTTATTTTTCATCTTATTTGTTTTCTTATTTTTTTATCTTATTTTTCATTTTATTTTTTATCTTATTTTTATACTTATTTTTTCATCTTATTTTTTATCTTATTTTTCATCTTATTTTTATACTAATTTTTCATCTTTTTTTTCATCTTATTTTTATACTTATTTTTCATCTTAATTTTTATCTTTTTTTTTTTATCTTATTTTTATATTTATTGTTCATCTTATTTTTATTCTTATTTTTTATCGTATTTTTATTATTATTCTTCTTATTTTTATCTTAATTTTTATACTTATTTTTTATCTTATTTTTCATCTTATTTTTTATCTTATTTTTTATCTTAATTTAATTCTTTTTTTTCATCTTATTTTTCATCTTATTTTTATACTTATTTTTCATCTTATTTTTTTATTTTAATTTTATTCTTATTTTTCATCTTATTTTTATACTTATTTTTTATCTTATTTTTCATCTTATTTTTATACTTATTTTTTATCTTAATTTTAATCTTATTTTTTGTCTTATTTTTATACTTATTTTTTATTTTATTTTTATTCTTATTTTTTATCGTAATTTTATTTTTATTTTTATTCTTATTTTTATTCTTATTTTTCATCTTATTTTTTATCTTATTGTTATACTTATTTTTTATCTTATTTTAATACTTATTTTTCATCCTTTTTTACATTTATTTTTATTCTTATATTTCATGTTATTTTTCTTTTATTTTTTATCTTATTTTAATACTTATTTTTCATCTTATTTTTTATCTTAATTTTATTCTTATTTTTATTCTTATTTTTCATCTTATTTTTATACTTATTTTACATGTTTTTTTTCAACCTTTTTTTTCATCTTATTTTTATACTTTTTCAATCTTATTTTTCATTTTATTATTATGTTTATTTTTCATCTTATTTTTCATCTTATTTATATATTTATTTTACATCTTATTTCTATCTTATTTTTATTCTTATTTTTATACTTATTTTTTATCTTATTTTTATACTTATTTTTTATCCTATTTTTTATCTTTTTTATTCCTATTTTTATACTTATTTTTCATCTTATTTGTTTTCTTATTTTTTATCTTATTTTTCATTTTATTTTTTATCTTATTTTTATACTTATTTTTTCATCTTATTTTTTATCTTATTTTTCATCTTATTTTTATCTTTTTTTTTTTATCTTATTTTTATATTTATTGTTCATCTTATTTTTATTCTTATTTTTTATCGTATTTTTATTATTATTCTTCTTATTTTTATCTTAATTTTTATACTTATTTTTTATCTTATTTTTCATCTTATTTTTTATCTTATTTTTTATCTTAATTTAATTCTTTTTTTTCATCTTATTTTTCATCTTATTTTTATACTTATTTTTCATCTTATTTTTTTATTTTAATTTTATTCTTATTTTTCATCTTATTTTTATACTTATTTTTTATCTTATTTTTCATCTTATTTTTATACTTATTTTTTATCTTAATTTTAATCTTATTTTTTGTCTTATTTTTATACTTATTTTTTATTTTATTTTTATTCTTATTTTTTATCGTAATTTTATTTTTATTTTTATTCTTATTTTTATTCTTATTTTTCATCTTATTTTTATTCTTATTTTTATACTTATTTTTATTCTTATTTTAATTCTTATTTTTATACTTATTTTTTATCTGATTTGTTTTCTTATTTTTTATCTTATTTTTTTTTCTTATTTTTCATCTTATTTTTATACTTATTTTTCATCTTTTTTTATTCTTATTTTTATTTTTATTTGTCATCTTATTTTTTATCTTATTTTTATACTTATTTTTCATCTTATTTTTATTCTTATCTTTATACTTATTTTTCATATTTTTTTTATACTTATTTTTATACTTATTTTTCATCTTATTTTTATACTTTTTTAATCTTATTTTTCATCTTATTATTATGGTTTTTTTTCATCTTATTTTTCATCTTACTTTTATTCTTATTTATATACTTATTTTACATCTTTTTTTATTCTTATTTTTATTCTTATTTTTGTTCTTATTTTTTATCATATTTTTATTTTTATTTTTATTCTTATTATTATTCTTATTTATCATCTTATTTTTCATCTTATTTTTCATCTTATTTTTCATCTTATTTTTCATCTTATTTTTATACTTATTTTGCATCCTATTTTTCAACTTATTTTTATACTTATTTTTTATCTTATTTTTATTCTTATTTTTCATCTTATTTTTTATCTTATTGTTATACTTATTTTTTATCTTATTTTTATACTTATTTTTTATCTTATTTTTATACTTATTTTTCATCTTATTTTTATTCTTATCTTTATACTTATTTTTCATCTTTTTTTATACTTATTTTTATACTTATTTTTTATCTTATTTTTATACATATTTTTTATCTTATTTTTTATCTTATTTTTCATCTTATTTTTATACTTTTTTAATCTTATTTTTCATCTTATTATTATGTTTATTTTTTCATCTTATTTTTTATCTTACTTTTATTCTTATTTATATACTTATTTTACATCTTTTTTTATTCTTATTTTTATTCTTATTTTTCATCTTATTTTTTATCTTATTTTTATACTTATTTTGCATCTTATTTTTCATCTTATTTTTTATCTTATTTTTTATTCTTATTTTATTCTTTTTTTTCATCTTATTTTTCATCTTATTTTTATACTTATTTTTCATCTTATTTTTTTATTTTAATTTTATTCTTATTTTTCATCTTATTTTTATACTTATTTTTTATCTTATTTTTCATCTTATTTTTATACTTATTTTTTATCTTAATTTTAATCTTATTTTTTGTCTTATTTTTATACTTATTTTTTATTTTATTTTTATTCTTATTTTTTATCGTAATTTTATTTTTATTTTTATACTTATTTTTATTCTTATTTTAATTCTTATTTTTATACTTATTTTTTATCTGATTTGATTTCTTATTTTTTATCTTATTTTTCATTTTATTTTTATACTTATTTTTCATCTTTTTTTATTCTTATTTTTATTTGTCATTTTATTTTTTATCTTATTTTTATACTTATTTTTTATCTTATTTTTATACTTATTTTTCATCTTATTTTTATTCTTATCTTTATACTTATTTTTCATCTTTTTTTATACTTATTTTTATACTTATTTTTTATCTTATTTTTATACATATTTTTCATCTTATTTTTTATCTTATTTTTCATCTTATTTTTATACTTTTTTAATCTTATTTTTCATCTTATTATTATGTTTATTTTTTCATCTTATTTTTCATCTTACTTTTATTCTTATTTATATACTTATTTTACATCTTTTTTTATTCTTATTTTTATTCTTATTTTTCATCTTATTTTTTATCTTATTTTTATACTTATTTTGCATCTTATTTTTCATCTTATTTTTTATCTTATTTTTTATTCTTATTTTTAAACTTATTTTTTATCTTATTTTAATACTTATTTTTCATCTTATTTTTATACTTTTTTAATCTTATTTTTCATCTTATTATTATGTTTATTTTTTCATCTTATTTTTCATCCTACTTTTATTCTTATTTATATATTTATTTTACATCTTATTTTTTATCTTATTTTTATTCTTATTTTTATACTTATTTTTCATCTTATTTTTCATCTTATTTTTATTCTTATTTTACATCTTTTTTTATTCTTATTTTTATTCTTATTTTTCATCTTATTTTTTATCTTATTTTTATACTTATTTTTTATCCTATTTTTTATCTTTTTTATTCCTATTTTTATACTTATTTTTCATCTTATTTGTTTTCTTATTTTTTTATCTTATTTTTCATTTTATTTTTTATCTTATTTTTATACTTATTTTTTCATCTTATTTTTTATCTTATTTTTCATCTTATTTTTATACTAATTTTTCATCTTTTTTTTCATCTTATTTTTATACTTATTTTTCATCTTAATTTTTATCTTTTTTTTTTTATCTTATTTTTATATTTATTGTTCATCTTATTTTTATTCTTATTTTTTATCGTATTTTTATTATTATTCTTCTTATTTTTATCTTAATTTTTATACTTATTTTTTATCTTATTTTTCATCTTATTTTTTATCTTATTTTTTATCTTAATTTAATTCTTTTTTTTCATCTTATTTTTCATCTTATTTTTATACTTATTTTTCATCTTATTTTTTTATTTTAATTTTATTCTTATTTTTCATCTTATTTTTATACTTATTTTTTATCTTATTTTTCATCTTATTTTTATACTTATTTTTTATCTTAATTTTAATCTTATTTTTTGTCTTATTTTTATACTTATTTTTTATTTTATTTTTATTCTTATTTTTTATCGTAATTTTATTTTTATTTTTATTCTTATTTTTATTCTTATTTTTCATCTTATTTTTTATCTTATTGTTATACTTATTTTTTATCTTATTTTAATACTTATTTTTCATCCTTTTTTACATTTATTTTTATTCTTATATTTCATGTTATTTTTCTTTTATTTTTTATCTTATTTTAATACTTATTTTTCATCTTATTTTTTATCTTAATTTTATTCTTATTTTTATTCTTATTTTTCATCTTATTTTTATACTTATTTTACATGTTTTTTTTCAACCTTTTTTTTCATCTTATTTTTATACTTTTTCAATCTTATTTTTCATTTTATTATTATGTTTATTTTTCATCTTATTTTTCATCTTATTTATATATTTATTTTACATCTTATTTCTATCTTATTTTTATTCTTATTTTTATACTTATTTTTTATCTTATTTTTATACTTATTTTTTATCCTATTTTTTATCTTTTTTATTCCTATTTTTATACTTATTTTTCATCTTATTTGTTTTCTTATTTTTTATCTTATTTTTCATTTTATTTTTTATCTTATTTTTATACTTATTTTTTCATCTTATTTTTTATCTTATTTTTTATCTTATTTTTCATCTTATTTTTATCTTTTTTTTTTTATCTTATTTTTATATTTATTGTTCATCTTATTTTTATTCTTATTTTTTATCGTATTTTTATTATTATTCTTCTTATTTTTATCTTAATTTTTATACTTATTTTTTATCTTATTTTTCATCTTATTTTTTATCTTATTTTTTATCTTAATTTAATTCTTTTTTTTCATCTTATTTTTCATCTTATTTTTATACTTATTTTTCATCTTATTTTTTTATTTTAATTTTATTCTTATTTTTCATCTTATTTTTATACTTATTTTTTATCTTATTTTTCATCTTATTTTTATACTTATTTTTTATCTTAATTTTAATCTTATTTTTTGTCTTATTTTTATACTTATTTTTTATTTTATTTTTATTCTTATTTTTTATCGTAATTTTATTTTTATTTTTATTCTTATTTTTATTCTTATTTTTCATCTTATTTTTATTCTTATTTTTATACTTATTTTTATTCTTATTTTAATTCTTATTTTTATACTTATTTTTTATCTGATTTGTTTTCTTATTTTTTATCTTATTTTTTTTTCTTATTTTTCATCTTATTTTTATACTTATTTTTCATCTTTTTTTATTCTTATTTTTATTTTTATTTGTCATCTTATTTTTTATCTTATTTTTATACTTATTTTTTATCTTATTTTTATACTTATTTTTCATCTTATTTTTATTCTTATCTTTATACTTATTTTTCATATTTTTTTTATACTTATTTTTATACTTATTTTTCATCTTATTTTTATACTTTTTTAATCTTATTTTTCATCTTATTATTATGGTTTTTTTTCATCTTATTTTTCATCTTACTTTTATTCTTATTTATATACTTATTTTACATCTTTTTTTATTCTTATTTTTATTCTTATTTTTGTTCTTATTTTTTATCATATTTTTATTTTTATTTTTATTCTTATTATTATTCTTATTTATCATCTTATTTTTCATCTTATTTTTCATCTTATTTTTCATCTTATTTTTATACTTATTTTGCATCCTATTTTTCAACTTATTTTTATACTTATTTTTTATCTTATTTTTATTCTTATTTTTCATCTTATTTTTTATCTTATTGTTATACTTATTTTTTATCTTATTTTTATACTTATTTTTTATCTTATTTTTATACTTATTTTTCATCTTATTTTTATTCTTATCTTTATACTTATTTTTCATCTTTTTTTATACTTATTTTTATACTTATTTTTTATCTTATTTTTATACATATTTTTTATCTTATTTTTTATCTTATTTTTCATCTTATTTTTATACTTTTTTAATCTTATTTTTCATCTTATTATTATGTTTATTTTTTTATCTTATTTTTCATCTTACTTTTATTCTTATTTATATACTTATTTTACATCTTTTTTTATTCTTATTTTTATTCTTATTTTTCATCTTATTTTTTATCTTATTTTTATACTTATTTTGCATCTTATTTTTCATCTTATTTTTTATCTTATTTTTTATTCTTATTTTTAAACTTATTTTTCATCTTATTTTTATTCTTATTTTTTTTCTTATTTTTCATCTTTTTTTTATACTTATTTTTATACTTATTTTTTATCTTATTTTTATACATATTTTTTATCTTATTTTTTATCTTATTTTTCATCTTAATTTTATACTTTTTTAATCTTATTTTTCATCTTATTATTTTGTTTATTTTTTTATCTTATTTTTCATCTTACTTTTATTCTTATTTATATACTTATTTTACATTTTTTTTTATTCTTATTTTTATTCTTATTTTTCATCTTATTTTTTATCTTATTTTTATACTTATTTTGCATCTTATTTTTCATCTTATTTTTATTCTTATTTTTTTTCTTATTTTTCATCTTATTTTTATACTTATTTATCATCTTATTTTTTATCTTATTTATCATCTTATTTTTTATCTTATTGTTATACTTATTTTTTATCTTATTTTTATTCTTATTTTTTATCTGATTTTTATACTTATTTTTCATCTTATTTTTCAACTTATTTTTATACTTATTTTTTATCTTATTTTTATTCTTATTTTTCATCTTATTTTTTATCTTATTGTTATACTTATTTTTTATCTTATTTTTATACTTATTTTTTATCTTATTTTTATACTTATTTTTCATCTTATTTTTATTCTTATCTTTATACTTATTTTTCATCTTTTTTTATACTTATTTTTATACTTATTTTTTATCTTATTTTTATACATATTTTTTATCTTATTTTTTATCTTATTTTTCATCTTATTTTTATACTTTTTTAATCTTATTTTTCATCTTATTATTATGTTTATTTTTTTATCTTATTTTTCATCTTACTTTTATTCTTATTTATATACTTATTTTACATCTTTTTTTATTCTTATTTTTATTCTTATTTTTCATCTTATTTTTTATCTTATTTTTATACTTATTTTGCATCTTATTTTTCATCTTATTTTTTATCTTATTTTTTATTCTTATTTTTAAACTTATTTTTCATCTTATTTTTATTCTTATTTTTTTTCTTATTTTTCATCTTATTTTTATACTTATTTTTCATCTTTTTTTATTCTTATTTTTATTCTTTTTTGTCATCTTATTTTTTATCTTATTGTTATACTTATTTTTTATCTTATTTTTATTCTTATTTTTTATCTTATTTTTTATCTGATTTTTATACTTATTTTTCAACTTATTTTTCATTTTATTTTTATTCTTCTTTTACATCTTATTTTTAATCTTATTTTTATACTTATTTTACACCTTTTTTTATTTTTATTTTTATTCTTATTTTTCATCTTATTTTTTATCTTATTTTTATACTTATTTTGCATCTTATTTTTCATCTTATTTTTTATCTTATTTTTTATTCTTATTTTTATACTTATTTTTATACTTATTTTTTATCTTATTTTTATACTTATTTTTCATCTTATTTTTTATCTTATTTTTATACATATTTTTCATCTTATTTTTTATCTTATTTTTCATCTTATTTTTTATCTTATTTTTTATTCTTATTTTTAAACTTATTTTTCATCTTATTTTTATTCTTATTTTTTTTCTTCTTTTTCATCTTATTTTTATACTTATTTTTCATCTTATTATTATGTTTATTTTTTTATCTTATTTTTCATCTTACTTTTATTCTTATTTATATACTTATTTTACATTTTTTTTTATTCTTATTTTTATTCTTATTTTTCATCTTATTTTTTATCTTATTTTTATACTTATTTTGCATCTTATTTTTCATCTTATTTTTATTCTTATTTTTTTTCTTATTTTTCATCTTATTTTTATACTTATTTATCATCTTATTTTTTATCTTATTTATCATCTTATTTTTTATCTTATTTTTCATCTTATTTTTCATCTTATTTTTTATCTTATTGTTATACTTATTTTTTATCTTATTTTTATTCTTATTTTTTATCTTATTTTTTATCTTATTTTAATACTTATTTTTCATCTTATTTTATTCTTATTTTTATACTTATTTTTATTCTTATTTTTATTCTTTTTTTATACTTATTTTACATGTTTTTTTTCAACCTTTTTTTTCATCTTATTTTTATACTTTTTTAATCTTATTTTTCATTTTATTATTTTGTTTATTTTTCATCTTATTTTTCATCTTATTTTTCATCTTATTTATATATTTATTTTACATCTTATTTCTATCTTATTTTTATTCTTATTTTTATACTTATTTTTCATCTTATTTTTCATTTTATTTTTATTCTTCTTTTTCATCTTATTTTTAATCTTATTTTTATACTTATTTTACACCTTTTTTATTTTTATTTTTATTCTTATTTTTCATCTTATTTTTTATCTTATTTTTATACTTATTTTGCATCTTATTTTTCATCTTATTTTTTATCTTATTTTTTATTCTTATTTTTATACTTATTTTTATACTTATTTTTTATCTTATTTTTATACTTATTTTTCATCTTATTTTTTATCTTAATTTTATTCTTATTTTTATTCTTATTTTTCATCTTATTTTTATACTTATTTTACATGTTTTTTTTCAACCTTTTTTTTCATCTTATTTTTATACTTTTTCAATCTTATTTTTCATTTTATTATTATGTTTATTTTTCATCTTATTTTTCATCTTATTTATATATTTATTTTACATCTTATTTCTATCTTATTTTTATTCTTATTTTTATACTTATTTTTTATCTTATTTTTATACTTATTTTTTATCCTATTTTTTATCTTTTTTATTCCTATTTTTATACTTATTTTTCATCTTATTTGTTTTCTTATTTTTTATCTTATTTTTCATTTTATTTTTTATCTTATTTTTATACTTATTTTTTCATCTTATTTTTTATCTTATTTTTTATCTTATTTTTCATCTTATTTTTATCTTTTTTTTTTTATCTTATTTTTATATTTATTGTTCATCTTATTTTTATTCTTATTTTTTATCGTATTTTTATTATTATTCTTCTTATTTTTATCTTAATTTTTATACTTATTTTTTATCTTATTTTTCATCTTATTTTTTATCTTATTTTTTATCTTAATTTAATTCTTTTTTTTCATCTTATTTTTCATCTTATTTTTATACTTATTTTTCATCTTATTTTTTTATTTTAATTTTATTCTTATTTTTCATCTTATTTTTATACTTATTTTTTATCTTATTTTTCATCTTATTTTTATACTTATTTTTTATCTTAATTTTAATCTTATTTTTATTCTTTTTTGTCATCTTATTTTTTATCTTATTGTTATACTTATTTTTTATCTTATTTTTATTCTTATTTTTTATCTTATTTTTTATCTGATTTTTATACTTATTTTTCAACTTATTTTTCATTTTATTTTTATTCTTCTTTTACATCTTATTTTTAATCTTATTTTTATACTTATTTTACACCTTTTTTTATTTTTATTTTTATTCTTATTTTTCATCTTATTTTTTATCTTATTTTTATACTTATTTTGCATCTTATTTTTCATCTTATTTTTTATCTTATTTTTTATTCTTATTTTTATACTTATTTTTATACTTATTTTTTATCTTATTTTTATACTTATTTTTCATCTTATTTTTTATCTTATTTTTATACATATTTTTCATCTTATTTTTTATCTTATTTTTCATCTTATTTTTTATCTTATTTTTTATTCTTATTTTTAAACTTATTTTTCATCTTATTTTTATTCTTATTTTTTTTCTTCTTTTTCATCTTATTTTTATACTTATTTTTCATCTTATTATTATGTTTATTTTTTTATCTTATTTTTCATCTTACTTTTATTCTTATTTATATACTTATTTTACATCTTTTTTTATTCTTATTTTTATTCTTATTTGTCATCTTATTTTTTATCTTATTGTTATACTTATTTTTTATCTTATTTTAATACTTATTTTTCACCTTATTTTTCATCTTATTTTTATACTTATTTTTTATCGTATTTTTATTCTTATTTTTATTCTTATTTTTTATCTTATTTTTTATCTGATTTTTATACTTATTTTTCATCTTATTTTTCATCTTATTTTTATACTTATTTTTCATCTTATTTTTATACTTATTTTTATACTTATTTTTTATCTTATTTTTATACTTATTTTTCATCTTATTTTTATACTTATTTTTCATCTTATTTTTTTATCTTATTATTTATCTTATTTTTCATCTTATTTTTGTTCTTATTTTTTATCATATTTTTATTTTTATTTTTATTCTTATTTTTATTCTTATTTATCATCTTATTTTTTATCTTATTTTTCATCTTATTTTTTATCTTATTTTTCATCTTATTTTTATACTTATTTTTATACTTATTTTTTATCTTATTTTTATTCTTATTTTTCATCTTATTTTTTATCTTATTGTTATACTTATTTTTTATCTTATTTTTATTCTTATTTTTTATCTGATTTTTTATCTGATTTTTATACTTATTTTTCATCTTATTTTTCAACTTATTTTTATACTTATTTTTTATCTTATTTTTATTCTTATTTTTCATCTTATTTTTTATCTTATTGTTATACTTATTTTTTATCTTATTTTTATACTTATTTTTTATCTTATTTTTATACTTATTTTTCATCTTATTTTTATTCTTATCTTTATACTTATTTTTCATCTTTTTTTTATACTTATTTTTATACTTATTTTTTATCTTATTTTTATACATATTTTTTATCTTATTTTTTATCTTATTTTTCATCTTAATTTTATACTTTTTTAATCTTATTTTTCATCTTATTATTATGTTTATTTTTTTATCTTATTTTTCATCTTACTTTTATTCTTATTTATATACTTATTTTACATCTTTTTTTATTCTTATTTTTATTCTTATTTTTTTTCTTATTTTTCATCTTATTTTTATACTTATTTATCATCTTATTTTTTATCTTATTTATCATCTTATTTTTTATCTTATTTTTCATCTTATTTTTCATCTTATTTTTTATCTTATTGTTATACTTATTTTTTATCTTATTTTTATTCTTATTTTTTATCTTATTTTTTATCTGATTTTTATACTTATTTTTCATCTTATTTTTCAACTTATTTTTATACTTATTTTTTATCTTATTTTTATTCTTATTTTTCATCTTATTTTTTATCTTATTGTTATACTTATTTTTTATCTTATTTTTATACTTATTTTTTATCTTATTTTTATACTTATTTTTCATCTTATTTTTATTCTTATCTTTATACTTATTTTTCATCTTTTTTTTATACTTATTTTTATACTTATTTTTTATCTTATTTTTATACATATTTTTTATCTTATTTTTTATCTTATTTTTCATCTTATTTTTATACTTTTTTAATCTTATTTTTCATCTTATTATTATGTTTATTTTTTTATCTTATTTTTCATCTTACTTTTATTCTTATTTATATACTTATTTTACATCTTTTTTTATTCTTATTTTTATTCTTATTTTTCATCTTATTTTTTATCTTATTTTTATACTTATTTTGCATCTTATTTTTCATCTTATTTTTTATCTTATTTTTTATTCTTATTTTTAAACTTATTTTTCATCTTATTTTTATTCTTATTTTTTTTCTTATTTTTCATCTTTTTTTTATACTTATTTTTATACTTATTTTTTATCTTATTTTTATACATATTTTTTATCTTATTTTTTATCTTATTTTTCATCTTAATTTTATACTTTTTTAATCTTATTTTTCATCTTATTATTATGTTTATTTTTTTATCTTATTTTTCATCTTACTTTTATTCTTATTTATATACTTATTTTACATCTTTTTTTATTCTTATTTTTATTCTTATTTTTTTTCTTATTTTTCATCTTATTTTTATACTTATTTATCATCTTATTTTTTATCTTATTTATCATCTTATTTTTTATCTTATTTTTCATCTTATTTTTCATCTTATTTTTTATCTTATTGTTATACTTATTTTTTATCTTATTTTTATTCTTATTTTTTATCTTATTTTTTATCTGATTTTTATACTTATTTTTCATCTTATTTTTCAACTTATTTTTATACTTATTTTTTATCTTATTTTTATTCTTATTTTTCATCTTATTTTTTATCTTATTGTTATACTTATTTTTTATCTTATTTTTATACTTATTTTTTATCTTATTTTTATACTTATTTTTCATCTTATTTTTATTCTTATTTTTTTTCTTATTTTTCATCTTTTTTTTATACTTATTTTTATACTTATTTTTTATCTTATTTTTATACATATTTTTTATCTTATTTTTTATCTTATATTTCATCTTAATTTTATACTTTTTTAATCTTATTTTTCATCTTATTATTTTGTTTATTTTTTTATCTTATTTTTCATCTTACTTTTATTCTTATTTATATACTTATTTTACATTTTTTTTTATTCTTATTTTTATTCTTATTTTTCATCTTATTTTTTATCTTATTTTTATACTTATTTTGCATCTTATTTTTCATCTTATTTTTATTCTTATTTTTTTTCTTATTTTTCATCTTATTTTTATACTTATTTATCATCTTATTTTTTATCTTATTTATCATCTTATTTTTTATCTTATTTTTCAGCTTATTTTTCATCTTATTTTTTATCTTATTGTTATACTTATTTTTTATCTTATTTTTATTCTTATTTTTTATCTTATTTTTTATCTGATTTTTATACTTATTTTTCATCTTATTTTTCAACTTATTTTTATACTTATTTTTTATCTTATTTTTATACTTATTTTTCATCTTATTTTTATTCTTATCTTTATACTTATTTTTCATCTTTTTTTATACTTATTTTTATACTTATTTTTTATCTTATTTTTATACATATTTTTTATCTTATTTTTTATCTTATTTTTCATCTTATTTTTATACTTTTTTAATCTTATTTTTCATCTTATTATTATGTTTATTTTTTTATCTTATTTTTCATCTTACTTTTATTCTTATTTATATACTTATTTTACATCTTTTTTTATTCTTATTTTTATTCTTATTTTTCATCTTATTTTTTATCTTATTTTTATACTTATTTTGCATCTTATTTTTCATCTTATTTTTTATCTTATTTTTTATTCTTATTTTTAAACTTATTTTTCATCTTATTTTTATTCTTATTTTTTTTCTTATTTTTCATCTTATTTTTATACTTATTTTTCATCTTTTTTTATTCTTATTTTTATTCTTTTTTGTCATCTTATTTTTTATCTTATTGTTATACTTATTTTTTATCTTATTTTTATTCTTATTTTTTATCTTATTTTTTATCTGATTTTTATACTTATTTTTCAACTTATTTTTCATTTTATTTTTATTCTTCTTTTACATCTTATTTTTAATCTTATTTTTATACTTATTTTACACCTTTTTTTATTTTTATTTTTATTCTTATTTTTCATCTTATTTTTTATCTTATTTTTATACTTATTTTGCATCTTATTTTTCATCTTATTTTTTATCTTATTTTTTATTCTTATTTTTATACTTATTTTTATACTTATTTTTTATCTTATTTTTATACTTATTTTTCATCTTATTTTTTATCTTATTTTTATACATATTTTTCATCTTATTTTTTATCTTATTTTTCATCTTATTTTTTATCTTATTTTTTATTCTTATTTTTAAACTTATTTTTCATCTTATTTTTATTCTTATTTTTTTTCTTCTTTTTCATCTTATTTTTATACTTATTTTTCATCTTATTATTATGTTTATTTTTTTATCTTATTTTTCATCTTACTTTTATTCTTATTTATATACTTATTTAACATTTTTTTTTATTCTTATTTTTATTCTTATTTTTCATCTTATTTTTTATCTTATTTTTATACTTATTTTGCATCTTATTTTTCATCTTATTTTTATTCTTATTTTTTTTCTTATTTTTCATCTTATTTTTATACTTATTTATCATCTTATTTTTTATCTTATTTATCATCTTATTTTTTATCTTATTTTTCATCTTATTTTTCATCTTATTTTTTATCTTATTGTTATACTTATTTTTTATCTTATTTTTATTCTTATTTTTTATCTTATTTTTTATCTGATTTTTATACTTATTTTTCATCTTATTTTTCAACTTATTTTTATACTTATTTTTTATCTTATTTTTATTCTTATTTTTCATCTTATTTTTTATCTTATTGTTATACTTATTTTTTATCTTATTTTTATACTTATTTTTTATCTTATTTTTATACATATTTTTTATCTTATTTTTTATCTTATTTTTCATCTTATTTTTATACTTTTTTAATCTTATTTTTCATCTTATTATTATGTTTATTTTTTTATCTTATTTTTCATCTTACTTTTATTCTTATTTATATACTTATTTTACATCTTTTTTTATTCTTATTTTTATTCTTATTTTTCATCTTATTTTTTATCTTATTTTTATACTTATTTTGCATCTTATTTTTCATCTTATTTTTTATCTTATTTTTTATTCTTATTTTTAAACTTATTTTTCATCTTATTTTTATTCTTATTTTTTTTCTTATTTTTCATCTTATTTTTATACTTATTTTTCATCTTTTTTTATTCTTATTTTTATTCTTTTTTGTCATCTTATTTTTTATCTTATTGTTATACTTATTTTTTATCTTATTTTTATTCTTATTTTTTATCTTATTTTTTATCTGATTTTTATACTTATTTTTCAACTTATTTTTCATTTTATTTTTATTCTTCTTTTACATCTTATTTTTAATCTTATTTTTATACTTATTTTACACCTTTTTTTATTTTTATTTTTATTCTTATTTTTCATCTTATTTTTTATCTTATTTTTATACTTATTTTGCATCTTATTTTTCATCTTATTTTTTATCTTATTTTTTATTCTTATTTTTATACTTATTTTTATACTTATTTTTTATCTTATTTTTATACTTATTTTTCATCTTATTTTTTATCTTATTTTTATACATATTTTTCATCTTATTTTTTATCTTATTTTTCATCTTATTTTTTATCTTATTTTTTATTCTTATTTTTAAACTTATTTTTCATCTTATTTTTATTCTTATTTTTTTTCTTCTTTTTCATCTTATTTTTATACTTATTTTTCATCTTATTATTATGTTTATTTTTTTATCTTATTTTTCATCTTACTTTTATTCTTATTTATATACTTATTTAACATTTTTTTTTATTCTTATTTTTATTCTTATTTTTCATCTTATTTTTTATCTTATTTTTATACTTATTTTGCATCTTATTTTTCATCTTATTTTTATTCTTATTTTTTTTCTTATTTTTCATCTTATTTTTATACTTATTTATCATCTTATTTTTTATCTTATTTATCATCTTATTTTTTATCTTATTGTTATACTTATTTTTTATCTTATTTTTATTCTTATTTTTTATCTTATTTTTTATCTGATTTTTATACTTATTTTTCATCTTATTTTTCAACTTATTTTTATACTTATTTTTTATCTTATTTTTATTCTTATTTTTCATCTTATTTTTTATCTTATTGTTATACTTATTTTATATCTTATTTTTATTCTTATTTTTTATCTTATTTTTTATCTGATTTTTATACTTATTTTTCATCTTATTTTTCAACTTATTTTTATACTTATTTTTTATCTTATTTTTATTCTTATTTTTCATCTTATTTTTTATCTTATTGTTATACTTATTTTTTATCTTATTTTTATACTTATTTTTTATCTTATTTTTATACTTATTTTTCATCTTATTTTTATTCTTATCTTTATACTTATTTTTCATCTTTTTTTATACTTATTTTTATACTTATTTTTTATCTTATTTTTATACATATTTTTTATCTTATTTTTTATCTTATTTTTCATCTTATTTTTATACTTTTTTAATCTTATTTTTCATCTTATTATTATGTTTATTTTTTTATCTTATTTTTCATCTTACTTTTATTCTTATTTATATACTTATTTTACATCTTTTTTTATTCTTATTTTTATTCTTATTTTTCATCTTATTTTTTATCTTATTTTTATACTTATTTTGCATCTTATTTTTCATCTTATTTTTTATCTTATTTTTTATTCTTATTTTTAAACTTATTTTTCATCTTATTTTTATTCTTATTTTTTTTCTTATTTTTCATCTTATTTTTATACTTATTTTTCATCTTTTTTTATTCTTATTTTTATTCTTTTTTGTCATCTTATTTTTTATCTTATTGTTATACTTATTTTTTATCTTATTTTTATTCTTATTTTTTATCTTATTTTTTATCTGATTTTTATACTTATTTTTCAACTTATTTTTCATTTTATTTTTATTCTTCTTTTACATCTTATTTTTAATCTTATTTTTATACTTATTTTACACCTTTTTTTATTTTTATTTTTATTCTTATTTTTCATCTTATTTTTTATCTTATTTTTATACTTATTTTGCATCTTATTTTTCATCTTATTTTTTATCTTATTTTTTATTCTTATTTTTATACTTATTTTTATACTTATTTTTTATCTTATTTTTATACTTATTTTTCATCTTATTTTTTATCTTATTTTTATACATATTTTTCATTTAATTTTTTATCTTATTTTTCATCTTATTTTTTATCTTATTTTTTATTCTTATTTTTAAACTTATTTTTCATCTTATTTTTATTCTTATTTTTTTTCTTCTTTTTCATCTTATTTTTATACTTATTTTTCATCTTATTATTATGTTTATTTTTTTATCTTATTTTTCATCTTACTTTTATTCTTATTTATATACTTATTTTACATCTTTTTTTATTCTTATTTTTATTCTTATTTGTCATCTTATTTTTTATCTTATTGTTATACTTATTTTTTATCTTATTTTAATACTTATTTTTCACCTTATTTTTCATCTTATTTTTATACTTATTTTTTATCGTATTTTTATTCTTATTTTTATTCTTATTTTTTATCTTATTTTTTATCTGATTTTTATACTTATTTTTCATCTTATTTTTCATCTTATTTTTATACTTATTTTTCATCTTATTTTTATACTTATTTTTATACTTATTTTTTATCTTATTTTTATACTTATTTTTCATCTTATTTTTATACTTATTTTTCATCTTATTTTTTTATCTTATTATTTATCTTATTTTTCATCTTATTTTTCATCTTATTTTTGTTCTTATTTTTTATCATATTTTTATTTTTATTTTTATTCTTATTTTTATTCTTATTTATCATCTTATTTTTTATCTTATTTTTCATCTTATTTTTTATCTTATTTTTCATCTTATTTTTATACTTATTTTTATACTTATTTTTTATCTTATTTTTATTCTTATTTTTCATCTTATTTTTTATCTTATTGTTATACTTATTTTTTATCTTATTTTTATTCTTATTTTTTATCTGATTTTTTATCTGATTTTTATACTTATTTTTCATCTTATTTTTCAACTTATTTTTATACTTATTTTTTATCTTATTTTTATTCTTATTTTTCATCTTATTTTTTATCTTATTGTTATACTTATTTTTTATCTTATTTTTATACTTATTTTTTATCTTATTTTTTATCTTATTTTTCATCTTAATTTTATACTTTTTTAATCTTATTTTTCATCTTATTATTATGTTTATTTTTTTATCTTATTTTTCATCTTACTTTTATTCTTATTTATATACTTATTTTACATCTTTTTTTATTCTTATTTTTATTCTTATTTTTCATCTTATTTTTTATCTTATTTTTATACTTATTTTGCATCTTATTTTTCATCTTATTTTTTATCTTATTTTTTATTCTTATTTTTAAACTTATTTTTCATCTTATTTTTATTCTTATTTTTTTTCTTATTTTTCATCTTTTTTTTATACTTATTTTTATACTTATTTTTTATCTTATTTTTATACATATTTTTTATCTTATTTTTTATCTTATTTTTCATCTTAATTTTATACTTTTTTAATCTTATTTTTCATCTTATTATTTTGTTTATTTTTTTATCTTATTTTTCATCTTACTTTTATTCTTATTTATATACTTATTTTACATTTTTTTTTATTCTTATTTTTATTCTTATTTTTCATCTTATTTTTTATCTTATTTTTATACTTATTTTGCATCTTATTTTTCATCTTATTTTTATTTTTATTTTTTTTCTTATTTTTCATCTTATTTTTATACTTATTTATCATCTTATTTTTTATCTTATTTATCATCTTATTTTTTATCTTATTTTTCATCTTATTTTTTATCTTATTGTTATACTTATTTTTTATCTTATTTTTATTCTTATTTTTTATCTTATTTTTTATCTGATTTTTATACTTATTTTTCATCTTATTTTTCAACTTATTTTTATACTTATTTTTTATCTTATTTTTATTCTTATTTTTCATCTTATTTTTTATCTTATTGTTATACTTATTTTTTATCTTATTTTTATACTTATTTTTTATCTTATTTTTATACTTATTTTTCATCTTATTTTTATTCTTATCTTTATACTTATTTTTCATCTTTTTTTATACTTATTTTTATACTTATTTTTTATCTTATTTTTATACATATTTTTTATCTTATTTTTTATCTTATTTTTCATCTTATTTTTATACTTTTTTAATGTTATTTTTCATCTTATTATTATGTTTATTTTTTTATCTTATTTTTCATCTTACTTTTATTCTTATTTATATACTTATTTTACATCTTTTTTTATTCTTATTTTTATTCTTATTTTTCATCTTATTTTTTATCTTATTTTTATACTTATTTTGCATCTTATTTTTCATCTTATTTTTTATCTTATTTTTTATTCTTATTTTTAAACTTATTTTTCATCTTATTTTTATTCTTATTTTTTTTCTTATTTTTCATCTTATTTTTATACTTATTTTTCATCTTTTTTTATTCTTATTTTTATTCTTTTTTGTCATCTTATTTTTTATCTTATTGTTATACTTATTTTTTATCTTATTTTTATTCTTATTTTTTATCTTATTTTTTATCTGATTTTTATACTTATTTTTCAACTTATTTTTCATTTTATTTTTATTCTTCTTTTACATCTTATTTTTAATCTTATTTTTATACTTATTTTACACCTTTTTTTATTTTTATTTTTATTCTTATTTTTCATCTTATTTTTTATCTTATTTTTATACTTATTTTGCATCTTATTTTTCATCTTATTTTTTATCTTATTTTTTATTCTTATTTTTATACTTATTTTTATACTTATTTTTTATCTTATTTTTATACTTATTTTTCATCTTATTTTTTATCTTATTTTTATACATATTTTTCATCTTATTTTTTATCTTATTTTTCATCTTATTTTTTATCTTATTTTTTATTCTTATTTTTAAACTTATTTTTCATCTTATTTTTATTCTTATTTTTTTTCTTCTTTTTCATCTTATTTTTATACTTATTTTTCATCTTATTATTATGTTTATTTTTTTATCTTATTTTTCATCTTACTTTTATTCTTATTTATATACTTATTTTACATCTTTTTTTATTCTTATTTTTATTCTTATTTGTCATCTTATTTTTTATCTTATTGTTATACTTATTTTTTATCTTATTTTAATACTTATTTTTCACCTTATTTTTCATCTTATTTTTATACTTATTTTTTATCGTATTTTTATTCTTATTTTTTATCTTATTTTTTATCTGATTTTTATACTTATTTTTCATCTTATTTTTCATCTTATTTTTATACTTATTTTTCATCTTATTTTTATACTTATTTTTATACTTATTTTTTATCTTATTTTTATACTTATTTTTCATCTTATTTTTATACTTATTTTTCATCTTATTTTTTTATCTTATTATTTATCTTATTTTTCATCTTATTTTTCATCTTATTTTTTTTCTTATTTTTTATCATATTTTTATTTTTATTTTTATTCTTATTTTTATTCTTATTTATCATCTTATTTTTTATCTTATTTTTCATCTTATTTTTTATCTTATTTTTCATCTTATTTTTATACTTATTTTTATACTTATTTTTTATCTTATTTTTATTCTTATTTTTCATCTTATTTTTTATCTTATTGTTATACTTATTTTTTATCTTATTTTTATTCTTATTTTTTATCTGATTTTTTATCTGATTTTTATACTTATTTTTCATCTTATTTTTCAACTTATTTTTATACTTATTTTTTATCTTATTTTTATTCTTATTTTTCATCTTATTTTTTATCTTATTGTTATACTTATTTTTTATCTTATTTTTATACTTATTTTTTATCTTATTTTTATACTTATTTTTCATCTTATTTTTATTCTTATCTTTATACTTATTTTTCATCTTTTTTTTATACTTATTTTTATACTTATTTTTTATCTTATTTTTATACATATTTTTTATCTTATTTTTTATCTTATTTTTCATCTTAATTTTATACTTTTTTAATCTTATTTTTCATCTTATTATTATGTTTATTTTTTTATCTTATTTTTCATCTTACTTTTATTCTTATTTATATACTTATTTTACATCTTTTTTTATTCTTATTTTTATTCTTATTTTTTTTCTTATTTTTCATCTTATTTTTATACTTATTTATCATCTTATTTTTTATCTTATTTATCATCTTATTTTTATCTTATTTTTCATCTTATTTTTCATCTTATTTTTTATCTTATTGTTATACTTATTTTTTATCTTATTTTTATTCTTATTTTTTATCTTATTTTTTATCTGATTTTTATACTTATTTTTCATCTTATTTTTCAACTTATTTTTATACTTATTTTTTATCTTATTTTTATTCTTATTTTTCATCTTATTTTTTATCTTATTGTTATACTTATTTTTTATCTTATTTTTATACTTATTTTTTATCTTATTTTTATACTTATTTTTCATCTTATTTTTATTCTTATCTTTATACTTATTTTTCATCTTTTTTTTATACTTATTTTTATACTTATTTTTTATCTTATTTTTATACATATTTTTTATCTTATTTTTTATCTTATTTTTCATCTTATTTTTATACTTTTTTAATCTTATTTTTCATCTTATTATTATGTTTATTTTTTTATCTTATTTTTCATCTTACTTTTATTCTTATTTATATACTTATTTTACATCTTTTTTTATTCTTATTTTTATTCTTATTTTTCATCTTATTTTTTATCTTATTTTTATACTTATTTTGCATCTTATTTTTCATCTTATTTTTTATCTTATTTTTTATTCTTATTTTATTCTTTTTTTTCATCTTATTTTTCATCTTATTTTTATACTTATTTTTCATCTTATTTTTTTATTTTAATTTTATTCTTATTTTTCATCTTATTTTTATACTTATTTTTTATCTTATTTTTCATCTTATTTTTATACTTATTTTTTATCTTAATTTTAATCTTATTTTTTGTCTTATTTTTATACTTATTTTTTATTTTATTTTTATTCTTATTTTTTATCGTAATTTTATTTTTATTTTTATACTTATTTTTATTCTTATTTTAATTCTTATTTTTATACTTATTTTTTATCTGATTTGATTTCTTATTTTTTATCTTATTTTTCATTTTATTTTTATACTTATTTTTCATCTTTTTTTATTCTTATTTTTATTTGTCATTTTATTTTTTATCTTATTTTTATACTTATTTTTTATCTTATTTTTATACTTATTTTTCATCTTATTTTTATTCTTATCTTTATACTTATTTTTCATCTTTTTTTTATACTTATTTTTATACTTATTTTTTATCTTATTTTTATACATATTTTTCATCTTATTTTTTATCTTATTTTTCATCTTATTTTTATACTTTTTTAATCTTATTTTTCATCTTATTATTATGTTTATTTTTTCATCTTATTTTTCATCTTACTTTTATTCTTATTTATATACTTATTTTACATCTTTTTTTATTCTTATTTTTATTCTTATTTTTCATCTTATTTTTTATCTTATTTTTATACTTATTTTGCATCTTATTTTTCATCTTATTTTTTATCTTATTTTTTATTCTTATTTTTAAACTTATTTTTTATCTTATTTTAATACTTATTTTTCATCTTATTTTTATACTTTTTTAATCTTATTTTTCATCTTATTATTATGTTTATTTTTTCATCTTATTTTTCATCCTACTTTTATTCTTATTTATATATTTATTTTACATCTTATTTTTTATCTTATTTTTATTCTTATTTTTATACTTATTTTTCATCTTATTTTTCATCTTATTTTTATTCTTATTTTACATCTTTTTTTATTCTTATTTTTATTCTTATTTTTCATCTTATTTTTTATCTTATTTTTATACTTATTTTTTATCCTATTTTTTATCTTTTTTATTCCTATTTTTATACTTATTTTTCATCTTATTTGTTTTCTTATTTTTTTATCTTATTTTTCATTTTATTTTTTATCTTATTTTTATACTTATTTTTTCATCTTATTTTTTATCTTATTTTTCATCTTATTTTTATACTAATTTTTCATCTTTTTTTTCATCTTATTTTTATACTTATTTTTCATCTTAATTTTTATCTTTTTTTTTTTATCTTATTTTTATATTTATTGTTCATCTTATTTTTATTCTTATTTTTTATCGTATTTTTATTATTATTCTTCTTATTTTTATCTTAATTTTTATACTTATTTTTTATCTTATTTTTCATCTTATTTTTCATCTTATTTTTTATCTTATTGTTATACTTATTTTTTATCTTATTTTAATACTTATTTTTCATCCTTTTTTACATTTATTTTTATTCTTATATTTCATGTTATTTTTCTTTTATTTTTTATCTTATTTTAATACTTATTTTTCATCTTATTTTATTCTTATTTTTATACTTATTTTTATTCTTATTTTTATTCTTTTTTTATACTTATTTTACATGTTTTTTTTCAACCTTTTTTTTCATCTTATTTTTATACTTTTTTAATCTTATTTTTCATTTTATTATTTTGTTTATTTTTCATCTTATTTTTCATCTTATTTTTCATCTTATTTATATATTTATTTTACATCTTATTTCTATCTTATTTTTATTCTTATTTTTATACTTATTTTTCATCTTATTTTTCATTTTATTTTTATTCTTCTTTTTCATCTTATTTTTAATCTTATTTTTATACTTATTTTACACCTTTTTTATTTTTATTTTTATTCTTATTTTTCATCTTATTTTTTATCTTATTTTTATACTTATTTTGCATCTTATTTTTCATCTTATTTTTTATCTTATTTTTTATTCTTATTTTTATACTTATTTTTATACTTATTTTTTATCTTATTTTTATACTTATTTTTCATCTTATTTTTTATCTTAATTTTATTCTTATTTTTATTCTTATTTTTCATCTTATTTTTATACTTATTTTACATGTTTTTTTTCAACCTTTTTTTCATCTTATTTTTATACTTTTTCAATCTTATTTTTCATTTTATTATTATGTTTATTTTTCATCTTATTTTTCATCTTATTTATATATTTATTTTACATCTTATTTCTATCTTATTTTTATTCTTATTTTTATACTTATTTTTTATCTTATTTTTATACTTATTTTTTATCCTATTTTTTATCTTTTTTATTCCTATTTTTATACTTATTTTTCATCTTATTTGTTTTCTTATTTTTTATCTTATTTTTCATTTTATTTTTTATCTTATTTTTATACTTATTTTTTCATCTTATTTTTTATCTTATTTTTCATCTTATTTTTATACTAATTTTTCATCTTTTTTTTCATCTTATTTTTATACTTATTTTTCATCTTAATTTTTATCTTTTTTTTTTTATCTTATTTTTATATTTATTGTTCATCTTATTTTTATTCTTATTTTTTATCGTATTTTTATTATTATTCTTCTTATTTTTATCTTAATTTTTATACTTATTTTTTATCTTATTTTTCATCTTATTTTTTATCTTATTTTTTATCTTAATTTAATTCTTTTTTTCATCTTATTTTTCATCTTATTTTTATACTTATTTTTCATCTTATTTTTTTATTTTAATTTTATTCTTATTTTTCATCTTATTTTTATACTTATTTTTTATCTTATTTTTCATCTTATTTTTATACTTATTTTTTATTTTAATTTTAATCTTATTTTTTGTCTTATTTTTATACTTATTTTTTATTTTATTTTTATTCTTATTTTTTATCGTAATTTTATTTTTATTTTTATTCTTATTTTTATTCTTATTTTTCATCTTATTTTTTATCTTATTGTTATACTTATTTTTTATCTTATTTTAATACTTATTTTTCATCCTTTTTTACATTTATTTTTATTCTTATATTTCATGTTATTTTTCTTTTATTTTTTATCTTATTTTAATACTTATTTTTCATCTTATTTTATTCTTATTTTTATACTTATTTTTATTCTTATTTTTATTCTTTTTTTATACTTATTTTACATGTTTTTTTTCAACCTTTTTTTTCATCTTATTTTTATACTTTTTTAATCTTATTTTTCATTTTATTATTTTGTTTATTTTTCATCTTATTTTTCATCTTATTTTTCATCTTATTTATATATTTATTTTACATCTTATTTCTATCTTATTTTTATTCTTATTTTTATACTTATTTTTCATCTTATTTTTCATTTTATTTTTATTCTTCTTTTTCATCTTATTTTTAATCTTATTTTTATACTTATTTTACACCTTTTTTATTTTTATTTTTATTCTTATTTTTCATCTTATTTTTTATCTTATTTTTATACTTATTTTGCATCTTATTTTTCATCTTATTTTTTATCTTATTTTTTATTCTTATTTTTATACTTATTTTTATACTTATTTTTTATCTTATTTTTATACTTATTTTTCATCTTATTTTTTATCTTAATTTTATTCTTATTTTTATTCTTATTTTTCATCTTATTTTTATACTTATTTTACATGTTTTTTTTCAACCTTTTTTTTCATCTTATTTTTATACTTTTTCAATCTTATTTTTCATTTTATTATTATGTTTATTTTTCATCTTATTTTTCATCTTATTTATATATTTATTTTACATCTTATTTCTATCTTATTTTTATTCTTATTTTTATACTTATTTTTTATCTTATTTTTATACTTATTTTTTATCCTATTTTTTATCTTTTTTATTCCTATTTTTATACTTATTTTTCATCTTATTTGTTTTCTTATTTTTTATCTTATTTTTCATTTTATTTTTTATCTTATTTTTATACTTATTTTTTCATCTTATTTTTTATCTTATTTTTTATCTTATTTTTCATCTTATTTTTATCTTTTTTTTTTTATCTTATTTTTATATTTATTGTTCATCTTATTTTTATTCTTATTTTTATACTTATTTTTTATCTTATTTTTATATTTATTTTTTATCCTATTTTTTATCTTATTTTTTATCTTATTTTTTATCTTATTTTTCATCTTATTTTTTATCTTATTTTTATACTTATTTTTTATCTTATTTTTCATCTTATTTTTTATCTTATTTTTTATCTTAATTTAATTCTTTTTTTTCATCTTATTTTTCATCTTATTTTTATACTTATTTTTCATCTTATTTTTTTATTTTAATTTTATTCTTATTTTTCATCTTATTTTTATACTTATTTTTTATCTTATTTTTCATCTTATTTTTATACTTATTTTTTATCTTAATTTTAATCTTATTTTTTGTCTTATTTTTATACTTATTTTTTATTTTATTTTTATTCTTATTTTTTATCGTAATTTTATTTTTATTTTTATTCTTATTTTTATTCTTATTTTTCATCTTATTTTTATTCTTATTTTTATACTTATTTTTATTCTTATTTTAATTCTTATTTTTATACTTATTTTTTATCTGATTTGTTTTCTTATTTTTTATCTTATTTTTTTTTCTTATTTTTCATCTTATTTTTATACTTATTTTTCATCTTTTTTTATTCTTATTTTTATTTTTATTTGTCATCTTATTTTTTATCTTATTTTTATACTTATTTTTTATCTTATTTTTATACTTATTTTTCATCTTATTTTTATTCTTATCTTTATACTTATTTTTCATATTTTTTTTATACTTATTTTTATACTTATTTTTCATCTTATTTTTATACTTTTTTAATCTTATTTTTCATCTTATTATTATGGTTTTTTTTCATCTTATTTTTCATCTTACTTTTATTCTTATTTATATACTTATTTTACATCTTTTTTTATTCTTATTTTTATTCTTATTTTTGTTCTTATTTTTTATCATATTTTTATTTTTATTTTTATTCTTATTATTATTCTTATTTATCATCTTATTTTTCATCTTATTTTTCATCTTATTTTTCATCTTATTTTTATACTTATTTTGCATCCTATTTTTCAACTTATTTTTATACTTATTTTTTATCTTATTTTTATTCTTATTTTTCATCTTATTTTTTATCTTATTGTTATACTTATTTTTTATCTTATTTTTATACTTATTTTTTATCTTTTTTTATACTTATTTTTATACTTATTTTTTATCTTATTTTTATACATATTTTTTATCTTATTTTTTATCTTATTTTTCATCTTATTTTTATACTTTTTTAATCTTATTTTTCATCTTATTATTATGTTTATTTTTTTATCTTATTTTTCATCTTACTTTTATTCTTATTTATATACTTATTTTACATCTTTTTTTATTCTTATTTTTATTCTTATTTTTCATCTTATTTTTTATCTTATTTTTATACTTATTTTGCATCTTATTTTTCATCTTATTTTTTATCTTATTTTTTATTCTTATTTTTAAACTTATTTTTCATCTTATTTTTATTCTTATTTTTTTTCTTATTTTTCATCTTTTTTTTATACTTATTTTTATACTTATTTTTTATCTTATTTTTATACATATTTTTTATCTTATTTTTTATCTTATTTTTCATCTTAATTTTATACTTTTTTAATCTTATTTTTCATCTTATTATTTTGTTTATTTTTTTATCTTATTTTTCATCTTACTTTTATTCTTATTTATATACTTATTTTACATTTTTTTTTATTCTTATTTTTATTCTTATTTTTCATCTTATTTTTTATCTTATTTTTATACTTATTTTGCATCTTATTTTTCATCTTATTTTTATTCTTATTTTTTTTCTTATTTTTCATCTTATTTTTATACTTATTTATCATCTTATTTTTTATCTTATTTATCATCTTATTTTTTATCTTATTTTTCATCTTATTTTTCATCTTATTTTTTATCTTATTGTTATACTTATTTTTTATCTTATTTTTATTCTTATTTTTTATCTTATTTTTTATCTGATTTTTATACTTATTTTTCATCTTATTTTTCAACTTATTTTTATACTTATTTTTTATCTTATTTTTATTCTTATTTTTCATCTTATTTTTTATCTTATTGTTATACTTATTTTTTATCTTATTTTTATACTTATTTTTTATCTTATTTTTATACTTATTTTTCATCTTATTTTTATTCTTATCTTTATACTTATTTTTCATCTTTTTTTATACTTATTTTTATACTTATTTTTTATCTTATTTTTATACATATTTTTTATCTTATTTTTTATCTTATTTTTCATCTTATTTTTATACTTTTTTAATCTTATTTTTCATCTTATTATTATGTTTATTTTTTTATCTTATTTTTCATCTTACTTTTATTCTTATTTATATACTTATTTTACATCTTTTTTTATTCTTATTTTTATTCTTATTTTTCATCTTATTTTTTATCTTATTTTTATACTTATTTTGCATCTTATTTTTCATCTTATTTTTTATCTTATTTTTTATTCTTATTTTTAAACTTATTTTTCATCTTATTTTTATTCTTATTTTTTTTCTTATTTTTCATCTTATTTTTATACTTATTTTTCATCTTTTTTTATTCTTATTTTTATTCTTTTTTGTCATCTTATTTTTTATCTTATTGTTATACTTATTTTTTATCTTATTTTTATTCTTATTTTTTATCTTATTTTTTATCTGATTTTTATACTTATTTTTCAACTTATTTTTCATTTTATTTTTATTCTTCTTTTACATCTTATTTTTAATCTTATTTTTATACTTATTTTACACCTTTTTTTATTTTTATTTTTATTCTTATTTTTCATCTTATTTTTTATCTTATTTTTATACTTATTTTGCATCTTATTTTTCATCTTATTTTTTATCTTATTTTTTATTCTTATTTTTATACTTATTTTTATACTTATTTTTTATCTTATTTTTATACTTATTTTTCATCTTATTTTTTATCTTATTTTTATACATATTTTTCATCTTATTTTTTATCTTATTTTTCATCTTATTTTTTATCTTATTTTTTATTCTTATTTTTAAACTTATTTTTCATCTTATTTTTATTCTTATTTTTTTTCTTCTTTTTCATCTTATTTTTATACTTATTTTTCATCTTATTATTATGTTTATTTTTTTATCTTATTTTTCATCTTACTTTTATTCTTATTTATATACTTATTTTACATTTTTTTTTATTCTTATTTTTATTCTTATTTTTCATCTTATTTTTTATCTTATTTTTATACTTATTTTGCATCTTATTTTTCATCTTATTTTTATTCTTATTTTTTTTCTTATTTTTCATCTTATTTTTATACTTATTTATCATCTTATTTTTTATCTTATTTATCATCTTATTTTTTATCTTATTTTTCATCTTATTTTTCATCTTATTTTTTATCTTATTGTTATACTTATTTTTTATCTTATTTTTATTCTTATTTTTTATCTTATTTTTTATCTTATTTTAATACTTATTTTTCATCTTATTTTATTCTTATTTTTATACTTATTTTTATTCTTATTTTTATTCTTTTTTTATACTTATTTTACATGTTTTTTTTCAACCTTTTTTTTCATCTTATTTTTATACTTTTTTAATCTTATTTTTCATTTTATTATTTTGTTTATTTTTCATCTTATTTTTCATCTTATTTTTCATCTTATTTATATATTTATTTTACATCTTATTTCTATCTTATTTTTATTCTTATTTTTATACTTATTTTTCATCTTATTTTTCATTTTATTTTTATTCTTCTTTTTCATCTTATTTTTAATCTTATTTTTATACTTATTTTACACCTTTTTTATTTTTATTTTTATTCTTATTTTTCATCTTATTTTTTATCTTATTTTTATACTTATTTTGCATCTTATTTTTTATCTTAATTTTATTCTTATTTTTATTCTTATTTTTCATCTTATTTTTATACTTATTTTACATGTTTTTTTTCAACCTTTTTTTTCATCTTATTTTTATACTTTTTCAATCTTATTTTTCATTTTATTATTATGTTTATTTTTCATCTTATTTTTCATCTTATTTATATATTTATTTTACATCTTATTTCTATCTTATTTTTATTCTTATTTTTATACTTATTTTTTATCTTATTTTTATACTTATTTTTTATCTTATTTTTATACTTATTTTTTATCCTATTTTTTATCTTTTTTATTCCTATTTTTATACTTATTTTTCATCTTATTTGTTTTCTTATTTTTTATCTTATTTTTCATTTTATTTTTTATCTTATTTTTATACTTATTTTTTCATCTTATTTTTTATCTTATTTTTTATCTTATTTTTCATCTTATTTTTATCTTTTTTTTTTTATCTTATTTTTATATTTATTGTTCATCTTATTTTTATTCTTATTTTTTATCGTATTTTTATTATTATTCTTCTTATTTTTATCTTAATTTTTATACTTATTTTTTATCTTATTTTTCATCTTATTTTTTATCTTATTTTTTATCTTAATTTAATTCTTTTTTTTCATCTTATTTTTCATCTTATTTTTATACTTATTTTTCATCTTATTTTTTTATTTTAATTTTATTCTTATTTTTCATCTTATTTTTATACTTATTTTTTATCTTATTTTTCATCTTATTTTTATACTTATTTTTTATCTTAATTTTAATCTTATTTTTTGTCTTATTTTTATACTTATTTTTTATTTTATTTTTATTCTTATTTTTTATCGTAATTTTATTTTTATTTTTATTCTTATTTTTATTCTTATTTTTCATCTTATTTTTATTCTTATTTTTATACTTATTTTTATTCTTATTTTAATTCTTATTTTTATACTTATTTTTTATCTGATTTGTTTTCTTATTTTTTATCTTATTTTTTTTTCTTATTTTTCATCTTATTTTTATACTTATTTTTCATCTTTTTTTATTCTTATTTTTATTTTTATTTGTCATCTTATTTTTTATCTTATTTTTATACTTATTTTTTATCTTATTTTTATACTTATTTTTCATCTTATTTTTATTCTTATCTTTATACTTATTTTTCATATTTTTTTTATACTTATTTTTATACTTATTTTTCATCTTATTTTTATACTTTTTTAATCTTATTTTTCATCTTATTATTATGGTTTTTTTTCATCTTATTTTTCATCTTACTTTTATTCTTATTTATATACTTATTTTACATCTTTTTTTATTCTTATTTTTATTCTTATTTTTGTTCTTATTTTTTATCATATTTTTATTTTTATTTTTATTCTTATTATTATTCTTATTTATCATCTTATTTTTCATCTTATTTTTCATCTTATTTTTTATCTTATTGTTATACTTATTTTTTATCTTATTTTTATACTTATTTTTTATCTTATTTTTATACTTATTTTTCATCTTATTTTTATTCTTATCTTTATACTTATTTTTCATCTTTTTTTATACTTATTTTTATACTTATTTTTTATCTTATTTTTATACATATTTTTTATCTTATTTTTTATCTTATTTTTCATCTTATTTTTATACTTTTTTAATCTTATTTTTCATCTTATTATTATGTTTATTTTTTTATCTTATTTTTCATCTTACTTTTATTCTTATTTATATACTTATTTTACATCTTTTTTTATTCTTATTTTTATTCTTATTTTTCATCTTATTTTTTATTTTATTTTTATTCTTCTTTTACATCTTATTTTTAATCTTATTTTTATACTTATTTTACACCTTTTTTTATTTTTATTTTTATTCTTATTTTTCATCTTATTTTTTATCTTATTTTTATACTTATTTTGCATCTTATTTTTCATCTTATTTTTTATCTTATTTTTTATTCTTATTTTTATACTTATTTTTATACTTATTTTTTATCTTATTTTTATACTTATTTTTCATCTTATTTTTTATCTTATTTTTATACATATTTTTCATCTTATTTTTTATCTTATTTTTCATCTTATTTTTTATCTTATTTTTTATTCTTATTTTTAAACTTATTTTTCATCTTATTTTTATTCTTATTTTTTTTCTTCTTTTTCATCTTATTTTTATACTTATTTTTCATCTTATTATTATGTTTATTTTTTTATCTTATTTTTCATCTTACTTTTATTCTTATTTATATACTTATTTAACATTTTTTTTTTTTCTTATTTTTATTCTTATTTTTCATCTTATTTTTTATCTTATTTTTATACTTATTTTGCATCTTATTTTTCATCTTATTTTTATTCTTATTTTTTTTCTTATTTTTCATCTTATTTTTATACTTATTTATCATCTTATTTTTTATCTTATTTATCATCTTATTTTTTATCTTATTTTTCATCTTATTTTTCATCTTATTTTTTATCTTATTGTTATACTTATTTTTTATCTTATTTTTATTCTTATTTTTTATCTTATTTTTTATCTGATTTTTATACTTATTTTTCATCTTATTTTTCAACTTATTTTTATACTTATTTTTTATCTTATTTTTATTCTTATTTTTCATCTTATTTTTTATCTTATTGTTATACTTATTTTTTATCTTATTTTTATACTTATTTTTTATCTTATTTTTTATCTTATTTTTCATCTTATTTTTATACTTTTTTAATCTTATTTTTCATCTTATTATTATGTTTATTTTTTTATCTTATTTTTCATCTTACTTTTATTCTTATTTATATACTTATTTTACATCTTTTTTTATTCTTATTTTTATTCTTATTTTTCATCTTATTTTTTATCTTATTTTTATACTTATTTTGCATCTTATTTTTCATCTTATTTTTTATCTTATTTTTTATTCTTATTTTTAAACTTATTTTTCATCTTATTTTTATTCTTATTTTTTTTCTTATTTTTCATCTTATTTTTATACTTATTTTTCATCTTTTTTTATTCTTATTTTTATTCTTTTTTGTCATCTTATTTTTTATCTTATTGTTATACTTATTTTTTATCTTATTTTTATTCTTATTTTTTATCTTATTTTTTATCTGATTTTTATACTTATTTTTCAACTTATTTTTCATTTTATTTTTATTCTTCTTTTACATCTTATTTTTAATCTTATTTTTATACTTATTTTACACCTTTTTTTATTTTTATTTTTATTCTTATTTTTCATCTTATTTTTTATCTTATTTTTATACTTATTTTGCATCTTATTTTTCATCTTATTTTTTATCTTATTTTTTATTCTTATTTTTATACTTATTTTTATACTTATTTTTTATCTTATTTTTATACTTATTTTTCATCTTATTTTTTATCTTATTTTTATACATATTTTTCATCTTATTTTTTATCTTATTTTTCATCTTATTTTTTATCTTATTTTTTATTCTTATTTTTAAACTTATTTTTCATCTTATTTTTATTCTTATTTTTTTTCTTCTTTTTCATCTTATTTTTATACTTATTTTTCATCTTATTATTATGTTTATTTTTTTATCTTATTTTTCATCTTACTTTTATTCTTATTTATATACTTATTTTACATCTTTTTTTATTCTTATTTTTATTCTTATTTGTCATCTTATTTTTTATCTTATTGTTATACTTATTTTTTATCTTATTTTAATACTTATTTTTCACCTTATTTTTCATCTTATTTTTATACTTATTTTTTATCGTATTTTTATTCTTATTTTTATTCTTATTTTTTATCTTATTTTTTATCTGATTTTTATACTTATTTTTCATCTTATTTTTATACTTATTTTTCATCTTATTTTTATACTTATTTTTATACTTATTTTTTATCTTATTTTTATACTTATTTTTCATCTTATTTTTATACTTATTTTTCATCTTATTTTTTTATCTTATTATTTATCTTATTTTTCATCTTATTTTTCATCTTATTTTTGTTCTTATTTTTTATCATATTTTTATTTTTATTTTTATTCTTATTTTTATTCTTATTTATCATCTTATTTTTTATCTTATTTTTCATCTTATTTTTTATCTTATTTTTCATCTTATTTTTATACTTATTTTTTATCTTATTTTTATTCTTATTTTTCATCTTATTTTTTATCTTATTGTTATACTTATTTTTTATCTTATTTTTATTCTTATTTTTTATCTGATTTTTTATCTGATTTTTATACTTATTTTTCATCTTATTTTTCAACTTATTTTTATACTTATTTTTTATCTTATTTTTATTCTTATTTTTCATCTTATTTTTTATCTTATTGTTATACTTATTTTTTATCTTATTTTTATACTTATTTTTTTTCTTATTTTTATACTTATTTTTCATCTTATTTTTATTCTTATCTTTATACTTATTTTTCATCTTTTTTTTATACTTATTTTTATACTTATTTTTTATCTTATTTTTATACATATTTTTTATCTTATTTTTTATCTTATTTTTCATCTTATTTTTATACTTTTTTAATCTTATTTTTCATCTTATTATTATGTTTATTTTTTTATCTTATTTTTCATCTTACTTTTATTCTTATTTATATACTTATTTTACATCTTTTTTTATTCTTATTTTTATTCTTATTTTTCATCTTATTTTTTATCTTATTTTTATACTTATTTTGCATCTTATTTTTCATCTTATTTTTTATCTTATTTTTTATTCTTATTTTATTCTTTTTTTTCATCTTATTTTTCATGTTATTTTTATACTTATTTTTCATCTTATTTTTTTATTTTAATTTTATTCTTATTTTTCATCTTATTTTTATACTTATTTTTTATCTTATTTTTCATCTTATTTTTATACTTATTTTTTATCTTAATTTTAATCTTATTTTTTGTCTTATTTTTATACTTATTTTTTATTTTATTTTTATTCTTATTTTTTATCGTAATTTTATTTTTATTTTTATACTTATTTTTATTCTTATTTTAATTCTTATTTTTATACTTATTTTTTATCTGATTTGATTTCTTATTTTTTATCTTATTTTTTATCTTATTTTTCATTTTATTTTTATACTTATTTTTCATCTTTTTTTATTCTTATTTTTATTTGTCATTTTATTTTTTATCTTATTTTTATACTTATTTTTTATCTTATTTTTATACTTATTTTTCATCTTATTTTTATTCTTATCTTTATACTTATTTTTCATCTTTTTTTTATACTTATTTTTATACTTATTTTTTATCTTATTTTTATACATATTTTTCATCTTATTTTTTATCTTATTTTTCATCTTATTTTTATACTTTTTTAATCTTATTTTTCATCTTATTATTATGTTTATTTTTTCATCTTATTTTTCATCTTACTTTTATTCTTATTTATATACTTATTTTACATCTTTTTTTATTCTTATTTTTATTCTTATTTTTCATCTTATTTTTTATCTTATTTTTATACTTATTTTGCATCTTATTTTTCATCTTATTTTTATTCTTATTTTTTTTCTTATTTTTCATCTTATTTTTATACTTATTTATCATCTTATTTTTTATCTTATTTATCATCTTATTTTTTATCTTATTTTTCATCTTATTTTTCATCTTATTTTTTATCTTATTGTTATACTTATTTTTTATCTTATTTTTATTCTTATTTTTCATCTTATTTTTTATCTTATTGTTATACTTATTTTTTATCTTATTTTTATACTTATTTTTTATCTTATTTTTATACTTATTTTTCATCTTATTTTTATTCTTATCTTTATACTTATTTTTCATCTTTTTTTATACTTATTTTTATACTTATTTTTTATCTTATTTTTATACATATTTTTTATCTTATTTTTTATCTTATTTTTCATCTTATTTTTATACTTTTTTAATCTTATTTTTCATCTTATTATTATGTTTATTTTTTTATCTTATTTTTCATCTTACTTTTATTCTTATTTATATACTTATTTTACATCTTTTTTTATTCTTATTTTTATTCTTATTTTTCATCTTATTTTTTATCTTATTTTTATACTTATTTTGCATCTTATTTTTATTCTTATTTTTTTTCTTATTTTTCATCTTATTTTTATTCTTATTTTTTTTCTTATTTTTCATCTTATTTTTATACTTATTTTTCATCTTATTTTTATTCTTATTTTTTTTCTTATTTTTCATCTTATTTTTATACTTATTTTTCATCTTTTTTTATTCTTATTTTTATTCTTTTTTGTCATCTTATTTTTTATCTTATTGTTATACTTATTTTTTATCTTATTTTTATTCTTATTTTTTATCTTATTTTTTATCTGATTTTTATACTTATTTTTCAACTTATTTTTCATTTTATTTTTATTCTTCTTTTACATCTTATTTTTAATCTTATTTTTATACTTATTTTACACCTTTTTTTATTTTTATTTTTATTCTTATTTTTCATCTTATTTTTTATCTTATTTTTATACTTATTTTGCATCTTATTTTTCATCTTATTTTTTATCTTATTTTTTATTCTTATTTTTATACTTATTTTTATACTTATTTTTTATCTTATTTTTATACTTATTTTTCATCTTATTTTTTAACTTATTTTTATACATATTTTTCATCTTATTTTTTATCTTATTTTTCATCTTATTTTTTATCTTATTTTTTATTCTTATTTTTAAACTTATTTTTCATCTTATTTTTATTCTTATTTTTTTTCTTCTTTTTCATCTTATTTTTATACTTATTTTTCATCTTATTATTATGTTTATTTTTTTATCTTATTTTTCATCTTACTTTTATTCTTATTTATATACTTATTTAACATTTTTTTTTATTCTTATTTTTATTCTTATTTTTCATCTTATTTTTTATCTTATTTTTATACTTATTTTGCATCTTATTTTTCATCTTATTTTTATTCTTATTTTTTTTCTTATTTTTCATCTTATTTTTATACTTATTTATCATCTTATTTTTTATCTTATTTATCATCTTATTTTTTATCTTATTTTTCATCTTATTTTTCATCTTATTTTTTATCTTATTGTTATACTTATTTTTTATCTTATTTTTATTCTTATTTTTTATCTTATTTTTTATCTGATTTTTATACTTATTTTTCATCTTATTTTTCAACTTATTTTTATACTTATTTTTTATCTTATTTTTATTCTTATTTTTCATCTTATTTTTTTATCTTATTGTTATACTTATTTTTTATCTTATTTTTATACTTATTTTTTATCTTATTTTTATACTTATTTTTCATCTTATTTTTATTCTTATCTTTATACTTATTTTTCATCTTTTTTTATACTTATTTTTATACTTATTTTTTATCTTATTTTTATACATATTTTTTATCTTATTTTTTATCTTATTTTTCATCTTATTTTTATACTTTTTTAATCTTATTTTTCATCTTATTATTATGTTTATTTTTTTATCTTATTTTTCATCTTACTTTTATTCTTATTTATATACTTATTTTACATCTTTTTTTATTCTTATTTTTATTCTTATTTTTCATCTTATTTTTTATCTTATTTTTATACTTATTTTGCATCTTATTTTTCATCTTATTTTTTATCTTATTTTTTATTCTTATTTTTAAACTTATTTTTCATCTTATTTTTATTCTTATTTTTTTTCTTATTTTTCATCTTATTTTTATACTTATTTTTCATCTTTTTTTATTCTTATTTTTATTCTTTTTTGTCATCTTATTTTTTATCTTATTGTTATACTTATTTTTTATCTTATTTTTATTCTTATTTTTTATCTTATTTTTTATCTGATTTTTATACTTATTTTTCAACTTATTTTTCATTTTATTTTTATTCTTCTTTTACATCTTATTTTTAATCTTATTTTTATACTTATTTTACACCTTTTTTTATTTTTATTTTTATTCTTATTTTTCATCTTATTTTTTATCTTATTTTTATACTTATTTTGCATCTTATTTTTCATCTTATTTTTTATCTTATTTTTTATTCTTATTTTTATACTTATTTTTATACTTATTTTTTATCTTATTTTTATACTTATTTTTCATCTTATTTTTTATCTTATTTTTATACATATTTTTCATCTTATTTTTTATCTTATTTTTCATCTTATTTTTTATTCTTATTTTTAAACTTATTTTTCATCTTATTTTTATTCTTATTTTTTTTCTTCTTTTTCATCTTATTTTTATACTTATTTTTCATCTTATTATTATGTTTATTTTTTTATCTTATTTTTCATCTTACTTTTATTCTTATTTATATACTTATTTTACATCTTTTTTTATTCTTATTTTTATTCTTATTTGTCATCTTATTTTTTATCTTATTGTTATACTTATTTTTTATCTTATTTTAATACTTATTTTTCACCTTATTTTTCATCTTATTTTTATACTTATTTTTTATCGTATTTTTATTCTTATTTTTATTCTTATTTTTTATCTTATTTTTTATCTGATTTTTATACTTATTTTTCATCTTATTTTTCATCTTATTTTTATACTTATTTTTCATCTTATTTTTATACTTATTTTTATACTTATTTTTTATCTTATTTTTATACTTATTTTTCATCTTATTTTTATACTTATTTTTCATCTTATTTTTTTATCTTATTATTTATCTTATTTTTCATCTTATTTTTCATCTTATTTTTGTTCTTATTTTTTATCATATTTTTATTTTTATTTTTATTCTTATTTTTATTCTTATTTATCATCTTATTTTTTATCTTATTTTTCATCTTATTTTTTATCTTATTTTTCATCTTATTTTTATACTTATTTTTATACTTATTTTTTATCTTATTTTTATTCTTATTTTTCATCTTATTTTTTATCTTATTGTTATACTTATTTTTTATCTTATTTTTATTCTTATTTTTTATCTGATTTTTTATCTGATTTTTATACTTATTTTTCATCTTATTTTTCAACTTATTTTTATACTTATTTTTTATCTTATTTTTATTCTTATTTTTCATCTTATTTTTTATCTTATTGTTATACTTATTTTTTATCTTATTTTTATACTTATTTTTTATCTTATTTTTTATCTTATTTTTCATCTTAATTTTATACTTTTTTAATCTTATTTTTCATCTTATTATTATGTTTATTTTTTTATCTTATTTTTCATCTTACTTTTATTCTTATTTATATACTTATTTTACATCTTTTTTTATTCTTATTTTTATTCTTATTTTTCATCTTATTTTTTATCTTATTTTTATACTTATTTTGCATCTTATTTTTCATCTTATTTTTATTCTTATTTTTTTTCTTATTTTTCATCTTATTTTTATACTTATTTATCATCTTATTTTTTATCTTATTTATCATCTTATTTTTTATCTTATTTTTCATCTTATTTTTCATCTTATTTTTTATCTTATTGTTATACTTATTTTTTATCTTATTTTTATTCTTATTTTTTATCTTATTTTTTATCTGATTTTTATACTTATTTTTCATCTTATTTTTCAACTTATTTTTATACTTATTTTTTATCTTATTTTTATTCTTATTTTTCATCTTATTTTTTATCTTATTGTTATACTTATTTTTTATCTTATTTTTATACTTATTTTTTATCTTATTTTTATACTTATTTTTCATCTTATTTTTATTCTTATCTTTATACTTATTTTTCATCTTTTTTTTATACTTATTTTTATACTTATTTTTTATCTTATTTTTATACATATTTTTTATCTTATTTTTTATCTTATTTTTCATCTTATTTTTATACTTTTTTAATCTTATTTTTCATCTTATTATTATGTTTATTTTTTTATCTTATTTTTCATCTTACTTTTATTCTTATTTATATACTTATTTTACATCTTTTTTTATTCTTATTTTTATTCTTATTTTTCATCTTATTTTTTATCTTATTTTTATACTTATTTTGCATCTTATTTTTCATCTTATTTTTTATCTTATTTTTTATTCTTATTTTATTCTTTTTTTTCATCTTATTTTTCATGTTATTTTTATACTTATTTTTCATCTTATTTTTTTATTTTAATTTTATTCTTATTTTTCATCTTATTTTTATACTTATTTTTTATCTTATTTTTCATCTTATTTTTATACTTATTTTTTATCTTAATTTTAATCTTATTTTTTGTCTTATTTTTATACTTATTTTTTATTTTATTTTTATTCTTATTTTTTATCGTAATTTTATTTTTATACTTATTTTTATTCTTATTTTAATTCTTATTTTTATACTTATTTTTTATCTGATTTGATTTCTTATTTTTTATCTTATTTTTTATCTTATTTTTCATTTTATTTTTATACTTATTTTTCATCTTTTTTTATTCTTATTTTTATTTGTCATTTTATTTTTTATCTTATTTTTATACTTATTTTTTATCTTATTTTTATACTTATTTTTCATCTTATTTTTATTCTTATCTTTATACTTATTTTTCATCTTTTTTTTATACTTATTTTTATACTTATTTTTTATCTTATTTTTATACATATTTTTCATCTTATTTTTTATCTTATTTTTCATCTTATTTTTATACTTTTTTAATCTTATTTTTCATCTTATTATTATGTTTATTTTTTCATTTTATTTTTCATCTTACTTTTATTCTTATTTATATACTTATTTTACATCTTTTTTTATTCTTATTTTTATTCTTATTTTTCATCTTATTTTTTATCTTATTTTTATACTTATTTTGCATCTTATTTTTCATCTTATTTTTTATCTTATTTTTTATTCTTATTTTTAAACTTATTTTTTATCTTATTTTAATACTTATTTTTCATCTTATTTTTATACTTTTTTAATCTTATTTTTCATCTTATTATTATGTTTATTTTTTCATCTTATTTTTCATCCTACTTTTATTCTTATTTATATATTTATTTTACATCTTATTTTTTATCTTATTTTTATTCTTATTTTTATACTTATTTTTCATCTTATTTTTCATCTTATTTTTATTCTTATTTTACATCTTTTTTTATTCTTATTTTTATTCTTATTTTTCATCTTATTTTTTATCTTATTTTTATACTTATTTTTTATCCTATTTTTTATCTTTTTTATTCCTATTTTTATACTTATTTTTCATCTTATTTGTTTTCTTATTTTTTTATCTTATTTTTCATTTTATTTTTTATCTTATTTTTATACTTATTTTTTCATCTTATTTTTTATCTTATTTTTCATCTTATTTTTATACTAATTTTTCATCTTTTTTTTCATCTTATTTTTATACTTATTTTTCATCTTAATTTTTATCTTTTTTTTTTTATCTTATTTTTATATTTATTGTTCATCTTATTTTTATTCTTATTTTTTATCGTATTTTTATTATTATTCTTCTTATTTTTATCTTAATTTTTATACTTATTTTTTATCTTATTTTTCATCTTATTTTTTATCTTATTTTTTATCTTAATTTAATTCTTTTTTTTCATCTTATTTTTCATCTTATTTTTACACTTATTTTTCATCTTATTTTTTTATTTTAATTTTATTCTTATTTTTCATCTTATTTTTTTACTTATTTTTTATCTTATTTTTCATCTTATTTTTATACTTATTTTTTATCTTAATTTTAATCTTTTTTTTTGTCTTATTTTTATACTTATTTTTTATTTTATTTTTATTCTTATTTTTTATCGTAATTTTATTTTTATTTTTATTCTTATTTTTATTCTTATTTTTCATCTTATTTTTTATCTTATTGTTATACTTATTTTTTATCTTATTTTAATACTTATTTTTCATCCTTTTTTACATTTATTTTTATTCTTATATTTCATGTTATTTTTCTTTTATTTTTTATCTTATTTTAATACTTATTTTTCATCTTATTTTATTCTTATTTTTATACATATTTTTATTCTTATTTTTATTCTTTTTTTATACTTATTTTACATGTTTTTTTTCATCTTATTTTTATACTTTTTTAATCTTATTTTTCATTTTATTATTTTGTTTATTTTTCATCTTATTTTTCATCTTATTTTTCAACTTATTTATATATTTATTTTACATCTTATTTCTATCTTATTTTTATTCTTATTTTTATACTTATTTTTCATCTTATTTTTCATTTTATTTTTATTCTTCTTTTTCATCTTATTTTTAATCTTATTTTTATACTTATTTTACACCTTTTTTATTTTTATTTTTATTCTTATTTTTCATCTTATTTTTTATCTTATTTTTATACTTATTTTGCATCTTATTTTTCATCTTATTTTTTATCTTATTTTTTATTCTTATTTTTATACTTATTTTTATACTTATTTTTTATTTTATTTTTATACTTATTTTTCATCTTATTTTTTATCTTAATTTTATTCTTATTTTTATTCTTATTTTTCATCTTATTTTTATACTTATTTTACATGTTTTTTTTCATCTTATTTTTATACTTTTTTAATCTTATTTTTCATTTTATTATTATGTTTATTTTTCATCTTATTTTTCATCTTATTTTTCATCTTATTTATATATTTATTTTACATCTTATTTCTATCTTATTTTTATTCTTATTTTTATACTTATTTTTTATCTTATTTTTATACTTATTTTTTATCCTATTTTTTATCTTTTTTATTCCTATTTTTATACTTATTTTTCATCTTATTTGTTTTCTTATTTTTTATCTTATTTTTCATTTTATTTTTATCTTATTTTTATACTTATTTTTTCATCTTATTTTTTATCTTATTTTTTATCTTATTTTTCATCTTATTTTTATCTTTTTTTTTTATCTTATTTTTATATTTATTGTTCATCTTATTTTTATTCTTATTTTTTATCGTATTTTTATTATTATTCTTCCTTTTTTTATCTTAATTTTTATACTTATTTTTTATCTTATTTTTCATCTTATTTTTTATCTTATTTTTTATCTTAATTTAATTCTTTTTTTTCATCTTATTTTTCATCTTATTTTTATACTTATTTTTCATCTTATTTTTTTATTTTAATTTTATTCTTATTTTTCATCTTATTTTTATACTTATTTTTCATCTTTTTTTATTCTTATTTTTATTCTTATTTGTCATCTTATTTTTTATCTTATTGTTATACTTATTTTTTATCTTATTTTTATACTTATTTTTCATCTTATTTTTCATCTTATTTTTATACTTATTTTTCATCTTATTTTTATACTTATTTTTATACTTATTTTTTATCTTATTTTTATACTTATTTTTCATCTTATTTTTCATCTTATTTTTATACTTATTTTTATACTTATTTTTTATCTTATTTTTATACTTATTTTTCATCTTATTTTTCATCTTATTTTTATACTTATTTTTCATCTTATTTTTATACTTATTTTTATACTTATTTTTTATCTTATTTTTATTCTTATTTTTCATCTTATTTTTTATCTTATTGTTATACTTATTTTTTATCTTATTTTTATTCTTATTTTTTATCTGATTTTTTATCTGATTTTTATACTTATTTTTCATCTTATTTTTCAACTTATTTTTATACTTATTTTTTATCTTATTTTTATTCTTATTTTTCATCTTATTTTTTATCTTATTTTTTATTCTTATTTTTAAACTTATTTTTCATCTTATTTTTATACTTATTTTTCATCTTTTTTTATTCTTATTTTTATTCTTATTTGTCATCTTATTTTTTATCTTATTGTTATACTTATTTTTTATCTTATTTTAATACTTATTTTTCATCTTATTTTTATACTTTTTTAATCTTATTTTTCATCTTATTATTATGTTTATTTTTTCATCTTATTTTTCATCCTACTTTTATTCTTATTTATATATTTATTTTTCATCTTATTTTTATTCTTATTTTACATCTTTTTTTATTCTTATTTTTATTCTTATTTTTCATCTTATTTTTTAATCTTATTTTTATACTTATTTTGCATCCTATTTTTCATCTTATTTTTTATCTTATTTTTTATTCTTATTTTTAAACTTATTTTTCATCTTATTTTTATTCTTATTTTTTTTTTTCTTTTTCATCTTATTGTTATACTTATTTTTTATCTTATTTTAATACTTATTTTTCATCCTTTTTTACATTTATTTTTATTCTTATATTTCATGTTATTTTTCTTTTATTTTTTATCTTATTTTAATACTTATTTTTCATCTTATTTTATTCTTATTTTTATACTTATTTTTATTCTTATTTTTATTCTTTTTTTATACTTATTTTACATGTTTTTTTTCAACCTTTTTTTTCATCTTATTTTTATACTTTTTCAATCTTATTTTTCATTTTATTATTATGTTTATTTTTCATCTTATTTTTCATATTATTTTTCATCTTATTTATATATTTATTTTACATCTTATTTCTATCTTATTTTTATTCTTATTTTTATACTTATTTTTCATCTTATTTTTCATTTTATTTTTATTCTTCTTTTTCATCTTATTTTTAATCTTATTTTTATACTTATTTTACATCTTTTTTTATTTTTATTTTTATTCTTATTTTTCATCTTATTTTTTATCTTATTTTTATACTTATTTTGCATCTTATTTTTCATCTTATTTTTTATCTTATTTTTTATTCTTATTTTTATACTTATTTTTATACTTATTTTTTATCTTATTTTTATACTTATTTTTCATCTTATTTTTTATCTTAATTTTATTCTTATTTTTATTCTTATTTTTCATCTTATTTTTATACTTATTTTTTATCCTATTTTTTATCTTTTTTATTCCTATTTTTATACTTATTTTTCATCTTATTTGTTTTCTTATTTTTTATCTTATTTTTCATTTTATTTTTTATCTTATTTTTATACTTATTTTTTCATCTTATTTTTTATCTTATTTTTTATCTTATTTTTCATCTTATTTTTATCTTTTTTTTTTTTATCTTATTTTTATATTTATTGTTCATCTTATTTTTATTCTTATTTTTTATCGTATTTTTATTATTATTATTCTTATTTTTATCTTAATTTTTATACTTATTTTTTATCTTATTTTTCATCTTATTTTTTATCTTATTTTTTATCTTAATTTAATTCTTTTTTTTCATCTTATTTTTCATCTTATTTTTATACTTATTTTTCATCTTATTTTTTTATTTTAATTTTATTCTTATTTTTCATCTTATTTTTATACTTATTTTTTATCTTATTTTTCATCTTATTTTTATACTAATTTTTCATCTTTTTTTTCATCTTATTTTTATACTTATTTTTCATCTTAATTTTTATCTTTTTTTTTTATCTTATTTTTATATTTATTGTTCATCTTATTTTTATTCTTATTTTTTATCGTATTTTTATTATTATTCTTCTTATTTTTATCTTAATTTTTATACTTATTTTTTATCTTATTTTTCATCTTATTTTTTATCTTTTTTTTATCTTAATTTAATTCTTTTTTTTCATCTTATTTTTCATCTTATTTTTATTCTTATTTTACATCTTTTTTTATTCTTATTTTTATTCTTATTTTTCATCTTATTTTTTAATCTTATTTTTATACTTATTTTGCATCCTATTTTTCATCTTATTTTTTATCTTATTTTTTATTCTTATTTTTAAACTTATTTTTCATCTTATTTTTATTCTTATTTTTTTTCTTCTTTTTCATCTTATTTTTATACTTATTTTTCATCTTTTTTTATTCTTATTTTTATTCTTATTTGTCATTTTATTTTTTATCTTATTGTTATACTTATTTTTTATCTTATTTTAATACTTATTTTTCATCCTTTTTTACATTTATTTTTATTCTTATATTTCATGTTATTTTTCTTTTATTTTTTATCTTATTTTAATACTTATTTTTCATCTTATTTTATTCTTATTTTTATACTTATTTTTATTCTTATTTTTATTCTTTTTTTATACTTATTTTACATGTTTTTTTTCAACCTTTTTTTTCATCTTATTTTTATACTTTTTCAATCTTATTTTTCATTTTATTATTATGTTTATTTTTCATCTTATTTTTCATCTTATTTTTCATCTTATTTATATATTTATTTTACATCTTATTTCTATCTTATTTTTATTCTTATTTTTATACTTATTTTTCATCTTATTTTTCATTTTATTTTTATTCTTCTTTTTTATCTTATTTTTAATCTTATTTTTATACTTATTTTACACCTTTTTTTATTTTTATTTTTATTCTTATTTTTCATCTTATTTTTATACTTATTTTTTATCCTATTTTTATACTTATTTTTCATCTTATTTTTTATCTTAATTTTATTCTTATTTTTATTCTTATTTTTCATCTTATTTTTATACTTATTTTTTATCCTATTTTTTATCTTTTTTATTCCTATTTTTATACTTATTTTTCATCTTATTTGTTTTCTTATTTTTTATCTTATTTTTCATTTTATTTTTTATCTTATTTTTATACTTATTTTTTCATCTTATTTTTTATCTTATTTTTTATCTTATTTTTCATCTTATTTTTTATCTTATTTTTATACTTATTTTTTATCGTATTTTTATTATTATTCTTCTTATTTTTATCTTAATTTTTATACTTATTTTTTATCTTATTTTTCATCTTATTTTTTATCTTATTTTTTATCTTAATTTAATTCTTTTTTTTCATCTTATTTTTCATCTTATTTTTATACTTATTTTTCATCTTATTTTTTTATTTTAATTTTATTCTTATTTTTCATCTTATTTTTATACTTATTTTTTATCTTATTTTTCATCTTATTTTTATACTTATTTTTTATCTTAATTTTAATCTTTTTTTTTGTCTTATTTTTATACTTATTTTTTATTTTATTTTTATTCTTATTTTTTATCGTAATTTTATTTTTATTTTTATTCTTATTTTTATTCTTATTTTTCATCTTATTTTTTATCTTATTGTTATACTTATTTTTTATCTTATTTTAATACTTATTTTTCATCCTTTTTTACATTTATTTTTATTCTTATATTTCATGTTATTTTTCTTTTATTTTTTATCTTATTTTAATACTTATTTTTCATCTTATTTTATTCTTATTTTTATACTTATTTTTATTCTTATTTTTATTCTTTTTTTATACTTATTTTACATGTTTTTTTTCAACCTTTTTTTTCATCTTATTTTTATACTTTTTTAATCTTATTTTTCATCTTATTATTATGTTTATTTTTTTATCTTATTTTTCATCTTACTTTTATTCTTATTTATATACTTATTTTACATCTTTTTTTATTCTTATTTTTATTCTTATTTTTCATCTTATTTTTTATCTTATTTTTATACTTATTTTGCATCTTATTTTTCATCTTATTTTTTATCTTATTTTTTATTCTTATTTTTAAACTTATTTTTCATCTTATTTTTATTCTTATTTTTTTTCTTATTTTTCATCTTATTTTTATACTTATTTTTCATCTTTTTTTATTCTTATTTTTATTCTTTTTTGTCATCTTATTTTTTATCTTATTGTTATACTTATTTTTTATCTTATTTTTATTCTTATTTTTTATCTTATTTTTTATCTGATTTTTATACTTATTTTTCAACTTATTTTTCATTTTATTTTTATTCTTCTTTTACATCTTATTTTTAATCTTATTTTTATACTTATTTTACACCTTTTTTTATTTTTATTTTTATTCTTATTTTTCATCTTATTTTTTATCTTATTTTTATACTTATTTTGCATCTTATTTTTCATCTTATTTTTTATCTTATTTTTTATTCTTATTTTTATACTTATTTTTATACTTATTTTTTATCTTATTTTTATACTTATTTTTCATCTTATTTTTTATCTTATTTTTATACATATTTTTCATCTTATTTTTTATCTTATTTTTCATCTTATTTTTTATCTTATTTTTTATTCTTATTTTTAAACTTATTTTTCATCTTATTTTTATTCTTATTTTTTTTCTTCTTTTTCATCTTATTTTTATACTTATTTTTCATCTTATTATTATGTTTATTTTTTTATCTTATTTTTCATCTTACTTTTATTCTTATTTATATACTTATTTTACATTTTTTTTTATTCTTATTTTTATTCTTATTTTTCATCTTATTTTTTATCTTATTTTTATACTTATTTTGCATCTTATTTTTCATCTTATTTTTATTCTTATTTTTTTTCTTATTTTTCATCTTATTTTTATACTTATTTATCATCTTATTTTTTATCTTATTTATCATCTTATTTTTTATCTTATTTTTCATCTTATTTTTCATCTTATTTTTTATCTTATTGTTATACTTATTTTTTATCTTATTTTTATTCTTATTTTTTATCTTATTTTTTATCTTATTTTAATACTTATTTTTCATCTTATTTTATTCTTATTTTTATACTTATTTTTATTCTTATTTTTATTCTTTTTTTATACTTATTTTACATGTTTTTTTTCAACCTTTTTTTTCATCTTATTTTTATACTTTTTTAATCTTATTTTTCATTTTATTATTTTGTTTATTTTTCATCTTATTTTTCATCTTATTTTTCATCTTATTTATATATTTATTTTACATCTTATTTCTATCTTATTTTTATTCTTATTTTTATACTTATTTTTCATCTTATTTTTCATTTTATTTTTATTCTTCTTTTTCATCTTATTTTTAATCTTATTTTTATACTTATTTTACACCTTTTTTATTTTTATTTTTATTCTTATTTTTCATCTTATTTTTTATCTTATTTTTATACTTATTTTGCATCTTATTTTTTATCTTAATTTTATTCTTATTTTTATTCTTATTTTTCATCTTATTTTTATACTTATTTTACATGTTTTTTTTCAACCTTTTTTTTCATCTTATTTTTATACTTTTTCAATCTTATTTTTCATTTTATTATTATGTTTATTTTTCATCTTATTTTTCATCTTATTTATATATTTATTTTACATCTTATTTCTATCTTATTTTTATTCTTATTTTTATACTTATTTTTTATCTTATTTTTATACTTATTTTTTATCTTATTTTTATACTTATTTTTTATCCTATTTTTTATCTTTTTTATTCCTATTTTTATACTTATTTTTCATCTTATTTGTTTTCTTATTTTTTATCTTATTTTTCATTTTATTTTTTATCTTATTTTTATACTTATTTTTTCATCTTATTTTTTATCTTATTTTTTATCTTATTTTTCATCTTATTTTTATCTTTTTTTTTTTATCTTATTTTTATATTTATTGTTCATCTTATTTTTATTCTTATTTTTTATCGTATTTTTATTATTATTCTTCTTATTTTTATCTTAATTTTTATACTTATTTTTTATCTTATTTTTCATCTTATTTTTTATCTTATTTTTTATCTTAATTTAATTCTTTTTTTTCATCTTATTTTTCATCTTATTTTTATACTTATTTTTCATCTTATTTTTTTATTTTAATTTTATTCTTATTTTTCATCTTATTTTTATACTTATTTTTTATCTTATTTTTCATCTTATTTTTATACTTATTTTTTATCTTAATTTTAATCTTATTTTTTGTCTTATTTTTATACTTATTTTTTATTTTATTTTTATTCTTATTTTTTATCGTAATTTTATTTTTATTTTTATTCTTATTTTTATTCTTATTTTTCATCTTATTTTTATTCTTATTTTTATACTTATTTTTATTCTTATTTTAATTCTTATTTTTATACTTATTTTTTATCTGATTTGTTTTCTTATTTTTTATCTTATTTTTTTTTCTTATTTTTCATCTTATTTTTATACTTATTTTTCATCTTTTTTTATTCTTATTTTTATTTTTATTTGTCATCTTATTTTTTATCTTATTTTTATACTTATTTTTTATCTTATTTTTATACTTATTTTTCATCTTATTTTTATTCTTATCTTTATACTTATTTTTCATATTTTTTTTATACTTATTTTTATACTTATTTTTCATCTTATTTTTATACTTTTTTAATCTTATTTTTCATCTTATTATTATGGTTTTTTTTCATCTTATTTTTCATCTTACTTTTATTCTTATTTATATACTTATTTTACATCTTTTTTTATTCTTATTTTTATTCTTATTTTTGTTCTTATTTTTTATCATATTTTTATTTTTATTTTTATTCTTATTATTATTCTTATTTATCATCTTATTTTTCATCTTATTTTTCATCTTATTTTTTATCTTATTGTTATACTTATTTTTTATCTTATTTTTATACTTATTTTTTATCTTATTTTTATACTTATTTTTCATCTTATTTTTATTCTTATCTTTATACTTATTTTTCATCTTTTTTTATACTTATTTTTATACTTATTTTTTATCTTATTTTTATACATATTTTTTATCTTATTTTTTATCTTATTTTTCATCTTATTTTTATACTTTTTTAATCTTATTTTTCATCTTATTATTATGTTTATTTTTTTATCTTATTTTTCATCTTACTTTTATTCTTATTTATATACTTATTTTACATCTTTTTTTATTCTTATTTTTATTCTTATTTTTCATCTTATTTTTTATTTTATTTTTATTCTTCTTTTACATCTTATTTTTAATCTTATTTTTATACTTATTTTACACCTTTTTTTATTTTTATTTTTATTCTTATTTTTCATCTTATTTTTTATCTTATTTTTATACTTATTTTGCATCTTATTTTTCATCTTATTTTTTATCTTATTTTTTATTCTTATTTTTATACTTATTTTTATACTTATTTTTTATCTTATTTTTATACTTATTTTTCATCTTATTTTTTATCTTATTTTTATACATATTTTTCATCTTATTTTTTATCTTATTTTTCATCTTATTTTTTATCTTATTTTTTATTCTTATTTTTAAACTTATTTTTCATCTTATTTTTATTCTTATTTTTTTTCTTCTTTTTCATCTTATTTTTATACTTATTTTTCATCTTATTATTATGTTTATTTTTTTATCTTATTTTTCATCTTACTTTTATTCTTATTTATATACTTATTTAACATTTTTTTTTTTCTTATTTTTATTCTTATTTTTCATCTTATTTTTTATCTTATTTTTATACTTATTTTGCATCTTATTTTTCATCTTATTTTTATTCTTATTTTTTTTCTTATTTTTCATCTTATTTTTATACTTATTTATCATCTTATTTTTTATCTTATTTATCATCTTATTTTTTATCTTATTTTTCATCTTATTTTTCATCTTATTTTTTATCTTATTGTTATACTTATTTTTTATCTTATTTTTATTCTTATTTTTTATCTTATTTTTTATCTGATTTTTATACTTATTTTTCATCTTATTTTTCAACTTATTTTTATACTTATTTTTTATCTTATTTTTATTCTTATTTTTCATCTTATTTTTTATCTTATTGTTATACTTATTTTTTATCTTATTTTTATACTTATTTTTTATCTTATTTTTTATCTTATTTTTCATCTTATTTTTATACTTTTTTAATCTTATTTTTCATCTTATTATTATGTTTATTTTTTTATCTTATTTTTCATCTTACTTTTATTCTTATTTATATACTTATTTTACATCTTTTTTTATTCTTATTTTTATTCTTATTTTTCATCTTATTTTTTATCTTATTTTTATACTTATTTTGCATCTTATTTTTCATCTTATTTTTTATCTTATTTTTTATTCTTATTTTTAAACTTATTTTTCATCTTATTTTTATTCTTATTTTTTTTCTTATTTTTCATCTTATTTTTATACTTATTTTTCATCTTTTTTTATTCTTATTTTTATTCTTTTTTGTCATCTTATTTTTTATCTTATTGTTATACTTATTTTTTATCTTATTTTTATTCTTATTTTTTATCTTATTTTTTATCTGATTTTTATACTTATTTTTCAACTTATTTTTCATTTTATTTTTATTCTTCTTTTACATCTTATTTTTAATCTTATTTTTATACTTATTTTACACCTTTTTTTATTTTTATTTTTATTCTTATTTTTCATCTTATTTTTTATCTTATTTTTATACTTATTTTGCATCTTATTTTTCATCTTATTTTTTATCTTATTTTTTATTCTTATTTTTATACTTATTTTTATACTTATTTTTTATCTTATTTTTATACTTATTTTTCATCTTATTTTTTATCTTATTTTTATACATATTTTTCATCTTATTTTTTATCTTATTTTTCATCTTATTTTTTATCTTATTTTTTATTCTTATTTTTAAACTTATTTTTCATCTTATTTTTATTCTTATTTTTTTTCTTCTTTTTCATCTTATTTTTATACTTATTTTTCATCTTATTATTATGTTTATTTTTTTATCTTATTTTTCATCTTACTTTTATTCTTATTTATATACTTATTTTACATCTTTTTTTATTCTTATTTTTATTCTTATTTGTCATCTTATTTTTTATCTTATTGTTATACTTATTTTTTATCTTATTTTAATACTTATTTTTCACCTTATTTTTCATCTTATTTTTATACTTATTTTTTATCGTATTTTTATTCTTATTTTTATTCTTATTTTTTATCTTATTTTTTATCTGATTTTTATACTTATTTTTCATCTTATTTTTATACTTATTTTTCATCTTATTTTTATACTTATTTTTATACTTATTTTTTATCTTATTTTTATACTTATTTTTCATCTTATTTTTATACTTATTTTTCATCTTATTTTTTTATCTTATTATTTATCTTATTTTTCATCTTATTTTTCATCTTATTTTTGTTCTTATTTTTTATCATATTTTTATTTTTATTTTTATTCTTATTTTTATTCTTATTTATCATCTTATTTTTTATCTTATTTTTCATCTTATTTTTTATCTTATTTTTCATCTTATTTTTATACTTATTTTTTATCTTATTTTTATTCTTATTTTTCATCTTATTTTTTATCTTATTGTTATACTTATTTTTTATCTTATTTTTATTCTTATTTTTTATCTGATTTTTTATCTGATTTTTATACTTATTTTTCATCTTATTTTTCAACTTATTTTTATACTTATTTTTTATCTTATTTTTATTCTTATTTTTCATCTTATTTTTTATCTTATTGTTATACTTATTTTTTATCTTATTTTTATACTTATTTTTTTTCTTATTTTTATACTTATTTTTCATCTTATTTTTATTCTTATCTTTATACTTATTTTTCATCTTTTTTTTATACTTATTTTTATACTTATTTTTTATCTTATTTTTATACATATTTTTTATCTTATTTTTTATCTTATTTTTCATCTTATTTTTATACTTTTTTAATCTTATTTTTCATCTTATTATTATGTTTATTTTTTTATCTTATTTTTCATCTTACTTTTATTCTTATTTATATACTTATTTTACATCTTTTTTTATTCTTATTTTTATTCTTATTTTTCATCTTATTTTTTATCTTATTTTTATACTTATTTTGCATCTTATTTTTCATCTTATTTTTTATCTTATTTTTTATTCTTATTTTATTCTTTTTTTTCATCTTATTTTTCATGTTATTTTTATACTTATTTTTCATCTTATTTTTTTATTTTAATTTTATTCTTATTTTTCATCTTATTTTTATACTTATTTTTTATCTTATTTTTCATCTTATTTTTATACTTATTTTTTATCTTAATTTTAATCTTATTTTTTGTCTTATTTTTATACTTATTTTTTATTTTATTTTTATTCTTATTTTTTATCGTAATTTTATTTTTATTTTTATACTTATTTTTATTCTTATTTTAATTCTTATTTTTATACTTATTTTTTATCTGATTTGATTTCTTATTTTTTATCTTATTTTTTATCTTATTTTTCATTTTATTTTTATACTTATTTTTCATCTTTTTTTATTCTTATTTTTATTTGTCATTTTATTTTTTATCTTATTTTTATACTTATTTTTTATCTTATTTTTATACTTATTTTTCATCTTATTTTTATTCTTATCTTTATACTTATTTTTCATCTTTTTTTTATACTTATTTTTATACTTATTTTTTATCTTATTTTTATACATATTTTTCATCTTATTTTTTATCTTATTTTTCATCTTATTTTTATACTTTTTTAATCTTATTTTTCATCTTATTATTATGTTTATTTTTTCATCTTATTTTTCATCTTACTTTTATTCTTATTTATATACTTATTTTACATCTTTTTTTATTCTTATTTTTATTCTTATTTTTCATCTTATTTTTTATCTTATTTTTATACTTATTTTGCATCTTATTTTTCATCTTATTTTTATTCTTATTTTTTTTCTTATTTTTCATCTTATTTTTATACTTATTTATCATCTTATTTTTTATCTTATTTATCATCTTATTTTTTATCTTATTTTTCATCTTATTTTTCATCTTATTTTTTATCTTATTGTTATACTTATTTTTTATCTTATTTTTATTCTTATTTTTCATCTTATTTTTTATCTTATTGTTATACTTATTTTTTATCTTATTTTTATACTTATTTTTTATCTTATTTTTATACTTATTTTTCATCTTATTTTTATTCTTATCTTTATACTTATTTTTCATCTTTTTTTATACTTATTTTTATACTTATTTTTTATCTTATTTTTATACATATTTTTTATCTTATTTTTTATCTTATTTTTCATCTTATTTTTATACTTTTTTAATCTTATTTTTCATCTTATTATTATGTTTATTTTTTTATCTTATTTTTCATCTTACTTTTATTCTTATTTATATACTTATTTTACATCTTTTTTTATTCTTATTTTTATTCTTATTTTTCATCTTATTTTTTATCTTATTTTTATACTTATTTTGCATCTTATTTTTATTCTTATTTTTTTTCTTATTTTTCATCTTATTTTTATTCTTATTTTTTTTCTTATTTTTCATCTTATTTTTATACTTATTTTTCATCTTATTTTTATTCTTATTTTTTTTCTTATTTTTCATCTTATTTTTATACTTATTTTTCATCTTTTTTTATTCTTATTTTTATTCTTTTTTGTCATCTTATTTTTTATCTTATTGTTATACTTATTTTTTATCTTATTTTTATTCTTATTTTTTATCTTATTTTTTATCTGATTTTTATACTTATTTTTCAACTTATTTTTCATTTTATTTTTATTCTTCTTTTACATCTTATTTTTAATCTTATTTTTATACTTATTTTACACCTTTTTTTATTTTTATTTTTATTCTTATTTTTCATCTTATTTTTTATCTTATTTTTATACTTATTTTGCATCTTATTTTTCATCTTATTTTTTATCTTATTTTTTATTCTTATTTTTATACTTATTTTTATACTTATTTTTTATCTTATTTTTATACTTATTTTTCATCTTATTTTTTAACTTATTTTTATACATATTTTTCATCTTATTTTTTATCTTATTTTTCATCTTATTTTTTATCTTATTTTTTATTCTTATTTTTAAACTTATTTTTCATCTTATTTTTATTCTTATTTTTTTTCTTCTTTTTCATCTTATTTTTATACTTATTTTTCATCTTATTATTATGTTTATTTTTTTATCTTATTTTTCATCTTACTTTTATTCTTATTTATATACTTATTTAACATTTTTTTTTATTCTTATTTTTATTCTTATTTTTCATCTTATTTTTTATCTTATTTTTATACTTATTTTGCATCTTATTTTTCATCTTATTTTTATTCTTATTTTTTTTCTTATTTTTCATCTTATTTTTATACTTATTTATCATCTTATTTTTTATCTTATTTATCATCTTATTTTTTATCTTATTTTTCATCTTATTTTTCATCTTATTTTTTATCTTATTGTTATACTTATTTTTTATCTTATTTTTATTCTTATTTTTTATCTTATTTTTTATCTGATTTTTATACTTATTTTTCATCTTATTTTTCAACTTATTTTTATACTTATTTTTTATCTTATTTTTATTCTTATTTTTCATCTTATTTTTTTATCTTATTGTTATACTTATTTTTTATCTTATTTTTATACTTATTTTTTATCTTATTTTTATACTTATTTTTCATCTTATTTTTATTCTTATCTTTATACTTATTTTTCATCTTTTTTTATACTTATTTTTATACTTATTTTTTATCTTATTTTTATACATATTTTTTATCTTATTTTTTATCTTATTTTTCATCTTATTTTTATACTTTTTTAATCTTATTTTTCATCTTATTATTATGTTTATTTTTTTATCTTATTTTTCATCTTACTTTTATTCTTATTTATATACTTATTTTACATCTTTTTTTATTCTTATTTTTATTCTTATTTTTCATCTTATTTTTTATCTTATTTTTATACTTATTTTGCATCTTATTTTTCATCTTATTTTTTATCTTATTTTTTATTCTTATTTTTAAACTTATTTTTCATCTTATTTTTATTCTTATTTTTTTTCTTATTTTTCATCTTATTTTTATACTTATTTTTCATCTTTTTTTATTCTTATTTTTATTCTTTTTTGTCATCTTATTTTTTATCTTATTGTTATACTTATTTTTTATCTTATTTTTATTCTTATTTTTTATCTTATTTTTTATCTGATTTTTATACTTATTTTTCAACTTATTTTTCATTTTATTTTTATTCTTCTTTTACATCTTATTTTTAATCTTATTTTTATACTTATTTTACACCTTTTTTTATTTTTATTTTTATTCTTATTTTTCATCTTATTTTTTATCTTATTTTTATACTTATTTTGCATCTTATTTTTCATCTTATTTTTTATCTTATTTTTTATTCTTATTTTTATACTTATTTTTATACTTATTTTTTATCTTATTTTTATACTTATTTTTCATCTTATTTTTTATCTTATTTTTATACATATTTTTCATCTTATTTTTTATCTTATTTTTCATCTTATTTTTTATTCTTATTTTTAAACTTATTTTTCATCTTATTTTTATTCTTATTTTTTTTCTTCTTTTTCATCTTATTTTTATACTTATTTTTCATCTTATTATTATGTTTATTTTTTTATCTTATTTTTCATCTTACTTTTATTCTTATTTATATACTTATTTTACATCTTTTTTTATTCTTATTTTTATTCTTATTTGTCATCTTATTTTTTATCTTATTGTTATACTTATTTTTTATCTTATTTTAATACTTATTTTTCACCTTATTTTTCATCTTATTTTTATACTTATTTTTTATCGTATTTTTATTCTTATTTTTATTCTTATTTTTTATCTTATTTTTTATCTGATTTTTATACTTATTTTTCATCTTATTTTTCATCTTATTTTTATACTTATTTTTCATCTTATTTTTATACTTATTTTTATACTTATTTTTTATCTTATTTTTATACTTATTTTTCATCTTATTTTTATACTTATTTTTCATCTTATTTTTTTATCTTATTATTTATCTTATTTTTCATCTTATTTTTCATCTTATTTTTGTTCTTATTTTTTATCATATTTTTATTTTTATTTTTATTCTTATTTTTATTCTTATTTATCATCTTATTTTTTATCTTATTTTTCATCTTATTTTTTATCTTATTTTTCATCTTATTTTTATACTTATTTTTATACTTATTTTTTATCTTATTTTTATTCTTATTTTTCATCTTATTTTTTATCTTATTGTTATACTTATTTTTTATCTTATTTTTATTCTTATTTTTTATCTGATTTTTTATCTGATTTTTATACTTATTTTTCATCTTATTTTTCAACTTATTTTTATACTTATTTTTTATCTTATTTTTATTCTTATTTTTCATCTTATTTTTTATCTTATTGTTATACTTATTTTTTATCTTATTTTTATACTTATTTTTTATCTTATTTTTTATCTTATTTTTCATCTTAATTTTATACTTTTTTAATCTTATTTTTCATCTTATTATTATGTTTATTTTTTTATCTTATTTTTCATCTTACTTTTATTCTTATTTATATACTTATTTTACATCTTTTTTTATTCTTATTTTTATTCTTATTTTTCATCTTATTTTTTATCTTATTTTTATACTTATTTTGCATCTTATTTTTCATCTTATTTTTATTCTTATTTTTTTTCTTATTTTTCATCTTATTTTTATACTTATTTATCATCTTATTTTTTATCTTATTTATCATCTTATTTTTTATCTTATTTTTCATCTTATTTTTCATCTTATTTTTTATCTTATTGTTATACTTATTTTTTATCTTATTTTTATTCTTATTTTTTATCTTATTTTTTATCTGATTTTTATACTTATTTTTCATCTTATTTTTCAACTTATTTTTATACTTATTTTTTATCTTATTTTTATTCTTATTTTTCATCTTATTTTTTATCTTATTGTTATACTTATTTTTTATCTTATTTTTATACTTATTTTTTATCTTATTTTTATACTTATTTTTCATCTTATTTTTATTCTTATCTTTATACTTATTTTTCATCTTTTTTTTATACTTATTTTTATACTTATTTTTTATCTTATTTTTATACATATTTTTTATCTTATTTTTTATCTTATTTTTCATCTTATTTTTATACTTTTTTAATCTTATTTTTCATCTTATTATTATGTTTATTTTTTTATCTTATTTTTCATCTTACTTTTATTCTTATTTATATACTTATTTTACATCTTTTTTTATTCTTATTTTTATTCTTATTTTTCATCTTATTTTTTATCTTATTTTTATACTTATTTTGCATCTTATTTTTCATCTTATTTTTTATCTTATTTTTTATTCTTATTTTATTCTTTTTTTTCATCTTATTTTTCATGTTATTTTTATACTTATTTTTCATCTTATTTTTTTATTTTAATTTTATTCTTATTTTTCATCTTATTTTTATACTTATTTTTTATCTTATTTTTCATCTTATTTTTATACTTATTTTTTATCTTAATTTTAATCTTATTTTTTGTCTTATTTTTATACTTATTTTTTATTTTATTTTTATTCTTATTTTTTATCGTAATTTTATTTTTATACTTATTTTTATTCTTATTTTAATTCTTATTTTTATACTTATTTTTTATCTGATTTGATTTCTTATTTTTTATCTTATTTTTTATCTTATTTTTCATTTTATTTTTATACTTATTTTTCATCTTTTTTTATTCTTATTTTTATTTGTCATTTTATTTTTTATCTTATTTTTATACTTATTTTTTATCTTATTTTTATACTTATTTTTCATCTTATTTTTATTCTTATCTTTATACTTATTTTTCATCTTTTTTTTATACTTATTTTTATACTTATTTTTTATCTTATTTTTATACATATTTTTCATCTTATTTTTTATCTTATTTTTCATCTTATTTTTATACTTTTTTAATCTTATTTTTCATCTTATTATTATGTTTATTTTTTCATTTTATTTTTCATCTTACTTTTATTCTTATTTATATACTTATTTTACATCTTTTTTTATTCTTATTTTTATTCTTATTTTTCATCTTATTTTTTATCTTATTTTTATACTTATTTTGCATCTTATTTTTCATCTTATTTTTTATCTTATTTTTTATTCTTATTTTTAAACTTATTTTTTATCTTATTTTAATACTTATTTTTCATCTTATTTTTATACTTTTTTAATCTTATTTTTCATCTTATTATTATGTTTATTTTTTCATCTTATTTTTCATCCTACTTTTATTCTTATTTATATATTTATTTTACATCTTATTTTTTATCTTATTTTTATTCTTATTTTTATACTTATTTTTCATCTTATTTTTCATCTTATTTTTATTCTTATTTTACATCTTTTTTTATTCTTATTTTTATTCTTATTTTTCATCTTATTTTTTATCTTATTTTTATACTTATTTTTTATCCTATTTTTTATCTTTTTTATTCCTATTTTTATACTTATTTTTCATCTTATTTGTTTTCTTATTTTTTTATCTTATTTTTCATTTTATTTTTTATCTTATTTTTATACTTATTTTTTCATCTTATTTTTTATCTTATTTTTCATCTTATTTTTATACTAATTTTTCATCTTTTTTTTCATCTTATTTTTATACTTATTTTTCATCTTAATTTTTATCTTTTTTTTTTTATCTTATTTTTATATTTATTGTTCATCTTATTTTTATTCTTATTTTTTATCGTATTTTTATTATTATTCTTCTTATTTTTATCTTAATTTTTATACTTATTTTTTATCTTATTTTTCATCTTATTTTTTATCTTATTTTTTATCTTAATTTAATTCTTTTTTTTCATCTTATTTTTCATCTTATTTTTACACTTATTTTTCATCTTATTTTTTTATTTTAATTTTATTCTTATTTTTCATCTTATTTTTTTACTTATTTTTTATCTTATTTTTCATCTTATTTTTATACTTATTTTTTATCTTAATTTTAATCTTTTTTTTTGTCTTATTTTTATACTTATTTTTTATTTTATTTTTATTCTTATTTTTTATCGTAATTTTATTTTTATTTTTATTCTTATTTTTATTCTTATTTTTCATCTTATTTTTTATCTTATTGTTATACTTATTTTTTATCTTATTTTAATACTTATTTTTCATCCTTTTTTACATTTATTTTTATTCTTATATTTCATGTTATTTTTCTTTTATTTTTTATCTTATTTTAATACTTATTTTTCATCTTATTTTATTCTTATTTTTATACATATTTTTATTCTTATTTTTATTCTTTTTTTATACTTATTTTACATGTTTTTTTTCATCTTATTTTTATACTTTTTTAATCTTATTTTTCATTTTATTATTTTGTTTATTTTTCATCTTATTTTTCATCTTATTTTTCAACTTATTTATATATTTATTTTACATCTTTTTTATTTTTATTTTTATTCTTATTTTTCATCTTATTTTTTATCTTATTTTTATACTTATTTTGCATCTTATTTTTCATCTTATTTTTTATCTTATTTTTTATTCTTATTTTTATACTTATTTTTATACTTATTTTTTATTTTATTTTTATACTTATTTTTCATCTTATTTTTTATCTTAATTTTATTCTTATTTTTATTCTTATTTTTCATCTTATTTTTATACTTATTTTACATGTTTTTTTTCAACCTTTTTTTTCATCTTATTTTTATACTTTTTCAATCTTATTTTTCATTTTATTATTATGTTTATTTTTCATCTTATTTTTCATCTTATTTTTCATCTTATTTATATATTTATTTTACATCTTATTTCTATCTTATTTTTATTCTTATTTTTATACTTATTTTTTATCTTATTTTTATACTTATTTTTTATCCTATTTTTTATCTTTTTTATTCCTATTTTTATACTTATTTTTCATCTTATTTGTTTTCTTATTTTTTATCTTATTTTTCATTTTATTTTTATCTTATTTTTATACTTATTTTTTCATCTTATTTTTTATCTTATTTTTTATCTTATTTTTCATCTTATTTTTATCTTTTTTTTTTATCTTATTTTTATATTTATTGTTCATCTTATTTTTATTCTTATTTTTTATCGTATTTTTATTATTATTCTTCCTTTTTTTATCTTAATTTTTATACTTATTTTTTATCTTATTTTTCATCTTATTTTTTATCTTATTTTTTATCTTAATTTAATTCTTTTTTTTCATCTTATTTTTCATCTTATTTTTATACTTATTTTTCATCTTATTTTTTTATTTTAATTTTATTCTTATTTTTCATCTTATTTTTATACTTATTTTTCATCTTTTTTTATTCTTATTTTTATTCTTATTTGTCATCTTATTTTTTATCTTATTGTTATACTTATTTTTTATCTTATTTTTATACTTATTTTTCATCTTATTTTTCATCTTATTTTTATACTTATTTTTCATCTTATTTTTATACTTATTTTTATACTTATTTTTTATCTTATTTTTATACTTATTTTTCATCTTATTTTTCATCTTATTTTTATACTTATTTTTATACTTATTTTTTATCTTATTTTTATACTTATTTTTCATCTTATTTTTCATCTTATTTTTATACTTATTTTTCATCTTATTTTTATACTTATTTTTATACTTATTTTTTATCTTATTTTTATTCTTATTTTTCATCTTATTTTTTATCTTATTGTTATACTTATTTTTTATCTTATTTTTATTCTTATTTTTTATCTGATTTTTTATCTGATTTTTATACTTATTTTTCATCTTATTTTTCAACTTATTTTTATACTTATTTTTTATCTTATTTTTATTCTTATTTTTCATCTTATTTTTTATCTTATTTTTTATTCTTATTTTTAAACTTATTTTTCATCTTATTTTTATACTTATTTTTCATCTTTTTTTATTCTTATTTTTATTCTTATTTGTCATCTTATTTTTTATCTTATTGTTATACTTATTTTTTATCTTATTTTAATACTTATTTTTCATCTTATTTTTATACTTTTTTAATCTTATTTTTCATCTTATTATTATGTTTATTTTTTCATCTTATTTTTCATCCTACTTTTATTCTTATTTATATATTTATTTTTCATCTTATTTTTATTCTTATTTTACATCTTTTTTTATTCTTATTTTTATTCTTATTTTTCATCTTATTTTTTAATCTTATTTTTATACTTATTTTGCATCCTATTTTTCATCTTATTTTTTATCTTATTTTTTATTCTTATTTTTAAACTTATTTTTCATCTTATTTTTATTCTTATTTTTTTTTTTCTTTTTCATCTTATTGTTATACTTATTTTTTATCTTATTTTAATACTTATTTTTCATCCTTTTTTACATTTATTTTTATTCTTATATTTCATGTTATTTTTCTTTTATTTTTTATCTTATTTTAATACTTATTTTTCATCTTATTTTATTCTTATTTTTATACTTATTTTTATTCTTATTTTTATTCTTTTTTTATACTTATTTTACATGTTTTTTTTCAACCTTTTTTTTCATCTTATTTTTATACTTTTTCAATCTTATTTTTCATTTTATTATTATGTTTATTTTTCATCTTATTTTTCATATTATTTTTCATCTTATTTATATATTTATTTTACATCTTATTTCTATCTTATTTTTATTCTTATTTTTATACTTATTTTTCATCTTATTTTTCATTTTATTTTTATTCTTCTTTTTCATCTTATTTTTAATCTTATTTTTATACTTATTTTACACCTTTTTTTATTTTTATTTTTATTCTTATTTTTCATCTTATTTTTTATCTTATTTTTATACTTATTTTGCATCTTATTTTTCATCTTATTTTTTATCTTATTTTTTATTCTTATTTTTATACTTATTTTTATACTTATTTTTTATCTTATTTTTATACTTATTTTTCATCTTATTTTTTATCTTAATTTTATTCTTATTTTTATTCTTATTTTTCATCTTATTTTTATACTTATTTTTTATCCTATTTTTTATCTTTTTTATTCCTATTTTTATACTTATTTTTCATCTTATTTGTTTTCTTATTTTTTATCTTATTTTTCATTTTATTTTTTATCTTATTTTTATACTTATTTTTTCATCTTATTTTTTATCTTATTTTTTATCTTATTTTTCATCTTATTTTTATCTTTTTTTTTTTTATCTTATTTTTATATTTATTGTTCATCTTATTTTTATTCTTATTTTTTATCGTATTTTTATTATTATTATTCTTATTTTTATCTTAATTTTTATACTTATTTTTTATCTTATTTTTCATCTTATTTTTTATCTTATTTTTTATCTTAATTTAATTCTTTTTTTTCATCTTATTTTTCATCTTATTTTTATACTTATTTTTCATCTTATTTTTTTATTTTAATTTTATTCTTATTTTTCATCTTATTTTTATACTTATTTTTTATCTTATTTTTCATCTTATTTTTATACTAATTTTTCATCTTTTTTTTCATCTTATTTTTATACTTATTTTTCATCTTAATTTTTATCTTTTTTTTTTATCTTATTTTTATATTTATTGTTCATCTTATTTTTATTCTTATTTTTTATCGTATTTTTATTATTATTCTTCTTATTTTTATCTTAATTTTTATACTTATTTTTTATCTTATTTTTCATCTTATTTTTTATCTTTTTTTTATCTTAATTTAATTCTTTTTTTTCATCTTATTTTTCATCTTATTTTTATTCTTATTTTACATCTTTTTTTATTCTTATTTTTATTCTTATTTTTCATCTTATTTTTTAATCTTATTTTTATACTTATTTTGCATCCTATTTTTCATCTTATTTTTTATCTTATTTTTTATTCTTATTTTTAAACTTATTTTTCATCTTATTTTTATTCTTATTTTTTTTCTTCTTTTTCATCTTATTTTTATACTTATTTTTCATCTTTTTTTATTCTTATTTTTATTCTTATTTTTTTTCTTATTTTTCATCTTATTTTTATACTTATTTATCATCTTATTTTTTATCTTATTTATCATCTTATTTTTTATCTTATTTTTCATCTTATTTTTCATCTTATTTTTTATCTTATTGTTATACTTATTTTTTATCTTATTTTTATTCTTATTTTTTATCTTATTTTTTATCTGATTTTTATACTTATTTTTCATCTTATTTTTCAACTTATTTTTATACTTATTTTTTATCTTATTTTTATTCTTATTTTTCATCTTATTTTTTATCTTATTGTTATACTTATTTTTTATCTTATTTTTATACTTATTTTTTATCTTATTTTTATACTTATTTTTCATCTTATTTTTATTCTTATCTTTATACTTATTTTTCATCTTTTTTTTATACTTATTTTTATACTTATTTTTTATCTTATTTTTATACATATTTTTTATCTTATTTTTTATCTTATTTTTCATCTTATTTTTATACTTTTTTAATCTTATTTTTCATCTTATTATTATGTTTATTTTTTTATCTTATTTTTCATCTTACTTTTATTCTTATTTATATACTTATTTTACATCTTTTTTTATTCTTATTTTTATTCTTATTTTTCATCTTATTTTTTATCTTATTTTAATACTTATTTTGCATCTTATTTTTCATCTTATTTTTTATCTTATTTTTTATTCTTATTTTATTCTTTTTTTTCATCTTATTTTTCATCTTATTTTTATACTTATTTTTCATCTTATTTTTTTATTTTAATTTTATTCTTATTTTTCATCTTATTTTTATACTTATTTTTTATCTTATTTTTCATCTTATTTTTATACTTATTTTTTATCTTAATTTTAATCTTATTTTTTGTCTTATTTTTATACTTATTTTTTATTTTATTTTTATTCTTATTTTTTATCGTAATTTTATTTTTATTTTTATACTTATTTTTATTCTTATTTTAATTCTTATTTTTATACTTATTTTTTATCTGATTTGATTTCTTATTTTTTATCTTATTTTTTATCTTATTTTTCATTTTATTTTTATACTTATTTTTCATCTTTTTTTATTCTTATTTTTATTTGTCATTTTATTTTTTATCTTATTTTTATACTTATTTTTTATCTTATTTTTATACTTATTTTTCATCTTATTTTTATTCTTATCTTTATACTTATTTTTCATCTTTTTTTTATACTTATTTTTATACTTATTTTTTATCTTATTTTTATACATATTTTTCATCTTATTTTTTATCTTATTTTTCATCTTATTTTTATACTTTTTTAATCTTATTTTTCATCTTATTATTATGTTTATTTTTTCATCTTATTTTTCATCTTACTTTTATTCTTATTTATATACTTATTTTACATCTTTTTTTATTCTTATTTTTATTCTTATTTTTCATCTTATTTTTTATCTTATTTTTATACTTATTTTGCATCTTATTTTTCATCTTATTTTTTATCTTATTTTTTATTCTTATTTTTAAACTTATTTTTTATCTTATTTTAATACTTATTTTTCATCTTATTTTTATACTTTTTTAATCTTATTTTTCATCTTATTATTATGTTTATTTTTTCATCTTATTTTTCATCTTACTTTTATTCTTATTTATATACTTATTTTACATCTTTTTTTATTCTTATTTTTATTCTTATTTTTCATCTTATTTTTTATCTTATTTTTATACTTATTTTGCATCTTATTTTGCATCTTATTTTTCATCTTATTTTTTATCTTATTTTTATTCTTATTTTTATACTTATTTTTCATCTTATTTTTCATCTTATTTTTATTCTTATTTTACATCTTTTTTTATTCTTATTTTTATTCTTATTTTTCATCTTATTTTTTATCTTATTTTTATACTTATTTTTTATCCTATTTTTTATCTTTTTTATTCCTATTTTTATACTTATTTTTCATCTTATTTGTTTTCTTATTTTTTTATCTTATTTTTCATTTTATTTTTTATCTTATTTTTATACTTATTTTTTCATCTTATTTTTTATCTTATTTTTCATCTTATTTTTATACTAATTTTTCATCTTTTTTTTCATCTTATTTTTATACTTATTTTTCATCTTAATTTTTATCTTTTTTTTTATCTTATTTTTATATTTATTGTTCATCTTATTTTTATTCTTATTTTTTATCGTATTTTTATTATTATTCTTCTTATTTTTATCTTAATTTTTATACTTATTTTTTATCTTATTTTTCATCTTATTTTTTATCTTTTTTTTATCTTAATTTAATTCTTTTTTTTCATCTTATTTTTCATCTTATTTTTATTCTTATTTTACATCTTTTTTTATTCTTATTTTTATTCTTATTTTTCATCTTATTTTTTAATCTTATTTTTATACTTATTTTGCATCCTATTTTTCATCTTATTTTTTATCTTATTTTTTATTCTTATTTTTAAACTTATTTTTCATCTTATTTTTATTCTTATTTTTTTTCTTCTTTTTCATCTTATTTTTATACTTATTTTTCATCTTTTTTTATTCTTATTTTTATTCTTATTTGTCATTTTATTTTTTATCTTATTGTTATACTTATTTTTTATCTTATTTTAATACTTATTTTTCATCCTTTTTTACATTTATTTTTATTCTTATATTTCATGTTATTTTTCTTTTATTTTTTATCTTATTTTAATACTTATTTTTCATCTTATTTTATTCTTATTTTTATACTTATTTTTATTCTTATTTTTATTCTTTTTTTATACTTATTTTACATGTTTTTTTTCAACCTTTTTTTTCATCTTATTTTTATACTTTTTCAATCTTATTTTTCATTTTATTATTATGTTTATTTTTCATCTTATTTTTCATCTTATTTTTCATCTTATTTATATATTTATTTTACATCTTATTTCTATCTTATTTTTATTCTTATTTTTATACTTATTTTTCATCTTATTTTTCATTTTATTTTTATTCTTCTTTTTTATCTTATTTTTAATCTTATTTTTATACTTATTTTACACCTTTTTTTATTTTTATTTTTATTCTTATTTTTCATCTTATTTTTATACTTATTTTTTATCCTATTTTTATACTTATTTTTCATCTTATTTTTTATCTTAATTTTATTCTTATTTTTATTCTTATTTTTCATCTTATTTTTATACTTATTTTTTATCCTATTTTTTATCTTTTTTATTCCTATTTTTATACTTATTTTTCATCTTATTTGTTTTCTTATTTTTTATCTTATTTTTCATTTTATTTTTTATCTTATTTTTATACTTATTTTTTCATCTTATTTTTTATCTTATTTTTTATCTTATTTTTCATCTTATTTTTTATCTTATTTTTATACTTATTTTTTATCGTATTTTTATTATTATTCTTCTTATTTTTATCTTAATTTTTATACTTATTTTTTATCTTATTTTTCATCTTATTTTTTATCTTATTTTTTATCTTAATTTAATTCTTTTTTTTCATCTTATTTTTCATCTTATTTTTATACTTATTTTTCATCTTATTTTTTTATTTTAATTTTATTCTTATTTTTCATCTTATTTTTATACTTATTTTTTATCTTATTTTTCATCTTATTTTTATACTTATTTTTTATCTTAATTTTAATCTTTTTTTTTGTCTTATTTTTATACTTATTTTTTATTTTATTTTTATTCTTATTTTTTATCGTAATTTTATTTTTATTTTTATTCTTATTTTTATTCTTATTTTTCATCTTATTTTTTATCTTATTGTTATACTTATTTTTTATCTTATTTTAATACTTATTTTTCATCCTTTTTTACATTTATTTTTATTCTTATATTTCATGTTATTTTTCTTTTATTTTTTATCTTATTTTAATACTTATTTTTCATCTTATTTTATTCTTATTTTTATACTTATTTTTATTCTTATTTTTATTCTTTTTTTATACTTATTTTACATGTTTTTTTTCAACCTTTTTTTTCATCTTATTTTTATACTTTTTTAATCTTATTTTTCATTTTATTATTTTGTTTATTTTTCATCTTATTTTTCATCTTATTTTTCATCTTATTTATATATTTATTTTACATCTTATTTCTATCTTATTTTTATTCTTATTTTTATACTTATTTTTCATCTTATTTTTCATTTTATTTTTATTCTTCTTTTTCATCTTATTTTTAATCTTATTTTTATACTTATTTTACACCTTTTTTATTTTTATTCTTATTTTTCATCTTATTTTTTATCTTATTTTTATACTTATTTTGCATCTTATTTTTCATCTTATTTTTTATCTTATTTTTTATTCTTATTTTTATACTTATTTTTTATCTTATTTTTATACTTATTTTTCATCTTATTTTTTATCTTAATTTTATTCTTATTTTTACTCTTATTTTTCATCTTATTTTTATACTTATTTTACATGTTTTTTTTCAACCTTTTTTTTCATCTTATTTTTATACTTTTTCAATCTTATTTTTCATTTTATTATTATGTTTATTTTTCATCTTATTTTTCATCTTATTTTTCATCTTATTTATATATTTATTTTACATCTTATTTCTATCTTATTTTTATTCTTATTTTTATACTTATTTTTTATCTTATTTTTATACTTATTTTTTATCCTATTTTTTATCTTTTTTATTCCTATTTTTATACTTATTTTTCATCTTATTTGTTTTCTTATTTTTTATCTTATTTTTCATTTTATTTTTATCTTATTTTTATACTTATTTTTTCATCTTATTTTTTATCTTATTTTTTATCTTATTTTTCATCTTATTTTTATCTTTTTTTTTTTATCTTATTTTTATATTTATTGTTCATCTTATTTTTATTCTTATTTTTTATCGTATTTTTATTATTATTCTTCTTATTTTTATATTAATTTTTATACTTATTTTTTATCTTATTTTTCATCTTATTTTTTATCTTATTTTTTATCTTAATTTAATTCTTTTTTTTCATCTTATTTTTCATCTTATTTTTATACTTATTTTTCATCTTATTTTTTTATTTTAATTTTATTCTTATTTTTCATCTTATTTTTATACTTATTTTTTATCTTATTTTTCATCTTATTTTTATACTTATTTTTTATCTTAATTTTAATCTTATTTTTTGTCTTATTTTTATACTTATTTTTTATTTTATTTTTATTCTTATTTTTTATAGTAATTTTATTTTAATTTTTATTCTTATTTTTATTCTTATTTTTCATCTTATTTTTATTCTTATTTTTATACTTATTTTTATTCTTATTTTAATTCTTATTTTTATACTTATTTTTTATCTGATTTGTTTTTTTATTTTTTATCTTATTTTTTTTTCTTATTTTTCATCTTATTTTTATACTTATTTTTCATCTTTTTTTATTCTTATTTTTATTTTTATTTGTCATCTTATTTTTTATCTTATTTTTATACTTATTTTTTATCTTATTTTTATACTTATTTTTCATCTTATTTTTATTCTTATCTTTATACTTATTTTTCATATTTTTTTTATACTTATTTTTATACTTATTTTTCATCTTATTTTTATACTTTTTTAATCTTATTTTTCATCTTATTATTATGGTTTTTTTTCATCTTATTTTTCATCTTACTTTTATTCTTATTTATATACTTATTTTACATCTTTTTTTATTCTTATTTTTATTCTTATTTTTGTTCTTATTTTTTATCATATTTTTATTTTTATTTTTATTCTTATTATTATTCTTATTTATCATCTTATTTTTCATCTTAATTTTCATCTTATTTTTCATCTTATTTTTATACTTATTTTGCATCTTATTTTTCATCTTATTTTTTATCTTATTTTTATTCTTATTTTTCATCTTATTTTTATACTTATTTTTTATCTTAATTTTAATCTTATTTTTTGTCTTATTTTTATACTTATTTTTTATTTTATTTTTATTCTTATTTTTTATCGTAATTTTATTTTTATTTTTATTCTTATTTTTATTCTTATTTTTCATCTTATTTTTATTCTTATTTTTATACTTATTTTTATTCTTATTTTAATTCTTATTTTTATACTTATTTTTTATCTGATTTGTTTTCTTATTTTTTATCTTATTTTTTTTTCTTATTTTTCATCTTATTTTTATACTTATTTTTCATCTTTTTTTATTCTTATTTTTATTTTTATTTGTCATCTTATTTTTATACTTATTTTTATACTTATTTTTTATCTTATTTTTATACATATTTTTTATCTTATTTTTATACTTATTTTTCATCTTATTTTTATTCTTATCTTTATACTTATTTTTCATCTTTTTTTTATACTTATTTTTATACTTATTTTTTATCTTATTTTTATACATATTTTTTATCTTATTTTTTATCTTATTTTTCATCTTATTTTTATACTTTTTTAATCTTATTTTTCATCTTATTATTATGTTTATTTTTTCATTTTATTTTTCATCTTACTTTTATTCTTATTTATATACTTATTTTACATCTTTTTTTATTCTTATTTTTATTCTTATTTTTCATCTTATTTTTTATCTTATTTTTATACTTATTTTGCATCTTATTTTTCATCTTATTTTTTATCTTATTTTTTATTCTTATTTTTAAACTTATTTTTTATCTTATTTTAATACTTATTTTTCATCTTATTTTTATACTTTTTTAATCTTATTTTTCATCTTATTATTATGTTTATTTTTTCATCTTATTTTTCATCCTACTTTTATTCTTATTTATATATTTATTTTACATCTTATTTTTTATCTTATTTTTATTCTTATTTTTATACTTATTTTTCATCTTATTTTTCATCTTATTTTTATTCTTATTTTACATCTTTTTTTATTCTTATTTTTATTCTTATTTTTCATCTTATTTTTTATCTTATTTTTATACTTATTTTTTATCCTATTTTTTATCTTTTTTATTCCTATTTTTATACTTATTTTTCATCTTATTTGTTTTCTTATTTTTTTATCTTATTTTTCATTTTATTTTTTATCTTATTTTTATACTTATTTTTTCATCTTATTTTTTATCTTATTTTTCATCTTATTTTTATACTAATTTTTCATCTTTTTTTTCATCTTATTTTTATACTTATTTTTCATCTTAATTTTTATCTTTTTTTTTTTATCTTATTTTTATATTTATTGTTCATCTTATTTTTATTCTTATTTTTTATCGTATTTTTATTATTATTCTTCTTATTTTTATCTTAATTTTTATACTTATTTTTTATCTTATTTTTCATCTTATTTTTTATCTTATTTTTTATCTTAATTTAATTCTTTTTTTTCATCTTATTTTTCATCTTATTTTTACACTTATTTTTCATCTTATTTTTTTATTTTAATTTTATTCTTATTTTTCATCTTATTTTTTTACTTATTTTTTATCTTATTTTTCATCTTATTTTTATACTTATTTTTTATCTTAATTTTAATCTTTTTTTTTGTCTTATTTTTATACTTATTTTTTATTTTATTTTTATTCTTATTTTTTATCGTAATTTTATTTTTATTTTTATTCTTATTTTTATTCTTATTTTTCATCTTATTTTTTATCTTATTGTTATACTTATTTTTTATCTTATTTTAATACTTATTTTTCATCCTTTTTTACATTTATTTTTATTCTTATATTTCCTGTTATTTTTCTTTTATTTTTTATCTTATTTTAATACTTATTTTTCATCTTATTTTATTCTTATTTTTATACATATTTTTATTCTTATTTTTATTCTTTTTTTATACTTATTTTACATGTTTTTTTTTCATCTTATTTTTATACTTTTTTAATCTTATTTTTCATTTTATTATTTTGTTTATTTTTCATCTTATTTTTCATCTTATTTTTCAACTTATTTATATATTTATTTTACATCTTATTTCTATCTTATTTTTATTCTTATTTTTATACTTATTTTTCATCTTATTTTTCATTTTATTTTTATTCTTCTTTTTCATCTTATTTTTAATCTTATTTTTATACTTATTTTACACCTTTTTTATTTTTATTTTTATTCTTATTTTTCATCTTATTTTTTATCTTATTTTTATACTTATTTTGCATCTTATTTTTCATCTTATTTTTTATCTTATTTTTTATTCTTATTTTTATACTTATTTTTATACTTATTTTTTATTTTATTTTTATACTTATTTTTCATCTTATTTTTTATCTTAATTTTATTCTTATTTTTATTCTTATTTTTCATCTTATTTTTATACTTATTTTACATGTTTTTTTTCAACCTTTTTTTTCATCTTATTTTTATACTTTTTCAATCTTATTTTTCATTTTATTATTATGTTTATTTTTCATCTTATTTTTCATCTTATTTTTCATCTTATTTATATATTTATTTTACATCTTATTTCTATCTTATTTTTATTCTTATTTTTATACTTATTTTTTATCTTATTTTTATACTTATTTTTTATCCTATTTTTTATCTTTTTTATTCCTATTTTTATACTTATTTTTCATCTTATTTGTTTTCTTATTTTTTATCTTATTTTTCATTTTATTTTTATCTTATTTTTATACTTATTTTTTCATCTTATTTTTTATCTTATTTTTTATCTTATTTTTCATCTTATTTTTATCTTTTTTTTTTTATCTTATTTTTATATTTATTGTTCATCTTATTTTTATTCTTATTTTTTATCGTATTTTTATTATTATTCTTCTTATTTTTATCTTAATTTTTATACTTATTTTTTATCTTATTTTTCATCTTATTTTTTATCTTATTTTTTATCTTAATTTAATTCTTTTTTTTCATCTTATTTTTCATCTTATTTTTATACTTATTTTTCATCTTATTTTTTTATTTTAATTTTATTCTTATTTTTCATCTTATTTTTATACTTATTTTTCATCTTTTTTTATTCTTATTTTTATTCTTATTTGTCATCTTATTTTTTATCTTATTGTTATACTTATTTTTTATCTTATTTTTATACTTATTTTTCATCTTATTTTTCATCTTATTTTTATACTTATTTTTCATCTTATTTTTATACTTATTTTTATACTTATTTTTTATCTTATTTTTATACTTATTTTTCATCTTATTTTTCATCTTATTTTTATACTTATTTTTATACTTATTTTTTATCTTATTTTTATACTTATTTTTCATCTTATTTTTCATCTTATTTTTATACTTATTTTTATACTTATTTTTCATCTTATTTTTATACTTATTTTTCATCTTATTTTTATACTTATTTTTATACTTATTTTTTATCTTATTTTTATTCTTATTTTTCATCTTATTTTTTATCTTATTGTTATACTTATTTTTTATCTTATTTTTATTCTTATTTTTTATCTGATTTTTTATCTGATTTTTATACTTATTTTTCATCTTATTTTTCAACTTATTTTTATACTTATTTTTTATCTTATTTTTATTCTTATTTTTCATCTTATTTTTTATCTTATTTTTTATTCTTATTTTTAAACTTATTTTTCATCTTATTTTTATACTTATTTTTCATCTTTTTTTATTCTTATTTTTATTCTTATTTGTCATCTTATTTTTTATCTTATTGTTATACTTATTTTTTATCTTATTTTAATACTTATTTTTCATCTTATTTTTATACTTTTTTAATCTTATTTTTCATCTTATTATTATGTTTATTTTTTCATCTTATTTTTCATCCTACTTTTATTCTTATTTATATATTTATTTTTCATCTTATTTTTATTCTTATTTTACATCTTTTTTTATTCTTATTTTTATTCTTATTTTTCATCTTATTTTTTAATCTTATTTTTATACTTATTTTGCATCCTATTTTTCATCTTATTTTTTATCTTATTTTTTATTCTTATTTTTAAACTTATTTTTCATCTTATTTTTATTCTTATTTTTTTTTTCTTTTTCATCTTATTGTTATACTTATTTTTTATCTTATTTTAATACTTATTTTTCATCCTTTTTTACATTTATTTTTATTCTTATATTTCATGTTATTTTTCTTTTATTTTTTATCTTATTTTAATACTTATTTTTCATCTTATTTTATTCTTATTTTTATACTTATTTTTATTCTTATTTTTATTCTTTTTTTATACTTATTTTACATGTTTTTTTTCAACCTTTTTTTTCATCTTATTTTTATACTTTTTCAATCTTATTTTTCATTTTATTATTATGTTTATTTTTCATCTTATTTTTCATCTTATTTTTCATCTTATTTATATATTTATTTTACATCTTATTTCTATCTTATTTTTATTCTTATTTTTATACTTATTTTTCATCTTATTTTTCATTTTATTTTTATTCTTCTTTTTCATCTTATTTTTAATCTTATTTTTATACTTATTTTACACCTTTTTTTATTTTTATTTTTATTCTTATTTTTCATCTTATTTTTTATCTTATTTTTATACTTATTTTGCATCTTATTTTTCATCTTATTTTTTATCTTATTTTTTATTCTTATTTTTATACTTATTTTTATACTTATTTTTTATCTTATTTTTATACTTATTTTTCATCTTATTTTTTATCTTAATTTTATTCTTATTTTTATTCTTATTTTTCATCTTATTTTTATACTTATTTTTTATCCTATTTTTTATCTTTTTTATTCCTATTTTTATACTTATTTTTCATCTTATTTGTTTTCTTATTTTTTATCTTATTTTTCATTTTATTTTTTATCTTATTTTTATACTTATTTTTTCATCTTATTTTTTATCTTATTTTTTATCTTATTTTTCATCTTATTTTTATCTTTTTTTTTTTTATCTTATTTTTATATTTATTGTTCATCTTATTTTTATTCTTATTTTTTATCGTATTTTTATTATTATTATTCTTATTTTTATCTTAATTTTTATACTTATTTTTTATCTTATTTTTCATCTTATTTTTTATCTTATTTTTTATCTTAATTTAATTCTTTTTTTTCATCTTATTTTTCATCTTATTTTTATACTTATTTTTCATCTTATTTTTTTATTTTAATTTTATTCTTATTTTTCATCTTATTTTTATACTTATTTTTTATCTTATTTTTCATCTTATTTTTATACTAATTTTTCATCTTTTTTTTCATCTTATTTTTATACTTATTTTTCATCTTATTTTTTATCTTTTTTTTATCTTAATTTAATTCTTTTTTTTCATCTTATTTTTCATCTTATTTTTATTCTTATTTTACATCTTTTTTTATTCTTATTTTTATTCTTATTTTTCATCTTATTTTTTAATCTTATTTTTATACTTATTTTGCATCCTATTTTTCATCTTATTTTTTATCTTATTTTTTATTCTTATTTTTAAACTTATTTTTCATCTTATTTTTATTCTTATTTTTTTTCTTCTTTTTCATCTTATTTTTATACTTATTTTTCATCTTTTTTTATTCTTATTTTTATTCTTATTTGTCATTTTATTTTTTATCTTATTGTTATACTTATTTTTTATCTTATTTTAATACTTATTTTTCATCCTTTTTTACATTTATTTTTATTCTTATATTTCATGTTATTTTTCTTTTATTTTTTATCTTATTTTAATACTTATTTTTCATCTTATTTTATTCTTATTTTTATACTTATTTTTATTCTTATTTTTATTCTTTTTTTATACTTATTTTACATGTTTTTTTTCAACCTTTTTTTTCATCTTATTTTTATACTTTTTCAATCTTATTTTTCATTTTATTATTATGTTTATTTTTCATCTTATTTTTCATCTTATTTTTCATCTTATTTATATATTTATTTTACATCTTATTTCTATCTTATTTTTATTCTTATTTTTATACTTATTTTTCATCTTATTTTTCATTTTATTTTTATTCTTCTTTTTTATCTTATTTTTAATCTTATTTTTATACTTATTTTACACCTTTTTTTATTTTTATTTTTATTCTTATTTTTCATCTTATTTTTATACTTATTTTTTATCCTATTTTTATACTTATTTTTCATCTTATTTTTTATCTTAATTTTATTCTTATTTTTATTCTTATTTTTCATCTTATTTTTATACTTATTTTTTATCCTATTTTTTATCTTTTTTATTCCTATTTTTATACTTATTTTTCATCTTATTTGTTTTCTTATTTTTTATCTTATTTTTCATTTTATTTTTTATCTTATTTTTATACTTATTTTTTCATCTTATTTTTTATCTTATTTTTTATCTTATTTTTCATCTTATTTTTTATCTTATTTTTATACTTATTTTTTATCGTATTTTTATTATTATTCTTCTTATTTTTATCTTAATTTTTATACTTATTTTTTATCTTATTTTTCATCTTATTTTTTATCTTATTTTTTATCTTAATTTAATTCTTTTTTTTCATCTTATTTTTCATCTTATTTTTATACTTATTTTTCATCTTATTTTTTTATTTTAATTTTATTCTTATTTTTCATCTTATTTTTATACTTATTTTTTATCTTATTTTTCATCTTATTTTTATACTTATTTTTTATCTTAATTTTAATCTTTTTTTTTGTCTTATTTTTATACTTATTTTTTATTTTATTTTTATTCTTATTTTTTATCGTAATTTTATTTTTATTTTTATTCTTATTTTTATTCTTATTTTTCATCTTATTTTTTATCTTATTGTTATACTTATTTTTTATCTTATTTTAATACTTATTTTTCATCCTTTTTTACATTTATTTTTATTCTTATATTTCATGTTATTTTTCTTTTATTTTTTATCTTATTTTAATACTTATTTTTCATCTTATTTTATTCTTATTTTTATACTTATTTTTATTCTTATTTTTATTCTTTTTTTATACTTATTTTACATGTTTTTTTTCAACCTTTTTTTTCATCTTATTTTTATACTTTTTTAATCTTATTTTTCATTTTATTATTTTGTTTATTTTTCATCTTATTTTTCATCTTATTTTTCATCTTATTTATATATTTATTTTACATCTTATTTCTATCTTATTTTTATTCTTATTTTTATACTTATTTTTCATCTTATTTTTCATTTTATTTTTATTCTTCTTTTTCATCTTATTTTTAATCTTATTTTTATACTTATTTTACACCTTTTTTATTTTTATTCTTATTTTTCATCTTATTTTTTATCTTATTTTTATACTTATTTTGCATCTTATTTTTCATCTTATTTTTTATCTTATTTTTTATTCTTATTTTATACTTATTTTTTATCTTATTTTTATACTTATTTTTCATCTTATTTTTTATCTTAATTTTATTCTTATTTTTATTCTTATTTTTCATCTTATTTTTATACTTATTTTACATGTTTTTTTTCAACCTTTTTTTTCATCTTATTTTTATACTTTTTCAATCTTATTTTTCATTTTATTATTATGTTTATTTTTCATCTTATTTTTCATCTTATTTTTCATCTTATTTATATATTTATTTTACATCTTATTTCTATCTTATTTTTATTCTTATTTTTATACTTATTTTTTATCTTATTTTTATACTTATTTTTTATCCTATTTTTTATCTTTTTTATTCCTATTTTTATACTTATTTTTCATCTTATTTGTTTTCTTATTTTTTATCTTATTTTTCATTTTATTTTTTATCTTATTTTTATACTTATTTTTTCATCTTATTTTTTATCTTATTTTTTATCTTATTTTTCATCTTATTTTTATCTTTTTTTTTTTATCTTATTTTTATATTTATTGTTCATCTTATTTTTATTCTTATTTTTTATCGTATTTTTATTATTATTCTTCTTATTTTTATATTAATTTTTATACTTATTTTTTATCTTATTTTTCATCTTATTTTTTATCTTATTTTTTATCTTAATTTAATTCTTTTTTTTCATCTTATTTTTCATCTTATTTTTATACTTATTTTTCATCTTATTTTTTTATTTTAATTTTATTCTTATTTTTCATCTTATTTTTATACTTATTTTTTATCTTATTTTTCATCTTATTTTTATACTTATTTTTTATCTTAATTTTAATCTTATTTTTTGTCTTATTTTTATACTTATTTTTTATTTTATTTTTATTCTTATTTTTTATCGTAATTTTATTTTTATTTTTATTCTTATTTTTATTCTTATTTTTTATCTTATTTTTATTCTTATTTTTATACTTATTTTTATTCTTATTTTAATTCTTATTTTTATACTTATTTTTTATCTGATTTGTTTTTTTATTTTTTATCTTATTTTTTTTCTTATTTTTCATCTTATTTTTATACTTATTTTTCATCTTTTTTTATTCTTATTTTTATTTTTATTTGTCATCTTATTTTTTATCTTATTTTTATACTTATTTTTTATCTTATTTTTATACTTATTTTTCATCTTATTTTTATTCTTATCTTTATACTTATTTTTCATATTTTTTTTATACTTATTTTTATACTTATTTTTCATCTTATTTTTATACTTTTTTAATCTTATTTTTCATCTTATTATTATGGTTTTTTTTCATCTTATTTTTCATCTTACTTTTATTCTTATTTATATACTTATTTTACATCTTTTTTTATTCTTATTTTTATTCTTATTTTTGTTCTTATTTTTTATCATATTTTTATTTTTATTTTTATTCTTATTATTATTCTTATTTATCATCTTATTTTTCATCTTAATTTTCATCTTATTTTTCATCTTATTTTTATACTTATTTTGCATCTTATTTTTCATCTTATTTTTTATCTTATTTTTATTCTTATTTTTCATCTTATTTTTATACTTATTTTTTATCTTAATTTTAATCTTATTTTTTGTCTTATTTTTATACTTATTTTTTATTTTATTTTTATTCTTATTTTTTATCGTAATTTTATTTTTATTTTTATTCTTATTTTTATTCTTATTTTTCATCTTATTTTTATTCTTATTTTTATACTTATTTTTATTCTTATTTTAATTCTTATTTTTATACTTATTTTTTATCTGATTTGTTTTCTTATTTTTTATCTTATTTTTTTTTCTTATTTTTCATCTTATTTTTATACTTATTTTTCATCTTTTTTTATTCTTATTTTTATTTTTATTTGTCATCTTATTTTTATACTTATTTTTTATCTTATTTTTATACTTATTTTTCATCTTATTTTTATTCTTATCTTTATACTTATTTTTCATATTTTTTTTATACTTATTTTTATACTTATTTTTCATCTTATTTTTATACTTTTTTAATCTTATTTTTCATCTTATTATTATGGTTTTTTTTCATCTTATTTTTCATCTTACTTTTATTCTTATTTATATACTTATTTTACATCTTTTTTTATTCTTATTTTTATTCTTATTTTTGTTCTTATTTTTTATCATATTTTTATTTTTATTTTTATTCTTATTATTATTCTTATTTATCATCTTATTTTTCATCTTATTTTTCATCTTATTTTTTATCTTATTTTTTATCGTATTTTTATTATTATTCTTCTTATTTTTATATTAATTTTTATACTTATTTTTTATCTTATTTTTCATCTTATTTTTTATCTTATTTTTTATCTTAATTTAATTCTTTTTTTTCATCTTATTTTTCATCTTATTTTTATACTTATTTTTCATCTTATTTTTTTATTTTAATTTTATTCTTATTTTTCATCTTATTTTTATACTTATTTTTTATCTTATTTTTCATCTTATTTTTATACTTATTTTTTATCTTAATTTTAATCTTATTTTTTGTCTTATTTTTATACTTATTTTTTATTTTATTTTTATTCTTATTTTTTATCGTAATTTTATTTTTATTTTTATTCTTATTTTTATTCTTATTTTTCATCTTATTTTTATTCTTATTTTTATACTTATTTTTATTCTTATTTTAATTCTTATTTTTATACTTATTTTTTATCTGATTTGTTTTCTTATTTTTTATCTTATTTTTTTTTCTTATTTTTCATCTTATTTTTATACTTATTTTTCATCTTTTTTTATTCTTATTTTTATTTTTATTTGTCATCTTATTTTTTATCTTATTTTTATACTTATTTTTTATCTTATTTTTATACTTATTTTTCATCTTATTTTTATTCTTATCTTTATACTTATTTTTCATATTTTTTTTATACTTATTTTTATACTTATTTTTCATCTTATTTTTATACTTTTTTAATCTTATTTTTCATCTTATTATTATGGTTTTTTTTCATCTTATTTTTCATCTTACTTTTATTCTTATTTATATACTTATTTTACATCTTTTTTTATTCTTATTTTTATTCTTATTTTTGTTCTTATTTTTTATCATATTTTTATTTTTATTTTTATTCTTTTTATTATTCTTATTTATCATCTTATTTTTCATCTTATTTTTCATCTTATTTTTCATCTTATTTTTATACTTATTTTGCATCTTATTTTTCATCTTATTTTTTATCTTATTTTTATTCTTATTTTTCATCTTATTTTTATACTTATTTTTTATCTTAATTTTAATCTTATTTTTTGTCTTATTTTTATACTTATTTTTTATTTTATTTTTATTCTTATTTTTTATCGTAATTTTATTTTTATTTTTATTCTTATTTTTATTCTTATTTTTCATCTTATTTTTATTCTTATTTTTATACTTATTTTTATTCTTATTTTAATTCTTATTTTTATACTTATTTTTTATCTGATTTGTTTTCTTATTTTTTATCTTATTTTTTTTTCTTATTTTTCATCTTATTTTTATACTTATTTTTCATCTTTTTTTATTCTTATTTTTATTTTTATTTGTCATCTTATTTTTATACTTATTTTTTATCTTATTTTTATACTTATTTTTCATCTTATTTTTATTCTTATCTTTATACTTATTTTTCATATTTTTTTTATACTTATTTTTATACTTATTTTTCATCTTATTTTTATACTTTTTTAATCTTATTTTTCATCTTATTATTATGGTTTTTTTTCATCTTATTTTTCATCTTACTTTTATTCTTATTTATATACTTATTTTACATCTTTTTTTATTCTTATTTTTATTCTTATTTTTGTTCTTATTTTTTATCATATTTTTATTTTTATTTTTATTCTTATTATTATTCTTATTTATCATCTTATTTTTCATCTTATTTTTCATCTTATTTTTCATCTTATTTTTATACTTATTTTGCATCTTATTTTTCATCTTATTTTTCATCTTTTTTTATTCTTATTTTTATTCTTATTTGTCATCTTATTTTTTATCTTATTGTTATACTTATTTTTTATCTTATTTTAATACTTATTTTTCATCTTATTTTTCATCTTATTTTTATACTTATTTTTTATCGTATTTTTATTCTTATTTTTATTCTTATTTTTTATCTGATTTTTTATTTGATTTTTATACTTATTTTTCATCTTATTTTTCATCTTATTTTTATACTTATTTTTCATCTTATTTTTATACTTATTTTTATACTTATTTTTTATCTTATTTTTATACTTATTTTTCATCTTATTTTTCATCTTATTTTTATACTTATTTTTATACTTATTTTTTATCTTATTTTTATACTTATTTTTCATCTTATTTTTCATCTTATTTTTATACTTATTTTTATACTTATTTTTTATCTTATTTTTATACTTATTTTTCATCTTATTTTTCATCTTATTTTTATACTTATTTTTATACTTATTTTTCATCTTATTTTTATACTTATTTTTCATCTTATTTTTATACTTATTTTTATACTTATTTTTTATCTTATTTTTATACTTATTTTTCATCTTATTTTTTTATCTTATTATTTATCTTATTTTTTATCTTATTTTTCATCTTATTTTTTATCTTATTTTTCATCTTATTTTTATACTTATTTTTATACTTATTTTTTATCTTATTTTTATTCTTATTTTTCATCTTATTTTTTATCTTATTGTTATACTTATTTTTTATCTTATTTTTATTCTTATTTTTCATCTTATTTTTTATCTTATTTTTTATTCTTATTTTTAAACTTATTTTTCATCTTATTTTTATACTTATTTTTCATCTTTTTTTATTCTTATTTTTATTCTTATTTGTCATCTTATTTTTTATCTTATTGTTATACTTATTTTTTATCTTATTTTAATACTTATTTTTCATCTTAGTTTTATACTTTTTTAATCTTATTTTTCATCTTATTATTATGTTTATTTTTTCATCTTATTTTTCATCCTACTTTTATTCTTATTTATATATTTATTTTTCATCTTATTTTTATTCTTATTTTACATCTTTTTTTATTCTTATTTTTATTCTTATTTTTCATCTTATTTTTATTCTTATTTTTTTTTTTTCTTTTTCATCTTATTGTTATACTTATTTTTTATCTTATTTTAATACTTATTTTTCATCCTTTTTTACATTTATTTTTATTCTTATATTTCATGTTATTTTTCTTTTATTTTTTATCTTATTTTAATACTTATTTTTCATCTTATTTTATTCTTATTTTTATACTTATTTTTATTCTTATTTTTATTCTTTTTTATACTTATTTTACATGTTTTTTTTCAACCTTTTTTTTCATCTTATTTTTATACTTTTTCAATCTTATTTTTCATTTTATTATTATGTTTATTTTTCATCTTATTTTTCATTTTATTTTTCATCTTATTTATATATTTATTTTACATCTTATTTCTATCTTATTTTTATACTTATTTTTATACTTATTTTTTATCTTATTTTTATACATATTTTTCATCTTATTTTTTATCTTATTTTTCATCTTATTTTTATACTTTTTTAATCTTATTTTTCATCTTATTATTATGGTTTTTTTTCATCTTATTTTTCATCTTACTTTTATTCTTATTTATATACTTATTTTACATCTTTTTTTATTCTTATTTTTATTCTTATTTTTCATCTTATTTTTTATCTTATTTTTATACTTATTTTGCATCTTATTTTTCATCTTATTTTTTATCTTATTTTTATTCTTATTTTTAAACTTATTTTTTATCTTATTTTTATTCTTATTTTTTTTCTTATTTTTCATCTTATTTTTCATCTTATTTTTCATCTTTTTTTATTCTTATTTTTATTCTTATTTGTCATCTTATTTTTTATCTTATTGTTATACTTATTTTTTATCTTATTTTAATACTTATTTTTCATCTTATTTTTTTATCTTATTATTTATCTTATTTTTCATCTTATTTTTCATCTTATTTTTATTCTTATTTTTGTTCATTTTTTTTTATTATATTTTTATTTTTATTTTTATTCTTATTATTATTCTTATTTATCATCTTATTTTTCATCTTATTTTTCATCTTATTTTTCATCTTATTTTTATACTTATTTTTCATCTTATTTTTATACTTATTTTTATACTTATTTTTTATCTTATTTTTATACTTATTTTTCATCTTATTTTTCATCTTATTTTTATACTTATTTTTATACTTATTTTTTATCTTATTTTTATACTTATTTTTCATCTTATTTTTCATCTTATTTTTATACTTATTTTTATACTTATTTTTTATCTTATTTTTATACTTATTTTTCATCTTATTTTTTTATCTTATTATTTATCTTATTTTTCATCTTATTTTTCATCTTATTTTTATTCTTATTTTTGTTCTTATTTTTTATCATATTTTTATTTTTATTTTTATTCTTATTATTATTCTTATTTATCATCTTATTTTTCATCTTATTTTTCATCTTATTTTTCATCGTATTTTTATACTTATTTTGCATCTTATTTTTCATCTTATTTTTTATCTTATTTTTATTCTTATTTTTAAACTTATTTTTCATCTTATTTTTATTCTTATTTTTTTTCTTTTTTTTCATCTTATTTTTATACTTATTTTTCATCTTTTTTTATTCTTATTTTTATTCTTATTTGTCATCTTATTTTTTATCTTATTGTTATACTTATTTTTTATCTTATTTTAATACTTATTTTTCATCTTATTTTTCATCTTATTTTTATACTTATTTTTTATCGTATTTTTATTCTTATTTTTATTCTTATTTTTTATCTTATTTTTTATCTGATTTTTATACTTATTTTTCATCTTATTTTTCATCTTATTTTTATACTTATTTTTTATCTTATTTTTATACTTATTTTTCATCTTATTTTTCATCTTATTTTTATACTTATTTTTCATCTTATTTTTATACTTATTTTTATACTTATTTTTTTATCTTATTATTTATCTTATTTTTTATCTTATTTTTCATCTTATTTTTTATCTTATTTTTATACTTATTTTTTATCGTATTTTTATTCTTATTTTTATTCTTATTTTTTATCTTATTTTTTATCTGATTTTTATACTTATTTTTCATCTTATTTTTCAACTTATTTTTATACTTATTTTTTATCTTATTTTTATTCTTATTTTTCATCTTATTTTTTATCTTATTTTTTATTCTTATTTTTAAACTTATTTTTCATCTTATTTTTATACTTATTTTTCATCTTTTTTTATTCTTATTTTTATTCTTATTTGTCATCTTATTTTTTATCTTATTGTTATACTTATTTTTTATCTTATTTTAATACTTATTTTTCATCTTATTTTTATACTTTTTTAATCTTATTTTTCATCTTATTATTATGTTTATTTTTTCATCTTATTTTTCATCCTACTTTTATTCTTATTTATATATTTATTTTACATCTTATTTTTTATCTTATTTTTATTCTTATTTTTATACTTATTTTTCATCTTATTTTTCATCTTATTTTTATTCTTATTTTACATCTTTTTTTATTCTTATTTTTATTCTTATTTTTCATCTTATTTTTTAATCTTATTTTTATACTTATTTTGCATCCTATTTTTCATCTTATTTTTTATCTTATTTTTTATTCTTATTTTTAAACTTATTTTTCATCTTAGTTTTATTCTTATTTTTTTTCTTCTTTTTCATCTTATTTTTATACTTATTTTTCATCTTTTTTTATTCTTATTTTTATTCTTATTTGTCATTTTATTTTTTATCTTATTGTTATACTTATTTTTTATCTTATTTTAATACTTATTTTTCATCCTTTTTTACATTTATTTTTATTCTTATATTTCATGTTATTTTTCTTTTATTTTTTATCTTATTTTAATACTTATTTTTCATCTTATTATTATGTTTATTTTTTCATCTTATTTTTCATCCTACTTTTATTCTTATTTATATATTTATTTTTCATCTTATTTTTATTCTTATTTTACATCTTTTTTTATTCTTATTTTTATTCTTATTTTTCATCTTATTTTTATTCTTATTTTTTTTTTTTCTTTTTCATCTTATTGTTATACTTATTTTTTATCTTATTTTAATACTTATTTTTCATCCTTTTTTACATTTATTTTTATTCTTATATTTCATGTTATTTTTCTTTTATTTTTTATCTTATTTTAATACTTATTTTTCATCTTATTTTATTCTTATTTTTATACTTATTTTTATTCTTATTTTTATTCTTTTTTATACTTATTTTACATGTTTTTTTTCAACCTTTTTTTTCATCTTATTTTTATACTTTTTCAATCTTATTTTTCATTTTATTATTATGTTTATTTTTCATCTTATTTTTCATTTTATTTTTCATCTTATTTATATATTTATTTTACATCTTATTTCTATCTTATTTTTATACTTATTTTTATACTTATTTTTTATCTTATTTTTATACATATTTTTCATCTTATTTTTTATCTTATTTTTCATCTTATTTTTATACTTTTTTAATCTTATTTTTCATCTTATTATTATGGTTTTTTTTCATCTTATTTTTCATCTTACTTTTATTCTTATTTATATACTTATTTTACATCTTTTTTTATTCTTATTTTTATTCTTATTTTTCATCTTATTTTTTATCTTATTTTTATACTTATTTTGCATCTTATTTTTCATCTTATTTTTTATCTTATTTTTATTCTTATTTTTAAACTTATTTTTTATCTTATTTTTATTCTTATTTTTTTTCTTATTTTTCATCTTATTTTTCATCTTATTTTTCATCTTTTTTTATTCTTATTTTTATTCTTATTTGTCATCTTATTTTTTATCTTATTGTTATACTTATTTTTTATCTTATTTTAATACTTATTTTTCATCTTATTTTTTTATCTTATTATTTATCTTATTTTTCATCTTATTTTTCATCTTATTTTTATTCTTATTTTTGTTCATTTTTTTTTATTATATTTTTATTTTTATTTTTATTCTTATTATTATTCTTATTTATCATCTTATTTTTCATCTTATTTTTCATCTTATTTTTCATCTTATTTTTATACTTATTTTTCATCTTATTTTTATACTTATTTTTATACTTATTTTTTATCTTATTTTTATACTTATTTTTCATCTTATTTTTCATCTTATTTTTATACTTATTTTTATACTTATTTTTTATCTTATTTTTATACTTATTTTTCATCTTATTTTTCATCTTATTTTTATACTTATTTTTATACTTATTTTTTATCTTATTTTTATACTTATTTTTCATCTTATTTTTTTTATCTTATTATTTATCTTATTTTTCATCTTATTTTTCATCTTATTTTTATTCTTATTTTTGTTCTTATTTTTTATCATATTTTTATTTTTATTTTTATTCTTATTATTATTCTTATTTATCATCTTATTTTTCATCTTATTTTTCATCTTATTTTTCATCGTATTTTTATACTTATTTTGCATCTTATTTTTCATCTTATTTTTTATCTTATTTTTATTCTTATTTTTAAACTTATTTTTCATCTTATTTTTATTCTTATTTTTTTTCTTTTTTTTCATCTTATTTTTATACTTATTTTTCATCTTTTTTTATTCTTATTTTTATTCTTATTTGTCATCTTATTTTTTATCTTATTGTTATACTTATTTTTTATCTTATTTTAATACTTATTTTTCATCTTATTTTTCATCTTATTTTTATACTTATTTTTTATCGTATTTTTATTCTTATTTTTATTCTTATTTTTTATCTTATTTTTTATCTGATTTTTATACTTATTTTTCATCTTATTTTTCATCTTATTTTTATACTTATTTTTTATCTTATTTTTATACTTATTTTTCATCTTATTTTTCATCTTATTTTTATACTTATTTTTCATCTTATTTTTATACTTATTTTTATACTTATTTTTTTATCTTATTATTTATCTTATTTTTTATCTTATTTTTCATCTTATTTTTTATCTTATTTTTATACTTATTTTTTATCGTATTTTTATTCTTATTTTTATTCTTATTTTTTATCTTATTTTTTATCTGATTTTTATACTTATTTTTCATCTTATTTTTCAACTTATTTTTATACTTATTTTTTATCTTATTTTTATTCTTATTTTTCATCTTATTTTTTATCTTATTTTTTATTCTTATTTTTAAACTTATTTTTCATCTTATTTTTATACTTATTTTTCATCTTTTTTTATTCTTATTTTTATTCTTATTTGTCATCTTATTTTTTATCTTATTGTTATACTTATTTTTTATCTTATTTTAATACTTATTTTTCATCTTATTTTTATACTTTTTTAATCTTATTTTTCATCTTATTATTATGTTTATTTTTTCATCTTATTTTTCATCCTACTTTTATTCTTATTTATATATTTATTTTACATCTTATTTTTTATCTTATTTTTATTCTTATTTTTATACTTATTTTTCATCTTATTTTTCATCTTATTTTTATTCTTATTTTACATCTTTTTTTATTCTTATTTTTATTCTTATTTTTCATCTTATTTTTTAATCTTATTTTTATACTTATTTTGCATCCTATTTTTCATCTTATTTTTTATCTTATTTTTTATTCTTATTTTTAAACTTATTTTTCATCTTATTTTTATTCTTATTTTTTTTCTTCTTTTTCATCTTATTTTTATACTTATTTTTCATCTTTTTTTATTCTTATTTTTATTCTTATTTGTCATTTTATTTTTTATCTTATTGTTATACTTATTTTTTATCTTATTTTAATACTTATTTTTCATCCTTTTTTACATTTATTTTTATTCTTATATTTCATGTTATTTTTCTTTTATTTTTTATCTTATTTTAATACTTATTTTTCATCTTATTTTATTCTTATTTTTATACTTATTTTTATTCTTATTTTTATTCTTTTTTTATACTTATTTTACATGTTTTTTTTCAACCTTTTTTTTCATCTTATTTTTATACTTTTTCAATCTTATTTTTCATTTTATTATTATGTTTATTTTTCATCTTATTTTTCATCTTATTTTTCATCTTATTTATATATTTATTTTACATCTTATTTCTATCTTATTTTTATTCTTATTTTTATACTTATTTTTCATCTTATTTTTCATTTTATTTTTATTCTTCTTTTTCATCTTATTTTTAATCTTATTTTTATACTTATTTTACACCTTTTTTTATTTTTATTTTTATTCTTATTTTTCATCTTATTTTTTATCTTATTTTTATACTTATTTTGCATCTTATTTTTCATCTTATTTTTTATCTTATTTTTTATTCTTATTTTTATACTTATTTTTATACTTATTTTTTATCTTATTTTTATACTTATTTTTCATCTTATTTTTTATCTTAATTTTATTCTTATTTTTATTCTTATTTTTCATCTTATTTTTATACTTATTTTTTATCCTATTTTTTATCTTTTTTATTCCTATTTTTATACTTATTTTTCATCTTATTTGTTTTCTTATTTTTTATCTTATTTTTCATTTTATTTTTTATCTTATTTTTATACTTATTTTTTCATCTTATTTTTTATCTTATTTTTTATCTTATTTTTCATCTTATTTTTATCTTTTTTTTTTTATCTTATTTTTATATTTATTGTTCATCTTATTTTTATTCTTATTTTTTATCGTATTTTTATTATTATTCTTCTTATTTTTATCTTAATTTTTATACTTATTTTTTATCTTATTTTTCATCTTATTTTTTATCTTATTTTTTATCTTAATTTAATTCTTTTTTTTCATCTTATTTTTCATCTTATTTTTATACTTATTTTTCATCTTATTTTTTTATTTTAATTTTATTCTTATTTTTCATCTTATTTTTATACTTATTTTTTATCTTATTTTTCATCTTATTTTTATACTAATTTTTCATCTTTTTTTTCATCTTATTTTTATACTTATTTTTCATCTTAATTTTTATCTTTTTTTTTTTATCTTATTTTTATATTTATTGTTCATCTTATTTTTATTCTTATTTTTTATCGTATTTTTATTATTATTCTTCTTATTTTTATCTTAATTTTTATACTTATTTTTTATCTTATTTTTCATCTTATTTTTTATCTTTTTTTTATCTTAATTTAATTCTTTTTTTTCATCTTATTTTTCATCTTATTTTTATTCTTATTTTACATCTTTTTTTATTCTTATTTTTATTCTTATTTTTCATCTTATTTTTTAATCTTATTTTTATACTTATTTTGCATCCTATTTTTCATCTTATTTTTTATCTTATTTTTTATTCTTATTTTTAAACTTATTTTTCATCTTATTTTTATTCTTATTTTTTTTCTTCTTTTTCATCTTATTTTTATACTTATTTTTCATCTTTTTTTATTCTTATTTTTATTCTTATTTGTCATTTTATTTTTTATCTTATTGTTATACTTATTTTTTATCTTATTTTAATACTTATTTTTCATCCTTTTTTACATTTATTTTTATTCTTATATTTCATGTTATTTTTCTTTTATTTTTTATATTATTTTAATACTTATTTTTCATCTTATTTTATTCTTATTTTTATACTTATTTTTATTCTTATTTTTATTCTTTTTTTATACTTATTTTACATGTTTTTTTTCAACCTTTTTTTTCATCTTATTTTTATACTTTTTCAATCTTATTTTTCATTTTATTATTATGTTTATTTTTCATCTTATTTTTCATCTTATTTTTCATCTTATTTATATATTTATTTTACATCTTATTTCTATCTTATTTTTATTCTTATTTTTATACTTATTTTTCATCTTATTTTTCATTTTATTTTTATTCTTCTTTTTCATCTTCTTTTTAATCTTATTTTTATACTTATTTTACACCTTTTTTTATTTTTATTTTTATTCTTATTTTTCATCTTATTTTTTATCTTATTTTTATACTTATTTTGCATCTTATTTTTCATCTTATTTTTTATCTTATTTTTTATTCTTATTTTTATACTTAACTTTATACTTATTTTTTATCTTATTTTTATACTTATTTTTCATCTTATTTTTTATCTTAATTTTATTCTTATTTTTATTCTTATTTTTCATCTTATTTTTATACTTATTTTTTATCCTATTTTTTATCTTTTTTATTCCTATTTTTATACTTATTTTTCATCTTATTTGTTTTCTTATTTTTTATCTTATTTTTCATTTTATTTTTTATCTTATTTTTATACTTATTTTTTCATCTTATTTTTTATCTTATTTTTTATCTTATTTTTCATCTTATTTTTATCTTTTTTTTTTTTATCTTATTTTTATATTTATTGTTCATCTTATTTTTATTCTTATTTTTTATCGTATTTTTATTATTATTCTTCTTATTTTTATCTTAATTTTTATACTTATTTTTTATCTTATTTTTCATGTTATTTTTTATCTTATTTTTTATCTTAATTTAATTCTTTTTTTTCATCTTATTTTTCATCTTATTTTTATACTTATTTTTCATCTTATTTTTTTATTTTAATTTTATTCTTATTTTTCATCTTATTTTTATACTTATTTTTTATCTTATTTTTCATCTTATTTTTATACTAATTTTTCATCTTTTTTTTCATCTTATTTTTATACTTATTTTTCATCTTAATTTTTATCTTTTTTTTTTATCTTATTTTTATATTTATTGTTCATCTTATTTTTATTCTTATTTTTTATCGTATTTTTATTATTATTCTTCTTATTTTTATCTTAATTTTTATACTTATTTTTTATCTTATTTTTCATCTTATTTTTTATCTTTTTTTTATCTTAATTTAATTCTTTTTTTTCATCTTATTTTTCATCTTATTTTTATTCTTATTTTACATCTTTTTTTATTCTTATTTTTATTCTTATTTTTCATCTTATTTTTTAATCTTATTTTTATACTTATTTTGCATCCTATTTTTCATCTTATTTTTTATCTTATTTTTTATTCTTATTTTTAAACTTATTTTTCATCTTATTTTTATTCTTATTTTTTTTCTTCTTTTTCATCTTATTTTTATACTTATTTTTCATCTTTTTTTATTCTTATTTTTATTCTTATTTGTCATTTTATTTTTTATCTTATTGTTATACTTATTTTTTATCTTATTTTAATACTTATTTTTCATCCTTTTTTAAATTTATTTTTATTCTTATATTTCATGTTATTTTTCTTTTATTTTTTATCTTATTTTAATACTTATTTTTCATCTTATTTTATTCTTATTTTTATACTTATTTTTATTCTTATTTTTATTCTTTTTTTATACTTATTTTACATGTTTTTTTTCAACCTTTTTTTTCATCTTATTTTTATACTTTTTCAATCTTATTTTTCATTTTATTATTATGTTTATTTTTCATCTTATTTTTCATCTTATTTTTCATCTTATTTATATATTTATTTTACATCTTATTTCTATCTTATTTTTATTCTTATTTTTATACTTATTTTTCATCTTATTTTTCATTTTATTTTTATTCTTCTTTTTCATCTTATTTTTAATCTTATTTTTATACTTATTTTACACCTTTTTTTATTTTTATTTTTATTCTTATTTTTCATCTTATTTTTTATCTTAATTTTATTCTTATTTTTATTCTTATTTTTCATCTTATTTTTATACTTATTTTTTATCCTATTTTTTATCTTTTTTATTCCTATTTTTATACTTATTTTTCATCTTATTTGTTTTCTTATTTTTTATCTTATTTTTCATTTTATTTTTTATCTTATTTTTATACTTATTTTTTCATCTTATTTTTTATCTTATTTTTTATCTTATTTTTCATCTTATTTTTATCTTTTTTTTTTTATCTTATTTTTATATTTATTGTTCATCTTATTTTTATTCTTATTTTTTATCGTATTTTTATTATTATTCTTCTTATTTTTATCTTAATTTTTATACTAATTTTTTATCTTATTTTTCATCTTATTTTTTATCTTATTTTTTATCTTAATTTAATTCTTTTTTTTCATCTTATTTTTCATCTTATTTTTATACTTATTTTTCATCTTATTTTTTTATTTTAATTTTATTCTTATTTTTCATCTTATTTTTATACTTATTTTTTATCTTATTTTTCATCTTATTTTTATACTAATTTTTCATCTTTTTTTTCATCTTATTTTTATACTTATTTTTCATCTTAATTTTTATCTTTTTTTTTTTATCTTATTTTTATATTTATTGTTCATCTTATTTTTATTCTTATTTTTTATCGTATTTTTATTATTATTCTTCTTATTTTTATCTTAATTTTTATACTTATTTTTTATCTTATTTTTCATCTTATTTTTTATCTTTTTTTTATCTTAATTTAATTCTTTTTTTTCATCTTATTTTTCATCTTATTTTTATTCTTATTTTTAAACTTATTTTTTATCTTATTTTTATTCTTATTTTTTTTCTTATTTTTCATCTTATTTTTCATCTTATTTTTCATCTTTTTTTGTTCTTATTTTTATTCTTATTTGTCATCTTATTTTTTATCTTATTGTTATACTTATTTTTTATCTTATTTTAATACTTATTTTTCATCTTATTTTTTTATCTTATTATTTATCTTATTTTTCATCTTATTTTTCATCTTATTTTTATTCTTATTTTTGTTCATTTTTTTTTATTATATTTTTATTTTTATTTTTATTCTTATTATTATTCTTATTTATCATCTTATTTTTCATCTTATTTTTATACTTATTTTTATACTTATTTTTTATCTTATTTTTATACTTATTTTTCATCTTATTTTTCATCTTATTTTTATACTTATTTTTATACTTATTTTTTATCTTATTTTTATACTTATTTTTCATCTTATTTTTCATCTTATTTTTATACTTATTTTTATACTTATTTTTTATCTTATTTTTATACTTATTTTTCATCTTATTTTTTTATCTTATTATTTATCTTATTTTTCATCTTATTTTTCATCTTATTTTTATTCTTATTTTTGTTCTTATTTTTTATCATATTTTTATTTTTATTTTTATTCTTATTATTATTCTTATTTATCATCTTATTTTTCATCTTATTTTTCATCTTATTTTTCATCGTATTTTTATACTTATTTTGCATCTTATTTTTCATCTTATTTTTTATCTTATTTTTATTCTTATTTTTAAACTTATTTTTCATCTTATTTTTATTCTTATTTTTTTTCTTATTTTTCATCTTATTTTTATACTTATTTTTAATCTTTTTTTATTCTTATTTTTATTCTTATTTGTCATCTTATTTTTTATCTTATTGTTATACTTATTTTTTATCTTATTTTAATACTTATTTTTCATCTTATTTTTCATCTTATTTTTATACTTATTTTTTATCGTATTTTTATTCTTATTTTTATTCTTATTTTTTATCTTATTTTTTATCTGATTTTTATACTTATTTTTCATCTTATTTTTCATCTTATTTTTATACTTATTTTTTATCTTATTTTTATACTTATTTTTATACTTATTTTTTATCTTATTTTTATACTTATTTTTCATCTTATTTTTCATCTTATTTTTATACTTATTTTTCATCTTATTTTTATACTTATTTTTTATCTTATTTTTATACTTATTTTTATACTTATTTTTTATCTTATTTTTATACTTATTTTTCATCTTATTTTTCATCTTATTTTTATACTTATTTTTCATCTTATTTTTATACTTATTTTTATACTTATTTTTTATCTTATTTTTATACTTATTTTTCATCTTATTTTTTTATCTTATTATTTATCTTATTTTTTATCTTATTTTTCATCTTATTTTTTATCTTATTTTTCATCTTATTTTTATACTTATTTTTATACTTATTTTTTATCTTATTTTTATTCTTATTTTTCATCTTATTTTTTATCTTATTTTTTATTCTTATTTTTATACTTATTTTTATACTTATTTTTTATCTTATTTTTATACTTATTTTTCATCTTATTTTTTATCTTAATTTTATTCTTATTTTTATTCTTATTTTTCATCTTATTTTTATACTTATTTTTTATCCTATTTTTTATCTTTTTTATTCCTATTTTTATACTTATTTTTCATCTTATTTGTTTTCTTATTTTTTATCTTATTTTTCATTTTATTTTTATCTTTTTTTTTTTTATCTTATTTTTATATTTATTGTTCATCTTATTTTTATTCTTATTTTTTATCGTATTTTTATTATTATTCTTCTTATTTTTATCTTAATTTTTATACTTATTTTTTATCTTATTTTTCATCTTATTTTTTATCTTATTTTTTATCTTAATTTAATTCTTTTTTTTCATCTTATTTTTCATCTTATTTTTATACTTATTTTTCATCTTATTTTTTTATTTTAATTTTATTCTTATTTTTCATCTTATTTTTATACTTATTTTTTATTTTATTTTTCATCTTATTTTTATACTAATTTTTCATCTTTTTTTTCATCTTATTTTTATACTTATTTTTCATCTTAATTTTTATCTTTTTTTTTATCTTATTTTTATATTTATTGTTCATCTTATTTTTATTCTTATTTTTTATCGTATTTTTATTATTATTCTTCTTATTTTTATCTTAATTTTTATACTTATTTTTTATCTTATTTTTCATCTTATTTTTTATCTTTTTTTTATCTTAATTTAATTCTTTTTTTTCATCTTATTTTTCATCTTATTTTTATTCTTATTTTACATCTTTTTTTATTCTTATTTTTATTCTTATTTTTCATCTTATTTTTTAATCTTATTTTTATACTTATTTTGCATCCTATTTTTCATCTTATTTTTTATCTTATTTTTTATTCTTATTTTTAAACTTTATTTTCATCTTATTTTTATTCTTATTTTTTTTCTTCTTTTTCATCTTATTTTTATACTTATTTTTCATCTTTTTTTATTCTTATTTTTATTCTTATTTGTCATTTTATTTTTTATCTTATTGTTATACTTATTTTTTATCTTATTTTAATACTTATTTTTCATCCTTTTTTACATTTATTTTTATTCTTATATTTCATGTTATTTTTCTTTTATTTTTTATCTTATTTTAATACTTATTTTTATTCTTATTTTTATTCTTTTTTTATACTTATTTTACATGTTTTTTTTCAACCTTTTTTTTCATCTTATTTTTATACTTTTTCAATCTTATTTTTCATTTTATTATTATGTTTATTTTTCATCTTATTTTTCATCTTATTTTTCATCTTATTTATATATTTATTTTACATCTTATTTCTATCTTATTTTTATTCTTATTTTTATACTTATTTTTCATCTTATTTTTCATTTTATTTTTATTCTTCTTTTTCATCTTATTTTTAATCTTATTTTTATACTTATTTTACACCTTTTTTTATTTTTATTTTTATTCTTATTTTTCATCTTATTTTTTATCTTATTTTTATACTTATTTTGCATCTTATTTTTCATCCTATTTTTTATCTTATTTTTTATTCTTATTTTTATACTTATTTTTATACTTATTTTTTATCTTATTTTTATACTTATTTTTCATCTTATTTTTTATCTTAATTTTATTCTTATTTTTATTCTTATTTTTCATCTTATTTTTATACTTATTTTTTATCCTATTTTTTATCTTTTTTATTCCTATTTTTATACTTATTTTTCATCTTATTTGTTTTCTTATTTTTTATCTTATTTTTCATTTTATTTTTTATCTTATTTTTATACTTATTTTTTCATCTTATTTTTTATCTTATTTTTTATCTTATTTTTCATCTTATTTTTATCTTTTTTTTTTTTATCTTATTTTTATATTTATTGTTCATCTTATTTTTATTCTTATTTTTTATCGTATTTTTATTATTATTCTTCTTATTTTTATCTTAATTTTTATACTTATTTTTTATCTTATTTTTCATCTTATTTTTTATCTTATTTTTTATCTTAATTTAATTCTTTTTTTTCATCTTATTTTTCATCTTATTTTTATACTTATTTTTCATCTTATTTTTTTATTTTAATTTTATTCTTATTTTTCATCTTATTTTTATACTTATTTTTTATCTTATTTTTCATCTTATTTTTATACTAATTTTTCATCTTTTTTTTCATCTTATTTTTATACTTATTTTTCATCTTAATTTTTATCTTTTTTTTTTATCTTATTTTTATATTTATTGTTCATCTTATTTTTATTCTTATTTTTTATCGTATTTTTATTATTATTCTTCTTATTTTTATCTTAATTTTTATACTTATTTTTTATCTTATTTTTCATCTTATTTTTTATCTTTTTTTTATCTTAATTTAATTCTTTTTTTTTCATCTTATTTTTCATCTTATTTTTATTCTTATTTTACATCTTTTTTTATTCTTATTTTTATTCTTATTTTTCATCTTATTTTTTAATCTTATTTTTATACTTATTTTGCATCCTATTTTTCATCTTATTTTTTATCTTATTTTTTATTCTTATTTTTAAACTTATTTTTCATCTTATTTTTATTCTTATTTTTTTTCTTCTTTTTCATCTTATTTTTATACTTATTTTTCATCTTTTTTTATTCTTATTTTTATTCTTATTTGTCATTTTATTTTTTATCTTATTGTTATACTTATTTTTTATCTTATTTTAATACTTATTTTTCATCCTTTTTTACATTTATTTTTATTCTTATATTTCATGTTATTTTTCTTTTATTTTTTATCTTATTTTAATACTTATTTTTCATCTTATTTTATTCTTATTTTTATACTTATTTTTATTCTTATTTTTATTCTTTTTTTATACTTATTTTACATGTTTTTTTTCAACCTTTTTTTTCATCTTATTTTTATACTTTTTCAATCTTATTTTTCATTTTATTATTATGTTTATTTTTCATCTTATTTTTCATCTTATTTTTCATCTTATTTATATATTTATTTTACATCTTATTTCTATCTTATTTTTATTCTTATTTTTATACTTATTTTTCATCTTATTTTTCATTTTATTTTTATTCTTCTTTTTTATCTTATTTTTAATCTTATTTTTATACTTATTTTACACCTTTTTTTATTTTTATTTTTATTCTTATTTTTCATCTTATTTTTTATCTTATTTTTATACTTATTTTGCATCTTATTTTTCATCTTAATTTTATTCTTATTTTTATTCTTATTTTTCATCTTATTTTTATACTTATTTTTTATCCTATTTTTATACTTATTTTTCATCTTATTTTTTATCTTAATTTTATTCTTATTTTTATTCTTATTTTTCATCTTATTTTTATACTTATTTTTTATCCTATTTTTTATCTTTTTTATTCCTATTTTTATACTTATTTTTCATCTTATTTGTTTTCTTATTTTTTATCTTATTTTTCATTTTATTTTTTATCTTATTTTTATACTTATTTTTTCATCTTATTTTTTATCTTATTTTTTATCTTATTTTTCATCTTATTTTTTATCTTATTTTTATACTTATTTTTTATCCTATTTTTTATCTTTTTTATTCCTATTTTTATACTTATTTTTTATCTTATTTGTTTTCTTATTTTTTTATCTTATTTTTCATTTTATTTTTTATCTTATTTTTATACTTATTTTTTCATCTTATTTTTTATCTTATTTTTCATCTTATTTTTATACTAATTTTTCATCTTTTTTTTCATCTTATTTTTATACTTATTTTTCATCTTAATTTTTATCTTTTTTTTTTTATCTTATTTTTATATTTATTGTTCATCTTATTTTTATTCTTATTTTTTATCGTATTTTTATTATTATTCTTCTTATTTTTATCTTAATTTTTATACTTATTTTTTATCTTATTTTTCATCTTATTTTTTATCTTATTTTTTATCTTAATTTAATTCTTTTTTTTCATCTTATTTTTCATCTTATTTTTATACTTATTTTTCATCTTATTTTTTTATTTTAATTTTATTCTTATTTTTCATCTTATTTTTATACTTATTTTTTATCTTATTTTTCATCTTATTTTTATACTTATTTTTTATCTTAATTTTAATCTTTTTTTTTGTCTTATTTTTATACTTATTTTTTATTTTATTTTTATTCTTATTTTTTATCGTAATTTTATTTTTATTTTTATTCTTATTTTTATTCTTATTTTTCATCTTATTTTTTATCTTATTTTTATACTTATTTTGCATCTTATTTTTCATCTTATTTTTTATCTTATTTTTTATTCTTATTTTTATACTTATTTTTATACTTATTTTTTATCTTATTTTTATACTTATTTTTCATCTTATTTTTTATCTTAATTTTATTCTTATTTTTATTCTTATTTTTCATCTTATTTTTATACTTATTTTACATGTTTTTTTTCAACCTTTTTTTTCATCTTATTTTTATACTTTTTCAATCTTATTTTTCATTTTATTATTATGTTTATTTTTCATCTTATTTTTCATCTTATTTTTCATCTTATTTATATATTTATTTTACATCTTATTTCTATCTTATTTTTATTCTTATTTTTATACTTATTTTTTATCTTATTTTTATACTTATTTTTTATCCTATTTTTTATCTTTTTTATTCCTATTTTTATACTTATTTTTCATCTTATTTGTTTTCTTATTTTTTATCTTATTTTTCATTTTATTTTTTATCTTATTTTTATACTTATTTTTTCATCTTATTTTTTATCTTATTTTTTATCTTATTTTTCATCTTATTTTTATCTTTTTTTTTTTATCTTATTTTTATATTTATTGTTCATCTTATTTTTATTCTTATTTTTTATCGTATTTTTATTATTATTCTTCTTATTTTTATATTAATTTTTATACTTATTTTTTATCTTATTTTTCATCTTATTTTTTATCTTATTTTTTATCTTAATTTAATTCTTTTTTTTCATCTTATTTTTCATCTTATTTTTATACTTATTTTTCATCTTATTTTTTTATTTTAATTTTATTCTTATTTTTCATCTTATTTTTATACTTATTTTTTATCTTATTTTTCATCTTATTTTTATACTTATTTTTTATCTTAATTTTAATCTTATTTTTTGTCTTATTTTTATACTTATTTTTTATTTTATTTTTATTCTTATTTTTTATCGTAATTTTATTTTTATTTTTATTCTTATTTTTATTCTTATTTTTCATCTTATTTTTATTCTTATTTTTATACTTATTTTTATTCTTATTTTAATTCTTATTTTTATACTTATTTTTTATCTGATTTGTTTTCTTATTTTTTATCTTATTTTTTTTTCTTATTTTTCATCTTATTTTTATACTTATTTTTCATCTTTTTTTATTCTTATTTTTATTTTTATTTGTCATCTTATTTTTTATCTTATTTTTATACTTATTTTTTATCTTATTTTTATACTTATTTTTCATCTTATTTTTATTCTTATCTTTATACTTATTTTTCATATTTTTTTTATACTTATTTTTATACTTATTTTTCATCTTATTTTTATACTTTTTTAATCTTATTTTTCATCTTATTATTATGGTTTTTTTTCATCTTATTTTTCATCTTACTTTTATTCTTATTTATATACTTATTTTACATCTTTTTTTATTCTTATTTTTATTCTTATTTTTGTTCTTATTTTTTATCATATTTTTATTTTTATTTTTATTCTTATTATTATTCTTATTTATCATCTTATTTTTCATCTTATTTTTCATCTTATTTTTCATCTTATTTTTATACTTATTTTGCATCTTATTTTTCATCTTATTTTTTATCTTATTTTTATTCTTATTTTTCATCTTATTTTTATACTTATTTTTCATCTTTTTTTATTCTTATTTTTATTCTTATTTGTCATCTTATTTTTTATCTTATTGTTATACTTATTTTTTATCGTATTTTTATTCTTATTTTTATTCTTATTTTTTATCTGATTTTTTATTTGATTTTTATACTTATTTTTCATCTTATTTTTCATCTTATTTTTATACTTATTTTTCATCTTATTTTTATACTTATTTTTATACTTATTTTTTATCTTATTTTTATACTTATTTTTCATCTTATTTTTCATCTTATTTTTATACTTATTTTTATACTTATTTTTTATCTTATTTTTATACTTATTTTTCATCTTATTTTTATACTTATTTTTCATCTTATTTTTCATCTTATTTTTATACTTAATTTAATACTTATTTTTTATCTTATTTTTATACTTATTTTTCATCTTATTTTTCATCTTATTTTTATACTTATTTTTATACTTATTTTTCATCTTATTTTTATACTTATTTTTCATCTTATTTTTATACTTATTTTTATACTTATTTTTTATCTTATTTTTATACTTATTTTTCATCTTATTTTTTTATCTTATTATTTATCTTATTTTTTATCTTATTTTTCATCTTATTTTTTATCTTATTTTTCATCTTATTTTTATACTTATTTTTATACTTATTTTTTATCTTATTTTTATTCTTATTTTTCATCTTATTTTTTATCTTATTGTTATACTTATTTTTTATCTTATTTTTATTCTTATTTTTTATCTGATTTTTTATCTGATTTTTATACTTATTTTTCATCTTATTTTTCAACTTATTTTTATACTTATTTTTTATCTTATTTTTATTCTTATTTTTCATCTTATTTTTTATTCTTATTTTTAAACTTATTTTTCATCTTATTTTTATACTTATTTTTAATCTTTTTTTATTCTTATTTTTATTCTTATTTGTCATCTTATTTTTTATCTTATTGTTATACTTATTTTTTATCTTATTTTAATACTTATTTTTCATCTTATTTTTATACTTTTTTAATCTTATTTTTCATCTTATTATTATGTTTATTTTTTCATCTTATTTTTCATCCTACTTTTATTCTTATTTATATATTTATTTTTCATCTTATTTTTATTCTTATTTTACATCTTTTTTTATTCTTATTTTTATTCTTATTTTTCATCTTATTTTTTAATCTTATTTTTATACTTATTTTGCATCCTATTTTTCATCTTATTTTTTATCTTATTTTTTATTCTTATTTTTAAACTTATTTTTCATCTTATTTTTATTCTTATTTTTTTTTTTCTTTTTCATCTTATTGTTATACTTATTTTTTATCTTATTTTAATACTTATTTTTCATCCTTTTTTACATTTATTTTTATTCTTATATTTCATGTTATTTTTCTTTTATTTTTTATCTTATTTTAATACTTATTTTTCATCTTATTTTATTCTTATTTTTATACTTATTTTTATTCTTATTTTTATTCTTTTTTTATACTTATTTTACATGTTTTTTTTCAACCTTTTTTTTCATCTTATTTTTATACTTTTTCAATCTTATTTTTCATCTTATTTATATATTTATTTTACATCTTATTTCTATCTTATTTTTATACTTATTTTTATACTTATTTTTTATCTTATTTTTATACATATTTTTCATCTTATTTTTTATCTTATTTTTCATCTTATTTTTATACTTTTTTAATCTTATTTTTCATCTTATTATTATGGTTTTTTTTCATCTTATTTTTCATCTTACTTTTATTCTTATTTATATACTTATTTTACATCTTTTTTTATTCTTATTTTTATTCTTATTTTTCATCTTATTTTTTATCTTATTTTTATACTTATTTTGCATCTTATTTTTCATCTTATTTTTTATCTTATTTTTATTCTTATTTTTAAACTTATTTTTTATCTTATTTTTATTCTTATTTTTTTTCTTATTTTTCATCTTATTTTTCATCTTATTTTTCATCTTTTTTTATTCTTATTTTTATTCTTATTTGTCATCTTATTTTTTATCTTATTGTTATACTTATTTTTTATCTTATTTTAATACTTATTTTTCATCTTATTTTTTTATCTTATTATTTATCTTATTTTTCATCTTATTTTTCATCTTATTTTTATTCTTATTTTTGTTCATTTTTTTTTATTATATTTTTATTTTTATTTTTATTCTTATTATTATTCTTATTTATCATCTTATTTTTCATCTTATTTTTCATCTTATTTTTCATCTTATTTTTATACTTATTTTTCATCTTATTTTTATACTTATTTTTATACTTATTTTTTATCTTATTTTTATACTTATTTTTCATCTTATTTTTCATCTTATTTTTATACTTATTTTTATACTTATTTTTTATCTTATTTTTATACTTATTTTTCATCTTATTTTTCATCTTATTTTTATACTTATTTTTATACTTATTTTTTATCTTATTTTTATACTTATTTTTCATCTTATTTTTTTATCTTATTATTTATCTTATTTTTCATCTTATTTTTCATCTTATTTTTATTCTTATTTTTGTTCTTATTTTTTATCATATTTTTATTTTTATTTTTATTCTTATTATTATTCTTATTTATCATCTTATTTTTCATCTTATTTTTCATCTTATTTTTCATCGTATTTTTATACTTATTTTGCATCTTATTTTTCATCTTATTTTTTATCTTATTTTTATTCTTATTTTTAAACTTATTTTTCATCTTATTTTTATTCTTATTTTTTTTCTTTTTTTTCATCTTATTTTTATACTTATTTTTCATCTTTTTTTATTCTTATTTTTATTCTTATTTGTCATCTTATTTTTTATCTTATTGTTATACTTATTTTTTATCTTATTTTAATACTTATTTTTCATCTTATTTTTCATCTTATTTTTATACTTATTTTTTATCGTATTTTTATTCTTATTTTTATTCTTATTTTTTATCTTATTTTTTATCTGATTTTTATACTTATTTTTCATCTTATTTTTCATCTTATTTTTATACTTATTTTTTATCTTATTTTTATACTTATTTTTATACTTATTTTTTATCTTATTTTTATACTTATTTTTCATCTTATTTTTCATCTTATTTTTATACTTATTTTTCATCTTATTTTTATACTTATTTTTATACTTATTTTTTATCTTATTTTTATACTTATTTTTCATCTTATTTTTTTATCTTATTATTTATCTTATTTTTTATCTTATTTTTCATCTTATTTTTTATCTTATTTTTATACTTATTTTTTATCGTATTTTTATTCTTATTTTTATTCTTATTTTTTATCTTATTTTTTATCTGATTTTTATACTTATTTTTCATCTTATTTTTCAACTTATTTTTATACTTATTTTTTATCTTATTTTTATTCTTATTTTTCATCTTATTTTTTATCTTATTTTTTATTCTTATTTTTAAACTTATTTTTCATCTTATTTTTATACTTATTTTTCATCTTTTTTTATTCTTATTTTTATTCTTATTTGTCATCTTATTTTTTATCTTATTGTTATACTTATTTTTTATCTTATTTTAATACTTATTTTTCATCTTATTTTTATACTTTTTTAATCTTATTTTTCATCTTATTATTATGTTTATTTTTTCATCTTATTTTTCATCCTACTTTTATTCTTATTTATATATTTATTTTACATCTTATTTTTTATCTTATTTTTATTCTTATTTTTATACTTATTTTTCATCTTATTTTTCATCTTATTTTTATTCTTATTTTACATCTTTTTTTATTCTTATTTTTATTCTTATTTTTTATTCTTATTTTTATACTTATTTTGCATCCTATTTTTCATCTTATTTTTTATCTTATTTTTTATTCTTATTTTTAAACTTATTTTTCATCTTATTTTTATTCTTATTTTTTTTCTTCTTTTTCATCTTATTTTTATACTTATTTTTCATCTTTTTTTATTCTTATTTTTATTCTTATTTTACACCTTTTTTTATTTTTATTTTTATTCTTATTTTTCATCTTATTTTTTATCTTATTTTTATACTTATTTTGCATCTTATTTTTCATCTTATTTTTTATCTTATTTTTTATTCTTATTTTTAAACTTATTTTTCATCTTATTTTTATTCTTATTTTACATCTTTTTTTATTCTTATTTTTATTCTTATTTTTTAATCTTATTTTTATACTTATTTTGCATCCTATTTTTCATCTTATTTTTTATCTTATTTTTTATTCTTATTTTTAAACTTATTTTTCATCTTATTTTTATTCTTATTTTTTTTCTTCTTTTTCATCTTATTTTTATACTTATTTTTCATCTTTTTTTATTCTTATTTTTATTCTTATTTGTCATTTTATTTTTTATCTTATTGTTATACTTATTTTTTATCTTATTTTAATACTTATTTTTCATCCTTTTTTACATTTATTTTTATTCTTATATTTCATGTTATTTTTCTTTTATTTTTTATCTTATTTTAATACTTATTTTTCATCTTATTTTATTCTTATTTTTATACTTATTTTTATTCTTATTTTTATTCTTTTTTTATACTTATTTTACATGTTTTTTTTCAACCTTTTTTTTCATCTTATTTTTATACTTTTTCAATCTTATTTTTCATTTTATTATTATGTTTATTTTTCATCTTATTTTTCATCTTATTTATATATTTATTTTACATCTTATTTCTATCTTATTTTTATTCTTATTTTTATACTTATTTTTCATCTTATTTTTCATTTTATTTTTATTCTTCTTTTTCATCTTATTTTTAATCTTATTTTTATACTTATTTTACACTTTTTTTATTTTTATTTTTATTCTTATTTTTCATCTTATTTTTTATCTTATTTTTATACTTATTTTGCATCTTATTTTTCATCTTATTTTTTATCTTATTTTTTATTCTTATTTTTATACTTATTTTTATACTTATTTTTTATCTTATTTTTATACTTATTTTTCATCTTATTTTTTATCTTAATTTTATTCTTATTTTTATTCTTATTTTTCATCTTATTTTTATACTTATTTTTTATCCTATTTTTTATCTTTTTTATTCCTATTTTTATACTTATTTTTCATCTTATTTGTTTTCTTATTTTTTATCTTATTTTTCATTTTATTTTTTATCTTATTTTTATACTTATTTTTTCATCTTATTTTTTATCTTATTTTTTATCTTATTTTTCATCTTATTTTTATCTTTTTTTTTTTTATCTTATTTTTATATTTATTGTTCATCTTATTTTTATTCTTATTTTTTATCGTATTTTTATTATTATTCTTCTTATTTTTATCTTAATTTTTATACTTATTTTTTATCTTATTTTTCATCTTATTTTTTATCTTATTTTTTATCTTAATTTAATTCTTTTTTTTCATCTTATTTTTCATCTTATTTTTATACTTATTTTTCATCTTATTTTTTTATTTTAATTTTATTCTTATTTTTCATCTTATTTTTATACTTATTTTTTATCTTATTTTTCATCTTATTTTTATACTAATTTTTCATCTTTTTTTTCATCTTATTTTTATACTTATTTTTCATCTTAATTTTTATCTTTTTTTTTTTATCTTATTTTTATATTTATTGTTCATCTTATTTTTATTCTTATTTTTTATCGTATTTTTATTATTATTCTTCTTATTTTTATCTTAATTTTTATACTTATTTTTTATCTTATTTTTCATCTTATTTTTTATCTTTTTTTTATCTTAATTTAATTCTTTTTTTTCATCTTATTTTTCATCTTATTTTTATTCTTATTTTACATCTTTTTTTATTCTTATTTTTATTCTTATTTTTCATCTTATTTTTTAATCTTATTTTTATACTTATTTTGCATCCTATTTTTCATCTTATTTTTTATCTTATTTTTTATTCTTATTTTTAAACTTATTTTTCATCTTATTTTTATTCTTATTTTTTTCTTCTTTTTCATCTTATTTTTATACTTATTTTTCATCTTTTTTTATTCTTATTTTTATTCTTATTTGTCATTTTATTTTTTATCTTATTGTTATACTTATTTTTTATCTTATTTTAATACTTATTTTTCATCCTTTTTTACATTTATTTTTATTCTTATATTTCATGTTATTTTTCTTTTATTTTTTATCTTATTTTAATACTTATTTTTCATCTTATTTTATTCTTATTTTTATACTTATTTTTATTCTTATTTTTATTCTTTTTTTATACTTATTTTACATGTTTTTTTTCAACCTTTTTTTTCATCTTATTTTTATACTTTTTCAATCTTATTTTTCATTTTATTATTATGTTTATTTTTCATCTTATTTTTCATCTTATTTTTCATCTTATTTATATATTTATTTTACATCTTATTTCTATCTTATTTTTATTCTTATTTTTATACTTATTTTTCATCTTATTTTTCATTTTATTTTTATTCTTCTTTTTCATCTTCTTTTTAATCTTATTTTTATACTTATTTTACACCTTTTTTTATTTTTATTTTTATTCTTATTTTTCATCTTATTTTTATACTTATTTTTTATCCTATTTTTTATCTTTTTTATTCCTATTTTTATACTTATTTTTCATCTTATTTGTTTTCTTATTTTTTATCTTATTTTTCATTTTATTTTTTATCTTATTTTTATACTTATTTTTTCATCTTATTTTTTATCTTATTTTTTATCTTATTTTTCATCTTATTTTTATCTTTTTTTTTTTTATCTTATTTTTATATTTATTGTTCATCTTATTTTTATTCTTATTTTTTATCGTATTTTTATTATTATTCTTCTTATTTTTATCTTAATTTTTATACTTATTTTTTATCTTATTTTTCATCTTATTTTTTATCTTATTTTTTATCTTAATTTAATTCTTTTTTTTCATCTTATTTTTCATCTTATTTTTATACTTATTTTTCATCTTATTTTTTTATTTTAATTTTATTCTTATTTTTCATCTTATTTTTATACTTATTTTTTATCTTATTTTTCATCTTATTTTTATACTAATTTTTCATCTTTTTTTTCATCTTATTTTTATACTTATTTTTCATCTTAATTTTTATCTTTTTTTTTTATCTTATTTTTATATTTATTGTTCATCTTATTTTTATTCTTATTTTTTATCGTATTTTTATTATTATTCTTCTTATTTTTATCTTAATTTTTATACTTATTTTTTATCTTATTTTTCATCTTATTTTTTATCTTTTTTTTATCTTAATTTAATTCTTTTTTTTTCATCTTATTTTTCATCTTATTTTTATTCTTATTTTACATCTTTTTTTATTCTTATTTTTATTCTTATTTTTCATCTTATTTTTTAATCTTATTTTTATACTTATTTTGCATCCTATTTTTCATCTTATTTTTTATCTTATTTTTTATTCTTATTTTTAAACTTATTTTTCATCTTATTTTTATTCTTATTTTTTTTCTTCTTTTTCATCTTATTTTTATACTTATTTTTCATCTTTTTTTATTCTTATTTTTATTCTTATTTGTCATTTTATTTTTTATCTTATTGTTATACTTATTTTTTATCTTATTTTAATACTTATTTTTCATCCTTTTTTACATTTATTTTTATTCTTATATTTCATGTTATTTTTCTTTTATTTTTTATCTTATTTTAATACTTATTTTTCATCTTATTTTATTCTTATTTTTATACTTATTTTTATTCTTATTTTTATTCTTTTTTTATACTTATTTTACATGTTTTTTTTCAACCTTTTTTTTCATCTTATTTTTATACTTTTTCAATCTTATTTTTCATTTTATTATTATGTTTATTTTTCATCTTATTTTTCATCTTATTTTTCATCTTATTTATATATTTATTTTACATCTTATTTCTATCTTATTTTTATTCTTATTTTTATACTTATTTTTCATCTTATTTTTCATTTTATTTTTATTCTTCTTTTTTATCTTATTTTTAATCTTATTTTTATACTTATTTTACACCTTTTTTTATTTTTATTTTTATTCTTATTTTTCATCTTATTTTTTATCTTATTTTTATACTTATTTTGCATCTTATTTTTCATCTTAATTTTATTCTTATTTTTATTCTTATTTTTCATCTTATTTTTATACTTATTTTTTATCCTATTTTTATACTTATTTTTCATCTTATTTTTTATCTTAATTTTATTCTTATTTTTATTCTTATTTTTCATCTTATTTTTATACTTATTTTTTATCCTATTTTTTATCTTTTTTATTCCTATTTTTATACTTATTTTTCATCTTATTTGTTTTCTTATTTTTTATCTTATTTTTCATTTTATTTTTTATCTTATTTTTATACTTATTTTTTCATCTTATTTTTTATCTTATTTTTTATCTTATTTTTCATCTTATTTTTTATCTTATTTTTATACTTATTTTTTATCCTATTTTTTATCTTTTTTATTCCTATTTTTATACTTATTTTTCATCTTATTTGTTTTCTTATTTTTTTATCTTATTTTTCATTTTATTTTTTATCTTATTTTTATACTTATTTTTTCATCTTATTTTTTATCTTATTTTTCATCTTATTTTTATACTAATTTTTCATCTTTTTTTTCATCTTATTTTTATACTTATTTTTCATCTTAATTTTTATCTTTTTTTTTTTATCTTATTTTTATATTTATTGTTCATCTTATTTTTATTCTTATTTTTTATCGTATTTTTATTATTATTCTTCTTATTTTTATCTTAATTTTTATACTTATTTTTTATCTTATTTTTCATCTTATTTTTTATCTTATTTTTTATCTTAATTTAATTCTTTTTTTTCATCTTATTTTTATACTTATTTTTCATCTTATTTTTTTATTTTAATTTTATTCTTATTTTTCATCTTATTTTTATACTTATTTTTTATCTTATTTTTCATCTTATTTTTATACTTATTTTTTATCTTAATTTTAATCTTTTTTTTTGTCTTATTTTTATACTTATTTTTTATTTTATTTTTATTCTTATTTTTTATCGTAATTTTATTTTTATTTTTATTCTTATTTTTATTCTTATTTTTCATCTTATTTTTTATCTTATTTTTATACTTATTTTGCATCTTATTTTTCATCTTATTTTTTATCTTATTTTTTATTCTTATTTTTATACTTATTTTTATACTTATTTTTTATCTTATTTTTATACTTATTTTTCATCTTATTTTTTATCTTAATTTTATTCTTATTTTTATTCTTATTTTTCATCTTATTTTTATACTTATTTTACATGTTTTTTTTCAACCTTTTTTTTCATCTTATTTTTATACTTTTTCAATCTTATTTTTCATTTTATTATTATGTTTATTTTTCATCTTATTTTTCATCTTATTTTTCATCTTATTTATATATTTATTTTACATCTTATTTCTATCTTATTTTTATTCTTATTTTTATACTTATTTTTTATCTTATTTTTATACTTATTTTTTATCCTATTTTTTATCTTTTTTATTCCTATTTTTATACTTATTTTTCATCTTATTTGTTTTCTTATTTTTTATCTTATTTTTCATTTTATTTTTTATCTTATTTTTATACTTATTTTTTCATCTTATTTTTTATCTTATTTTTTATCTTATTTTTCATCTTATTTTTATCTTTTTTTTTTTATCTTATTTTTATATTTATTGTTCATCTTATTTTTATTCTTATTTTTTATCGTATTTTTATTATTATTCTTCTTATTTTTATATTAATTTTTATACTTATTTTTTATCTTATTTTTCATCTTATTTTTTATCTTATTTTTTATCTTAATTTAATTCTTTTTTTTCATCTTATTTTTCATCTTATTTTTATACTTATTTTTCATCTTATTTTTTTATTTTAATTTTATTCTTATTTTTCATCTTATTTTTATACTTATTTTTTATCTTATTTTTCATCTTATTTTTATACTTATTTTTTATCTTAATTTTAATCTTATTTTTTGTCTTATTTTTATACTTATTTTTTATTTTATTTTTATTCTTATTTTTTATCGTAATTTTATTTTTATTTTTATTCTTATTTTTATTCTTATTTTTCATCTTATTTTTATTCTTATTTTTATACTTATTTTTATTCTTATTTTAATTCTTATTTTTATACTTATTTTTTATCTGATTTGTTTTCTTATTTTTTATCTTATTTTTTTTTCTTATTTTTCATCTTATTTTTATACTTATTTTTCATCTTTTTTTATTCTTATTTTTATTTTTATTTGTCATCTTATTTTTTATCTTATTTTTATACTTATTTTTTATCTTATTTTTATACTTATTTTTCATCTTATTTTTATTCTTATCTTTATACTTATTTTTCATATTTTTTTTATACTTATTTTTATACTTATTTTTCATCTTATTTTTATACTTTTTTAATCTTATTTTTCATCTTATTATTATGGTTTTTTTTCATCTTATTTTTCATCTTACTTTTATTCTTATTTATATACTTATTTTACATCTTTTTTTATTCTTATTTTTATTCTTATTTTTGTTCTTATTTTTTATCATATTTTTATTTTTATTTTTATTCTTATTATTATTCTTATTTATCATCTTATTTTTCATCTTATTTTTCATCTTATTTTTCATCTTATTTTTATACTTATTTTGCATCTTATTTTTCATCTTATTTTTTATCTTATTTTTATTCTTATTTTTCATCTTATTTTTATACTTATTTTTCATCTTTTTTTATTCTTATTTTTATTCTTATTTATCATCTTATTTTTTATCTTATTGTTATACTTATTTTTTATCTTTTTTTAATACTTATTTTTCATCTTATTTTTCATCTTATTTTTATACTTATTTTTTATCGTATTTTTATTCTTATTTTTATTCTTATTTTTTATCTGATTTTTTATTTGATTTTTATACTTATTTTTCATCTTATTTTTCATCTTATTTTTATACTTATTTTTCATCTTATTTTTATACTTATTTTTATACTTATTTTTTATCTTATTTTTATACTTATTTTTCATCTTATTTTTCATCTTATTTTTATACTTATTTTTATACTTATTTTTTATCTTATTTTTATACTTATTTTTCATCTTATTTTTCATCTTATTTTTATACTTATTTTTATACTTATTTTTTATCTTATTTTTATACTTATTTTTCATCTTATTTTTCATCTTATTTTTATACTTATTTTTATACTTATTTTTCATCTTATTTTTATACTTATTTTTCATCTTATTTTTATACTTATTTTTATACTTATTTTTTATCTTATTTTTATACTTATTTTTCATCTTATTTTTTTATCTTATTATTTATCTTATTTTTTATCTTATTTTTCATCTTATTTTTTATCTTATTTTTCATCTTATTTTTATACTTATTTTTATACTTATTTTTTATCTTATTTTTATTCTTATTTTTCATCTTATTTTTTATCTTATTGTTATACTTATTTTTTATCTTATTTTTATTCTTATTTTTTATCTGATTTTTTATCTGATTTTTATACTTATTTTTCATCTTATTTTTCAACTTATTTTTATACTTATTTTTTATCTTATTTTTATTCTTATTTTTCATCTTATTTTTTATCTTATTTTTTATTCTTATTTTTAAACTTATTTTTCATCTTATTTTTATACTTATTTTTAATCTTTTTTTATTCTTATTTTTATTCTTATTTGTCATCTTATTTTTTATCTTATTGTTATACTTATTTTTTATCTTATTTATATATTTATTTTTCATCTTATTTTTATTCTTATTTTACATCTTTTTTTATTCTTATTTTTATTCTTATTTTTCATCTTATTTTTTAATCTTATTTTTATACTTATTTTGCATCCTATTTTTCATCTTATTTTTTATCTTATTTTTTATTCTTATTTTTAAACTTATTTTTCATCTTATTTTTATTCTTATTTTTTTTTTTCTTTTTCATCTTATTGTTATACTTATTTTTTATCTTATTTTAATACTTATTTTTCATCCTTTTTTACATTTATTTTTATTCTTATATTTCATGTTATTTTTCTTTTATTTTTTATCTTATTTTAATACTTATTTTTCATCTTATTTTATTCTTATTTTTATACTTATTTTTATTCTTATTTTTATTCTTTTTTTATACTTATTTTACATGTTTTTTTTCAACCTTTTTTTTCATCTTATTTTTATACTTTTTCAATCTTATTTTTCATTTTATTATTATGTTTATTTTTCATCTTATTTTTCATTTTATTTTTCATCTTATTTATATATTTATTTTACATCTTATTTCTATCTTATTTTTATACTTATTTTTATACTTATTTTTTATCTTATTTTTATACATATTTTTCATCTTATTTTTTATCTTATTTTTCATCTTATTTTTATACTTTTTTAATCTTATTTTTCATCTTATTATTATGGTTTTTTTTCATCTTATTTTTCATCTTACTTTTATTCTTATTTATATACTTATTTTACATCTTTTTTTATTCTTATTTTTATTCTTATTTTTCATCTTATTTTTTATCTTATTTTTATACTTATTTTGCATCTTATTTTTCATCTTATTTTTTATCTTATTTTTATTCTTATTTTTAAACTTATTTTTTATCTTATTTTTATTCTTATTTTTTTTCTTATTTTTCATCTTATTTTTCATCTAATTTTTCATCTTTTTTTATTCTTATTTTTATTCTTATTTGTCATCTTATTTTTTATCTTATTGTTATACTTATTTTTTATCTTATTTTAATACTTATTTTTCATCTTATTTTTTTATCTTATTATTTATCTTATTTTTCATCTTATTTTTCATCTTATTTTTATTCTTATTTTTGTTCATTTTTTTTTATTATATTTTTATTTTTATTTTTATTCTTATTATTATTCTTATTTATCATCTTATTTTTCATCTTATTTTTCATCTTATTTTTCATCTTATTTTTATACTTATTTTTCATCTTATTTTTATACTTATTTTTATACTTATTTTTTATCTTATTTTTATACTTATTTTTCATCTTATTTTTCATCTTATTTTTATACTTATTTTTATACTTATTTTTTATCTTATTTTTATACTTATTTTTCATCTTATTTTTCATCTTATTTTTATACTTATTTTTATACTTATTTTTTATCTTATTTTTATACTTATTTTTCATCTTATTTTTTTATCTTATTATTTATCTTATTTTTCATCTTATTTTTCATCTTATTTTTATTCTTATTTTTGTTCTTATTTTTTATCATATTTTTATTTTTATTTTTATTCTTATTATTATTCTTATTTATCATCTTATTTTTCATCTTATTTTTCATCTTATTTTTCATCGTATTTTTATACTTATTTTGCATCTTATTTTTCATCTTATTTTTTATCTTATTTTTATTCTTATTTTTAAACTTATTTTTCATCTTATTTTTATTCTTATTTTTTTTCTTTTTTTTCATCTTATTTTTATACTTATTTTTCATCTTTTTTTATTCTTATTTTTATTCTTATTTGTCATCTTATTTTTTATCTTATTGTTATACTTATTTTTTATCTTATTTTAATACTTATTTTTCATCTTATTTTTCATCTTATTTTTATACTTATTTTTTATCGTATTTTTATTCTTATTTTTATTCTTATTTTTTATCTTATTTTTTATCTGATTTTTATACTTATTTTTCATCTTATTTTTCATCTTATTTTTATACTTATTTTTTATCTTATTTTTATACTTATTTTTATACTTATTTTTTATCTTATTTTTATACTTATTTTTCATCTTATTTTTCATCTTATTTTTATACTTATTTTTCATCTTATTTTTATACTTATTTTTATACTTATTTTTTATCTTATTTTTATACTTATTTTTCATCTTATTTTTTTATCTTATTATTTATCTTATTTTTTATCTTATTTTTCATCTTATTTTTTATCTTATTTTTATACTTATTTTTTATCGTATTTTTATTCTTATTTTTATTCTTATTTTTTATCTTATTTTTTATCTGATTTTTATACTTATTTTTCATCTTATTTTTCAACTTATTTTTATACTTATTTTTTATCTTATTTTTATTCTTATTTTTCATCTTATTTTTTATCTTATTTTTTATTCTTATTTTTAAACTTATTTTTCATCTTATTTTTATACTTATTTTTCATCTTTTTTTATTCTTATTTTTATTCTTATTTGTCATCTTATTTTTTATCTTATTGTTATACTTATTTTTTATCTTATTTTAATACTTATTTTTCATCTTATTTTTTTATCTTATTATTTATCTTATTTTTCATCTTATTTTTCATCTTATTTTTATTCTTATTTTTGTTCATTTTTTTTTATTATATTTTTATTTTTATTTTTATTCTTATTATTATTCTTATTTATCATCTTATTTTTCATCTTATTTTTCATCTTATTTTTCATCTTATTTTTATACTTATTTTTCATCTTATTTTTATACTTATTTTTATACTTATTTTTTATCTTATTTTTATACTTATTTTTCATCTTATTTTTCATCTTATTTTTATACTTATTTTTATACTTATTTTTTATCTTATTTTTATACTTATTTTTCATCTTATTTTTCATCTTATTTTTATACTTATTTTTATACTTATTTTTTATCTTATTTTTATACTTATTTTTCATCTTATTTTTTTATCTTATTATTTATCTTATTTTTCATCTTATTTTTCATCTTATTTTTATTCTTATTTTTGTTCTTATTTTTTATCATATTTTTATTTTTATTTTTATTCTTATTATTATTCTTATTTATCATCTTATTTTTCATCTTATTTTTCATCTTATTTTTCATCGTATTTTTATACTTATTTTGCATCTTATTTTTCATCTTATTTTTTATCTTATTTTTATTCTTATTTTTAAACTTATTTTTCATCTTATTTTTATTCTTATTTTTTTTCTTTTTTTTCATCTTATTTTTATACTTATTTTTCATCTTTTTTATTCTTATTTTTATTCTTATTTGTCATCTTATTTTTTATCTTATTGTTATACTTATTTTTTATCTTATTTTAATACTTATTTTTCATCTTATTTTTCATCTTATTTTTATACTTATTTTTTATCGTATTTTTATTCTTATTTTTATTCTTATTTTTTATCTTATTTTTTATCTGATTTTTATACTTATTTTTCATCTTATTTTTCATCTTATTTTTATACTTATTTTTTATCTTATTTTTATACTTATTTTTATACTTATTTTTTATCTTATTTTTATACTTATTTTTCATCTTATTTTTCATCTTATTTTTATACTTATTTTTCATCTTATTTTTATACTTATTTTTATACTTATTTTTTATCTTATTTTTATACTTATTTTTCATCTTATTTTTTTATCTTATTATTTATCTTATTTTTATCTTATTTTTCATCTTATTTTTTATCTTATTTTTATACTTATTTTTTATCGTATTTTTATTCTTATTTTTATTCTTATTTTTTATCTTATTTTTTATCTGATTTTTATACTTATTTTTCATCTTATTTTTCAACTTATTTTTATACTTATTTTTTATCTTATTTTTATTCTTATTTTTCATCTTATTTTTTATCTTATTTTTTATTCTTATTTTTAAACTTATTTTTCATCTTATTTTTATACTTATTTTTCATCTTTTTTTATTCTTATTTGTCATCTTATTTTTTATCTTATTGTTATACTTATTTTTTATCTTATTTTAATACTTATTTTTCATCTTATTTTTATACTTTTTTAATCTTATTTTTCATCTTATTATTATGTTTATTTTTTCATCTTATTTTTCATCCTACTTTTATTCTTATTTATATATTTATTTTACATCTTATTTTTTATCTTATTTTTATTCTTATTTTTATACTTATTTTTCATCTTATTTTTCATCTTATTTTTATTCTTATTTTACATCTTTTTTTATTCTTATTTTTATTCTTATTTTTCATCTTATTTTTTAATCTTATTTTTATACTTATTTTGCATCCTATTTTTCATCTTATTTTTTATCTTATTTTTTATTCTTATTTTTAAACTTATTTTTCATCTTATTTTTATTCTTATTTTTTTTCTTCTTTTTCATCTTATTTTTATACTTATTTTTCATCTTTTTTTATTCTTATTTTTATTCTTATTTGTCATTTTATTTTTTATCTTATTGTTATACTTATTTTTTATCTTATTTTAATACTTATTTTTCATCCTTTTTTACATTTATTTTTATTCTTATATTTCATGTTATTTTTCTTTTATTTTTTATCTTATTTTAATACTTATTTTTCATCTTATTTTATTCTTATTTTTATACTTATTTTTATTCTTATTTTTATTCTTTTTTTATACTTATTTTACATGTTTTTTTTCAACCTTTTTTTTCATCTTATTTTTATACTTTTTCAATCTTATTTTTCATTTTATTATTATGTTTATTTTTCATCTTATTTTTCATCTTATTTTTCATCTTATTTATATATTTATTTTACATCTTATTTCTATCTTATTTTTATTCTTATTTTTATTCTTATTTTTCATCTTATTTTTATACTTATTTTTTATCCTATTTTTTATCTTTTTTATTCCTATTTTTATACTTATTTTTCATCTTATTTGTTTTCTTATTTTTTATCTTATTTTTCATTTTATTTTTATCTTTTTTTTTTTTATCTTATTTTTATATTTATTGTTCATCTTATTTTTTATCTTATTTTTTATCTTATTTTTCATCTTATTTTTATCTTTTTTTTTTTTATCTTATTTTTATATTTATTGTTCATCTTATTTTTATTCTTATTTTTTATCGTATTTTTATTATTATTCTTCTTATTTTTATCTTAATTTTTATACTTATTTTTTATCTTATTTTTCATGTTATTTTTTATCTTATTTTTTATCTTCATTTAATTCTTTTTTTTCATCTTATTTTTCATCTTATTTTTATACTTATTTTTCATCTTATTTTTTTATTTTAATTTTATTCTTATTTTTCATCTTATTTTTATACTTATTTTTTATCTTATTTTTTATCTTATTTTTATACTAATTTTTCATCTTTTTTTTCATCTTATTTTTATACTTATTTTTCATCTTAATTTTTATCTTTTTTTTTTATCTTATTTTTATATTTATTGTTCATCTTATTTTTATTCTTATTTTTTATCGTATTTTTATTATTATTCTTCTTATTTTTATCTTAATTTTTATACTTATTTTTTATCTTATTTTTCATCTTATTTTTTATCTTTTTTTTATCTTAATTTAATTCTTTTTTTTCATCTTATTTTTCATCTTATTTTTATTCTTATTTTACATCTTTTTTTATTCTTATTTTTATTCTTATTTTTCATCTTATTTTTTAATCTTATTTTTATACTTATTTTGCATCCTATTTTTCATCTTATTTTTTATCTTATTTTTTATTCTTATTTTTAAACTTATTTTTCATCTTATTTTTATTCTTATTTTTTTTCTTCTTTTTCATCTTATTTTTATACTTATTTTTCATCTTTTTTTATTCTTATTTTTATTCTTATTTGTCATTTTATTTTTTATCTTATTGTTATACTTATTTTTTATCTTATTTTAATACTTATTTTTCATCCTTTTTTACATTTATTTTTATTCTTATATTTCATGTTATTTTTCTTTTATTTTTTATCTTATTTTAATACTTATTTTTCATCTTATTTTATTCTTATTTTTATACTTATTTTTATTCTTATTTTTATTCTTTTTTTATACTTATTTTACATGTTTTTTTTCAACCTTTTTTTTCATCTTATTTTTATACTTTTTCAATCTTATTTTTCATTTTATTATTATGTTTATTTTTCATCTTATTTTTCATCTTATTTTTCATCTTATTTATATATTTATTTTACATCTTATTTCTATCTTATTTTTATTCTTATTTTTATACTTATTTTTCATCTTATTTTTCATTTTATTTTTATTCTTCTTTTTCATCTTCTTTTTAATCTTATTTTTATACTTATTTTACACCTTTTTTATTTTTATTTTTATTCTTATTTTTCATCTTATTTTTTATCTTATTTTTATACTTATTTTGCATCTTATTTTTCATCTTATTTTTTATCTTATTTTTTATTCTTATTTTTATACTTATTTTTATACTTATTTTTTATCTTATTTTTATACTTATTTTTCATCTTATTTTTTATCTTAATTTTATTCTTATTTTTATTCTTATTTTTCATCTTATTTTTATACTTATTTTACATGTTTTTTTTCAACCTTTTTTTTCATCTTATTTTTATACTTTTTCAATCTTATTTTTCATTTTATTATTATGTTTATTTTTCATCTTATTTTTCATCTTATTTTTCATCTTATTTATATATTTATTTTACATCTTATTTCTATCTTATTTTTATTCTTATTTTTATACTTATTTTTTATCTTATTTTTATACTTATTTTTTATCCTATTTTTTATCTTTTTTATTCCTATTTTTATACTTATTTTTCATCTTATTTGTTTTCTTATTTTTTATCTTATTTTTCATTTTATTTTTTATCTTATTTTTATACTTATTTTTTCATCTTATTTTTTATCTTATTTTTTATCTTATTTTTCATCTTATTTTTATCTTTTTTTTTTTATCTTATTTTTATATTTATTGTTCATCTTATTTTTATTCTTATTTTTTATCGTATTTTTATTATTATTCTTCTTATTTTTATATTAATTTTTATACTTATTTTTTATCTTATTTTTCATCTTATTTTTTATCTTATTTTTTATCTTAATTTAATTCTTTTTTTTCATCTTATTTTTCATCTTATTTTTATACTTATTTTTCATCTTATTTTTTTATTTTAATTTTATTCTTATTTTTCATCTTATTTTTATACTTATTTTTTATCTTATTTTTCATCTTATTTTTATACTTATTTTTTATCTTAATTTTAATCTTATTTTTTGTCTTATTTTTATACTTATTTTTTATTTTATTTTTATTCTTATTTTTTATCGTAATTTTATTTTTATTTTTATTCTTATTTTTATTCTTATTTTTCATCTTATTTTTATTCTTATTTTTATACTTATTTTTATTCTTATTTTAATTCTTATTTTTATACTTATTTTTTATCTGATTTGTTTTCTTATTTTTTATCTTATTTTTTTTTCTTATTTTTCATCTTATTTTTATACTTATTTTTCATCTTTTTTTATTCTTATTTTTATTTTTATTTGTCATCTTATTTTTTATCTTATTTTTATACTTATTTTTTATCTTATTTTTATACTTATTTTTCATCTTATTTTTATTCTTATCTTTATACTTATTTTTCATATTTTTTTTATACTTATTTTTATACTTATTTTTCATCTTATTTTTATACTTTTTTAATCTTATTTTTCATCTTATTATTATGGTTTTTTTTCATCTTATTTTTCATCTTACTTTTATTCTTATTTATATACTTATTTTACATCTTTTTTTATTCTTATTTTTATTCTTATTTTTGTTCTTATTTTTTATCATATTTTTATTTTTATTTTTATTCTTATTATTATTCTTATTTATCATCTTATTTTTCATCTTATTTTTCATCTTATTTTTCATCTTATTTTTATACTTATTTTGCATCTTATTTTTCATCTTATTTTTTATCTTATTTTTATTCTTATTTTTCATCTTATTTTTATACTTATTTTTCATCTTTTTTTATTCTTATTTTTATTCTTATTTGTCATCTTATTTTTTATCTTTTTTTAATACTTATTTTTCATCTTATTTTTCATCTTATTTTTATACTTATTTTTTATCGTATTTTTATACTTATTTTTATACTTATTTTTTATCTTATTTTTATACTTATTTTTCATCTTATTTTTCATCTTATTTTTATACTTATTTTTATACTTATTTTTTATCTTATTTTTATACTTATTTTTCATCTTATTTTTCATCTTATTTTTATACTTATTTTTATACTTATTTTTTATCTTATTTTTATACTTATTTTTCATCTTATTTTTCATCTTATTTTTATACTTATTTTTATACTTATTTTTCATCTTATTTTTATACTTATTTTTCATCTTATTTTTATACTTATTTTTATACTTATTTTTTATCTTATTTTTATACTTATTTTTCATCTTATTTTTTTATCTTATTATTTATCTTATTTTTTATCTTATTTTTCATCTTATTTTTTATCTTATTTTTCATCTTATTTTTATACTTATTTTTATACTTATTTTTTATCTTATTTTTATTCTTATTTTTCATCTTATTTTTTATCTTATTGTTATACTTATTTTTTATCTTATTTTTATTCTTATTTTTTATCTGATTTTTTATCTGATTTTTATACTTATTTTTCATCTTATTTTTCAACTTATTTTTATACTTATTTTTTATCTTATTTTTATTCTTATTTTTCATCTTATTTTTTATCTTATTTTTTATTCTTATTTTTAAACTTATTTTTCATCTTATTTTTATACTTATTTTTAATCTTTTTTTATTCTTATTTTTATTCTTATTTGTCATCTTATTTTTTATCTTATTGTTATACTTATTTTTTATCTTATTTTAATACTTATTTTTCATCTTATTTTTATACTTTTTTAATCTTATTTTTCATCTTATTATTATGTTTATTTTTTCATCTTATTTTTCATCCTACTTTTATTCTTATTTATATACTTATTTTGCATCCTATTTTTCATCTTATTTTTTATCTTATTTTTTATTCTTATTTTTAAACTTATTTTTCATCTTATTTTTATTCTTATTTTTTTTTTTTCTTTTTCATCTTATTGTTATACTTATTTTTTATCTTATTTTAATACTTATTTTTCATCCTTTTTTACATTTATTTTTATTCTTATATTTCATGTTATTTTTCTTTTATTTTTTATCTTATTTTAATACTTATTTTTCATCTTATTTTATTCTTATTTTTATACTTATTTTTATTCTTATTTTTATTCTTTTTTTATACTTATTTTACATGTTTTTTTTCAACCTTTTTTTTCATCTTATTTTTATACTTTTTCAATCTTATTTTTCATTTTATTATTATGTTTATTTTTCATCTTATTTTTCATTTTATTTTTCATCTTATTTATATATTTATTTTACATCTTATTTCTATCTTATTTTTATACTTATTTTTATACTTATTTTTTATCTTATTTTTATACATATTTTTCATCTTATTTTTTATCTTATTTTTCATCTTATTTTTATACTTTTTTAATCTTATTTTTCATCTTATTATTATGGTTTTTTTTCATCTTATTTTTCATCTTACTTTTATTCTTATTTATATACTTATTTTACATCTTTTTTTATTCTTATTTTTATTCTTATTTTTCATCTTATTTTTTATCTTATTTTTATACTTATTTTGCATCTTATTTTTCATCTTATTTTTTATCTTATTTTTATTCTTATTTTTAAACTTATTTTTTATCTTATTTTTATTCTTATTTTTTTTCTTATTTTTCATCTTATTTTTCATCTTATTTTTCATCTTTTTTTATTCTTATTTTTATTCTTATTTGTCATCTTATTTTTTATCTTATTGTTATACTTATTTTTTATCTTATTTTAATACTTATTTTTCATCTTATTTTTTTATCTTATTATTTATCTTATTTTTCATCTTATTTTTCATCTTATTTTTATTCTTATTTTTGTTCATTTTTTTTTATTATATTTTTATTTTTATTTTTATTCTTATTATTATTCTTATTTATCATCTTATTTTTCATCTTATTTTTCATCTTATTTTTCATCTTATTTTTATACTTATTTTTCATCTTATTTTTATACTTATTTTTATACTTATTTTTTATCTTATTTTTATACTTATTTTTCATCTTATTTTTCATCTTATTTTTATACTTATTTTTATACTTATTTTTTATCTTATTTTTATACTTATTTTTCATCTTATTTTTCATCTTATTTTTATACTTATTTTTATACTTATTTTTTATCTTATTTTTATACTTATTTTTCATCTTATTTTTTTATCTTATTATTTATCTTATTTTTCATCTTATTTTTCATCTTATTTTTATTCTTATTTTTGTTCTTATTTTTTATCATATTTTTATTTTTATTTTTATTCTTATTATTATTCTTATTTATCATCTTATTTTTCATCTTATTTTTCATCTTATTTTTCATCGTATTTTTATACTTATTTTGCATCTTATTTTTCATCTTATTTTTTATCTTATTTTTATTCTTATTTTTAAACTTATTTTTCATCTCATTTTTATTCTTATTTTTTTTCTTTTTTTTCATCTTATTTTTATACTTATTTTTCATCTTTTTTTATTCTTATTTTTATTCTTATTTGTCATCTTATTTTTTATCTTATTGTTATACTTATTTTTTATCTTATTTTAATACTTATTTTTCATCTTATTTTTCATCTTATTTTTATACTTATTTTTTATCGTATTTTTATTCTTATTTTTATTCTTATTTTTTATCTTATTTTTTATCTGATTTTTATACTTATTTTTCATCTTATTTTTCATCTTATTTTTATACTTATTTTTTATCTTATTTTTATACTTATTTTTATACTTATTTTTTATCTTATTTTTATACTTATTTTTCATCTTATTTTTCATCTTATTTTTATACTTATTTTTCATCTTATTTTTATACTTATTTTTATACTTATTTTTTATCTTATTTTTATACTTATTTTTCATCTTATTTTTTTATCTTATTATTTATCTTATTTTTTATCTTATTTTTCATCTTATTTTTTATCTTATTTTTATACTTATTTTTTATCGTATTTTTATTCTTATTTTTATTCTTATTTTTTATCTTATTTTTTATCTGATTTTTATACTTATTTTTCATCTTATTTTTCAACTTATTTTTATACTTATTTTTTATCTTATTTTTATTCTTATTTTTCATCTTATTTTTTATCTTATTTTTTATTCTTATTTTTAAACTTATTTTTCATCTTATTTTTATACTTATTTTTCATCTTTTTTTATTCTTATTTTTATTCTTATTTGTCATCTTATTTTTTATCTTATTGTTATACTTATTTTTTATCTTATTTTAATACTTATTTTTCATCTTATTTTTATACTTTTTTAATCTTATTTTTCATCTTATTATTATGTTTATTTTTTCATCTTATTTTTCATCCTACTTTTATTCTTATTTATATATTTATTTTACATCTTATTTTTTATCTTATTTTTATTCTTATTTTTATTCTTATTTTTCATCTTATTTTTTAATCTTATTTTTATACTTATTTTGCATCCTATTTTTCATCTTATTTTTTATCTTATTTTTTATTCTTATTTTTAAACTTATTTTTCATCTTATTTTTATTCTTATTTTTTTTCTTCTTTTTCATCTTATTTTTATACTTATTTTTCATCTTTTTTTATTCTTATTTTTATTCTTATTTGTCATTTTATTTTTTATCTTATTGTTATACTTATTTTTTATCTTATTTTAATACTTATTTTTCATCCTTTTTTACATTTATTTTTATTCTTATATTTCATGTTATTTTTCTTTTATTTTTTATCTTATTTTAATACTTATTTTTCATCTTATTTTATTCTTATTTTTATACTTATTTTTATTCTTATTTTTATTCTTTTTTTATACTTATTTTACATGTTTTTTTTCAACCTTTTTTTTCATCTTATTTTTATACTTTTTCAATCTTATTTTTCATTTTATTATTATGTTTATTTTTCATCTTATTTTTCATCTTATTTTTCATCTTATTTATATATTTATTTTACATCTTATTTCTATCTTATTTTTATTCTTATTTTTATACTTATTTTTCATCTTATTTTTCATTTTATTTTTATTCTTCTTTTTCATCTTATTTTTAATCTTATTTTTATACTTATTTTACACCTTTTTTTATTTTTATTTTTATTCTTATTTTTCATCTTATTTTTTATCTTATTTTTATACTTATTTTGCATCTTATTTTTCATCTTATTTTTTATCTTATTTTTTATTCTTATTTTTATACTTATTTTTATACTTATTTTTTATCTTATTTTTATACTTATTTTTCATCTTATTTTTTATCTTAATTTTATTCTTATTTTTATTCTTATTTTTCATCTTATTTTTATACTTATTTTTTATCCTATTTTTTATCTTTTTTATTCCTATTTTTATACTTATTTTTCATCTTATTTGTTTTCTTATTTTTTATCTTATTTTTCATTTTATTTTTTATCTTATTTTTATACTTATTTTTTCATCTTATTTTTTATCTTATTTTTTATCTTATTTTTCATCTTATTTTTATCTTTTTTTTTTTTATCTTATTTTTATATTTATTGTTCATCTTATTTTTATTCTTATTTTTTATCGTATTTTTATTATTATTCTTCTTATTTTTATCTTAATTTTTATACTTATTTTTTATCTTATTTTTCATCTTATTTTTTATCTTATTTTTTATCTTAATTTAATTCTTTTTTTTCATCTTATTTTTCATCTTATTTTTATACTTATTTTTCATCTTATTTTTTTATTTTAATTTTATTCTTATTTTTCATCTTATTTTTATACTTATTTTTTATCTTATTTTTCATCTTATTTTTATACTAATTTTTCATCTTTTTTTTCATCTTATTTTTATACTTATTTTTCATCTTAATTTTTATCTTTTTTTTTTTATCTTATTTTTATATTTATTGTTCATCTTATTTTTATTCTTATTTTTTATCGTATTTTTATTATTATTCTTCTTATTTTTATCTTAATTTTTATACTTATTTTTTATCTTATTTTTCATCTTATTTTTTATCTTTTTTTTATCTTAATTTAATTCTTTTTTTTCATCTTATTTTTCATCTTATTTTTATTCTTATTTTACATCTTTTTTTATTCTTATTTTTATTCTTATTTTTCATCTTATTTTTTAATCTTATTTTTATACTTATTTTGCATCCTATTTTTCATCTTATTTTTTATCTTATTTTTTATTCTTATTTTTAAACTTATTTTTCATCTTATTTTTATCCTTATTTTTTTTCTTCTTTTTCATCTTATTTTTATACTTATTTTTCATCTTTTTTTATTCTTATTTTTATTCTTATTTGTCATTTTATTTTTTATCTTATTGTTATACTTATTTTTTATCTTATTTTAATACTTATTTTTCATCCTTTTTTACATTTATTTTTATTCTTATATTTCATGTTATTTTTCTTTTATTTTTTATCTTATTTTAATACTTATTTTTCATCTTATTTTATTCTTATTTTTATACTTATTTTTATTCTTATTTTTATTCTTTTTTTATACTTATTTTACATGTTTTTTTTCAACCTTTTTTTTCATCTTATTTTTATACTTTTTCAATCTTATTTTTCATTTTATTATTATGTTTATTTTTCATCTTATTTTTCATCTTATTTTTCATCTTATTTATATATTTATTTTACATCTTATTTCTATCTTATTTTTATTCTTATTTTTATACTTATTTTTCATCTTATTTTTCATTTTATTTTTATTCTTCTTTTTCATCTTCTTTTTAATCTTATTTTTATACTTATTTTACACCTTTTTTTATTTTTATTTTTATTCTTATTTTTCATCTTATTTTTTATCTTATTTTTATACTTATTTTGCATCTTATTTTTCATCTTATTTTTTATCTTATTTTTTATTCTTATTTTTATACTTATTTTTATACTTATTTTTTATCTTATTTTTATACTTATTTTTCATCTTATTTTTTATCTTAATTTTATTCTTATTTTTATTCTTATTTTTCATCTTATTTTTATACTTATTTTTTATCCTATTTTTTATCTTTTTTATTCCTATTTTTATACTTATTTTTCATCTTATTTGTTTTCTTATTTTTTATCTTATTTTTCATTTTATTTTTTATCTTATTTTTATACTTATTTTTTCATCTTATTTTTTATCTTATTTTTTATCTTATTTTTCATCTTATTTTTATCTTTTTTTTTTTTATCTTATTTTTATATTTATTGTTCATCTTATTTTTATTCTTATTTTTTATCGTATTTTTATTATTATTCTTCTTATTTTTATCTTAATTTTTATACTTATTTTTTATCTTATTTTTCATGTTATTTTTTATCTTATTTTTTATCTTAATTTAATTCTTTTTTTTCATCTTATTTTTCATCTTATTTTTATACTTATTTTTCATCTTATTTTTTTATTTTAATTTTATTCTTATTTTTCATCTTATTTTTATACTTATTTTTTATCTTATTTTTCATCTTATTTTTATACTAATTTTTCATCTTTTTTTTCATCTTATTTTTATACTTATTTTTCATCTTAATTTTTATCTTTTTTTTTTATCTTATTTTTATATTTATTGTTCATCTTATTTTTATTCTTATTTTTTATCGTATTTTTATTATTATTCTTCTTATTTTTATCTTAATTTTTATACTTATTTTTTATCTTATTTTTCATCTTATTTTTTATCTTTTTTTTATCTTAATTTAATTCTTTTTTTTCATCTTATTTTTCATCTTATTTTTATTCTTATTTTACATCTTTTTTTATTCTTATTTTTATTCTTATTTTTCATCTTATTTTTTAATCTTATTTTTATACTTATTTTGCATCCTATTTTTCATCTTATTTTTTATCTTATTTTTTATTCTTATTTTTAAACTTATTTTTCATCTTATTTTTATTCTTATTTTTTTTCTTCTTTTTCATCTTATTTTTATACTTATTTTTCATCTTTTTTTATTCTTATTTTTATTCTTATTTGTCATTTTATTTTTTATCTTATTGTTATACTTATTTTTTATCTTATTTTAATACTTATTTTTCATCCTTTTTTACATTTATTTTTATTCTTATATTTCATGTTATTTTTCTTTTATTTTTTATCTTATTTTAATACTTATTTTTCATCTTATTTTATTCTTATTTTTATACTTATTTTTATTCTTATTTTTATTCTTTTTTTATACTTATTTTACATGTTTTTTTTCAACCTTTTTTTTCATCTTATTTTTATACTTTTTCAATCTTATTTTTCATTTTATTATTATGTTTATTTTTCATCTTATTTTTCATCTTATTTTTCATCTTATTTATATATTTATTTTACATCTTATTTCTATCTTATATTTATTCTTATTTTTATACTTATTTTTCATCTTATTTTTCATTTTATTTTTATTCTTCTTTTTCATCTTATTTTTTATCTTATTTTTATACTTATTTTGCATCTTATTTTTCATCTTAATTTTATTCTTTTTTTTATTCTTATTTTTCATCTTATTTTTATACTTATTTTTTATCCTATTTTTATACTTATTTTTCATCTTATTTTTTATCTTAATTTTATTCTTATTTTTATTCTTATTTTTCATCTTATTTTTATACTTATTTTTTATCCTATTTTTTATCTTTTTTATTCCTATTTTTATACTTATTTTTCATCTTATTTGTTTTCTTATTTTTTATCTTATTTTTCATTTTATTTTTTATCTTATTTTTATACTTATTTTTTCATCTTATTTTTTATCTTATTTTTTATCTTATTTTTCATCTTATTTTTATCTTTTTTTTTTTTATCTTATTTTTATATTTATTGTTCATCTTATTTTTATTCTTATTTTTTATCGTATTTTTATTATTATTCTTCTTATTTTTATCTTAATTTTTATACTTATTTTTTATCTTATTTTTCATCTTATTTTTTATCTTATTTTTTATCTTATTTTTCATCTTATTTTTATCTTTTTTTTTTTTATCTTATTTTTATATTTATTGTTCATCTTATTTTTATTCTTATTTTTTATCATATTTTTATTATTATTCTTCTTATTTTTATCTTAATTTTTATACTTATTTTTTATCTTATTTTTCATCTTATTTTTTATCTTATTTTTTATCTTAATTTAATTCTTTTTTTTCATCTTATTTTTCATCTTATTTTTATACTTATTTTTCATCTTATTTTTTTATTTTAATTTTATTCTTATTTTTCATCTTATTTTTATACTTATTTTTTATCTTATTTTTCATCTTATTTTTATACTAATTTTTCATCTTTTTTTTCATCTTATTTTTATACTTATTTTTCATCTTAATTTTTATCTTTTTTTTTTTATCTTATTTTTATATTTATTGTTCATCTTATTTTTATTCTTATTTTTTATCGTATTTTTATTATTATTCTTCTTATTTTTATCTTAATTTTTATACTTATTTTTTATCTTATTTTTCATCTTATTTTTTATCTTTTTTTTATCTTAATTTAATTCTTTTTTTTCATCTTATTTTTCATCTTATTTTTATTCTTATTTTTAAACTTATTTTTTATCTTATTTTTATTCTTATTTTTTTTCTTATTTTTCATCTTATTTTTCATCTTATTTTTCATCTTTTTTTGTTCTTATTTTTATTCTTATTTGTCATCTTATTTTTTATCTTATTGTTATACTTATTTTTTATCTTATTTTAATACTTATTTTTCATCTTATTTTTTTATCTTATTATTTATCTTATTTTTCATCTTATTTTTCATCTTATTTTTATTCTTATTTTTGTTCATTTTTTTTTATTATATTTTTATTTTTATTTTTATTCTTATTATTATTCTTATTTATCATCTTATTTTTCATCTTATTTTTATACTTATTTTTATACTTATTTTTTATCTTATTTTTATACTTATTTTTCATCTTATTTTTCATCTTATTTTTATACTTATTTTTATACTTATTTTTTATCTTATTTTTATACTTATTTTTCATCTTATTTTTCATCTTATTTTTATACTTATTTTTATACTTATTTTTTATCTTATTTTTATACTTATTTTTCATCTTATTTTTTTATCTTATTATTTATCTTATTTTTCATCTTATTTTTCATCTTATTTTTATTCTTATTTTTGTTCTTATTTTTTATCATATTTTTATTTTTATTTTTATTCTTATTATTATTCTTATTTATCATCTTATTTTTATACTTATTTTTCATCTTATTTTTCATCTTATTTTTATACTTATTTTTCATCTTATTTTTATACTTATTTTTATACTTATTTTTTATCTTATTTTTATACTTATTTTTCATCTTATTTTTTTATCTTATTATTTATCTTATTTTTTATCTTATTTTTCATCTTATTTTTTATCTTATTTTTCATCTTATTTTTATACTTATTTTTATACTTATTTTTTATCTTATTTTTATTCTTATTTTTCATCTTATTTTTTATCTTATTGTTATACTTATTTTTTATCTTATTTTTATTCTTATTTTTTATCTGATTTTTTATCTGATTTTTATACTTATTTTTCATCTTATTTTTCAACTTATTTTTATACTTATTTTTTATCTTATTTTTATTCTTATTTTTCATCTTATTTTTTATCTTATTTTTTATTCTTATTTTTAAACTTATTTTTCATCTTATTTTTATACTTATTTTTCATCTTTTTTTATTCTTATTTTTATTCTTATTTGTCATCTTATTTTTTATCTTATTGTTATACTTATTTTTTATCTTATTTTAATACTTATTTTTCATCTTATTTTTATACTTTTTTAATCTTATTTTTCATCTTATTATTATGTTTATTTTTTCATCTTATTTTTCATCCTACTTTTATTCTTATTTATATATTTATTTTACATCTTATTTTTTATCTTATTTTTATTCTTATTTTTATACTTATTTTTCATCTTATTTTTTATTTTAATTTTATTCTTATTTTTATTCTTATTTTTCATCTTATTTTTATACTTATTTTTTATCCTATTTTTTATCTTTTTTATTCCTATTTTTATACTTATTTTTCATCTTATTTGTTTTCTTATTTTTTATCTTATTTTTCATTTTATTTTTTATCTTATTTTTATACTTATTTTTTCATCTTATTTTTTATCTTATTTTTTATCTTATTTTTCATCTTATTTTTTATCTTATTTTTTATCTTAATTTAATTCTTTTTTTTCATCTTATTTTTCATCTTATTTTTATTCTTATTTTTAAACTTATTTTTTATCTTATTTTTATTCTTATTTTTTTTCTTATTTTTCATCTTATTTTTCATCTTATTTTTCATCTTTTTTTGTTCTTATTTTTATTCTTATTTGTCATCTTATTTTTTATCTTATTGTTATACTTATTTTTTATCTTATTTTAATACTTATTTTTCATCTTATTTTTTTATCTTATTATTTATCTTATTTTTCATCTTATTTTTCATCTTATTTTTATTCTTATTTTTGTTCATTTTTTTTTATTATATTTTTATTTTTATTTTTATTCTTATTATTATTCTTATTTATCATCTTATTTTTCATCTTATTTTTATACTTATTTTTATACTTATTTTTTATCTTATTTTTATACTTATTTTTCATCTTATTTTTCATCTTATTTTTATACTTATTTTTATACTTATTTTTTATCTTATTTTTATACTTATTTTTCATCTTATTTTTCATCTTATTTTTATACTTATTTTTATACTTATTTTTTATCTTATTTTTATACTTATTTTTCATCTTATTTTTTTATCTTATTATTTATCTTATTTTTCATCTTATTTTTCATCTTATTTTTATTCTTATTTTTGTTCTTATTTTTTATCATATTTTTATTTTTATTTTTATTCTTATTATTATTCTTATTTATCATCTTATTTTTCATCTTATTTTTCATCTTATTTTTCATCGTATTTTTATACTTATTTTGCATCTTATTTTTCATCTTATTTTTTATCTTATTTTTATTCTTATTTTTAAACTTATTTTTCATCTTATTTTTATTCTTATTTTTTTTCTTATTTTTCATCTTATTTTTATACTTATTTTTCATCTTTTTTTATTCTTATTTTTATTCTTATTTGTCATCTTATTTTTTATCTTATTGTTATACTTATTTTTTATCTTATTTTAATACTTATTTTTCATCTTATTTTTCATCTTATTTTTATACTTATTTTTTATCGTATTTTTATTCTTATTTTTATTCTTATTTTTTATCTTATTTTTTATCTGATTTTTATACTTATTTTTCATCTTATTTTTATACTTATTTTTTATCTTATTTTTATACTTATTTTTATACTTATTTTTTATCTTATTTTTATACTTATTTTTCATCTTATTTTTCATCTTATTTTTATACTTATTTTTCATCTTATTTTTATACTTATTTTTATACTTATTTTTTATCTTATTTTTATACTTATTTTTCATCTTATTTTTTTATCTTATTATTTATCTTATTTTTTATCTTATTTTTCATCTTATTTTTTATCTTATTTTTCATCTTATTTTTATACTTATTTTTATACTTATTTTTTATCTTATTTTTATTCTTATTTTTCATCTTATTTTTTATCTTATTGTTATACTTATTTTTTATCTTATTTTTATTCTTATTTTTTATCTGATTTTTTATCTGATTTTTATACTTATTTTTCATCTTATTTTTCAACTTATTTTTATACTTATTTTTTATCTTATTTTTATTCTTATTTTTCATCTTATTTTTTATCTTATTTTTTATTCTTATTTTTAAACTTATTTTTCATCTTATTTTTATACTTATTTTTCATCTTTTTTTATTCTTATTTTTATTCTTATTTGTCATCTTATTTTTTATCTTATTGTTATACTTATTTTTTATCTTATTTTAATACTTATTTTTCATCTTATTTTTATACTTTTTTAATCTTATTTTTCATCTTATTATTATGTTTATTTTTTCATCTTATTTTTCATCCTACTTTTATTCTTATTTATATATTTATTTTACATCTTATTTTTTATCTTATTTTTATTCTTATTTTTATACTTATTTTTCATCTTATTTTTTATTTTAATTTTATTCTTATTTTTATTCTTATTTTTCATCTTATTTTTATACTTATTTTTTATCCTATTTTTTATCTTTTTTATTCCTATTTTTATACTTATTTTTCATCTTATTTGTTTTCTTATTTTTTATCTTATTTTTCATTTTATTTTTTATCTTATTTTTATACTTATTTTTTCATCTTATTTTTTATCTTATTTTTTATCTTATTTTTCATCTTATTTTTTATCTTATTTTTTATCTTAATTTAATTCTTTTTTTTCATCTTATTTTTCATCTTATTTTTATACTTATTTTTCATCTTATTTTTTTATTTTAATTTTATTCTTATTTTTCATCTTATTTTTATACTTATTTTTTATCTTATTTTTCATCTTATTTTTATACTAATTTTTCATCTTTTTTTTCATCTTATTTTTATACTTATTTTTCATCTTAATTTTTATCTTTTTTTTTTTATCTTATTTTTATATTTATTGTTCATCTTATTTTTATTCTTATTTTTTATCGTATTTTTATTATTATTCTTCTTATTTTTATCTTAATTTTTATACTTATTTTTTATCTTATTTTTCATCTTATTTTTTATCTTTTTTTTATCTTAATTTAATTCTTTTTTTTCATCTTATTTTTCATCTTATTTTTATTCTTATTTTACATCTTTTTTTATTCTTATTTTTATTCTTATTTTTCATCTTATTTTTTAATCTTATTTTTATACTTATTTTGCATCCTATTTTTCATCTTATTTTTTATCTTATTTTTTATTCTTATTTTTAAACTTTATTTTCATCTTATTTTTATTCTTATTTTTTTTCTTCTTTTTCATCTTATTTTTATACTTATTTTTCATCTTTTTTTATTCTTATTTTTATTCTTATTTGTCATTTTATTTTTTATCTTATTGTTATACTTATTTTTTATCTTATTTTAATACTTATTTTTCATCCTTTTTTACATTTATTTTTATTCTTATATTTCATGTTATTTTTCTTTTATTTTTTATCTTATTTTAATACTTATTTTTCATCTTATTTTATTCTTATTTTTATACTTATTTTTATTCTTATTTTTATTCTTTTTTTATACTTATTTTACATGTTTTTTTTCAACCTTTTTTTTCATCTTATTTTTATACTTTTTCAATCTTATTTTTCATTTTATTATTATGTTTATTTTTCATCTTATTTTTCATCTTATTTTTCATCTTATTTATATATTTATTTTACATCTTATTTCTATCTTATTTTTATTCTTATTTTTATACTTATTTTTCATCTTATTTTTCATTTTATTTTTATTCTTCTTTTTCATCTTATTTTTAATCTTATTTTTATACTTATTTTACACCTTTTTTTATTTTTATTCTTATTTTTCATCTTATTTTTTATCTTATTTTTATACTTATTTTGCATCTTATTTTTCATCTTATTTTTTATCTTATTTTTTATTCTTATTTTTATACTTATTTTTATACTTATTTTTTATCTTATTTTTGTACTTATTTTTCATCTTATTTTTTATCTTAATTTTATTCTTATTTTTATTCTTATTTTTCATCTTATTTTTATACTTATTTTTTATCCTATTTTTTATCTTTTTTATTCCTATTTTTATACTTATTTTTCATCTTATTTGTTTTCTTATTTTTTATCTTATTTTTCATTTTATTTTTTATCTTATTTTTATACTTATTTTTTCATCTTATTTTTTATCTTATTTTTTATCTTATTTTTCATCTTATTTTTATCTTTTTTTTTTTTATCTTATTTTTATATTTATTGTTCATCTTATTTTTATTCTTATTTTTTATCGTATTTTTATTATTATTATTCTTATTTTTATCTTAATTTTTATACTTATTTTTTATCTTATTTTTCATCTTATTTTTTATCTTTTTTTTATCTTAATTTAATTCTTTTTTTTCATCTTATTTTTCATCTTATTTTTATTCTTATTTTACATCTTTTTTTATTCTTATTTTTATTCTTATTTTTCATCTTATTTTTTAATCTTATTTTTATACTTATTTTGCATCCTATTTTTCATCTTATTTTTTATCTTATTTTTTATTCTTATTTTTAAACTTATTTTTCATCTTATTTTTATCCTTATTTTTTTTCTTCTTTTTCATCTTATTTTTATACTTATTTTTCATCTTTTTTTATTCTTATTTTTATTCTTATTTGTCATTTTATTTTTTATCTTATTGTTATACTTATTTTTTATCTTATTTTAATACTTATTTTTCATCCTTTTTTACATTTATTTTTATTCTTATATTTCATGTTATTTTTCTTTTATTTTTTATCTTATTTTAATACTTATTTTTCATCTTATTTTATTCTTATTTTTATACTTATTTTTATTCTTATTTTTATTCTTTTTTTATACTTATTTTACATGTTTTTTTTCAACCTTTTTTTTCATCTTATTTTTATACTTTTTCAATCTTATTTTTCATTTTATTATTATGTTTATTTTTCATCTTATTTTTCATCTTATTTTTCATCTTATTTATATATTTATTTTACATCTTATTTCTATCTTATTTTTATTCTTATTTTTATACTTATTTTTCATCTTATTTTTCATTTTATTTTTATTCTTCTTTTTCATCTTCTTTTTAATCTTATTTTTATACTTATTTTACACCTTTTTTTATTTTTATTTTTATTCTTATTTTTCATCTTATTTTTTATCTTATTTTTATACTTATTTTGCATCTTATTTTTCATCTTATTTTTTATCTTATTTTTTATTCTTATTTTTATACTTATTTTTATACTTATTTTTTATCTTATTTTTATACTTATTTTTCATCTTATTTTTTATCTTAATTTTATTCTTATTTTTATTCTTATTTTTCATCTTATTTTTATACTTATTTTTTATCCTATTTTTTATCTTTTTTATTCCTATTTTTATACTTATTTTTCATCTTATTTGTTTTCTTATTTTTTATCTTATTTTTCATTTTATTTTTTATCTTATTTTTATACTTATTTTTTCATCTTATTTTTTATCTTATTTTTTATCTTATTTTTCATCTTATTTTTATCTTTTTTTTTTTTATCTTATTTTTATATTTATTGTTCATCTTATTTTTATTCTTATTTTTTATCGTATTTTTATTATTATTCTTCTTATTTTTATCTTAATTTTTATACTTATTTTTTATCTTATTTTTCATGTTATTTTTTATCTTATTTTTTATCTTAATTTAATTCTTTTTTTTCATCTTATTTTTCATCTTATTTTTATACTTATTTTTCATCTTATTTTTTTATTTTAATTTTATTCTTATTTTTCATCTTATTTTTATACTTATTTTTTATCTTATTTTTCATCTTATTTTTATACTAATTTTTCATCTTTTTTTTCATCTTATTTTTATACTTATTTTTCATCTTAATTTTTATCTTTTTTTTTTATCTTATTTTTATATTTATTGTTCATCTTATTTTTATTCTTATTTTTTATCGTATTTTTATTATTATTCTTCTTATTTTTATCTTAATTTTTATACTTATTTTTTATCTTATTTTTCATCTTATTTTTTATCTTTTTTTTATCTTAATTTAATTCTTTTTTTTCATCTTATTTTTCATCTTATTTTTATTCTTATTTTACATCTTTTTTTATTCTTATTTTTATTCTTATTTTTCATCTTATTTTTTAATCTTATTTTTATACTTATTTTGCATCCTATTTTTCATCTTATTTTTTATCTTATTTTTTATTCTTATTTTTAAACTTATTTTTCATCTTATTTTTATTCTTATTTTTTTTCTTCTTTTTCATCTTATTTTTATACTTATTTTTCATCTTTTTTTATTCTTATTTTTATTCTTATTTGTCATTTTATTTTTTATCTTATTGTTATACTTATTTTTTATCTTATTTTAATACTTATTTTTCATCCTTTTTTACATTTATTTTTATTCTTATATTTCATGTTATTTTTCTTTTATTTTTTATCTTATTTTAATACTTATTTTTCATCTTATTTTATTCTTATTTTTATACTTATTTTTATTCTTATTTTTATTCTTTTTTTATACTTATTTTACATGTTTTTTTTCAACCTTTTTTTTCATCTTATTTTTATACTTTTTCAATCTTATTTTTCATTTTATTATTATGTTTATTTTTCATCTTATTTTTCATCTTATTTTTCATCTTATTTATATATTTATTTTACATCTTATTTCTATCTTATATTTATTCTTATTTTTATACTTATTTTTCATCTTATTTTTCATTTTATTTTTATTCTTCTTTTTCATCTTATTTTTTATCTTATTTTTATACTTATTTTGCATCTTATTTTTCATCTTAATTTTATTCTTTTTTTTATTCTTATTTTTCATCTTATTTTTATACTTATTTTTTATCCTATTTTTATACTTATTTTTCATCTTATTTTTTATCTTAATTTTATTCTTATTTTTATTCTTATTTTTCATCTTATTTTTATACTTATTTTTTATCCTATTTTTTATCTTTTTTATTCCTATTTTTATACTTATTTTTCATCTTATTTGTTTTCTTATTTTTTATCTTATTTTTCATTTTATTTTTTATCTTATTTTTATACTTATTTTTTCATCTTATTTTTTATCTTATTTTTTATCTTATTTTTCATCTTATTTTTATCTTTTTTTTTTTTATCTTATTTTTATATTTATTGTTCATCTTATTTTTATTCTTATTTTTTATCGTATTTTTATTATTATTCTTCTTATTTTTATCTTAATTTTTATACTTATTTTTTATCTTATTTTTCATCTTATTTTTTATCTTATTTTTTATCTTATTTTTCATCTTATTTTTATCTTTTTTTTTTTTATCTTATTTTTATATTTATTGTTCATCTTATTTTTATTCTTATTTTTTATCATATTTTTATTATTATTCTTCTTATTTTTATCTTAATTTTTATACTTATTTTTTATCTTATTTTTCATCTTATTTTTTATCTTATTTTTTATCTTAATTTAATTCTTTTTTTTCATCTTATTTTTCATCTTATTTTTATACTTATTTTTCATCTTATTTTTTTATTTTAATTTTATTCTTATTTTTCATCTTATTTTTATACTTATTTTTTATCTTATTTTTCATCTTATTTTTATACTAATTTTTCATCTTTTTTTTCATCTTATTTTTATACTTATTTTTCATCTTAATTTTTATCTTTTTTTTTTTATCTTATTTTTATATTTATTGTTCATCTTATTTTTATTCTTATTTTTTATCGTATTTTTATTATTATTCTTCTTATTTTTATCTTAATTTTTATACTTATTTTTTATCTTATTTTTCATCTTATTTTTTATCTTTTTTTTATCTTAATTTAATTCTTTTTTTTCATCTTATTTTTCATCTTATTTTTATTCTTATTTTTAAACTTATTTTTTATCTTATTTTTATTCTTATTTTTTTTCTTATTTTTCATCTTATTTTTCATCTTATTTTTCATCTTTTTTTGTTCTTATTTTTATTCTTATTTGTCATCTTATTTTTTATCTTATTGTTATACTTATTTTTTATCTTATTTTAATACTTATTTTTCATCTTATTTTTTTATCTTATTATTTATCTTATTTTTCATCTTATTTTTCATCTTATTTTTATTCTTATTTTTGTTCATTTTTTTTTATTATATTTTTATTTTTATTTTTATTCTTATTATTATTCTTATTTATCATCTTATTTTTCATCTTATTTTTATACTTATTTTTATACTTATTTTTTATCTTATTTTTATACTTATTTTTCATCTTATTTTTCATCTTATTTTTATACTTATTTTTATACTTATTTTTTATCTTATTTTTATACTTATTTTTCATCTTATTTTTCATCTTATTTTTATACTTATTTTTATACTTATTTTTTATCTTATTTTTATACTTATTTTTCATCTTATTTTTTTATCTTATTATTTATCTTATTTTTCATCTTATTTTTCATCTTATTTTTATTCTTATTTTTGTTCTTATTTTTTATCATATTTTTATTTTTATTTTTATTCTTATTATTATTCTTATTTATCATCTTATTTTTATACTTATTTTTCATCTTATTTTTCATCTTATTTTTATACTTATTTTTCATCTTATTTTTATACTTATTTTTATACTTATTTTTTATCTTATTTTTATACTTATTTTTCATCTTATTTTTTTATCTTATTATTTATCTTATTTTTTATCTTATTTTTCATCTTATTTTTTATCTTATTTTTCATCTTATTTTTATACTTATTTTTATACTTATTTTTTATCTTATTTTTATTCTTATTTTTCATCTTATTTTTTATCTTATTGTTATACTTATTTTTTATCTTATTTTTATTCTTATTTTTTATCTGATTTTTTATCTGATTTTTATACTTATTTTTCATCTTATTTTTCAACTTATTTTTATACTTATTTTTTATCTTATTTTTATTCTTATTTTTCATCTTATTTTTTATCTTATTTTTTATTCTTATTTTTAAACTTATTTTTCATCTTATTTTTATACTTATTTTTCATCTTTTTTTATTCTTATTTTTATTCTTATTTGTCATCTTATTTTTTATCTTATTGTTATACTTATTTTTTATCTTATTTTAATACTTATTTTTCATCTTATTTTTATACTTTTTTAATCTTATTTTTCATCTTATTATTATGTTTATTTTTTCATCTTATTTTTCATCCTACTTTTATTCTTATTTATATATTTATTTTACATCTTATTTTTTATCTTATTTTTATTCTTATTTTTATACTTATTTTTCATCTTATTTTTTATTTTAATTTTATTCTTATTTTTATTCTTATTTTTCATCTTATTTTTATACTTATTTTTTATCCTATTTTTTATCTTTTTTATTCCTATTTTTATACTTATTTTTCATCTTATTTGTTTTCTTATTTTTTATCTTATTTTTCATTTTATTTTTTATCTTATTTTTATACTTATTTTTTCATCTTATTTTTTATCTTATTTTTTATCTTATTTTTCATCTTATTTTTTATCTTATTTTTTATCTTAATTTAATTCTTTTTTTTCATCTTATTTTTCATCTTATTTTTATTCTTATTTTTAAACTTATTTTTTATCTTATTTTTATTCTTATTTTTTTTCTTATTTTTCATCTTATTTTTCATCTTATTTTTCATCTTTTTTTGTTCTTATTTTTATTCTTATTTGTCATCTTATTTTTTATCTTATTGTTATACTTATTTTTTATCTTATTTTAATACTTATTTTTCATCTTATTTTTTTATCTTATTATTTATCTTATTTTTCATCTTATTTTTCATCTTATTTTTATTCTTATTTTTGTTCATTTTTTTTTATTATATTTTTATTTTTATTTTTATTCTTATTATTATTCTTATTTATCATCTTATTTTTCATCTTATTTTTATACTTATTTTTATACTTATTTTTTATCTTATTTTTATACTTATTTTTCATCTTATTTTTCATCTTATTTTTATACTTATTTTTATACTTATTTTTTATCTTATTTTTATACTTATTTTTCATCTTATTTTTCATCTTATTTTTATACTTATTTTTATACTTATTTTTTATCTTATTTTTATACTTATTTTTCATCTTATTTTTTTATCTTATTATTTATCTTATTTTTCATCTTATTTTTCATCTTATTTTTATTCTTATTTTTGTTCTTATTTTTTATCATATTTTTATTTTTATTTTTATTCTTATTATTATTCTTATTTATCATCTTATTTTTCATCTTATTTTTCATCTTATTTTTCATCGTATTTTTATACTTATTTTGCATCTTATTTTTCATCTTATTTTTTATCTTATTTTTATTCTTATTTTTAAACTTATTTTTCATCTTATTTTTATTCTTATTTTTTTTCTTATTTTTCATCTTATTTTTATACTTATTTTTCATCTTTTTTTATTCTTATTTTTATTCTTATTTGTCATCTTATTTTTTATCTTATTGTTATACTTATTTTTTATCTTATTTTAATACTTATTTTTCATCTTATTTTTCATCTTATTTTTATACTTATTTTTTATCGTATTTTTATTCTTATTTTTATTCTTATTTTTTATCTTATTTTTTATCTGATTTTTATACTTATTTTTCATCTTATTTTTATACTTATTTTTTATCTTATTTTTATACTTATTTTTATACTTATTTTTTATCTTATTTTTATACTTATTTTTCATCTTATTTTTCATCTTATTTTTATACTTATTTTTCATCTTATTTTTATACTTATTTTTATACTTATTTTTTATCTTATTTTTATACTTATTTTTCATCTTATTTTTTTATCTTATTATTTATCTTATTTTTTATCTTATTTTTCATCTTATTTTTTATCTTATTTTTCATCTTATTTTTATACTTATTTTTATACTTATTTTTTATCTTATTTTTATTCTTATTTTTCATCTTATTTTTTATCTTATTGTTATACTTATTTTTTATCTTATTTTTATTCTTATTTTTTATCTGATTTTTTATCTGATTTTTATACTTATTTTTCATCTTATTTTTCAACTTATTTTTATACTTATTTTTTATCTTATTTTTATTCTTATTTTTCATCTTATTTTTTATCTTATTTTTTATTCTTATTTTTAAACTTATTTTTCATCTTATTTTTATACTTATTTTTCATCTTTTTTTATTCTTATTTTTATTCTTATTTGTCATCTTATTTTTTATCTTATTGTTATACTTATTTTTTATCTTATTTTAATACTTATTTTTCATCTTATTTTTATACTTTTTTAATCTTATTTTTCATCTTATTATTATGTTTATTTTTTCATCTTATTTTTCATCCTACTTTTATTCTTATTTATATATTTATTTTACATCTTATTTTTTATCTTATTTTTATTCTTATTTTTATACTTATTTTTCATCTTATTTTTTATTTTAATTTTATTCTTATTTTTATTCTTATTTTTCATCTTATTTTTATACTTATTTTTTATCCTATTTTTTATCTTTTTTATTCCTATTTTTATACTTATTTTTCATCTTATTTGTTTTCTTATTTTTTATCTTATTTTTCATTTTATTTTTTATCTTATTTTTATACTTATTTTTTCATCTTATTTTTTATCTTATTTTTTATCTTATTTTTCATCTTATTTTTTATCTTATTTTTTATCTTAATTTAATTCTTTTTTTTCATCTTATTTTTCATCTTATTTTTATACTTATTTTTCATCTTATTTTTTTATTTTAATTTTATTCTTATTTTTCATCTTATTTTTATACTTATTTTTTATCTTATTTTTCATCTTATTTTTATACTAATTTTTCATCTTTTTTTTCATCTTATTTTTATACTTATTTTTCATCTTAATTTTTATCTTTTTTTTTTTATCTTATTTTTATATTTATTGTTCATCTTATTTTTATTCTTATTTTTTATCGTATTTTTATTATTATTCTTCTTATTTTTATCTTAATTTTTATACTTATTTTTTATCTTATTTTTCATCTTATTTTTTATCTTTTTTTTATCTTAATTTAATTCTTTTTTTTCATCTTATTTTTCATCTTATTTTTATTCTTATTTTACATCTTTTTTTATTCTTATTTTTATTCTTATTTTTCATCTTATTTTTTAATCTTATTTTTATACTTATTTTGCATCCTATTTTTCATCTTATTTTTTATCTTATTTTTTATTCTTATTTTTAAACTTTATTTTCATCTTATTTTTATTCTTATTTTTTTTCTTCTTTTTCATCTTATTTTTATACTTATTTTTCATCTTTTTTTATTCTTATTTTTATTCTTATTTGTCATTTTATTTTTTATCTTATTGTTATACTTATTTTTTATCTTATTTTAATACTTATTTTTCATCCTTTTTTACATTTATTTTTATTCTTATATTTCATGTTATTTTTCTTTTATTTTTTATCTTATTTTAATACTTATTTTTCATCTTATTTTATTCTTATTTTTATACTTATTTTTATTCTTATTTTTATTCTTTTTTTATACTTATTTTACATGTTTTTTTTCAACCTTTTTTTTCATCTTATTTTTATACTTTTTCAATCTTATTTTTCATTTTATTATTATGTTTATTTTTCATCTTATTTTTCATCTTATTTTTCATCTTATTTATATATTTATTTTACATCTTATTTCTATCTTATTTTTATTCTTATTTTTATACTTATTTTTCATCTTATTTTTCATTTTATTTTTATTCTTCTTTTTCATCTTATTTTTAATCTTATTTTTATACTTATTTTACACCTTTTTTTATTTTTATTCTTATTTTTCATCTTATTTTTTATCTTATTTTTATACTTATTTTGCATCTTATTTTTCATCTTATTTTTTATCTTATTTTTTATTCTTATTTTTATACTTATTTTTATACTTATTTTTTATCTTATTTTTGTACTTATTTTTCATCTTATTTTTTATCTTAATTTTATTCTTATTTTTATTCTTATTTTTCATCTTATTTTTATACTTATTTTTTATCCTATTTTTTATCTTTTTTATTCCTATTTTTATACTTATTTTTCATCTTATTTGTTTTCTTATTTTTTATCTTATTTTTCATTTTATTTTTTATCTTATTTTTATACTTATTTTTTCATCTTATTTTTTATCTTATTTTTTATCTTATTTTTCATCTTATTTTTATCTTTTTTTTTTTTATCTTATTTTTATATTTATTGTTCATCTTATTTTTATTCTTATTTTTTATCGTATTTTTATTATTATTATTCTTATTTTTATCTTAATTTTTATACTTATTTTTTATCTTATTTTTCATCTTATTTTTTATCTTTTTTTTATCTTAATTTAATTCTTTTTTTTCATCTTATTTTTCATCTTATTTTTATTCTTATTTTACATCTTTTTTTATTCTTATTTTTATTCTTATTTTTCATCTTATTTTTTAATCTTATTTTTATACTTATTTTGCATCCTATTTTTCATCTTATTTTTTATCTTATTTTTTATTCTTATTTTTAAACTTATTTTTCATCTTATTTTTATTCTTATTTTTTTTCTTCTTTTTCATCTTATTTTTATACTTATTTTTCATCTTTTTTTATTCTTATTTTTATTCTTATTTGTCATTTTATTTTTTATCTTATTGTTATACTTATTTTTTATCTTATTTTAATACTTATTTTTCATCCTTTTTTACATTTATTTTTATTCTTATATTTCATGTTATTTTTCTTTTATTTTTTATCTTATTTTAATACTTATTTTTCATCTTATTTTATTCTTATTTTTATACTTATTTTTATTCTTATTTTTATTCTTTTTTTATACTTATTTTACATGTTTTTTTTCAACCTTTTTTTTCATCTTATTTTTATACTTTTTCAATCTTATTTTTCATTTTATTATTATGTTTATTTTTCATCTTATTTTTCATCTTATTTTTCATCTTATTTATATATTTATTTTACATCTTATTTCTATCTTATTTTTATTCTTATTTTTATACTTATTTTTCATCTTATTTTTCATTTTATTTTTATTCTTCTTTTTCATCTTCTTTTTAATCTTATTTTTATACTTATTTTACACCTTTTTTTATTTTTATTTTTATTCTTATTTTTCATCTTATTTTTTATCTTATTTTTATACTTATTTTGCATCTTATTTTTCATCTTATTTTTTATCTTATTTTTTATTCTTATTTTTATACTTATTTTTATACTTATTTTTTATCTTATTTTTATACTTATTTTTCATCTTATTTTTTATCTTAATTTTATTCTTATTTTTATTCTTATTTTTCATCTTATTTTTATACTTATTTTTTATCCTATTTTTTATCTTTTTTATTCCTATTTTTATACTTATTTTTCATCTTATTTGTTTTCTTATTTTTTATCTTATTTTTCATTTTATTTTTTATCTTATTTTTATACTTATTTTTTCATCTTATTTTTTATCTTATTTTTTATCTTATTTTTCATCTTATTTTTATCTTTTTTTTTTTTATCTTATTTTTATATTTATTGTTCATCTTATTTTTATTCTTATTTTTTATCGTATTTTTATTATTATTCTTCTTATTTTTATCTTAATTTTTATACTTATTTTTTATCTTATTTTTCATGTTATTTTTTATCTTATTTTTTATCTTAATTTAATTCTTTTTTTTCATCTTATTTTTCATCTTATTTTTATACTTATTTTTCATCTTATTTTTTTATTTTAATTTTATTCTTATTTTTCATCTTATTTTTATACTTATTTTTCATCTTATTTTTCATCTTATTTTTATTCTTATTTTACATCTTTTTTTATTCTTATTTTTATTCTTATTTTTCATCTTATTTTTTAATCTTATTTTTATACTTATTTTGCATCCTATTTTTCATCTTATTTTTTATCTTATTTTTTATTCTTATTTTTAAACTTATTTTTCATCTTATTTTTATTCTTATTTTTTTTCTTCTTTTTCATCTTATTTTTATACTTATTTTTCATCTTTTTTTATTCTTATTTTTATTCTTATTTGTCATTTTATTTTTTATCTTATTGTTATACTTATTTTTTATCTTATTTTAATACTTATTTTTCATCCTTTTTTACATTTATTTTTATTCTTATATTTCATGTTATTTTTCTTTTATTTTTTATCTTATTTTAATACTTATTTTTCATCTTATTTTATTCTTATTTTTATACTTATTTTTATTCTTATTTTTATTCTTTTTTTATACTTATTTTACATGTTTTTTTTCAACCTTTTTTTTAATCTTATTTTTATACTTTTTCAATCTTATTTTTCATTTTATTATTATGTTTATTTTTCATCTTATTTTTCATCTTATTTTTCATCTTATTTATATATTTATTTTACATCTTATTTCTATCTTATTTTTATTCTTATTTTTATACTTATTTTTCATCTTATTTTTCATTTTATTTTTATTCTTCTTTTTCATCTTATTTTTTATCTTATTTTTATACTTATTTTGCATCTTATTTTTCATCTTAATTTTATTCTTTTTTTTATTCTTATTTTTCATCTTATTTTTATACTTATTTTTTATCCTATTTTTATACTTATTTTTCATCTTATTTTTTATCTTAATTTTATTCTTATTTTTATTCTTATTTTTCATCTTATTTTTATACTTATTTTTTATCCTATTTTTTATCTTTTTTATTCCTATTTTTATACTTATTTTTCATCTTATTTGTTTTCTTATTTTTTATCTTATTTTTCATTTTATTTTTTATCTTATTTTTATACTTATTTTTTCATCTTATTTTTTATCTTATTTTTTATCTTATTTTTCATCTTATTTTTATCTTTTTTTTTTTTATCTTATTTTTATATTTATTGTTCATCTTATTTTTATTCTTATTTTTTATCGTATTTTTATTATTATTCTTCTTATTTTTATCTTAATTTTTATACTTATTTTTTATCTTATTTTTCATCTTATTTTTTATCTTATTTTTTATCTTAATTTAATTCTTTTTTTTCATCTTATTTTTCATCTTATTTTTATACTTATTTTTCATCTTATTTTTTTATTTTAATTTTATTCTTATTTTTCATCTTATTTTTATACTTATTTTTTATCTTATTTTTCATCTTATTTTTATACTAATTTTTCATCTTTTTTTTCATCTTATTTTTATACTTATTTTTCATCTTAATTTTTATCTTTTTTTTTTTATCTTATTTTTATATTTATTGTTTATCTTATTTTTATTCTTATTTTTTATCGTATTTTTATTATTATTCTTCTTATTTTTATCTTAATTTTTATACTTATTTTTTATCTTATTTTTCATCTTATTTTTTATCTTTTTTTTATCTTAATTTAATTCTTTTTTTTCATCTTATTTTTCATCTTATTTTTATACTTATTTTTCATCTTATTTTTTTATTTTAATTTTATTCTTATTTTTCATCTTATTTTTATACTTATTTTTTATCTTATTTTTCATCTTATTTTTATACTTATTTTTTATCTTAATTTTAATCTTATTTTTTGTCTTATTTTTATACTTATTTTTTATTTTATTTTTATTCTTATTTTTTATCGTAATTTTATTTTTATTTTTATTCTTATTTTTCATCTTATTTTTTATCTTATTGTTATACTTATTTTTTATCTTATTTTAATACTTATTTTTCATCTTATTTTATTCTTATTTTTATACTTATTTTTATTCTTATTTTTATTATTTTTTATACTTATTTTACATGTTTTTTTTCAACCTTTTTTTTCATCTTATTTTTATACTTTTTCAATCTTATTTTTCATTTTATTATTATGTTTATTTTTCATCTTATTTTTCATCTTATTTTTCATCTTATTTATATATTTATTTTACATCTTATTTCTATCTTATTTTTATTCTTATTTTTATACTTATTTTTCATCTTATTTTTCATTTTATTTTTATTCTTCTTTTTCATCTTATTTTTCATCTTATTTTTATACTTTTTTAATCTTATTTTTCATCTTATTATTATGTTTATTTTTTTATCTTATTTTTCATCTTACTTTTATTCTTATTTATATACTTATTTTACATCTTTTTTTATTCTTATTTTTATTCTTATTTTTCATCTTATTTTTTATCTTATTTTTATACTTATTTTGCATCTTATTTTTCATCTTATTTTTTATCTTATTTTTTATTCTTATTTTTAAACTTATTTTTCATCTTATTTTTATTCTTATTTTTTTTCTTATTTTTCATCTTATTTTTATACTTATTTTTCATCTTTTTTTATTCTTATTTTTATTCTTTTTTGTCATCTTATTTTTTATCTTATTGTTATACTTATTTTTTATCTTATTTTTATTCTTATTTTTTATCTTATTTTTTATCTGATTTTTATACTTATTTTTCAACTTATTTTTCATTTTATTTTTATTCTTCTTTTACATCTTATTTTTAATCTTATTTTTATACTTATTTTACACCTTTTTTATTTTTATTTTTATTCTTATTTTTTATCTTATTTTTATACTTATTTTGCATCTTATTTTTCATCTTATTTTTTATCTTATTTTTTATTCTTATTTTTATACTAATTTTTCATCTTTTTTTTCATCTTATTTTTATACTTATTTTTCATCTTAATTTTTATCTTTTTTTTTTATCTTATTTTTATATTTATTGTTCATCTTATTTTTATTCTTATTTTTTATCGTATTTTTATTATTATTCTTCTTATTTTTATCTTAATTTTTATACTTATTTTTTATCTTATTTTTCATCTTATTTTTTATCTTTTTTTTATCTTAATTTAATTCTTTTTTTTCATCTTATTTTTCATCTTATTTTTATTCTTATTTTACATCTTTTTTTATTCTTATTTTTATTCTTATTTTTCATCTTATTTTTTAATCTTATTTTTATACTTATTTTGCATCCTATTTTTCATCTTATTTTTTATCTTATTTTTTATTCTTATTTTTAAACTTATTTTTCATCTTATTTTTATTCTTATTTTTTTTCTTCTTTTTCATCTTATTTTTATACTTATTTTTCATCTTTTTTTATTCTTATTTTTATTCTTATTTGTCATTTTATTTTTTATCTTATTGTTATACTTATTTTTTATCTTATTTTAATACTTATTTTTCATCCTTTTTTACATTTATTTTTATTCTTATATTTCATGTTATTTTTCTTTTATTTTTTATCTTATTTTAATACTTATTTTTCATCTTATTTTATTCTTATTTTTATACTTATTTTTATTCTTATTTTTATTCTTTTTTTATACTTATTTTACATGTTTTTTTTCAACCTTTTTTTTCATCTTATTTTTATACTTTTTCAATCTTATTTTTCATTTTATTATTATGTTTATTTTTCATCTTATTTTTCATCTTATTTTTCATCTTATTTATATATTTATTTTACATCTTATTTCTATCTTATTTTTATTCTTATTTTTATACTTATTTTTCATCTTATTTTTCATTTTATTTTTATTCTTCTTTTTCATCTTATTTTTTATCTTATTTTTATACTTATTTTGCATCTTATTTTTCATCTTAATTTTATTCTTTTTTTTATTCTTATTTTTCATCTTATTTTTATACTTATTTTTTATCCTATTTTTATACTTATTTTTCATCTTATTTTTTATCTTAATTTTATTCTTATTTTTATTCTTATTTTTCATCTTATTTTTATACTTATTTTTTATCCTATTTTTTATCTTTTTTATTCCTATTTTTATACTTATTTTTCATCTTATTTGTTTTCTTATTTTTTATCTTATTTTTCATTTTATTTTTTATCTTATTTTTATACTTATTTTTTCATCTTATTTTTTATCTTATTTTTTATCTTATTTTTCATCTTATTTTTATCTTTTTTTTTTTTATCTTATTTTTATATTTATTGTTCATCTTATTTTTATTCTTATTTTTTATCGTATTTTTATTATTATTCTTCTTATTTTTATCTTAATTTTTATACTTATTTTTTATCTTATTTTTCATCTTATTTTTTATCTTATTTTTTATCTTAATTTAATTCTTTTTTTTCATCTTATTTTTCATCTTATTTTTATACTTATTTTTCATCTTATTTTTTTATTTTAATTTTATTCTTATTTTTCATCTTATTTTTATACTTATTTTTTATCTTATTTTTCATCTTATTTTTATACTAATTTTTCATCTTTTTTTTCATCTTATTTTTATACTTATTTTTCATCTTAATTTTTATCTTTTTTTTTTTATCTTATTTTTATATTTATTGTTTATCTTATTTTTATTCTTATTTTTTATCGTATTTTTATTATTATTATTCTTATTTTTATCTTAATTTTTATACTTATTTTTTATCTTATTTTTCATCTTATTTTTTATCTTTTTTTTATCTTAATTTAATTCTTTTTTTTCATCTTATTTTTCATCTTATTTTTATTCTTATTTTACATCTTTTTTTATTCTTATTTTTATTCTTATTTTTCATCTTATTTTTTAATCTTATTTTTATACTTATTTTGCATCCTATTTTTCATCTTATTTTTTATCTTATTTTTTATTCTTATTTTTAAACTTATTTTTCATCTTATTTTTATTCTTATTTTTTTTCTTCTTTTTCATCTTATTTTTATACTTATTTTTCATCTTTTTTTATTCTTATTTTTATTCTTATTTCTCATTTTATTTTTTATCTTATTGTTATACTTATTTTTTATCTTATTTTAATACTTATTTTTCATCCTTTTTTACATTTATTTTTATTCTTATATTTCATGTTATTTTTCTTTTATTTTTTATCTTATTTTAATACTTATTTTTCATCTTATTTTATTCTTATTTTTATACTTATTTTTATTCTTATTTTTATTCTTTTTTTATACTTATTTTACATGTTTTTTTTCAACCTTTTTTTTCATCTTATTTTTATACTTTTTCAATCTTATTTTTCATTTTATTATTATGTTTATTTTTCATCTTATTTTTCATCTTATTTTTCATCTTATTTATATATTTATTTTACATCTTATTTCTATCTTATTTTTATTCTTATTTTTATACTTATTTTTCATCTTATTTTTCATTTTATTTTTATTCTTCTTTTTCATCTTATTTTTAATCTTATTTTTATACTTATTTTACACCTTTTTTATTTTTATTTTTATTCTTATTTTTCATCTTATTTTTTATCTTAATTTTATTCTTATTTTTATTCTTATTTTTCATCTTATTTTTATACTTATTTTTTATCCTATTTTTTATCTTTTTTATTCCTATTTTTATACTTATTTTTCATCTTATTTGTTTTCTTATTTTTTATCTTATTTTTCATTTTATTTTTTATCTTATTTTTATACTTATTTTTTCATCTTATTTTTTATCTTATTTTTTATCTTATTTTTCATCTTATTTTTATCTTTTTTTTTTTATCTTATTTTTATATTTATTGTTCATCTTATTTTTATTCTTATTTTTTATCGTATTTTTATTATTATTCTTCTTATTTTTATCTTAATTTTTATACTTATTTTTTATCTTATTTTTCATCTTATTTTTTATCTTATTTTTTATCTTAATTTAATTCTTTTTTTTCATCTTATTTTTCATCTTATTTTTATACTTATTTTTCATCTTATTTTTTTATTTTAATTTTATTCTTATTTTTCATCTTATTTTTATACTTATTTTTTATCTTATTTTTCATCTTATTTTTATACTAATTTTTCATCTTTTTTTTCATCTTATTTTTATACTTATTTTTCATCTTAATTTTTATCTTTTTTTTTTTATCTTATTTTTATATTTATTGTTCATCTTATTTTTATTCTTATTTTTTATCGTATTTTTATTATTATTCTTCTTATTTTTATCTTAATTTTTATACTTATTTTTTATCTTATTTTTCATCTTATTTTTTATCTTTTTTTTATCTTAATTTAATTCTTTTTTTTCATCTTATTTTTCATCTTATTTTTCATCTTATTTTTAAACTTATTTTTTATCTTATTTTTATTCTTATTTTTTTTCTTATTTTTCATCTTATTTTTCATCTTATTTTTCATCTTTTTTTGTTCTTATTTTTATTCTTATTTGTCATCTTATTTTTTATCTTATTGTTATACTTATTTTTTATCTTATTTTAATACTTATTTTTCATCTTATTTTTTTATCTTATTATTTATCTTATTTTTCATCTTATTTTTCATCTTATTTTTATTCTTATTTTTGTTCATTTTTTTTTATTATATTTTTATTTTTATTTTTATTCTTATTATTATTCTTATTTATCATCTTATTTTTCATCTTATTTTTATACTTATTTTTATACTTATTTTTTATCTTATTTTTATACTTATTTTTCATCTTATTTTTCATCTTATTTTTCATCTTATTTTTATACTTATTTTTATACTTATTTTTTATCTTATTTTTATACTTATTTTTCATCTTATTTTTCATCTTATTTTTATACTTATTTTTATACTTATTTTTTATCTTATTTTTATACTTATTTTTCATCTTATTTTTTTATCTTATTATTTATCTTATTTTTCATCTTATTTTTCATCTTATTTTTATTCTTATTTTTGTTCTTATTTTTTATCATATTTTTATTTTTATTTTTATTCTTATTATTATTCTTATTTATCATCTTATTTTTCATCTTATTTTTCATCTTATTTTTCATCGTATTTTTATACTTATTTTGCATCTTATTTTTCATCTTATTTTTTATCTTATTTTTATTCTTATTTTTAAACTTATTTTTCCGTATTTTTATTATTATTCTTCTTATTTTTATCTTAATTTTTATACTTATTTTTTATCTTATTTTTCATCTTATTTTTTATCTTATTTTTTATCTTAATTTAATTCTTTTTTTTCATCTTATTTTTCATCTTATTTTTATACTTATTTTTCATCTTATTTTTTTATTTTAATTTTATTCTTATTTTTCATCTTATTTTTATACTTATTTTTTATCTTATTTTTCATCTTATTTTTATACTAATTTTTCATCTTTTTTTTCATCTTATTTTTATACTTATTTTTCATCTTAATTTTTATCTTTTTTTTTTTATCTTATTTTTATATTTATTGTTCATCTTATTTTTATTCTTATTTTTTATCGTATTTTTATTATTATTCTTCTTATTTTTATCTTAATTTTTATACTTATTTTTTATCTTATTTTTCATCTTATTTTTTATCTTTTTTTTATCTTAATTTAATTCTTTTTTTTCATCTTATTTTTCATCTTATTTTTATTCTTATTTTTAAACTTATTTTTTATCTTATTTTTATTCTTATTTTTTTTCTTATTTTTCATCTTATTTTTCATCTTATTTTTCATCTTTTTTTGTTCTTATTTTTATTCTTATTTGTCATCTTATTTTTTATCTTATTGTTATACTTATTTTTTATCTTATTTTAATACTTATTTTTCATCTTATTTTTTTATCTTATTATTTATCTTATTTTTCATCTTATTTTTCATCTTATTTTTATTCTTATTTTTGTTCATTTTTTTTTATTATATTTTTATTTTTATTTTTATTCTTATTATTATTCTTATTTATCATCTTATTTTTCATCTTATTTTTATACTTATTTTTATACTTATTTTTTATCTTATTTTTATACTTATTTTTCATCTTATTTTTCATCTTATTTTTATACTTATTTTTATACTTATTTTTTATCTTATTTTTATACTTATTTTTCATCTTATTTTTCATCTTATTTTTATACTTATTTTTATACTTATTTTTTATCTTATTTTTATACTTATTTTTCATCTTATTTTTTTATCTTATTATTTATCTTATTTTTCATCTTATTTTTCATCTTATTTTTATTCTTATTTTTCATCTTATTTTTTAATCTTATTTTTATACTTATTTTGCATCCTATTTTTCATCTTATTTTTTATCTTATTTTTTATTCTTATTTTTAAACTTATTTTTCATCTTATTTTTATTCTTATTTTTTTTCTTCTTTTTCATCTTATTTTTATACTTATTTTTCATCTTTTTTTATTCTTATTTTTATTCTTATTTCTCATTTTATTTTTTATCTTATTGTTATACTTATTTTTTATCTTATTTTAATACTTATTTTTCATCCTTTTTTACATTTATTTTTATTCTTATATTTCATGTTATTTTTCTTTTATTTTTTATCTTATTTTAATACTTATTTTTCATCTTATTTTATTCTTATTTTTATACTTATTTTTATTCTTATTTTTATTCTTTTTTTATACTTATTTTACATGTTTTTTTTCAACCTTTTTTTTCATCTTATTTTTATACTTTTTCAATCTTATTTTTCATTTTATTATTATGTTTATTTTTCATCTTATTTTTCATCTTATTTTTCATCTTATTTATATATTTATTTTACATCTTATTTCTATCTTATTTTTATTCTTATTTTTATACTTATTTTTCATCTTATTTTTCATTTTATTTTTATTCTTCTTTTTCATCTTATTTTTAATCTTATTTTTATACTTATTTTACACCTTTTTTTATTTTTATTTTTATTCTTATTTTTCATCTTATTTTTTATCTTAATTTTATTCTTATTTTTATTCTTATTTTTCATCTTATTTTTATACTTATTTTTTATCCTATTTTTTATCTTTTTTATTCCTATTTTTATACTTATTTTTCATCTTATTTGTTTTCTTATTTTTTATCTTATTTTTCATTTTATTTTTTATCTTATTTTTATACTTATTTTTTCATCTTATTTTTTATCTTATTTTTTATCTTATTTTTCATCTTATTTTTATCTTTTTTTTTTTATCTTATTTTTATATTTATTGTTCATCTTATTTTTATTCTTATTTTTTATCGTATTTTTATTATTATTCTTCTTATTTTTATCTTAATTTTTATACTTATTTTTTATCTTATTTTTCATCTTATTTTTTATCTTATTTTTTATCTTAATTTAATTCTTTTTTTTCATCTTATTTTTCATCTTATTTTTATACTTATTTTTCATCTTATTTTTTTATTTTAATTTTATTCTTATTTTTCATCTTATTTTTATACTTATTTTTTATCTTATTTTTCATCTTATTTTTATACTAATTTTTCATCTTTTTTTTCATCTTATTTTTATACTTATTTTTCATCTTAATTTTTATCTTTTTTTTTTTATCTTATTTTTATATTTATTGTTCATCTTATTTTTATTCTTATTTTTTATCGTATTTTTATTATTATTCTTCTTATTTTTATCTTAATTTTTATACTTATTTTTTATCTTATTTTTCATCTTATTTTTTATCTTTTTTTTATCTTAATTTAATTCTTTTTTTTCATCTTATTTTTCATCTTATTTTTATTCTTATTTTTAAACTTATTTTTTATCTTATTTTTATTCTTATTTTTTTTCTTATTTTTCATCTTATTTTTCATCTTATTTTTCATCTTTTTTTGTTCTTATTTTTATTCTTATTTGTCATCTTATTTTTTATCTTATTGTTATACTTATTTTTTATCTTATTTTAATACTTATTTTTCATCTTATTTTTTTATCTTATTATTTATCTTATTTTTCATCTTATTTTTCATCTTATTTTTATTCTTATTTTTGTTCATTTTTTTTTATTATATTTTTATTTTTATTTTTATTCTTATTATTATTCTTATTTATCATCTTATTTTTCATCTTATTTTTATACTTATTTTTATACTTATTTTTTATCTTATTTTTATACTTATTTTTCATCTTATTTTTCATCTTATTTTTATACTTATTTTTATACTTATTTTTTATCTTATTTTTATACTTATTTTTCATCTTATTTTTCATCTTATTTTTATACTTATTTTTATACTTATTTTTTATCTTATTTTTATACTTATTTTTCATCTTATTTTTTTATCTTATTATTTATCTTATTTTTCATCTTATTTTTCATCTTATTTTTATTCTTATTTTTGTTCTTATTTTTTATCATATTTTTATTTTTATTTTTATTCTTATTATTATTCTTATTTATCATCTTATTTTTCATCTTATTTTTCATCTTATTTTTCATCGTATTTTTATACTTATTTTGCATCTTATTTTTCATCTTATTTTTTATCTTATTTTTATTCTTATTTTTAAACTCTTTTTTCATCTTATTTTTATTCTTATTTTTTTTCTTATTTTTCATCTTATTTTTATACTTATTTTTCATCTTTTTTTATTCTTATTTTTATTCTTATTTGTCATCTTATTTTTTATCTTATTGTTATACTTATTTTTTATCTTATTTTAATACTTATTTTTCATCTTATTTTTCATCTTATTTTTATACTTATTTTTTATCGTATTTTTATTCTTATTTTTATTCTTATTTTTTATCTTATTTTTTATCTGATTTTTATACTTATTTTTCATCTTATTTTTATACTTATTTTTTATCTTATTTTTATACTTATTTTTATACTTATTTTTTATCTTATTTTTATACTTATTTTTCATCTTATTTTTTTATCTTATTATTTATCTTATTTTTTATCTTATTTTTCATCTTATTTTTTATCTTATTTTTCATCTTATTTTTATACTTATTTTTATACTTATTTTTTATCTTATTTTTATTCTTATTTTTCATCTTATTTTTTATCTTATTGTTATACTTATTTTTTATCTTATTTTTATTCTTATTTTTTATCTGATTTTTTATCTGATTTTTATACTTATTTTTCATCTTATTTTTCAACTTATTTTTATACTTATTTTTTATCTTATTTTTATTCTTATTTTTCATCTTATTTTTTATCTTATTTTTTATTCTTATTTTTAAACTTATTTTTCATCTTATTTTTTATTTTAATTTTATTCTTATTTTTATTCTTATTTTTCATCTTATTTTTATACTTATTTTTTATCCTATTTTTTATCTTTTTTATTCCTATTTTTATACTTATTTTTCATCTTATTTGTTTTCTTATTTTTTATCTTATTTTTCATTTTATTTTTTATCTTATTTTTATACTTATTTTTTCATCTTATTTTTTATCTTATTTTTTATCTTATTTTTCATCTTATTTTTATCTTTTTTTTTTTTATCTTATTTTTATATTTATTGTTCATCTTATTTTTATTCTTATTTTTTATCGTATTTTTATTATTATTCTTCTTATTTTTATCTTAATTTTTATACTTATTTTTTATCTTATTTTTCATCTTATTTTTTATCTTATTTTTTATCTTAATTTAATTCTTTTTTTTCATCTTATTTTTCATCTTATTTTTATTCTTATTTTACATCTTTTTTTATTCTTATTTTTATTCTTATTTTTCATCTTATTTTTTAATCTTATTTTTATACTTATTTTGCATCCTATTTTTCATCTTATTTTTTATCTTATTTTTTATTCTTATTTTTATACTTTTTTTTCATCTTTTTTTATTCTTATTTTTATTCTTATTTGTCATCTTATTTTTTATCTTATTGTTATACTTATTTTTTATCTTATTTTAATACTTATTTTTCATCTTATTTTTATACTTTTTTAATCTTATTTTTCATCTTATTATTATGTTTATTTTTTCATCTTATTTTTCATCCTACTTTTATTCTTATTTATATATTTATTTTACATCTTATTTTTTATCTTATTTTTATTCTTATTTTTATACTTATTTTTCATCTTATTTTTTATTTTAATTTTATTCTTATTTTTATTCTTATTTTTCATCTTATTTTTATACTTATTTTTTATCCTATTTTTTATCTTTTTTATTCCTATTTTTATACTTATTTTTCATCTTATTTGTTTTCTTATTTTTTATCTTATTTTTCATTTTATTTTTTATCTTATTTTTATACTTATTTTTTCATCTTATTTTTTATCTTATTTTTTATCTTATTTTTCATCTTATTTTTATCTTTTTTTTTTTTATCTTATTTTTATATTTATTGTTCATCTTATTTTTATTCTTATTTTTTATCGTATTTTTATTATTATTCTTCTTATTTTTATCTTAATTTTTATACTTATTTTTTATCTTATTTTTCATCTTATTTTTTATCTTATTTTTTATCTTAATTTAATTCTTTTTTTTCATCTTATTTTTCATCTTATTTTTATTCTTATTTTACATCTTTTTTTATTCTTATTTTTAGTCTTATTTTTCATCTTATTTTTTAATCTTATTTTTATACTTATTTTGCATCCTATTTTTCATCTTATTTTTTATCTTATTTTTTATTCTTATTTTTAAACTTTATTTTCATCTTATTTTTATTCTTATTTTTTTTCTTCTTTTTCATCTTATTTTTATACTTATTTTTCATCTTTTTTTATTCTTATTTTTATTCTTATTTGTCATTTTATTTTTTATCTTATTGTTATACTTATTTTTTATCTTATTTTAATACTTATTTTTCATCCTTTTTTACATTTATTTTTATTCTTATATTTCATGTTATTTTTCTTTTATTTTTTATCTTATTTTAATACTTATTTTTCATCTTATTTTATTCTTATTTTTATACTTATTTTTATTCTTATTTTTATTCTTTTTTTATACTTATTTTACATGGTTTTTTTCAACCTTTTTTTTCATCTTATTTTTATACTTTTTCAATCTTATTTTTCATTTTATTATTATGTTTATTTTTCATCTTATTTTTCATCTTATTTTTCATCTTATTTATATATTTATTTTACATCTTATTTCTATCTTATTTTTATTCTTATTTTTATACTTATTTTTCATCTTATTTTTCATTTTATTTTTATTCTTCTTTTTCATCTTATTTTTAATCTTATTTTTATACTTATTTTACACCTTTTTTTATTTTTATTCTTATTTTTCATCTTATTTTTTATCTTATTTTTATACTTATTTTGCATCTTATTTTTCATCTTATTTTTTATCTTATTTTTTATTCTTATTTTTATACTTATTTTTATACTTATTTTTTATCTTATTTTTATACTTATTTTTCATCTTATTTTTTATCTTAATTTTATTCTTATTTTTATTCTTATTTTTCATCTTATTTTTATACTTATTTTTTATCCTATTTTTTATCTTTTTTATTCCTATTTTTATACTTATTTTTCATCTTATTTGTTTTCTTATTTTTTATCTTATTTTTCATTTTATTTTTTATCTTATTTTTATACTTATTTTTTCATCTTATTTTTTATCTTATTTTTTATCTTATTTTTCATCTTATTTTTATCTTTTTTTTTTTTATCTTATTTTTATATTTATTGTTCATCTTATTTTTATTCTTATTTTTTATCGTATTTTTATTATTATTATTCTTATTTTTATCTTAATTTTTATACTTATTTTTTATCTTATTTTTCATCTTATTTTTTATCTTTTTTTTATCTTAATTTAATTCTTTTTTTTCATCTTATTTTTCATCTTATTTTTATTCTTATTTTACATCTTTTTTTATTCTTATTTTTATTCTTATTTTTCATCTTATTTTTTAATCTTATTTTTATACTTATTTTGCATCCTATTTTTCATCTTATTTTTTATCTTATTTTTTATTCTTATTTTTAAACTTATTTTTCATCTTATTTTTATTCTTATTTTTTTTCTTCTTTTTCATCTTATTTTTATACTTATTTTTCATCTTTTTTTATTCTTATTTTTATTCTTATTTGTCATTTTATTTTTTATCTTATTGTTATACTTATTTTTTATCTTATTTTAATACTTATTTTTCATCCTTTTTTACATTTATTTTTATTCTTATATTTCATGTTATTTTTCTTTTATTTTTTATCTTATTTTAATACTTATTTTTCATCTTATTTTATTCTTATTTTTATACTTATTTTTATTCTTATTTTTATTCTTTTTTTATACTTATTTTACATGTTTTTTTTCAACCTTTTTTTTCATCTTATTTTTATACTTTTTCAATCTTATTTTTCATTTTATTATTATGTTTATTTTTCATCTTATTTTTCATCTTATTTTTCATCTTATTTATATATTTATTTTACATCTTATTTCTATCTTATTTTTATTCTTATTTTTATACTTATTTTTCATCTTATTTTTCATTTTATTTTTATTCTTATTTTTATTCTTTTTTTATACTTATTTTACATGTTTTTTTTCAACCTTTTTTTTCATCTTATTTTTATACTTTTTCAATCTTATTTTTCATTTTATTATTATGTTTATTTTTCATCTTATTTTTCATCTTATTTTTCATCTTATTTATATATTTATTTTACATCTTATTTCTATCTTATTTTTATTCTTATTTTTATACTTATTTTTCATCTTATTTTTCATTTTATTTTTATTCTTCTTTTTCATCTTCTTTTTAATCTTATTTTTATACTTATTTTACACCTTTTTTTATTTTTATTTTTATTCTTATTTTTCATCTTATTTTTTATCTTATTTTTATACTTATTTTGCATCTTATTTTTCATCTTATTTTTTATCTTATTTTTTATTCTTATTTTTATACTTATTTTTATACTTATTTTTTATCTTATTTTTATACTTATTTTTCATCTTATTTTTTATCTTAATTTTATTCTTATTTTTATTCTTATTTTTCATCTTATTTTTATACTTATTTTTTATCCTATATTTTATCTTTTTTATTCCTATTTTTATACTTATTTTTCATCTTATTTGTTTTCTTATTTTTTATCTTATTTTTCATTTTATTTTTTATCTTATTTTTATACTTATTTTTTCATCTTATTTTTTATCTTATTTTTTATCTTATTTTTCATCTTATTTTTATCTTTTTTTTTTTTATCTTATTTTTATATTTATTGTTCATCTTATTTTTATTCTTATTTTTTATCGTATTTTTATTATTATTCTTCTTATTTTTATCTTAATTTTTATACTTATTTTTTATCTTATTTTTCATGTTATTTTTTATCTTATTTTTTATCTTAATTTAATTCTTTTTTTTCATCTTATTTTTCATCTTATTTTTATACTTATTTTTCATCTTATTTTTTTATTTTAATTTTATTCTTATTTTTCATCTTATTTTTATACTTATTTTTCATCTTATTTTTCATCTTATTTTTATTCTTATTTTACATCTTTTTTTATTCTTATTTTTATTCTTATTTTTCATCTTATTTTTTAATCTTATTTTTATACTTATTTTGCATCCTATTTTTCATCTTATTTTTTATCTTATTTTTTATTCTTATTTTTAAACTTATTTTTCATCTTATTTTTATTCTTATTTTTTTTCTTCTTTTTCATCTTATTTTTATACTTATTTTTCATCTTTTTTTATTCTTATTTTTATTCTTATTTGTCATTTTATTTTTTATCTTATTGTTATACTTATTTTTTATCTTATTTTAATACTTATTTTTCATCCTTTTTTACATTTATTTTTATTCTTATATTTCATGTTATTTTTCTTTTATTTTTTATCTTATTTTAATACTTATTTTTCATCTTATTTTATTCTTATTTTTATACTTATTTTTATTCTTATTTTTATTCTTTTTTTATACTTATTTTACATGTTTTTTTTCAACCTTTTTTTTCATCTTATTTTTATACTTTTTCAATCTTATTTTTCATTTTATTATTATGTTTATTTTTCATCTTATTTTTCATCTTATTTTTCATCTTATTTATATATTTATTTTACATCTTATTTCTATCTTATTTTTATTCTTATTTTTATACTTATTTTTCATCTTATTTTTCATTTTATTTTTATTCTTCTTTTTCATCTTATTTTTTATCTTATTTTTATACTTATTTTGCATCTTATTTTTCATCTTAATTTTATTCTTTTTTTTATTCTTATTTTTCATCTTATTTTTATACTTATTTTTTATCCTATTTTTATACTTATTTTTCATCTTATTTTTTATCTTAATTTTATTCTTATTTTTATTCTTATTTTTCATCTTATTTTTATACTTATTTTTTATCCTATTTTTTATCTTTTTTATTCCTATTTTTATACTTATTTTTCATCTTATTTGTTTTCTTATTTTTTATCTTATTTTTCATTTTATTTTTTATCTTATTTTTATACTTATTTTTTCATCTTATTTTTTATCTTATTTTTTATCTTATTTTTCATCTTATTTTTATCTTTTTTTTTTTTATCTTATTTTTATATTTATTGTTCATCTTATTTTTATTCTTATTTTTTATCGTATTTTTATTATTATTCTTCTTATTTTTATCTTAATTTTTATACTTATTTTTTATCTTATTTTTCATCTTATTTTTTATCTTATTTTTTATCTTAATTTAATTCTTTTTTTTCATCTTATTTTTCATCTTATTTTTATACTTATTTTTCATCTTATTTTTTTATTTTAATTTTATTCTTATTTTTCATCTTATTTTTATACTTATTTTTTATCTTATTTTTCATCTTATTTTTATACTAATTTTTCATCTTTTTTTTCATCTTATTTTTATACTTATTTTTCATCTTAATTTTTATCTTTTTTTTTTTATCTTATTTTTATATTTATTGTTTATCTTATTTTTATTCTTATTTTTTATCGTATTTTTATTATTATTCTTCTTATTTTTATCTTAATTTTTATACTTATTTTTTATCTTATTTTTCATCTTATTTTTTATCTTTTTTTTATCTTAATTTAATTCTTTTTTTTCATCTTATTTTTCATCTTATTTTTATACTTATTTTTCATCTTATTTTTTTATTTTAATTTTATTCTTATTTTTCATCTTATTTTTATACTTATTTTTTATCTTATTTTTCATCTTATTTTTATACTTATTTTTTATCTTAATTTTAATCTTATTTTTTGTCTTATTTTTATACTTATTTTTTATTTTATTTTTATTCTTATTTTTTATCGTAATTTTATTTTTATTTTTATTCTTATTTTTCATCTTATTTTTTATCTTATTGTTATACTTATTTTTTATCTTATTTTAATACTTATTTTTCATCTTATTTTATTCTTATTTTTATACTTATTTTTATTCTTATTTTTATTATTTTTTATACTTATTTTACATGTTTTTTTTCAACCTTTTTTTTCATCTTATTTTTATACTTTTTCAATCTTATTTTTCATTTTATTATTATGTTTATTTTTCATCTTATTTTTCATCTTATTTTTCATCTTATTTATATATTTATTTTACATCTTATTTCTATCTTATTTTTATTCTTATTTTTATACTTATTTTTCATCTTATTTTTCATTTTATTTTTATTCTTCTTATTCATCTTATTTTTCATCTTATTTTTATACTTTTTTAATCTTATTTTTCATCTTATTATTATGTTTATTTTTTTATCTTATTTTTCATCTTACTTTTATTCTTATTTATATACTTATTTTACATCTTTTTTTATTCTTATTTTTATTCTTATTTTTCATCTTATTTTTTATCTTATTTTTATACTTATTTTGCATCTTATTTTTCATCTTATTTTTTATCTTATTTTTTATTCTTATTTTTAAACTTATTTTTCATCTTATTTTTATTCTTATTTTTTTTCTTATTTTTCATCTTAATTTTATACTTATTTTTCATCTTTTTTTATTCTTATTTTTATTCTTTTTTGTCATCTTATTTTTTATCTTATTGTTATACTTATTTTTTATCTTATTTTTATTCTTATTTTTTATCTTATTTTTTATCTGATTTTTATACTTATTTTTCAACTTATTTTTCATTTTATTTTTATTCTTCTTTTACATCTTATTTTTAATCTTATTTTTATACTTATTTTACACCTTTTTTATTTTTATTTTTATTCTTATTTTTTATCTTATTTTTATACTTATTTTGCATCTTATTTTTCATCTTATTTTTTATCTTATTTTTTATTCTTATTTTTATACTTATTTTTCATCTTATTTTTTATCTTATTTTTATACATATTTTTCATCTTATTTTTTATCTTATTTTTCATCTTATTTTTATACTTTTTTAATCTTATTTTTCATCTTATTATTATGTTTATTTTTTCATCTTATTTTTCATCTTACTTTTATTCTTATTTATATACTTATTTTGCATCTTTTTTTATTCTTATTTTTATTCTTATTTTTCATCTTATTTTTTATCTTATTTTTATACTTATTTTGCATCTTATTTTTCATCTTATTTTTTATCTTATTTTTTATTCTTATTTTTAAACTTATTTTTTATCTTATTTTAATACTTATTTTTCATCTTATTTTTATACTTTTTTAATCTTATTTTTCATCTTATTATTATGTTTATTTTTTCATCTTATTTTTCATCCTACTTTTATTCTTATTTATATATTTATTTTACATCTTATTTTTTATCTTATTTTTATTCTTATTTTTATACTTATTTTTCATCTTATTTTTCATCTTATTTTTATTCTTATTTTACATCTTTTTTTATTCTTATTTTTATTCTTATTTTTCATCTTATTTTTTATCTTATTTTTATACTTATTTTTTATCTTATTTTAATACTTATTTTTCATCCTTTTTTACATTTATTTTTATTCTTATATTTCATGTTATTTTTCTTTTATTTTTTATCTTATTTTAATACTTATTTTTCATCTTATTTTATTCTTATTTTTATACTTATTTTTATTCTTATTTTTATTCTTTTTTTATACTTATTTTACATGTTTTTTTTCAACCTTTTTTTTCATCTTATTTTTATACTTTTTTAATCTTATTTTTCATTTTATTATTTTGTTTATTTTTCATCTTATTTTTCATCTTATTTTTCATCTTATTTATATATTTATTTTACATCTTATTTCTATCTTATTTTTATTCTTATTTTTATACTTATTTTTCATCTTATTTTTCATTTTATTTTTATTCTTCTTTTTCATCTTATTTTTAATCTTATTTTTATACTTATTTTACACCTTTTTTTATTTTTATTTTTATTCTTATTTTTCATCTTATTTTTTATCTTATTTTTATACTTATTTTTTATCTTATTTTAATACTTATTTTTCATCTTATTTTTTATCTTATTTTTATACTTATTTTTCATCCTTTTTACATTTATTTTTATTCTTATTTTTCATCTTATTTTTCTCTTATTTTTCATCTTATTTTTATACTTATTTTCATTTTTTTTTTTATCTTATTTTTTATTCTTATTTTTAAACTTATTTTTCATCTTATATTTATTCTTATTTTTTTTCTTATTTTTCATCTTATTTTTATACTTATTTTTTCATCTTTTTTTATTCTTATTTTTATTCTTATTTGTCATCTTATTTTTTATCTTATTGTTATACTTATTTTTTATCTTATTTTAATACTTATTTTTCATCTTATTTTTATACTTTTTTAATCTTATTTTTCATCTTATTATTATGTTTATTTTTTCATCTTATTTTTCATCCTACTTTTATTCTTATTTATATATTTATTTTACATCTTATTTTTTATCTTATTTTTATTCTTATTTTTATACTTATTTTTCATCTTATTTTTCATCCTACTTTTATTCTTATTTATATATTTATTTTACATCTTATTTTTCATTTTATTTTTTATCTTATTTTTTATTCTTATTTTTATACTTATTTTTATACTTATTTTTATTCTTATTTTTATACTTATTTTTTATCCTATTTTTTATCTTTTTTTATTCCTATTTTTATACCTATTTTTCATCTTATTTGTTTTCTTATTTTTTATCTTATTTTTCATTTTATTTTTTATCTTATTTTTATACTTATTTTTTCATCTTATTTTTTATCTTATTTTTTATCTTATTTTTCATCTTATTTTTATACAAATTTTTCATCTTTTTTTTTCATCTTATTTTTATACTTATTTTTCATCTTAATTTTTATCTTTTTTTTTTTATCTTATTTTTATATTTATTGTTCATCTTATTTTTATTCTTATTTTTTATCGTATTTTTATTATTATTATTATTATTTTTTATCTTAATTTTTATACTTATTTTTTATCTTATTTGTCATCTTATTTTTTATCTTATTTTTTATTCTTATTTTTATACTTATTTTTATACTTATTTTTATTCTTATTTTTATACTTATTTTTTATCCTATTTTTTATCTTTTTTTATTCCTATTTTTATACTTATTTTTCATCTTATTTGTTTTCTTATTTTTTATCTTATTTTTCATTTTATTTTTTATCTTATTTTTATACTTATTTTTTCATCTTATTTTTTATCTTATTTTTTATCTTATTTTTCATCTTATTTTTATACAAATTTTTCATCTTTTTTTTTTATCTTATTTTTATACTTATTTTTCATCTTATTTTTTATCTTAATTTTATTCTTATTTTTATTCTTATTTTTCATCTTATTTTTATACTTATTTTACATGTTTTTTTTCAACCTTTTTTTTCATCTTATTTTTATACTTTTTCAATCTTATTTTTCATTTTATTATTATGTTTATTTTTCATCTTATTTTTCATCTTATTTTTCATCTTATTTATATATTTATTTTACATCTTATTTCTATCTTATTTTTATTCTTATTTTTATACTTATTTTTTATCTTTTTTTTATACTTATTTTTTATCCTATTTTTTATCTTTTTTATTCCTATTTTTATACTTATTTTTCATCTTATTTGTTTTCTTATTTTTTATCTTATTTTTCATTTTATTTTTTATCTTATTTTTATACTTATTTTTTCATCTTATTTTTTATCTTATTTTTTATCTTATTTTTCATCTTATTTTTATCTTTTTTTTTTATCTTATTTTTATATTTATTGTTCATCTTATTTTTATTCTTATTTTTTATCGTATTTTTATTATTATTCTTCTTATTTTTATCTTAATTTTTATACTTATTTTTTATCTTATTTTTCATCTTATTTTTTATCTTATTTTTTATCTTAATTTAATTCTTTTTTTTCATCTTATTTTTCATCTTATTTTTATACTTATTTTTCATCTTATTTTTATACTTATTTTTTATCTTAATTTTAATCTTATTTTTTGTCTTATTTTTATACTTATTTTTTATTTTATTTTTATTCTTATTTTTTATCGTAATTTTATTTTTATTTTTATTCTTATTTTTATTCTTATTTTTCATCTTATTTTTATTCTTATTTTTATACTTATTTTTATTCTTATTTTAATTCTTATTTTTATACTTATTTTTTATCTGATTTGTTTTCTTATTTTTTATCTTATTTTTTTTTCTTATTTTTCATCTTATTTTTATACTTATTTTTCATCTTTTTTTATTCTTATTTTTATTTTTATTTGTCATCTTATTTTTTATCTTATTTTTATACTTATTTTTTATCTTATTTTTATACTTATTTTTCATCTTATTTTTATTCTTATCTTTATACTTATTTTTCATATTTTTTTATACTTATTTTTATACTTATTTTTTATCTTATTTTTATACATATTTTTCATCTTATTTTTTATCTTATTTTTCATCTTATTTTTATACTTTTTTAATCTTATTTTTCATCTTATTATTATGGTTTTTTTTCATCTTATTTTTCATCTTACTTTTATTCTTATTTATATACTTATTTTACATCTTTTTTTATTCTTATTTTTATTCTTATTTTTGTTCTTATTTTTTATCATATTTTTATTTTTATTTTTATTCTTATTATTATTCTTATTTATCATCTTATTTTTCATCTTATTTTTCATCTTATTTTTCATCTTATTTTTATACTTATTTTTCATCTTTTTTTATTCTTATTTTTATTCTTATTTGTCATCTTATTTTTTATCTTATTGTTATACTTATTTTTTATCTTATTTTAATACTTATTTTTCATCTTATTTTTCATCTTATTTTTATACTTATTTTTTATCGTATTTTTATTCTTATTTTTATTCTTATTTTTTATCTGATTTTTTATTTGATTTTTATACTTATTTTTCATCTTATTTTTCATCTTATTTTTATACTTATTTTTCATCTTATTTTTATACTTATTTTTATACTTATTTTTTATCTTATTTTTATACTTATTTTTCATCTTATTTTTCATCTTATTTTTATACTTATTTTTAATCTTATTTTTATACTTATTTTTCATCTTATTTTTCATCTTATTTTTATACTTATTTTTATACTTATTTTTTATCTTATTTTTATACTTATTTTTTTATCTTATTATTTATCTTTTTTTTCATCTTATTTTTCATCTTATTTTTATTCTTATTTTTGTTCTTATTTTTTATCATATTTTTATTTTTATTTTTATTCTTATTATTATTCTTATTTATCATCTTATTTTTCATCTTATTTTTCATCTTATTTTTCATCTTATTTTTATACTTATTTTTTATCTTATTTTTCATCTTATTTTTTATCTTATTTTTCATCTTATTTTTATACTTATTTTTATACTTATTTTTTATCTTATTTTTATTCTTATTTTTCATCTTATTTTTTATCTTATTGTTATACTTATTTTTTATCTTATTTTTATTCTTATTTTTTATCTGATTTTTTATCTGATTTTTATACTTATTTTTCATCTTATTTTTCAACTTATTTTTATACTTATTTTTTATCTTATTTTTATTCTTATTTTTCATCTTATTTTTTATCTTATTTTTTATTCTTATTTTTAAACTTATTTTTCATCTTATTTTTATACTTATTTTTCATCTTTTTTTATTCTTATTTTTTTTCTTCTTTTTCATCTTATTGTTATACTTATTTTTTATCTTATTTTAATACTTATTTTTCATCCTTTTTTACATTTATTTTTATTCTTATATTTCATGTTATTTTTCTTTTATTTTTTATCTTATTTTAATACTTATTTTTCATCTTATTTTATTCTTATTTTTATACTTATTTTTATTCTTATTTTTATTCTTTTTTTATACTTATTTTACATGTTTTTTTTCAACCTTTTTTTTCATCTTATTTTTATACTTTTTCAATCTTATTTTTCATTTTATTATTATGTTTATTTTTCATCTTATTTTTCATTTTATTTTTCATCTTATTTATATATTTATTTTACATCTTATTTCTATCTTATTTTTATACTTATTTTTATACTTATTTTTTATCTTATTTTTATACATATTTTTCATCTTATTTTTTATCTTATTTTTCATCTTATTTTTATACTTTTTTAATCTTATTTTTCATCTTATTATTATGTTTTTTTTTCATCTTATTTTTTATCTTACTTTTATTCTTATTTATATACTTATTTTACATCTTTTTTTATTCTTATTTTTATTCTTATTTTTCATCTTATTTTTTATCTTATTTTTATACTTATTTTGCATCTTATTTTTCATCTTATTTTTTATCTTATTTTTATTCTTATTTTTAAACTTATTTTTTATCTTATTTTTATTCTTATTTTTTTTCTTATTTTTCATCTTATTTTTCATCTTTTTTTATTCTTATTTTTATTCTTATTTGTCATCTTATTTTTTATCTTATTGTTATACTTATTTTTTATCTTATTTTAATACTTATTTTTCATCTTATTTTTTTATCTTATTATTTATCTTATTTTTCATCTTATTTTTCATCTTATTTTTCATCTTATTTATATATTTATTTTACATCTTATTTCTATCTTATTTTTATTCTTATTTTTATACTTATTTTTTATCTTTTTTTTATACTTATTTTTTATCCTATTTTTTATCTTTTTTATTCCTATTTTTATACTTATTTTTCATCTTATTTGTTTTCTTATTTTTTATCTTATTTTTCATTTTATTTTTTATCTTATTTTTATACTTATTTTTTCATCTTATTTTTTATCTTATTTTTTATCTTATTTTTTATCTTATTTTTATCTTTTTTTTTTTATCTTATTTTTATATTTATTGTTCATCTTATTTTTATTCTTATTTTTTATCGTATTTTTATTATTATTCTTCTTATTTTTATCTTAATTTTTATACTTATTTTTTATCTTATTTTTCATCTTATTTTTTATCTTATTTTTTATCTTAATTTAATTCTTTTTTTTCATCTTATTTTTCATCTTATTTTTATACTTATTTTTCATCTTATTTTTATACTTATTTTTTATCTTAATTTTAATCTTATTTTTTGTCTTATTTTTATACTTATTTTTTATCTTATTTTTATACTTATTTTTCATCCTTTTTACATTTATTTTTATTCTTATTTTTCATCTTATTTTTCTCTTATTTTTCATCTTATTTTTATACTTATTTTCATTTTTTTTTTTATCTTATTTTTTATTCTTATTTTTAAACTTATTTTTCATCTTATATTTATTCTTATTTTTTTTCTTATTTTTCATCTTATTTTTATACTTATTTTTTCATCTTTTTTTATTCTTATTTTTATTCTTATTTGTCATCTTATTTTTTATCTTATTGTTATACTTATTTTTTATCTTATTTTAATACTTATTTTTCATCTTATTTTTATACTTTTTTAATCTTATTTTTCATCTTATTATTATGTTTATTTTTTCATCTTATTTTTCATCCTACTTTTATTCTTATTTATATATTTATTTTACATCTTATTTTTTATCTTATTTTTATTCTTATTTTTATACTTATTTTTCATCTTATTTTTCATCCTACTTTTATTCTTATTTATATATTTATTTTACATCTTATTTTTCATTTTATTTTTTATCTTATTTTTTATTCTTATTTTTATACTTATTTTTATACTTATTTTTATTCTTATTTTTATACTTATTTTTTATCCTATTTTTTATCTTTTTTTATTCCTATTTTTATACCTATTTTTCATCTTATTTGTTTTCTTATTTTTTATCTTATTTTTCATTTTATTTTTTATCTTATTTTTATACTTATTTTTTCATCTTATTTTTTATCTTATTTTTTATCTTATTTTTCATCTTATTTTTATACAAATTTTTCATCTTTTTTTTTCATCTTATTTTTATACTTATTTTTCATCTTAATTTTTATCTTTTTTTTTTTATCTTATTTTTATATTTATTGTTCATCTTATTTTTATTCTTATTTTTTATCGTATTTTTATTATTATTATTATTATTTTTTATCTTAATTTTTATACTTATTTTTTATCTTATTTGTCATCTTATTTTTTATCTTATTTTTTATTCTTATTTTTATACTTATTTTTATACTTATTTTTATTCTTATTTTTATACTTATTTTTTATCCTATTTTTTATCTTTTTTTATTCCTATTTTTATACTTATTTTTCATCTTATTTGTTTTCTTATTTTTTATCTTATTTTTCATTTTATTTTTTATCTTATTTTTATACTTATTTTTTCATCTTATTTTTTATCTTATTTTTTATCTTATTTTTCATCTTATTTTTATACAAATTTTTCATCTTTTTTTTTTATCTTATTTTTATACTTATTTTTCATCTTATTTTTTATCTTAATTTTATTCTTATTTTTATTCTTATTTTTCATCTTATTTTTATACTTATTTTACATGTTTTTTTTCAACCTTTTTTTTCATCTTATTTTTATACTTTTTCAATCTTATTTTTCATTTTATTATTATGTTTATTTTTCATCTTATTTTTCATCTTATTTTTCATCTTATTTATATATTTATTTTACATCTTATTTCTATCTTATTTTTATTCTTATTTTTATACTTATTTTTTATCTTTTTTTTATACTTATTTTTTATCCTATTTTTTATCTTTTTTATTCCTATTTTTATACTTATTTTTCATCTTATTTGTTTTCTTATTTTTTATCTTATTTTTCATTTTATTTTTTATCTTATTTTTATACTTATTTTTTCATCTTATTTTTTATCTTATTTTTTATCTTATTTTTCATCTTATTTTTATCTTTTTTTTTTATCTTATTTTTATATTTATTGTTCATCTTATTTTTATTCTTATTTTTTATCGTATTTTTATTATTATTCTTCTTATTTTTATCTTAATTTTTATACTTATTTTTTATCTTATTTTTCATCTTATTTTTTATCTTATTTTTTATCTTAATTTAATTCTTTTTTTTCATCTTATTTTTCATCTTATTTTTATACTTATTTTTCATCTTATTTTTATACTTATTTTTTATCTTAATTTTAATCTTATTTTTTGTCTTATTTTTATACTTATTTTTTATTTTATTTTTATTCTTATTTTTTATCGTAATTTTATTTTTATTTTTATTCTTATTTTTATTCTTATTTTTCATCTTATTTTTATTCTTATTTTTATACTTATTTTTATTCTTATTTTAATTCTTATTTTTATACTTATTTTTTATCTGATTTGTTTTCTTATTTTTTATCTTATTTTTTTTTCTTATTTTTCATCTTATTTTTATACTTATTTTTCATCTTTTTTTATTCTTATTTTTATTTTTATTTGTCATCTTATTTTTTATCTTATTTTTATACTTATTTTTTATCTTATTTTTATACTTATTTTTCATCTTATTTTTATTCTTATCTTTATACTTATTTTTCATATTTTTTTATACTTATTTTTATACTTATTTTTTATCTTATTTTTATACATATTTTTCATCTTATTTTTTATCTTATTTTTCATCTTATTTTTATACTTTTTTAATCTTATTTTTCATCTTATTATTATGGTTTTTTTTCATCTTATTTTTCATCTTACTTTTATTCTTATTTATATACTTATTTTACATCTTTTTTTATTCTTATTTTTATTCTTATTTTTGTTCTTATTTTTTATCATATTTTTATTTTTATTTTTATTCTTATTATTATTCTTATTTATCATCTTATTTTTCATCTTATTTTTCATCTTATTTTTCATCTTATTTTTATACTTATTTTTCATCTTTTTTTATTCTTATTTTTATTCTTATTTGTCATCTTATTTTTTATCTTATTGTTATACTTATTTTTTATCTTATTTTAATACTTATTTTTCATCTTATTTTTCATCTTATTTTTATACTTATTTTTTATCGTATTTTTATTCTTATTTTTATTCTTATTTTTTATCTGATTTTTTATTTGATTTTTATACTTATTTTTCATCTTATTTTTCATCTTATTTTTATACTTATTTTTCATCTTATTTTTATACTTATTTTTATACTTATTTTTTATCTTATTTTTATACTTATTTTTCATCTTATTTTTCATCTTATTTTTATACTTATTTTTAATCTTATTTTTATACTTATTTTTCATCTTATTTTTCATCTTATTTTTATACTTATTTTTATACTTATTTTTTATCTTATTTTTATACTTATTTTTTTATCTTATTATTTATCTTTTTTTTCATCTTATTTTTCATCTTATTTTTATTCTTATTTTTGTTCTTATTTTTTATCATATTTTTATTTTTATTTTTATTCTTATTATTATTCTTATTTATCATCTTATTTTTCATCTTATTTTTCATCTTATTTTTCATCTTATTTTTATACTTATTTTTTATCTTATTTTTCATCTTATTTTTTATCTTATTTTTCATCTTATTTTTATACTTATTTTTATACTTATTTTTTATCTTATTTTTATTCTTATTTTTCATCTTATTTTTTATCTTATTGTTATACTTATTTTTTATCTTATTTTTATTCTTATTTTTTATCTGATTTTTTATCTGATTTTTATACTTATTTTTCATCTTATTTTTCAACTTATTTTTATACTTATTTTTTATCTTATTTTTATTCTTATTTTTCATCTTATTTTTTATCTTATTTTTTATTCTTATTTTTAAACTTATTTTTCATCTTATTTTTATACTTATTTTTCATCTTTTTTTATTCTTATTTTTTTTCTTCTTTTTCATCTTATTGTTATACTTATTTTTTATCTTATTTTAATACTTATTTTTCATCCTTTTTTACATTTATTTTTATTCTTATATTTCATGTTATTTTTCTTTTATTTTTTATCTTATTTTAATACTTATTTTTCATCTTATTTTATTCTTATTTTTATACTTATTTTTATTCTTATTTTTATTCTTTTTTTATACTTATTTTACATGTTTTTTTTCAACCTTTTTTTTCATCTTATTTTTATACTTTTTCAATCTTATTTTTCATTTTATTATTATGTTTATTTTTCATCTTATTTTTCATTTTATTTTTCATCTTATTTATATATTTATTTTACATCTTATTTCTATCTTATTTTTATACTTATTTTTATACTTATTTTTTATCTTATTTTTATACATATTTTTCATCTTATTTTTTATCTTATTTTTCATCTTATTTTTATACTTTTTTAATCTTATTTTTCATCTTATTATTATGTTTTTTTTTCATCTTATTTTTTATCTTACTTTTATTCTTATTTATATACTTATTTTACATCTTTTTTTATTCTTATTTTTATTCTTATTTTTCATTTTATTTTTTATCTTATTTTTATACTTATTTTGCATCTTATTTTTCATCTTATTTTTTATCTTATTTTTATTCTTATTTTTAAACTTATTTTTTATCTTATTTTTATTCTTATTTTTTTTCTTATTTTTCATCTTATTTTTCATCTTTTTTTATTCTTATTTTTATTCTTATTTGTCATCTTATTTTTTATCTTATTGTTATACTTATTTTTTATCTTATTTTAATACTTATTTTTCATCTTATTTTTTTATCTTATTATTTATCTTATTTTTCATCTTATTTTTCATCTTATTTTTCATCTTATTTATATATTTATTTTACATCTTATTTCTATCTTATTTTTATTCTTATTTTTATACTTATTTTTTATCTTTTTTTTATACTTATTTTTTATCCTATTTTTTATCTTTTTTATTCCTATTTTTATACTTATTTTTCATCTTATTTGTTTTCTTATTTTTTATCTTATTTTTCATTTTATTTTTTATCTTATTTTTATACTTATTTTTTCATCTTATTTTTTATCTTATTTTTTATCTTATTTTTTATCTTATTTTTATCTTTTTTTTTTTATCTTATTTTTATATTTATTGTTCATCTTATTTTTATTCTTATTTTTTATCGTATTTTTATTATTATTCTTCTTATTTTTATCTTAATTTTTATACTTATTTTTTATCTTATTTTTCATCTTATTTTTTATCTTATTTTTTATCTTAATTTAATTCTTTTTTTTCATCTTATTTTTCATCTTATTTTTATACTTATTTTTCATCTTATTTTTATACTTATTTTTTATCTTAATTTTAATCTTATTTTTTGTCTTATTTTTATACTTATTTTTTATTTTATTTTTATTCTTATTTTTTATCGTAATTTTATTTTTATTTTTATTCTTATTTTTATTCTTATTTTTCATCTTATTTTTATTCTTATTTTTATACTTATTTTTATTCTTATTTTAATTCTTATTTTTATACTTATTTTTTATCTGATTTGTTTTCTTATTTTTTATCTTATTTTTTTTTCTTATTTTTCATCTTATTTTTATACTTATTTTTCATCTTTTTTTATTCTTATTTTTATTTTTATTTGTCATCTTATTTTTTATCTTATTTTTATACTTATTTTTTATCTTATTTTTATACTTATTTTTCATCTTATTTTTATTCTTATCTTTATACTTATTTTTCATATTTTTTTATACTTATTTTTATACTTATTTTTTATCTTATTTTTATACATATTTTTCATCTTATTTTTTATCTTATTTTTCATCTTATTTTTATACTTTTTTAATCTTATTTTTCATCTTATTATTATGGTTTTTTTTCATCTTATTTTTCATCTTACTTTTATTCTTATTTATATACTTATTTTACATCTTTTTTTATTCTTATTTTTATTCTTATTTTTGTTCTTATTTTTTATCATATTTTTATTTTTATTTTTATTCTTATTATTATTCTTATTTATCATCTTATTTTTCATCTTATTTTTCATCTTATTTTTCATCTTATTTTTATACTTATTGTGCATCTTATTTTTCATCTTATTTTTTATCTTATTTTTATTCTTATTTTTAAACTTATTTTTCATCTTATTTTTATTCTTATTTTTTTTCTTATTTTTCATCTTATTTTTATACTTATTTTTCATCTTTTTTTATTCTTATTTTTATTCTTATTTGTCATCTTATTTTTTATCTTATTGTTATACTTATTTTTTATCTTATTTTAATACTTATTTTTCATCTTATTTTTCATCTTATTTTTATACTTATTTTTTATCGTATTTTTATTCTTATTTTTATTCTTATTTTTTATCTGATTTTTTATTTGATTTTTATACTTATTTTTCATCTTATTTTTCATCTTATTTTTATACTTATTTTTCATCTTATTTTTATACTTATTTTTATACTTATTTTTTATCTTATTTTTATACTTATTTTTCATCTTATTTTTCATCTTATTTTTATACTTATTTTTAATCTTATTTTTATACTTATTTTTCATCTTATTTTTCATCTTATTTTTATACTTATTTTTATACTTATTCTTTATCTTATTTTTATACTTATTTTTTTATCTTATTATTTATCTTTTTTTTCATCTTATTTTTCATCTTATTTTTATTCTTATTTTTGTTCTTATTTTTTATCATATTTTTATTTTTATTTTTATTCTTATTATTATTCTTATTTATCATCTTATTTTTCATCTTATTTTTCATCTTATTTTTATACTTATTTTGCATCTTATTTTTCATCTTATTTTTTATCTTATTTTTATTCTTATTTTTAAACTTATTTTTCATCTTATTTTTATTCTTATTTTTTTTCTTATTTTTCATCTTATTTTTATACTTATTTTTCATCTTTTTTTATTCTTATTTTTATTCTTATTTGTCATCTTATTTTTTATCTTATTGTTATACTTATTTTTTATCTTATTTTAATACTTATTTTTCATCTTATTTTTCATCTTATTTTTATACTTATTTTTTATCGTATTTTTATTCTTATTTTTATTCTTATTTTTTATCTTATTTTTTATCTTATTTTTATACTTATTTTTCATCTTATTTTTCATCTTATTTTTATACTTATTTTTTATCTTATTTTTATACTTATTTTTATACTTATTTTTTATCTTATTTTTATACTTATTTTTCATCTTATTTTTCATCTTATTTTTATACTTATTTTTCATCTTATTTTTATACTTATTTTTATACTTATTTTTATCTTATTTTTATACTTATTTTTCATCTTATTTTTTTATCTTATTATTTATCTTATTTTTTATCTTATTTTTCATCTTATTTTTTATCTTATTTTTCATCTTATTTTTATACTTATTTTTATACTTATTTTTTATCTTATTTTTATTCTTATTTTTCATCTTATTTTTTATCTTATTGTTATACTTATTTTTCATCTTATTTTTCATCTTATTTTTATACTTATTTTTCATCTTATTTTTATACTTATTTTTATACTTATTTTTATCTTATTTTTATACTTATTTTTCATCTTATTTTTTTATCTTATTATTTATCTTATTTTTTATCTTATTTTTCATCTTATTTTTTATCTTATTTTTCATCTTATTTTTATACTTATTTTTATACTTATTTTTTATCTTATTTTTATTCTTATTTTTCATCTTATTTTTTATCTTATTGTTATACTTATTTTTTATCTTATTTTTATTCTTATTTTTTATCTGATTTTTTATCTGATTTTTATACTTATTTTTCATCTTATTTTTCAACTTATTTTTATACTTATTTTTTATCTTATTTTTATTCTTATTTTTCATCTTATTTTTTATCTTATTTTTTATTCTTATTTTTAAACTTATTTTTCATCTTATTTTTATACTTATTTTTCATCTTTTTTTATTCTTATTTTTATTCTTATTTGTCATCTTATTTTTTATCTTATTGTTATACTTATTTTTTATCTTATTTTAATACTTATTTTTCATCTTATTTTTATACTTTTTTAATCTTATTTTTCATCTTATTATTATGTTTATTTTTTCATCTTATTTTTCATCCTACTTTTATTCTTATTTATATATTTATTTTACATCTTATTTTTTATCTTATTTTTATTCTTATTTTTATACTTATTTTTCATCTTATTTTTCATCTTATTTTTATACTTATTTTGCATCCTATTTTTCATCTTATTTTTTATCTTATTTTTTATTCTTATTTTTAAACTTATTTTTCATCTTATTTTTATTCTTATTTTTTTTCTTCTTTTTCATCTTATTGTTATACTTATTTTTTATCTTATTTTAATACTTATTTTTCATCCTTTTTTACATTTATTTTTATTCTTATATTTCATGTTATTTTTCTTTTATTTTTTATCTTATTTTAATACTTATTTTTCATCTTATTTTATTCTTATTTTTATACTTATTTTTATTCTTATTTTTATTCTTTTTTTATACTTATTTTACATGTTTTTTTTCAACCTTTTTTTTCATCTTATTTTTATACTTTTTCAATCTTATTTTTCATTTTATTATTATGTTTATTTTTCATCTTATTTTTCATTTTATTTTTCATCTTATTTATATATTTATTTTACATCTTATTTCTATCTTATTTTTATACTTATTTTTATACTTATTTTTTATCTTATTTTTATACATATTTTTCATCTTATTTTTTATCTTATTTTTCATCTTATTTTTATACTTTTTTAATCTTATTTTTCATCTTATTATTATGTTTTTTTTTCATCTTATTTTTTATCTTACTTTTATTCTTATTTATATACTTATTTTACATCTTTTTTTATTCTTATTTTTATTCTTATTTTTCATCTTATTTTTTATCTTATTTTTATACTTATTTTGCATCTTATTTTTCATCTTATTTTTTATCTTATTTTTATTCTTATTTTTAAACTTATTTTTTATCTTATTTTTATTCTTATTTTTTTTCTTATTTTTCATCTTATTTTTCATCTTTTTTTATTCTTATTTTTATTCTTATTTGTCATCTTATTTTTTATCTTATTGTTATACTTATTTTTTATCTTATTTTAATACTTATTTTTCATCTTATTTTTTTATCTTATTATTTATCTTATTTTTCATCTTATTTTTCATCTTATTTTTATTCTTATTTTTGTTCATTTTTTTTTATTATATTTTTATTTTTATTTTTATTCTTATTATTATTCTTATTTATCATCTTATTTTTCATCTTATTTTTCATCTTATTTTTCATCTTATTTTTATACTTATTTTGCATCTTATTTTTCATCTTATTTTTTATCTTATTTTTATTCTTATTTTTAAACTTATTTTTTATCGTATTTTTATTCTTATTTTTATTCTTATTTTTTATCTTATTTTTTATCTGATTTTTATACTTATTTTTTATCTGATTTTTCATCTTATTTTTATACTTATTTTTTATCTTATTTTTATACTTATTTTTCATCTTATTTTTCATCTTATTTTTATACTTATTTTTCATCTTATTTTTATACTTATTTTTATACTTTTTTTTATCTTATTTTTATACTTATTTTTCATCTTATTTTTTTATCTTATTATTTATCTTATTTTTTATCTTATTTTTCATCTTATTTTTTATCTTATTTTTCATCTTATTTTTATACTTATTTTTATACTTATTTTTTATCTTATTTTTATTCTTATTTTTCATCTTATTTTTTATCTTATTGTTATACTTATTTTTTATCTTATTTTTATTCTTATTTTTTATCTGATTTTTTATCTGATTTTTATACTTATTTTTCATCTTATTTTTCAACTTATTTTTTATCTTATTTTTTATTCTTATTTTTATACTTATTTTTATACTTATTTTTATTCTTATTTTTATACTTATTTTTTATCCTATTTTTTATCTTTTTTTATTCCTATTTTTATACTTATTTTTCATCTTATTTGTTTTCTTATTTTTTATCTTATTTTTCATTTTATTTTTTATCTTATTTTTATACTTATTTTTTCATCTTATTTTTTATCTTATTTTTTATCTTATTTTTCATCTTATTTTTATACAAATTTTTCATCTTTTTTTTTTATCTTATTTTTATACTTATTTTTCATCTTATTTTTTATCTTAATTTTATTCTTATTTTTATTCTTATTTTTCATCTTATTTTTATACTTATTTTACATGTTTTTTTTCAACCTTTTTTTTCATCTTATTTTTATACTTTTTCAATCTTATTTTTCATTTTATTATTATGTTTATTTTTCATCTTATTTTTCATCTTATTTTTCATCTTATTTATATATTTATTTTACATCTTATTTCTATCTTATTTTTATTCTTATTTTTATACTTATTTTTTATCTTTTTTTTATACTTATTTTTTATCCTATTTTTTATCTTTTTTATTCCTATTTTTATACTTATTTTTCATCTTATTTGTTTTCTTATTTTTTATCTTATTTTTCATTTTATTTTTTATCTTATTTTTATACTTATTTTTTCATCTTATTTTTTATCTTATTTTTTATCTTATTTTTCATCTTATTTTTATCTTTTTTTTTTTATCTTATTTTTATATTTATTGTTCATCTTATTTTTATTCTTATTTTTTATCGTATTTTTATTATTATTCTTCTTATTTTTATCTTAATTTTTATACTTATTTTTTATCTTATTTTTCATCTTATTTTTTATCTTATTTTTTATCTTAATTTAATTCTTTTTTTTCATCTTATTTTTCATCTTATTTTTATACTTATTTTTCATCTTATTTTTATACTTATTTTTTATCTTAATTTTAATCTTATTTTTTGTCTTATTTTTATACTTATTTTTTATTTTATTTTTATTCTTATTTTTTATCGTAATTTTATTTTTATTTTTATTCTTATTTTTATTCTTATTTTTCATCTTATTTTTATTCTTATTTTTATACTTATTTTTATTCTTATTTTAATTCTTATTTTTATACTTATTTTTTATCTGATTTGTTTTCTTATTTTTTATCTTATTTTTTTTTCTTATTTTTCATCTTATTTTTATTCTTATCTTTATACTTATTTTTCATATTTTTTTATACTTATTTTTATACTTATTTTTTATCTTATTTTTATACATATTTTTCATCTTATTTTTTATCTTATTTTTCATCTTATTTTTATACTTTTTTAATCTTATTTTTCATCTTATTATTATGGTTTTTTTTCATCTTATTTTTCATCTTACTTTTATTCTTATTTATATACTTATTTTACATCTTTTTTTATTCTTATTTTTATTCTTATTTTTGTTCTTATTTTTTATCATATTTTTATTTTTATTTTTATTCTTATTATTATTCTTATTTATCATCTTATTTTTCATCTTATTTTTCATCTTATTTTTCATCTTATTTTTATACTTATTTTGCATCTTATTTTTCATCTTATTTTTTATCTTATTTTTATTCTTATTTTTAAACTTATTTTTCATCTTATTTTTATTCTTATTTTTTTTCTTATTTTTCATCTTATTTTTATACTTATTTTTCATCTTTTTTTATTCTTATTTTTATTCTTATTTGTCATCTTATTTTTTATCTTATTGTTATACTTATTTTTTATCTTATTTTAATACTTATTTTTCATCTTATTTTTCATCTTATTTTTATACTTATTTTTTATCGTATTTTTATTCTTATTTTTATTCTTATTTTTTATCTGATTTTTTATTTGATTTTTATACTTATTTTTCATCTTATTTTTCATCTTATTTTTATACTTATTTTTCATCTTATTTTTATACTTATTTTTATACTTATTTTTTATCTTATTTTTATACTTATTTTTCATCTTATTTTTCATCTTATTTTTATACTTATTTTTAATCTTATTTTTATACTTATTTTTCATCTTATTTTTCATCTTATTTTTATACTTATTTTTATACTTATTTTTTATCTTATTTTTATACTTATTTTTTTATCTTATTATTTATCTTTTTTTTCATCTTATTTTTCATCTTATTTTTATTCTTTTTTTTGTTCTTATTTTTTATCATATTTTTATTTTTATTTTTATTCTTATTATTATTCTTATTTATCATCTTATTTTTCATCTTATTTTTCATCTTATTTTTCATCTTATTTTTATACTTATTTTGCATCTTATTTTTCATCTTATTTTTTATCTTATTTTTATTCTTATTTTTAAACTTATTTTTCATCTTATTTTTATTCTTATTTTTTTTCTTATTTTTCATCTTATTTTTATACTTATTTTTCATCTTTTTTTATTCTTATTTTTATTCTTATTTGTCATCTTATTTTTTATCTTATTGTTATACTTATTTTTTATCTTATTTTAATACTTATTTTTCATCTTATTTTTCATCTTATTTTTATACTTATTTTTTATCGTATTTTTATTCTTATTTTTATTCTTATTTTTTATCTTATTTTTTATCTGATTTTTATACTTATTTTTCATCTTATTTTTCATCTTATTTTTATACTTATTTTTTATCTTATTTTTATACTTATTTTTATACTTATTTTTTATTTTCATCTTATTTTTATACTTTTTTAATCTTATTTTTCATCTTATTATTATGTTTATTTTTTCATCTTATTTTTCATCCTACTTTTATTCTTATTTATATATTTATTTTACATCTTATTTTTTATCTTATTTTTATTCTTATTTTTATACTTATTTTTCATCTTATTTTTCATCTTATTTTTATACTTATTTTGCATCCTATTTTTCATCTTATTTTTTATCTTATTTTTTATTCTTATTTTTAAACTTATTTTTCATCTTATTTTTATTCTTATTTTTTTTCTTCTTTTTCATCTTATTGTTATACTTATTTTTTATCTTATTTTAATACTTATTTTTCATCCTTTTTTACATTTATTTTTATTCTTATATTTCATGTTATTTTTCTTTTATTTTTTATCTTATTTTAATACTTATTTTTCATCTTATTTTATTCTTATTTTTATACTTATTTTTATTCTTATTTTTATTCTTTTTTTATACTTATTTTACATGTTTTTTTTCAACCTTTTTTTTCATCTTATTTTTATACTTTTTCAATCTTATTTTTCATTTTATTATTATGTTTATTTTTCATCTTATTTTTCATTTTATTTTTCATCTTATTTATATATTTATTTTACATCTTATTTCTATCTTATTTTTATACTTATTTTTATACTTATTTTTTATCTTATTTTTATACATATTTTTCATCTTATTTTTTATCTTATTTTTCATCTTATTTTTATACTTTTTTAATCTTATTTTTCATCTTATTATTATGTTTTTTTTTCATCTTATTTTTCATCTTACTTTTATTCTTATTTATATACTTATTTTACATCTTTTTTTATTCTTATTTTTATTCTTATTTTTCATCTTATTTTTTATCTTATTTTTATACTTATTTTGCATCTTATTTTTCATCTTATTTTTTATCTTATTTTTATTCTTATTTTTAAACTTATTTTTTATCTTATTTTTATTCTTATTTTTTTTCTTATTTTTCATCTTATTTTTCATCTTTTTTTATTCTTATTTTTATTCTTATTTGTCATCTTATTTTTTATCTTATTGTTATACTTATTTTTTATCTTATTTTAATACTTATTTTTCATCTTATTTTTTTATCTTATTATTTATCTTATTTTTCATCTTATTTTTCATCTTATTTTTATTCTTATTTTTGTTCATTTTTTTTTATTATATTTTTATTTTTATTTTTATTCTTATTATTATTCTTATTTATCATCTTATTTTTCATCTTATTTTTCATCTTATTTTTCATCTTATTTTTATACTTATTTTGCATCTTATTTTTCATCTTATTTTTTATCTTATTTTTTATCTTATTTTTATACTTATTTTTCATCTTATTTTTCATCTTATTTTTATACTTATTTTTCATCTTATTTTTATACTTATTTTTATACTTATTTTTTATCTTATTTTTATACTTATTTTTCATCTTATTTTTTTATCTTATTATTTATCTTATTTTTTATCTTATTTTTCATCTTATTTTTTATCTTATTTTTCATCTTATTTTTATACTTATTTTTATACTTATTTTTTATCTTATTTTTATTCTTATTTTTCATCTTATTTTTTATCTTATTGTTATACTTATTTTTTATCTTATTTTTATTCTTATTTTTTATCTGATTTTTTATCTGATTTTTATACTTATTTTTCATCTTATTTTTCAACTTATTTTTATACTTATTTTTTATCTTATTTTTATTCTTATTTTTCATCTTATTTTTTATCTTATTTTTTATTCTTATTTTTAAACTTATTTTTTATCTTATTTTTATACTTATTTTTCATCTTTTTTTATTCTTATTTTTATTCTTATTTGTCATCTTATTTTTTATCTTATTGTTATACTTATTTTTTATCTTATTTTAATACTTATTTTTCATCTTATTTTTATACTTATTTTTCATCTTATTTTTTTATTTTAATTTTATTCTTATTTTTCATCTTATTTTTATACTTATTTTTTATCTTATTTTTCATCTTATTTTTATACTAATTTTTCATCTTTTTTTTCATCTTATTTTTATACTTATTTTTCATCTTAATTTTTATCTTTTTTTTTTTATCTTATTTTTATATTTATTGTTCATCTTATTTTTATTCTTATTTTTTATCGTATTTTTATTATTATTCTTCTTATTTTTATCTTAATTTTTATACTTATTTTTTATCTTATTTTTCATCTTATTTTTTATCTTTTTTTTATCTTAATTTAATTCTTTTTTTTCATCTTATTTTTCATCTTATTTTTATTCTTATTTTACATCTTTTTTTATTCTTATTTTTATTCTTATTTTTCATCTTATTTTTTAATCTTATTTTTATACTTATTTTGCATCCTATTTTTCATCTTATTTTTTATCTTATTTTTTATTCTTATTTTTAAACTTTATTTTCATCTTATTTTTATTCTTATTTTTTTTCTTCTTTTTCATCTTATTTTTATACTTATTTTTCATCTTTTTTTATTCTTATTTTTATTCTTATTTGTCATTTTATTTTTTATCTTATTGTTATACTTATTTTTTATCTTATTTTAATACTTATTTTTCATCCTTTTTTACATTTATTTTTATTCTTATATTTCATGTTATTTTTCTTTTATTTTTTATCTTATTTTAATACTTATTTTTCATCTTATTTTATTCTTATTTTTATACTTATTTTTATTCTTATTTTTATTCTTTTTTTATACTTATTTTACATGTTTTTTTTCAACCTTTTTTTTCATCTTATTTTTATACTTTTTCAATCTTATTTTTCATTTTATTATTATGTTTATTTTTCATCTTATTTTTCATCTTATTTTTCATCTTATTTATATATTTATTTTACATCTTATTTCTATCTTATTTTTATTCTTATTTTTATACTTATTTTTCATCTTATTTTTCATTTTATTTTTATTCTTCTTTTTCATCTTATTTTTAATCTTATTTTTATACTTATTTTACACCTTTTTTTATTTTTATTTTTATTCTTATTTTTCATCTTATTTTTTATCTTATTTTTATACTTATTTTGCATCTTATTTTTCATCTTATTTTTTATCTTATTTTTTATTCTTATTTTTATACTTATTTTTATACTTATTTTTTATCTTATTTTTATACTTATTTTTCATCTTATTTTTTATCTTAATTTTATTCTTATTTTTATTCTTATTTTTCATCTTATTTTTATACTTATTTTTTATCCTATTTTTTATCTTTTTTATTCCTATTTTTATACTTATTTTTCATCTTATTTGTTTTCTTATTTTTTATCTTATTTTTCATTTTATTTTTTATCTTATTTTTATACTTATTTTTTCATCTTATTTTTTATCTTATTTTTTATCTTATTTTTCATCTTATTTTTATCTTTTTTTTTTTTATCTTATTTTTATATTTATTGTTCATCTTATTTTTATTCTTATTTTTTATCGTATTTTTATTATTATTCTTCTTATTTTTATCTTAATTTTTATACTTATTTTTTATCTTATTTTTCATCTTATTTTTTATCTTATTTTTTATCTTAATTTAATTCTTTTTTTTCATCTTATTTTTCATCTTATTTTTATACTTATTTTTCATCTTATTTTTTTATTTTAATTTTATTCTTATTTTTCATCTTATTTTTATACTTATTTTTTATCTTATTTTTCATCTTATTTTTATACTAATTTTTCATCTTTTTTTTCATCTTATTTTTATACTTATTTTTCATCTTAATTTTTATCTTTTTTTTTTTATCTTATTTTTATATTTATTGTTCATCTTATTTTTATTCTTATTTTTTATCGTATTTTTATTATTATTATTCTTATTTTTATCTTAATTTTTATACTTATTTTTTATCTTATTTTTCATCTTATTTTTTATCTTTTTTTTATCTTAATTTAATTCTTTTTTTTCATCTTATTTTTCATCTTATTTTTATTCTTATTTTACATCTTTTTTTATTCTTATTTTTATTCTTATTTTTCATCTTATTTTTTAATCTTATTTTTATACTTATTTTGCATCCTATTTTTCATCTTATTTTTTATCTTATTTTTTATTCTTATTTTTAAACTTATTTTTCATCTTATTTTTATTCTTATTTTTTTTCTTCTTTTTCATCTTATTTTTATACTTATTTTTCATCTTTTTTTATTCTTATTTTTATTCTTATTTGTCATTTTATTTTTTATCTTATTGTTATACTTATTTTTTATCTTATTTTAATACTTATTTTTCATCTTATTTTTCATCTTATTTTTATACTTATTTTTTATCGTATTTTTATTCTTATTTTTATTCTTATTTTTTATCTTATTTTTTATCTGATTTTTATACTTATTTTTTATCTGATTTTTCATCTTATTTTTATACTTATTTTTTATCTTATTTTTATACTTATTTTTATACTTATTTTTTATCTTATTTTTATACTTATTTTTCATCTTATTTTTATACTTATTTTTCATCTTATTTTTATACTTATTTTTATACTTATTTTTTATCTTATTTTTATACTTATTTTTCATCTTATTTTTTTATCTTATTATTTATCTTATTTTTTATCTTATTTTTCATCTTATTTTTTATCTTATTTTTCATCTTATTTTTATACTTATTTTTATACTTATTTTTTATCTTATTTTTATTCTTATTTTTCATCTTATTTTTTATCTTATTGTTATACTTATTTTTTATCTTATTTTTATTCTTATTTTTTATCTGATTTTTTATCTGATTTTTATACTTATTTTTCATCTTATTTTTCAACTTATTTTTATACTTATTTTTTATCTTATTTTTATTCTTATTTTTCATCTTATTTTTTATCTTATTTTTTATTCTTATTTTTAAACTTATTTTTTATCTTATTTTTATACTTATTTTTCATCTTTTTTTATTCTTATTTTTATTCTTATTTGTCATCTTATTTTTTATCTTATTGTTATACTTATTTTTTATCTTATTTTAATACTTATTTTTCATCTTATTTTTATACTTATTTTTCATCTTATTTTTTTATTTTAATTTTATTCTTATTTTTCATCTTATTTTTATACTTATTTTTTATCTTATTTTTCATCTTATTTTTATACTAATTTTTCATCTTTTTTTTCATCTTATTTTTATACTTATTTTTCATCTTAATTTTTATCTTTTTTTTTTTATCTTATTTTTATATTTATTGTTCATCTTATTTTTATTCTTATTTTTTATCGTATTTTTATTATTATTCTTCTTATTTTTATCTTAATTTTTATACTTATTTTTTATCTTATTTTTCATCTTATTTTTTATCTTTTTTTTATCTTAATTTAATTCTTTTTTTTCATCTTATTTTTCATCTTATTTTTATTCTTATTTTACATCTTTTTTTATTCTTATTTTTATTCTTATTTTTCATCTTATTTTTTAATCTTATTTTTATACTTATTTTGCATCCTATTTTTCATCTTATTTTTTATCTTATTTTTTATTCTTATTTTTAAACTTATTTTTCATCTTATTTTTATTCTTATTTTTTTTCTTCTTTTTCATCTTATTTTTATACTTATTTTTCATCTTTTTTTATTCTTATTTTTATTCTTATTTGTCATTTTATTTGTTATCTTATTGTTATACTTATTTTTTATCTTATTTTAATACTTATTTTTCATCCTTTTTTACATTTATTTTTATTCTTATATTTCATGTTATTTTTCTTTTATTTTTTATCTTATTTTAATACTTATTTTTCATCTTATTTTATTCTTATTTTTATACTTATTTTTATTCTTATTTTTATTCTTTTTTTATACTTATTTTACATGTTTTTTTTCAACCTTTTTTTTCATCTTATTTTTATACTTTTTCAATCTTATTTTTCATTTTATTATTATGTTTATTTTTCATCTTATTTTTCATCTTATTTTTCATCTTATTTATATATTTATTTTACATCTTATTTCTATCTTATTTTTATTCTTATTTTTATACTTATTTTTCATCTTATTTTTCATTTTATTTTTATTCTTCTTTTTCATCTTATTTTTAATCTTATTTTTATACTTATTTTACACCTTTTTTTATTTTTATTTTTATTCTTATTTTTCATCTTATTTTTTATCTTATTTTTATACTTATTTTGCATCTTATTTTTCATCTTATTTTTTATCTTATTTTTTATTCTTATTTTTATACTTATTTTTATACTTATTTTTTATCTTATTTTTATACTTATTTTTCATCTTATTTTTTATCTTAATTTTATTCTTATTTTTAATCTTATTTTTATACTTATTTTTTATCCTATTTTTTATCTTTTTTATTCCTATTTTTATACTTATTTTTCATCTTATTTGTTTTCTTATTTTTTATCTTATTTTTCATTTTATTTTTTATCTTATTTTTATACTTATTTTTTCATCTTATTTTTTATCTTATTTTTTATCTTATTTTTCATCTTATTTTTATCTTTTTTTTTTTATCTTATTTTTATATTTATTGTTCATCTTATTTTTATTCTTATTTTTTATCGTATTTTTATTATTATTCTTCTTATTTTTATCTTAATTTTTATACTTATTTTTTATCTTATTTTTCATCTTATTTTTTATCTTATTTTTTATCTTAATTTAATTCTTTTTTTTCATCTTATTTTTCATCTTATTTTTATACTTATTTTTCATCTTATTTTTTTATTTTAATTTTATTCTTATTTTTCATCTTATTTTTATACTTATTTTTTATCTTATTTTTCATCTTATTTTTATACTAATTTTTCATCTTTTTTTTCATCTTATTTTTATACTTATTTTTCATCTTAATTTTTATCTTTTTTTTTTTATCTTATTTTTATATTTATTGTTCATCTTATTTTTATTCTTATTTTTTATCGTATTTTTATTATTATTATTCTTATTTTTATCTTAATTTTTATACTTATTTTTTATCTTATTTTTCATCTTATTTTTTATCTTTTTTTTATCTTAATTTAATTCTTTTTTTTCATCTTATTTTTCATCTTATTTTTATTCTTATTTTACATCTTTTTTTATTCTTATTTTTATTCTTATTTTTCATCTTATTTTTTAATCTTATTTTTATACTTATTTTGCATCCTATTTTTCATCTTATTTTTTATCTTATTTTTTATTCTTATTTTTAAACTTATTTTTCATCTTATTTTTATTCTTATTTTTTTTCTTCTTTTTCATCTTATTTTTATACTTATTTTTCATCTTTTTTTATTCTTATTTTTATTCTTATTTGTCATTTTATTTTTTATCTTATTGTTATACTTATTTTTTATCTTATTTTAATACTTATTTTTCATCTTATTTTTCATCTTATTTTTATACTTATTTTTTATCGTATTTTTATTCTTATTTTTATTCTTATTTTTTATCTTATTTTTTATCTGATTTTTATACTTATTTTTTATCTGATTTTTCATCTTATTTTTATACTTATTTTTTATCTTATTTTTATACTTATTTTTATACTTATTTTTTATCTTATTTTTATACTTATTTTTCATCTTATTTTTCATCTTATTTTTATACTTATTTTTCATCTTATTTTTATACTTATTTTTATACTTATTTTTTATCTTATTTTTATACTTATTTTTTATCTTATTTTTTTATCTTATTATTTATCTTATTTTTTATCTTATTTTTCATCTTATTTTTTATCTTATTTTTCATCTTATTTTTATACTTATTTTTATACTTATTTTTTATCTTATATTTATTCTTATTTTTCATCTTATTTTTTATCTTATTGTTATACTTATTTTTTATCTTATTTTTATTCTTATTTTTTATCTGATTTTTTATCTGATTTTTATACTTATTTTTCATCTTATTTTTCAACTTATTTTTATACTTATTTTTTATCTTATTTTTATTCTTATTTTTCATCTTATTTTTTATCTTATTTTTTATTCTTATTTTTAAACTTATTTTTTATCTTATTTTTATACTTATTTTTCATCTTTTTTTATTCTTATTTTTATTCTTATTTGTCATCTTATTTTTTATCTTATTGTTATACTTATTTTTTATCTTATTTTAATACTTATTTTTCATCTTATTTTTATACTTATTTTTCATCTTATTTTTTTATTTTAATTTTATTCTTATTTTTCATCTTATTTTTATACTTATTTTTTATCTTATTTTTCATCTTATTTTTATACTAATTTTTCATCTTTTTTTTCATCTTATTTTTATACTTATTTTTCATCTTAATTTTTATCTTTTTTTTTTTATCTTATTTTTATATTTATTGTTCATCTTATTTTTATTCTTATTTTTTATCGTATTTTTATTATTATTCTTCTTATTTTTATCTTAATTTTTATACTTATTTTTTATCTTATTTTTCATCTTATTTTTTATCTTTTTTTTATCTTAATTTAATTCTTTTTTTTCATCTTATTTTTCATCTTATTTTTATTCTTATTTTACATCTTTTTTTATTCTTATTTTTATTCTTATTTTTCATCTTATTTTTTAATCTTATTTTTATACTTATTTTGCATCCTATTTTTCATCTTATTTTTTATCTTATTTTTTATTCTTATTTTTAAACTTATTTTTCATCTTATTTTTATTCTTATTTTTTTTCTTCTTTTTCATCTTATTTTTATACTTATTTTTCATCTTTTTTTATTCTTATTTTTATTCTTATTTGTCATTTTATTTGTTATCTTATTGTTATACTTATTTTTTATCTTATTTTAATACTTATTTTTCATCCTTTTTTACATTTATTTTTATTCTTATATTTCATGTTATTTTTCTTTTATTTTTTATCTTATTTTAATACTTATTTTTCATCTTATTTTATTCTTATTTTTATACTTATTTTTATTCTTATTTTTATTCTTTTTTTATACTTATTTTACATGTTTTTTTTCAACCTTTTTTTTCATCTTATTTTTATACTTTTTCAATCTTATTTTTCATTTTATTATTATGTTTATTTTTCATCTTATTTTTCATCTTATTTTTCATCTTATTTATATATTTATTTTACATCTTATTTCTATCTTATTTTTATTCTTATTTTTATACTTATTTTTCATCTTATTTTTCATTTTATTTTTATTCTTCTTTTTCATCTTATTTTTAATCTTATTTTTATACTTATTTTACACCTTTTTTTATTTTTATTTTTATTCTTATTTTTCATCTTATTTTTTATCTTATTTTTATACTTATTTTGCATCTTATTTTTCATCTTATTTTTTATCTTATTTTTTATTCTTATTTTTATACTTATTTTTATACTTATTTTTTATCTTATTTTTATACTTATTTTTCATCTTATTTTTTATCTTAATTTTATTCTTATTTTTATTCTTATTTTTCATCTTATTTTTATACTTATTTTTTATCCTATTTTTTATCTTTTTTATTCCTATTTTTATACTTATTTTTCATCTTATTTGTTTTCTTATTTTTTATCTTATTTTTCATTTTATTTTTTATCTTATTTTTATACTTATTTTTTCATCTTATTTTTTATCTTATTTTTTATCTTATTTTTCATCTTATTTTTATCTTTTTTTTTTTTATCTTATTTTTATATTTGTTGTTCATCTTATTTTTATTCTTATTTTTTATCGTATTTTTATTATTATTCTTCTTATTTTTATCTTAATTTTTATACTTATTTTTTATCTTATTTTTCATCTTATTTTTTATCTTATTTTTTATCTTAATTTAATTCTTTTTTTTCATCTTATTTTTCATCTTATTTTTATTCTTATTTTACATCTTTTTTTATTCTTATTTTTATTCTTATTTTTCATCTTATTTTTTAATCTTATTTTTATACTTATTTTGCATCCTATTTTTCATCTTATTTTTTATCTTATTTTTTATTCTTATTTTTAAACTTATTTTTCATCTTATTTTTATTCTTATTTTTTTTCTTCTTTTTCATCTTATTTTTATACTTATTTTTCATCTTTTTTTATTCTTATTTTTATTCTTATTTGTCATTTTATTTTTTATCTTATTGTTATACTTATTTTTTATCTTATTTTAATACTTATTTTTCATCCTTTTTTACATTTATTTTTATTCTTATATTTCATGTTATTTTTCTTTTATTTTTTATCTTATTTTAATACTTATTTTTCATCTTATTTTATTCTTATTTTTATACTTATTTTTATTCTTATTTTTATTCTTTTTTTATACTTATTTTACATGTTTTTTTTCAACCTTTTTTTTCATCTTATTTTTATACTTTTTCAATCTTATTTTTCATTTTATTATTATGTTTATTTTTCATCTTATTTTTCATCTTATTTTTCATCTTATTTATATATTTATTTTACATCTTATTTCTATCTTATTTTTATTCTTATTTTTATACTTATTTTTCATCTTATTTTTCATTTTATTTTTATTCTTCTTTTTCATCTTATTTTTAATCTTATTTTTATACTTATTTTACACCTTTTTTTATTTTTATTTTTATTATTATTTTTCATCTTATTTTTTATCTTATTTTTATACTTATTTTGCATCTTATTTTTCATCTTATTTTTTATCTTATTTTTTATTCTTATTTTTATACTTATTTTTATACTTATTTTTTATCTTATTTTTATACTTATTTTTCATCTTATTTTTTATCTTAATTTTATTCTTATTTTTATTCTTATTTTTCATCTTATTTTTATACTTATTTTTTATCCTATTTTTTATCTTTTTTATTCCTATTTTTATACTTATTTTTTCATCTTATTTTTTATCTTATTTTTTATCTTATTTTTCATCTTATTTTTATCTTTTTTTTTTTTATCTTATTTTTATATTTATTGTTCATCTTATTTGTATTCTTATTTTTTATCGTATTTTTATTATTATTCTTCTTATTTTTATCTTAATTTTTATACTTATTTTTTATCTTATTTTTCATCTTATTTTTTATCTTATTTTTTATCTTAATTTAATTCTTTTTTTTCATCTTATTTTTCATCTTATTTTTATACTTATTTTTCATCTTATTTTTTTATTTTAATTTTATTCTTATTTTTCATCTTATTTTTATACTTATTTTTTATCTTATTTTTCATCTTATTTTTATACTAATTTTTCATCTTTTTTTTCATCTTATTTTTATACTTATTTTTCATCTTAATTTTTATCTTTTTTTTTTTATCTTATTTTTATATTTATTGTTCATCTTATTTTTATTCTTATTTTTTATCGTATTTTTATTATTATTATTCTTATTTTTATCTTAATTTTTATACTTATTTTTTATCTTATTTTTCATCTTATTTTTTATCTTTTTTTTATCTTAATTTAATTCTTTTTTTTCATCTTATTTTTCATCTTATTTTTATTCTTATTTTACATCTTTTTTTATTCTTATTTTTATTCTTATTTTTCATCTTATTTTTTAATCTTATTTTTATACTTATTTTGCATCCTATTTTTCATCTTATTTTTTATCTTATTTTTTATTCTTATTTTTAAACTTATTTTTCATCTTATTTTTATTCTTATTTTTTTTCTTCTTTTTCATCTTATTTTTATACTTATTTTTCATCTTTTTTTATTCTTATTTTTATTCTTATTTGTCATTTTATTTTTTATCTTATTGTTATACTTATTTTTTATCTTATTTTAATACTTATTTTTCATCCTTTTTTACATTTATTTTTATTCTTATATTTCATGTTATTTTTCTTTTATTTTTTATCTTATTTTAATACTTATTTTTCATCTTATTTTATTCTTATTTTTATACTTATTTTTATTCTTATTTTTATTCTTTTTTTATACTTATTTTACATGTTTTTTTTCAACCTTTTTTTTCATCTTATTTTTATACTTTTTCAATCTTATTTTTCATTTTATTATTATGTTTATTTTTCATCTTATTTTTCATCTTATTTTTCATCTTATTTATATATTTATTTTACATCTTATTTCTATCTTATTTTTATTCTTATTTTTATACTTATTTTTCATCTTATTTTTCATTTTATTTTTATTCTTCTTTTTCATCTTATTTTTAATCTTATTTTTATACTTATTTTACACCTTTTTTTATTTTTATTTTTATTCTTATTTTTCATCTTATTTTTTATCTTATTTTTATACTTATTTTGCATCTTATTTTTCATCTTATTTTTTATCTTATTTTTTATTCTTATTTTTATACTTATTTTTATACTTATTTTTTATCTTATTTTTATACTTATTTTTCATCTTATTTTTCATCTTATTTTTATACTTATTTTTTATCCTATTTTTTATCTTTTTTATTCCTATTTTTATACTTATTTTTCATCTTATTTGTTTTCTTATTTTTTATCTTATTTTTCATTTTATTTTTTATCTTATTTTTATACTTATTTTTTCATCTTATTTTTTATCTTATTTTTTATCTTATTTTTATCTTTTTTTTTTTTATCTTATTTTTATATTTATTGTTCATCTTATTTTTATTCTTATTTTTTATCGTATTTTTATTATTATTCTTCTTATTTTTATCTTAATTTTTATACTTATTTTTTATCTTATTTTTCATCTTATTTTTTATCTTATTTTTTATCTTAATTTAATTCTTTTTTTTCATCTTATTTTTCATCTTATTTTTATACTTATTTTTCATCTTATTTTTTTATTTTAATTTTATTCTTATTTTTCATCTTATTTTTATACTTATTTTTTATCTTATTTTTCATCTTATTTTTATACTAATTTTTCATCTTTTTTTTCATCTTATTTTTATACTTATTTTTCATCTTAATTTTTATCTTTTTTTTTTTATCTTATTTTTATATTTATTGTTCATCTTATTTTTATTCTTATTTTTTATCGTATTTTTATTATTATTCTTCTTATTTTTATCTTAATTTTTATACTTATTTTTTATCTTATTTTTCATCTTATTTTTTATCTTTTTTTTATCTTAATTTAATTCTTTTTTTTCATCTTATTTTTCATCTTATTTTTATTCTTATTTTACATCTTTTTTTATTCTTATTTTTATTCTTATTTTTCATCTTATTTTTTAATCTTATTTTTATACTTATTTTGCATCCTATTTTTCATCTTATTTTTTATCTTATTTTTTATTCTTATTTTTAAACTTATTTTTCATCTTATTTTTATTCTTATTTTTTTTCTTCTTTTTCATCTTATTTTTATACTTATTTTTCATCTTTTTTTATTCTTATTTTTATTCTTATTTGTCATTTTATTTTTTATCTTATTGTTATACTTATTTTTTATCTTATTTTAATACTTATTTTTCATCCTTTTTTACATTTATTTTTATTCTTATATTTCATGTTATTTTTCTTTTATTTTTTATCTTATTTTAATACTTATTTTTCATCTTATTTTATTCTTATTTTTCATCTTATTTTATTCTTATTTTTATACTTATTTTTATTCTTATTTTTATTCTTTTTTTATACTTATTTTACATGTTTTTTTTCAACCTTTTTTTTCATCTTATTTTTATACTTTTTCAATCTTATTTTTCATTTTATTATTATGTTTATTTTTCATCTTATTTTTCATCTTATTTTTCATCTTATTTATATATTTATTTTACATCTTATTTCTATCTTATTTTTATTCTTATTTTTATACTTATTTTTCATCTTATTTTTCATTTTATTTTTATTCTTCTTTTTCATCTTATTTTTAATCTTATTTTTATACTTATTTTACACCTTTTTTTATTTTTATTTTTATTCTTATTTTTCATCTTATTTTTTATCTTATTTTTATACTTATTTTGCATCTTATTTTTCATCTTATTTTTTATCTTATTTTTTATTCTTATTTTTATACTTATTTTTATACTTATTTTTTATCTTATTTTTATACTTATTTTTCATCTTATTTTTTATCTTAATTTTATTCTTATTTTTATTCTTATTTTTCATCTTATTTTTATACTTATTTTTTATCCTATTTTTTATCTTTTTTATTCCTATTTTTATACTTATTTTTCATCTTATTTGTTTTCTTATTTTTTATCTTATTTTTCATTTTATTTTTTATCTTATTTTTATACTTATTTTTTCATCTTATTTTTTATCTTATTTTTTATCTTATTTTTATCTTTTTTTTTTTATCTTATTTTTATATTTATTGTTTATCTTATTTTTATTCTTATTTTTTATCGTATTTTTATTATTATTCTTCTTATTTTTATCTTAATTTTTATACTTATTTTTTATCTTATTTTTCATCTTATTTTTTATCTTATTTTTTATCTTAATTTAATTCTTTTTTTTCATCTTATTTTTCATCTTATTTTTATACTTATTTTTCATCTTATTTTTTTATTTTAATTTTATTCTTATTTTTCATCTTATTTTTATACTTATTTTTTATCTTATTTTTCATCTTATTTTTATACTTATTTTTTATCTTAATTTTAATCTTATTTTTTGTCTTATTTTTATACTTATTTTTTATTTTATTTTTATTCTTATTTTTTATCGTAATTTTATTTTTATTTTTATTCTTATTTTTATTCTTATTTTTCATCTTATTTTTATTCTTATTTTTATACTTATTTTTATTCTTATTTTAATTCTTATTTTTATACTTATTTTTTATCTGATTTGTTTTCTTATTTTTTATCTTATTTTTTTTTCTTATTTTTCATCTTATTTTTATACTTATTTTTCATCTTTTTTTATTCTTATTTTTATTCTTATTTGTCATCTTATTTTTTATCTTATTGTTATACTTATTTTTTATCTTATTTTAATACTTATTTTTCATCTTATTTTTCATCTTATTTTTATACTTATTTTTTATCGTATTTTTATTCTTATTTTTATTCTTATTTTTTATCTGATTTTTTATCTGATTTTTATACTTATTTTTTATCTTATTTTTCATCTTATTTTTATACTTATTTTTTATCTTATTTTTATACTTATTTTTATACTTATTTTTTATCTTATTTTTATACTTATTTTTCATCTTATTTTTATACTTATTTTTATACTTATTTTTTATCTTATTTTTATACTTATTTTTATACTTATTTTTTATCTTATTTTTATACTTATTTTTCATCTTATTTTTTTATCTTATTATTTATCTTATTTTTCATCTTATTTTTCATCTTATTTTTGTTCTTATTTTTTATCATATTTTTATTTTTATTTTTATTCTTATTATTATTCTTATTTATCATCTTATTTTTCATCTTATTTTTCATCTTATTTTTATACTTATTTTGCATTTTATTTTTCATCTTATTTTTTATCTTATTTTTATTCTTATTATTATTCTTATTTATCATCTTATTTTTCATCTTATTTTTCATCTTATTTTTATACTTATTTTGCATCTTATTTTTCATCTTATTTTTATTCTTATTATTATTCTTATTTATCATCTTATTTTTATTTTTATTTTTATTCTTATTATTATTCTTATTTATCATCTTATTTTTCATCTTATTTTTCATCTTATTTTTATACTTATTTTGCATCTTATTTTTCATCTTATTTTTTATCTTATTTTTATTCTTATTATTATTCTTATTTATCATCTTATTTTTCATCTTATTTTTCATCTTATTTTTATACTTATTTTGCATCTTATTTTTCATCTTATTTTTTATCTTATTATTATTCTTATTTATCATCTTATTTTTCATCTTATTTTTTATCGTATTTTTATTCTTATTTTTATTCTTATTTTTTATCTGATTTTTTATCTGATTTTTATACTTATTTTTCATCTTATTTTTCATCTTATTTTTATACTTATTTTTCATCTTATTTTTATACTTATTGTTATACTTATTTTTTATCTTATTTTTATACTTATTTTTCATCTTATTTTTTTATCTTATTATTTATCTTATTTTTCATCTTATTTTTCATCTTATTTTTATTCTTATTTTTGTTCTTATTTTTTATCATATTTTTATTTTTATTTTTATTCTTATTATTATTCTTATTTATCATCTTATTTTTCATCTTATTTTTCATCTTATTTTTCATCTTATTTTTATACTTATTTTGCATCTTATTTTTCATCTTATTTTTATACTTATTTTTCATCTTTTTTTATTCTTATTTTTATTCTTATTTGTCATCTTATTTTTTATCTTATTTTTATACTTATTTTTTATCGTATTTTTATTCTTATTTTTATTCTTATTTTTTATCTGATTTTTTATCTGATTTTTATACTTATTTTTCATCTTATTTTTATACTTATTTTTCATCTTATTTTTATACTTATTTTTATACTTATTTTTTATCTTATTTTTATACTTATTTTTCATCTTATTTTTCATCTTATTTTTATACTTATTTTTCATCTTATTTTTATACTTATTTTTGTTCTTATTTTTTATCTTATTTTTATACTTATTTTTCATCTTATTTTTCATCTTATTTTTATACTTATTTTTCATCTTATTTTTATTCTTATTTTTTTTCTTATTTTTCATCTTATTTTTATACTTATTTTTCATCTTTTTTTATTCTTATTTTTATTCTTATTTGTCATCTTATTTTTCATCTTATTTTTATTCTTATTTTTATTCTTATTTTTTATCTGATTTTTATACTTATTTTTCATCTTATTTTTCATCTTATTTTTATACTTATTTTTCATCTTATTTTTATACTTATTTTTATACTTATTTTTTATCTTATTTTTATACTTATTTTTTATCTTATTTTTATACTTATTTTTCATCTTATTTTTTTATCTTATTATTTATCTTATTTTTCATCTTATTTTTCATCTTATTTTTATTCTTATTTTTTATCATATTTTTATTTTTATTTTTATTCTTATTTTTATTCTTATTTTTCATCTTATTTTTTATCTTATTGTTATACTTATTTTTTATCTTATTTTAATACTTATTTTTCATCCTTTTTTACATTTATTTTTATTCTTATATTTCATGTTATTTTTCTTTTATTTTTTATCTTATTTTAATACTTATTTTTCATCTTATTTTATTCTTATTTTTATACTTATTTTTATTCTTATTTTTATTCTTTTTTTATACTTATTTTACATGTTTTTTTTCAACCTTTTTTTTCATCTTATTTTTATACTTTTTCAATCTTATTTTTCATTTTATTATTATGTTTATTTTTAATCTTATTTTTCATCTTATTTTTCATCTTATTTATATATTTATTTTACATCTTATTTCTATCTTATTTTTATTCTTATTTTTATACTTATTTTTCATCTTATTTTTCATTTTATTTTTATTCTTCTTTTTCATCTTATTTTTAATCTTATTTTTATACTTATTTTACACCTTTTTTTATTTTTATTTTTATTCTTATTTTTCATCTTATTTTTTATCTTATTTTTATACTTATTTTGCATCTTATTTTTCATCTTATTTTTTATCTTATTTTTTATTCTTATTTTTATACTTATTTTTATACTTATTTTTTATCTTATTTTTATACTTATTTTTCATCTTATTTTTTATCTTAATTTTATTCTTATTTTTAATCTTATTTTTATACTTATTTTTTATCCTATTTTTTATCTTTTTTATTCCTATTTTTATACTTATTTTTCATCTTATTTGTTTTCTTATTTTTTATCTTATTTTTCATTTTATTTTTTATCTTATTTTTATACTTATTTTTTCATCTTATTTTTTATCTTATTTTTTATCTTATTTTTCATCTTATTTTTATCTTTTTTTTTTTTATCTTATTTTTATATTTATTGTTCATCTTATTTTTATTCTTATTTTTTATCGTATTTTTATTATTATTCTTCTTATTTTTATCTTAATTTTTATACTTATTTTTTATCTTATTTTTCATCTTATTTTTTATCTTATTTTTTATCTTAATTTAATTCTTTTTTTTCATCTTATTTTTCATCTTATTTTTATACTTATTTTTCATCTTATTTTTTTATTTTAATTTTATTCTTATTTTTCATCTTATTTTTATACTTATTTTTTATCTTATTTTTCATCTTATTTTTATACTAATTTTTCATCTTTTTTTTCATCTTATTTTTATACTTATTTTTCATCTTAATTTTTATCTTTTTTTTTTTATCTTATTTTTATATTTATTGTTCATCTTATTTTTATTCTTATTTTTTATCGTATTTTTATTATTATTCTTCTTATTTTTATCTTAATTTTTATACTTATTTTTTATCTTATTTTTCATCTTATTTTTTATCTTTTTTTTATCTTAATTTAATTCTTTTTTTTCATCTTATTTTTCATCTTATTTTTATTCTTATTTTACATCTTTTTTTATTCTTATTTTTATTCTTATTTTTCATCTTATTTTTTAATCTTATTTTTATACTTATTTTGCATCCTATTTTTCATCTTATTTTTTATCTTATTTTTTATTCTTATTTTTAAACTTTATTTTCATCTTATTTTTATTCTTATTTTTTTTCTTCTTTTTCATCTTATTTTTATACTTATTTTTCATCTTTTTTTATTCTTATTTTTATTCTTATTTGTCATTTTATTTTTTATCTTATTGTTATACTTATTTTTTATCTTATTTTAATACTTATTTTTCATCCTTTTTTACATTTATTTTTATTCTTATATTTCATGTTATTTTTCTTTTATTTTTTATCTTATTTTAATACTTATTTTTCATCTTATTTTATTCTTATTTTTATACTTATTTTTATTCTTATTTTTATTCTTTTTTTATACTTATTTTACATGTTTTTTTTCAACCTTTTTTTTCATCTTATTTTTATACTTTTTCAATCTTATTTTTCATTTTATTATTATGTTTATTTTTCATCTTATTTTTCATCTTATTTTTCATCTTATTTATATATTTATTTTACATCTTATTTCTATCTTATTTTTATTCTTATTTTTATACTTATTTTTCATCTTATTTTTCATTTTATTTTTATTCTTCTTTTTCATCTTATTTTTAATCTTATTTTTATACTTATTTTACACCTTTTTTTATTTTTATTTTTATTCTTATTTTTCATCTTATTTTTTATCTTATTTTTATACTTATTTTGCATCTTATTTTTCATCTTATTTTTTATCTTATTTTTTATTCTTATTTTTATACTTATTTTTATACTTATTTTTTATCTTATTTTTATACTTATTTTTCATCTTATTTTTTATCTTAATTTTATTCTTATTTTTATTCTTATTTTTCATCTTATTTTTATACTTATTTTTTATCCTATTTTTTATCTTTTTTATTCCTATTTTTATACTTATTTTTCATCTTATTTGTTTTCTTATTTTTTATCTTATTTTTCATTTTATTTTTTATCTTATTTTTATACTTATTTTTTCATCTTATTTTTTATCTTATTTTTTATCTTATTTTTATCTTTTTTTTTTTTATCTTATTTTTATATTTATTGTTCATCTTATTTTTATTCTTATTTTTTATCGTATTTTTATTATTATTCTTCTTATTTTTATCTTAATTTTTATACTTATTTTTTATCTTATTTTTCATCTTATTTTTTATCTTATTTTTTATCTTAATTTAATTCTTTTTTTTCATCTTATTTTTCATCTTATTTTTATACTTATTTTTCATCTTATTTTTTTATTTTAATTTTATTCTTATTTTTCATCTTATTTTTATACTTATTTTTTATCTTATTTTTCATCTTATTTTTATACTAATTTTTCATCTTTTTTTTCATCTTATTTTTATACTTATTTTTCATCTTAATTTTTATCTTTTTTTTTTTCTTCTTTTTCATCTTATTTTTATACTTATTTTTCATCTTTTTTTATTCTTATTTTTATTCTTATTTGTCATTTTATTTTTTATCTTATTGTTATACTTATTTTTTATCTTATTTTAATACTTATTTTTCATCCTTTTTTACATTTATTTTTATTCTTATATTTCATGTTATTTTTCTTTTATTTTTTATCTTATTTTAATACTTATTTTTCATCTTATTTTATTCTTATTTTTATACTTATTTTTATTCTTATTTTTATTCTTTTTTTATACTTATTTTACATGTTTTTTTTCAACCTTTTTTTTCATCTTATTTTTATACTTTTTCAATCTTATTTTTCATTTTATTATTATGTTTATTTTTCATCTTATTTTTCATCTTATTTTTCATCTTATTTATATATTTATTTTACATCTTATTTCTATCTTATTTTTATTCTTATTTTTATACTTATTTTTCATCTTATTTTTCATTTTATTTTTATTCTTCTTTTTCATCTTATTTTTAATCTTATTTTTATACTTATTTTACACCTTTTTTTATTTTTATTTTTATTCTTATTTTTCATCTTATTTTTTATCTTATTTTTATACTTATTTTGCATCTTATTTTTCATCTTATTTTTTATCTTATTTTTTATTCTTATTTTTATACTTATTTTTATACTTATTTTTTATCTTATTTTTATACTTATTTTTCATCTTATTTTTTATCTTAATTTTATTCTTATTTTTATTCTTATTTTTCATCTTATTTTTATACTTATTTTTTATCCTATTTTTTATCTTTTTTATTCCTATTTTTATACTTATTTTTCATCTTATTTGTTTTCTTATTTTTTATCTTATTTTTCATTTTATTTTTTATCTTATTTTTATACTTATTTTTTCATCTTATTTTTTATCTTATTTTTTATCTTATTTTTCATCTTATTTTTATCTTTTTTTTTTTTATCTTATTTTTATATTTATTGTTCATCTTATTTTTATTCTTATTTTTTATCGTATTTTTATTATTATTCTTCTTATTTTTATCTTAATTTTTATACTTATTTTTTATCTTATTTTTCATCTTATTTTTTATCTTATTTTTTATCTTAATTTAATTCTTTTTTTTCATCTTATTTTTCATCTTATTTTTATACTTATTTTTCATCTTATTTTTTTATTTTAATTTTATTCTTATTTTTCATCTTATTTTTATACTTATTTTTTATCTTATTTTTCATCTTATTTTTATACTAATTTTTCATCTTTTTTTTCATCTTATTTTTATACTTATTTTTCATCTTAATTTTTATCTTTTTTTTTTTATCTTATTTTTATATTTATTGTTCATCTTATTTTTATTCTTATTTTTTATCGTATTTTTATTATTATTATTCTTATTTTTATCTTAATTTTTATACTTATTTTTTATCTTATTTTTCATCTTATTTTTTATCTTTTTTTTATCTTAATTTAATTCTTTTTTTTCATCTTATTTTTCATCTTATTTTTATTCTTATTTTACATCTTTTTTTATTCTTATTTTTATTCTTATTTTTCATCTTATTTTTTAATCTTATTTTTATACTTATTTTGCATCCTATTTTTCATCTTATTTTTTATCTTATTTTTTATTCTTATTTTTAAACTTATTTTTCATCTTATTTTTATTCTTATTTTTTTTCTTCTTTTTCATCTTATTTTTATACTTATTTTTCATCTTTTTTTATTCTTATTTTTATTCTTATTTGTCATTTTATTTGTTATCTTATTGTTATACTTATTTTTTATCTTATTTTAATACTTATTTTTCATCCTTTTTTACATTTATTTTTATTCTTATATTTCATGTTATTTTTCTTTTATTTTTTATCTTATTTTAATACTTATTTTTCATCTTATTTTATTCTTATTTTTATACTTATTTTTATTCTTATTTTTATTCTTTTTTTATACTTATTTTACATGTTTTTTTTCAACCTTTTTTTTCATCTTATTTTTATACTTTTTCAATCTTATTTTTCATTTTATTATTATGTTTATTTTTCATCTTATTTTTCATCTTATTTTTCATCTTATTTATATATTTATTTTACATCTTATTTCTATCTTATTTTTATTCTTATTTTTATACTTATTTTTCATCTTATTTTTCATTTTATTTTTATTCTTCTTTTTCATCTTATTTTTAATCTTATTTTTATACTTATTTTACACCTTTTTTTATTTTTATTTTTATTCTTATTTTTCATCTTATTTTTTATCTTATTTTTATACTTATTTTGCATCTTATTTTTCATCTTATTTTTTATCTTATTTTTTATTCTTATTTTTATACTTATTTTTATACTTATTTTTTATCTTATTTTTATACTTATTTTTCATCTTATTTTTTATCTTAATTTTATTCTTATTTTTAATCTTATTTTTATACTTATTTTTTATCCTATTTTTTATCTTTTTTATTCCTATTTTTATACTTATTTTTCATCTTATTTGTTTTCTTATTTTTTATCTTATTTTTCATTTTATTTTTTATCTTATTTTTATACTTATTTTTTCATCTTATTTTTTATCTTATTTTTTATCTTATTTTTCATCTTATTTTTATCTTTTTTTTTTTATCTTATTTTTATATTTATTGTTCATCTTATTTTTATTCTTATTTTTTATCGTATTTTTATTATTATTCTTCTTATTTTTATCTTAATTTTTATACTTATTTTTTATCTTATTTTTCATCTTATTTTTTATCTTATTTTTTATCTTAATTTAATTCTTTTTTTTCATCTTATTTTTCATCTTATTTTTATACTTATTTTTCATCTTATTTTTTTATTTTAATTTTATTCTTATTTTTCATCTTATTTTTATACTTATTTTTTATCTTATTTTTCATCTTATTTTTATACTAATTTTTCATCTTTTTTTTCATCTTATTTTTATACTTATTTTTCATCTTAATTTTTATCTTTTTTTTTTTATCTTATTTTTATATTTATTGTTCATCTTATTTTTATTCTTATTTTTTATCGTATTTTTATTATTATTATTCTTATTTTTATCTTAATTTTTATACTTATTTTTTATCTTATTTTTCATCTTATTTTTTATCTTTTTTTTATCTTAATTTAATTCTTTTTTTTCATCTTATTTTTCATCTTATTTTTATTCTTATTTTACATCTTTTTTTATTCTTATTTTTATTCTTATTTTTCATCTTATTTTTTAATCTTATTTTTATACTTATTTTGCATCCTATTTTTCATCTTATTTTTTATCTTATTTTTTATTCTTATTTTTAAACTTATTTTTCATCTTATTTTTATTCTTATTTTTTTTCTTCTTTTTCATCTTATTTTTATACTTATTTTTCATCTTTTTTTATTCTTATTTTTATTCTTATTTGTCATTTTATTTTTTATCTTATTGTTATACTTATTTTTTATCTTATTTTAATACTTATTTTTCATCTTATTTTTCATCTTATTTTTATACTTATTTTTTATCGTATTTTTATTCTTATTTTTATTCTTATTTTTTATCTTATTTTTTATCTGATTTTTATACTTATTTTTTATCTGATTTTTCATCTTATTTTTATACTTATTTTTTATCTTATTTTTATACTTATTTTTATACTTATTTTTTATCTTATTTTTATACTTATTTTTCATCTTATTTTTCATCTTATTTTTATACTTATTTTTCATCTTATTTTTTTATCTTATTATTTATCTTATTTTTTATCTTATTTTTCATCTTATTTTTTATCTTATTTTTCATCTTATTTTTATACTTATTTTTATACTTATTTTTTATCTTATTTTTATTCTTATTTTTCATCTTATTTTTTATCTTATTGTTATACTTATTTTTTATCTTATTTTTATTCTTATTTTTTATCTGATTTTTTATCTGATTTTTATACTTATTTTTCATCTTATTTTTCAACTTATTTTTATACTTATTTTTTATCTTATTTTTATTCTTATTTTTCATCTTATTTTTTATCTTATTTTTTATTCTTATTTTTAAACTTATTTTTTATCTTATTTTTATACTTATTTTTCATCTTTTTTTATTCTTATTTTTATTCTTATTTGTCATCTTATTTTTTATCTTATTGTTATACTTATTTTTTATCTTATTTTAATACTTATTTTTCATCTTATTTTTATACTTATTTTTCATCTTATTTTTTTATTTTAATTTTATTCTTATTTTTCATCTTATTTTTATACTTATTTTTTATCTTATTTTTCATCTTATTTTTATACTAATTTTTCATCTTTTTTTTCATCTTATTTTTATACTTATTTTTCATCTTAATTTTTATCTTTTTTTTTTTATCTTATTTTTATATTTATTGTTCATCTTATTTTTATTCTTATTTTTTATCGTATTTTTATTATTATTCTTCTTATTTTTATCTTAATTTTTATACTTATTTTTTATCTTATTTTTCATCTTATTTTTTATCTTTTTTTTATCTTAATTTAATTCTTTTTTTTCATCTTATTTTTCATCTTATTTTTATTCTTATTTTACATCTTTTTTTATTCTTATTTTTATTCTTATTTTTCATCTTATTTTTTAATCTTATTTTTATACTTATTTTGCATCCTATTTTTCATCTTATTTTTTATCTTATTTTTTATTCTTATTTTTAAACTTATTTTTCATCTTATTTTTATTCTTATTTTTTTTCTTCTTTTTCATCTTATTTTTATACTTATTTTTCATCTTTTTTTATTCTTATTTTTATTCTTATTTGTCATTTTATTTGTTATCTTATTGTTATACTTATTTTTTATCTTATTTTAATACTTATTTTTCATCCTTTTTTACATTTATTTTTATTCTTATATTTCATGTTATTTTTCTTTTATTTTTTATCTTATTTTAATACTTATTTTTCATCTTATTTTATTCTTATTTTTATACTTATTTTTATTCTTATTTTTATTCTTTTTTTATACTTATTTTACATGTTTTTTTTCAACCTTTTTTTTCATCTTATTTTTATACTTTTTCAATCTTATTTTTTATTTTATTATTATGTTTATTTTTCATCTTATTTTTCATCTTATTTTTCATCTTATTTATATATTTATTTTACATCTTATTTCTATCTTATTTTTATTCTTATTTTTATACTTATTTTTCATCTTATTTTTCATTTTATTTTTATTCTTCTTTTTCATCTTATTTTTAATCTTATTTTTATACTTATTTTACACCTTTTTTTATTTTTATTTTTATTCTTATTTTTCATCTTATTTTTTATCTTATTTTTATACTTATTTTGCATCTTATTTTTCATCTTATTTTTTATCTTATTTTTTATTCTTATTTTTATACTTATTTTTATACTTATTTTTTATCTTATTTTTATACTTATTTTTCATCTTATTTCTTATCTTAATTTTATTCTTATTTTTAATCTTATTTTTATACTTATTTTTTATCCTATTTTTTATCTTTTTTATTCCTATTTTTATACTTATTTTTCATCTTATTTGTTTTCTTATTTTTTATCTTATTTTTCATTTTATTTTTTATCTTATTTTTATACTTATTTTTTCATCTTATTTTTTATCTTATTTTTTATCTTATTTTTCATCTTATTTTTATCTTTTTTTTTTTATCTTATTTTTATATTTATTGTTCATCTTATTTTTATTCTTATTTTTTATCGTATTTTTATTATTATTCTTCTTATTTTTATCTTAATTTTTATACTTATTTTTTATCTTATTTTTCATCTTATTTTTTATCTTATTTTTTATCTTAATTTAATTCTTTTTTTTCATCTTATTTTTCATCTTATTTTTATACTTATTTTTCATCTTATTTTTTTATTTTAATTTTATTCTTATTTTTCATCTTATTTTTATACTTATTTTTTATCTTATTTTTCATCTTATTTTTATACTAATTTTTCATCTTTTTTTTCATCTTATTTTTATACTTATTTTTCATCTTAATTTTTATCTTTTTTTTTTTATCTTATTTTTATATTTATTGTTCATCTTATTTTTATTCTTATTTTTTATCGTATTTTTATTATTATTCTTCTTATTTTTATCTTAATTTTTATACTTATTTTTTATCTTATTTTTCATCTTATTTTTTATCTTTTTTTTATCTTAATTTAATTCTTTTTTTTCATCTTATTTTTCATCTTATTTTTATTCTTATTTTACATCTTTTTTTATTCTTATTTTTATTCTTATTTTTCATCTTATTTTTTAATCTTATTTTTATACTTATTTTGCATCCTATTTTTCATCTTATTTTTTATCTTATTTTTTATTCTTATTTTTAAACTTTATTTTCATCTTATTTTTATTCTTATTTTTTTTCTTCTTTTTCATCTTATTTTTATACTTATTTTTCATCTTTTTTTATTCTTATTTTTATTCTTATTTGTCATTTTATTTTTTATCTTATTGTTATACTTATTTTTTATCTTATTTTTATACTTATTTTTCATCTTTTTTTATTCTTATTTTTATTCTTATTTGTCATTTTATTGTTCATCTTATTTTTATTCTTATTTTTTATCGTATTTTTATTATTATTCTTCTTATTTTTATCTTAATTTTTATACTTATTTTTTATCTTATTTTTCATCTTATTTTTTATCTTTTTTTTATCTTAATTTAATTCTTTTTTTTCATCTTATTTTTCATCTTATTTTTATTCTTATTTTACATCTTTTTTTATACTTATTTTTTATCTTATTTTTCATCTTATTTTTTATCTTATTTTTTATCTTAATTTAATTCTTTTTTTTCATCTTATTTTTCATCTTATTTTTATTCTTATTTTACATCTTTTTTTATTCTTATTTTTATTCTTATTTTTCATCTTATTTTTTATCTTATTTTTTATTCTTATTTTTAAACTTATTTTTCATCTTATTTTTATTCTTATTTTTTTTCTTCTTTTTCATCTTATTTTTATACTTATTTTTCATCTTTTTTTATTCTTATTTTTATTCTTATTTGTCATTTTATTTTTTATCTTATTGTTATACTTATTTTTTATCTTATTTTAATACTTATTTTTCATCCTTTTTTACATTTATTTTTATTCTTATATTTCATGTTATTTTTCTTTTATTTTTTATCTTATTTTAATACTTATTTTTCATCTTATTTTATTCTTATTTTTATACTTATTTTTATTCTTATTTTTATTCTTTTTTTATACTTATTTTACATGTTTTTTTTCAACCTTTTTTTTCATCTTATTTTTATACTTTTTCAATCTTATTTTTCATTTTATTATTATGTTTATTTTTCATCTTATTTTTCATCTTATTTTTCATCTTATTTATATATTTATTTTACATCTTATTTCTATCTTATTTTTATTCTTATTTTTATACTTATTTTTCATCTTATTTTTCATTTTATTTTTATTCTTCTTTTTCATCTTATTTTTAATCTTATTTTTATACTTATTTTACACCTTTTTTTATTTTTATTTTTATTATTATTTTTCATCTTATTTTTTATCTTATTTTTATACTTATTTTGCATCTTATTTTTCATCTTATTTTTTATCTTATTTTTTATCTTATTTTTATACTTATTTTTCATCTTATTTTTTATCTTAATTTTATTCTTATTTTTATTCTTATTTTTCATCTTATTTTTATACTTATTTTTTATCCTATTTTTTATCTTTTTTATTCCTATTTTTATACTTATTTTTTCATCTTATTTTTTATCTTATTTTTTATCTTATTTTTCATCTTATTTTTATCTTTTTTTTTTTTATCTTATTTTTATATTTATTGTTCATCTTATTTGTATTCTTATTTTTTATCGTATTTTTATTATTATTCTTCTTATTTTTATCTTAATTTTTATACTTATTTTTTATCTTATTTTTCATCTTATTTTTTATCTTATTTTTTATCTTAATTTAATTCTTTTTTTTCATCTTATTTTTCATCTTATTTTTATACTTATTTTTCATCTTATTTTTTTATTTTAATTTTATTCTTATTTTTCATCTTATTTTTATACTTATTTTTTATCTTATTTTTCATCTTATTTTTATACTAATTTTTCATCTTTTTTTTCATCTTATTTTTATACTTATTTTTCATCTTAATTTTTATCTTTTTTTTTTTATCTTATTTTTATATTTATTGTTCATCTTATTTTTATTCTTATTTTTTATCGTATTTTTATTATTATTATTCTTATTTTTATCTTAATTTTTATACTTATTTTTTATCTTATTTTTCATCTTATTTTTTATCTTTTTTTTATCTTAATTTAATTCTTTTTTTTCATCTTATTTTTCATCTTATTTTTATTCTTATTTTACATCTTTTTTTATTCTTATTTTTATTCTTATTTTTCATCTTATTTTTTAATCTTATTTTTATACTTATTTTGCATCCTATTTTTCATCTTATTTTTTATCTTATTTTTTATTCTTATTTTTAAACTTTATTTTCATCTTATTTTTATTCTTATTTTTTTTCTTCTTTTTCATCTTATTTTTATACTTATTTTTCATCTTTTTTTATTCTTATTTTTATTCTTATTTGTCATTTTATTTTTTATCTTATTGTTATACTTATTTTTTATCTTATTTTTATACTTATTTTTCATCTTTTTTTATTCTTATTTTTATTCTTATTTGTCATTTTATTGTTCATCTTATTTTTATTCTTATTTTTTATCGTATTTTTATTATTATTCTTCTTATTTTTATCTTAATTTTTATACTTATTTTTTATCTTATTTTTCATCTTATTTTTTATCTTTTTTTTATCTTAATTTAATTCTTTTTTTTCATCTTATTTTTCATCTTATTTTTATTCTTATTTTACATCTTTTTTTATACTTATTTTTTATCTTATTTTTCATCTTATTTTTTATCTTATTTTTTATCTTAATTTAATTCTTTTTTTTCATCTTATTTTTCATCTTATTTTTATTCTTATTTTACATCTTTTTTTATTCTTATTTTTATTCTTATTTTTCATCTTATTTTTTATCTTATTTTTTATTCTTATTTTTAAACTTATTTTTCATCTTATTTTTATTCTTATTTTTTTTCTTCTTTTTCATCTTATTTTTATACTTATTTTTCATCTTTTTTTATTCTTATTTTTATTCTTATTTGTCATTTTATTTTTTATCTTATTGTTATACTTATTTTTTATCTTATTTTAATACTTATTTTTCATCCTTTTTTACATTTATTTTTATTCTTATATTTCATGTTATTTTTCTTTTATTTTTTATCTTATTTTAATACTTATTTTTCATCTTATTTTATTCTTATTTTTATACTTATTTTTATTCTTATTTTTATTCTTTTTTTATACTTATTTTACATGTTTTTTTTCAACCTTTTTTTTCATCTTATTTTTATACTTTTTCAATCTTATTTTTCATTTTATTATTATGTTTATTTTTCATCTTATTTTTCATCTTATTTTTCATCTTATTTATATATTTATTTTACATCTTATTTCTATCTTATTTTTATTCTTATTTTTATACTTATTTTTCATCTTATTTTTCATTTTATTTTTATTCTTCTTTTTCATCTTATTTTTAATCTTATTTTTATACTTATTTTACACCTTTTTTTATTTTTATTTTTATTATTATTTTTCATCTTATTTTTTATCTTATTTTTATACTTATTTTGCATCTTATTTTTCATCTTATTTTTTATCTTATTTTTTATCTTATTTTTATACTTATTTTTCATCTTATTTTTTATCTTAATTTTATTCTTATTTTTATTCTTATTTTTCATCTTATTTTTATACTTATTTTTTATCCTATTTTTTATCTTTTTTATTCCTATTTTTATACTTATTTTTTCATCTTATTTTTTATCTTATTTTTTATCTTATTTTTCATCTTATTTTTATCTTTTTTTTTTTTATCTTATTTTTATATTTATTGTTCATCTTATTTGTATTCTTATTTTTTATCGTATTTTTATTATTATTCTTCTTATTTTTATCTTAATTTTTATACTTATTTTTTATCTTATTTTTCATCTTATTTTTTATCTTATTTTTTATCTTAATTTAATTCTTTTTTTTCATCTTATTTTTCATCTTATTTTTATACTTATTTTTCATCTTATTTTTTTATTTTAATTTTATTCTTATTTTTCATCTTATTTTTATACTTATTTTTTATCTTATTTTTCATCTTATTTTTATACTAATTTTTCATCTTTTTTTTCATCTTATTTTTATACTTATTTTTCATCTTAATTTTTATCTTTTTTTTTTTATCTTATTTTTATATTTATTGTTCATCTTATTTTTATTCTTATTTTTTATCGTATTTTTATTATTATTATTCTTATTTTTATCTTAATTTTTATACTTATTTTTTATCTTATTTTTCATCTTATTTTTTATCTTTTTTTTATCTTAATTTAATTCTTTTTTTTCATCTTATTTTTCATCTTATTTTTATTCTTATTTTACATCTTTTTTTATTCTTATTTTTATTCTTATTTTTCATCTTATTTTTTAATCTTATTTTTATACTTATTTTGCATCCTATTTTTCATCTTATTTTTTATCTTATTTTTTATTCTTATTTTTAAACTTATTTTTCATCTTATTTTTATTCTTATTTTTTTTCTTCTTTTTCATCTTATTTTTATACTTATTTTTCATCTTTTTTTATTCTTATTTTTATTCTTATTTGTCATTTTATTTTTTATCTTATTGTTATACTTATTTTTTATCTTATTTTAATACTTATTTTTCATCCTTTTTTACATTTATTTTTATTCTTATATTTCATGTTATTTTTCTTTTATTTTTTATCTTATTTTAATACTTATTTTTCATCTTATTTTATTCTTATTTTTATACTTATTTTTATTCTTATTTTTATTCTTTTTTTATACTTATTTTACATGTTTTTTTTCAACCTTTTTTTTCATCTTATTTTTATACTTTTTCAATCTTATTTTTCATTTTATTATTATGTTTATTTTTCATCTTATTTTTCATCTTATTTTTCATCTTATTTATATATTTATTTTACATCTTATTTCTATCTTATTTTTATTCTTATTTTTATACTTATTTTTCATCTTATTTTTCATTTTATTTTTATTCTTCTTTTTCATCTTATTTTTAATCTTATTTTTATACTTATTTTACACCTTTTTTTATTTTTATTTTTATTCTTATTTTTCATCTTATTTTTTATCTTATTTTTATACTTATTTTGCATCTTATTTTTCATCTTATTTTTTATCTTATTTTTTATTCTTATTTTTATACTTATTTTTATACTTATTTTTTATCTTATTTTTATACTTATTTTTCATCTTATTTTTCATCTTATTTTTATACTTATTTTTTATCCTATTTTTTATCTTTTTTATTCCTATTTTTATACTTATTTTTCATCTTATTTGTTTTCTTATTTTTTATCTTATTTTTCATTTTATTTTTTATCTTATTTTTATACTTATTTTTTCATCTTATTTTTTATCTTATTTTTTATCTTATTTTTATCTTTTTTTTTTTTATCTTATTTTTATATTTATTGTTCATCTTATTTTTATTCTTATTTTTTATCGTATTTTTATTATTATTCTTCTTATTTTTATCTTAATTTTTATACTTATTTTTTATCTTATTTTTCATCTTATTTTTTATCTTATTTTTTATCTTAATTTAATTCTTTTTTTTCATCTTATTTTTCATCTTATTTTTATACTTATTTTTCATCTTATTTTTTTATTTTAATTTTATTCTTATTTTTCATCTTATTTTTATACTTATTTTTTATCTTATTTTTCATCTTATTTTTATACTAATTTTTCATCTTTTTTTTCATCTTATTTTTATACTTATTTTTCATCTTAATTTTTATCTTTTTTTTTTTATCTTATTTTTATATTTATTGTTCATCTTATTTTTATTCTTATTTTTTATCGTATTTTTATTATTATTCTTCTTATTTTTATCTTAATTTTTATACTTATTTTTTATCTTATTTTTCATCTTATTTTTTATCTTTTTTTTATCTTAATTTAATTCTTTTTTTTCATCTTATTTTTCATCTTATTTTTATTCTTATTTTACATCTTTTTTTATTCTTATTTTTATTCTTATTTTTCATCTTATTTTTTAATCTTATTTTTATACTTATTTTGCATCCTATTTTTCATCTTATTTTTTATCTTATTTTTTATTCTTATTTTTAAACTTATTTTTCATCTTATTTTTATTCTTATTTTTTTTCTTCTTTTTCATCTTATTTTTATACTTATTTTTCATCTTTTTTATTCTTATTTTTATTCTTATTTGTCATTTTATTTTTTATCTTATTGTTATACTTATTTTTTATCTTATTTTAATACTTATTTTTCATCCTTTTTTACATTTATTTTTATTCTTATATTTCATGTTATTTTTCTTTTATTTTTTATCTTATTTTAATACTTATTTTTCATCTTATTTTATTCTTATTTTTTATCTTATTTTATTCTTATTTTTATACTTATTTTTATTCTTATTTTTATTCTTTTTTTATACTTATTTTACATGTTTTTTTTCAACCTTTTTTTTCATCTTATTTTTATACTTTTTCAATCTTATTTTTCATTTTATTATTATGTTTATTTTTCATCTTATTTTTCATCTTATTTTTCATCTTATTTATATATTTATTTTACATCTTATTTCTATCTTATTTTTATTCTTATTTTTATACTTATTTTTCATCTTATTTTTCATTTTATTTTTATTCTTCTTTTTCATCTTATTTTTAATCTTATTTTTATACTTATTTTACACCTTTTTTTATTTTTATTTTTATTCTTATTTTTCATCTTATTTTTTATCTTATTTTTATACTTATTTTGCATCTTATTTTTCATCTTATTTTTTATCTTATTTTTTATTCTTATTTTTATACTTATTTTTATACTTATTTTTTATCTTATTTTTATACTTATTTTTCATCTTATTTTTTATCTTAATTTTATTCTTATTTTTATTCTTATTTTTCATCTTATTTTTATACTTATTTTTTATCCTATTTTTTATCTTTTTTATTCCTATTTTTATACTTATTTTTCATCTTATTTGTTTTCTTATTTTTTATCTTATTTTTCATTTTATTTTTTATCTTATTTTTATACTTATTTTTTCATCTTATTTTTTATCTTATTTTTTATCTTATTTTTATCTTTTTTTTTTTATCTTATTTTTATATTTATTGTTTATCTTATTTTTATTCTTATTTTTTATCGTATTTTTATTATTATTCTTCTTATTTTTATCTTAATTTTTATACTTATTTTTTATCTTATTTTTCATCTTATTTTTTATCTTATTTTTTATCTTAATTTAATTCTTTTTTTTCATCTTATTTTTCATCTTATTTTTATACTTATTTTTCATCTTATTTTTTTATTTTAATTTTATTCTTATTTTTCATCTTATTTTTATACTTATTTTTTATCTTATTTTTCATCTTATTTTTATACTTATTTTTTATCTTAATTTTAATCTTATTTTTTGTCTTATTTTTATACTTATTTTTTATTTTATTTTTATTCTTATTTTTTATCGTAATTTTATTTTTATTTTTATTCTTATTTTTATTCTTATTTTTCATCTTATTTTTATTCTTATTTTTATACTTATTTTTATTCTTATTTTAATTCTTATTTTTATACTTATTTTTTATCTGATTTGTTTTCTTATTTTTTATCTTATTTTTTTTTCTTATTTTTCATCTTATTTTTATACTTATTTTTCATCTTTTTTTATTCTTATTTTTATTCTTATTTGTCATCTTATTTTTTATCTTATTGTTATACTTATTTTTTATCTTATTTTAATACTTATTTTTCATCTTATTTTTCATCTTATTTTTATACTTATTTTTTATCGTATTTTTATTCTTATTTTTATTCTTATTTTTTATCTTATTTTTTATCTGATTTTTATACTTATTTTTTATCTTATTTTTCATCTTATTTTTATACTTATTTTTTATCTTATTTTTATACTTATTTTTATACTTATTTTTTATCTTATTTTTATACTTATTTTTCATCTTATTTTTATACTTATTTTTATACTTATTTTTTATCTTATTTTTATACTTATTTTTATACTTATTTTTTATCTTATTTTTATACTTATTTTTCATCTTATTTTTTTATCTTATTATTTATCTTATTTTTCATCTTATTTTTCATCTTATTTTTGTTCTTATTTTTTATCATATTTTTATTTTTATTTTTATTCTTATTATTATTCTTATTTATCATCTTATTTTTCATCTTATTTTTCATCTTATTTTTATACTTATTTTGCATTTTATTTTTCATCTTATTTTTTATCTTATTTTTATTCTTATTATTATTCTTATTTATCATCTTATTTTTCATCTTATTTTTCATCTTATTTTTATACTTATTTTGCATCTTATTTTTCATCTTATTTTTATTCTTATTATTATTCTTATTTATCATCTTATTTTTATTTTTATTTTTATTCTTATTATTATTCTTATTTATCATCTTATTTTTCATCTTATTTTTCATCTTATTTTTATACTTATTTTGCATCTTATTTTTCATCTTATTTTTTATCTTATTTTTATTCTTATTATTATTCTTATTTATCATCTTATTTTTCATCTTATTTTTCATCTTATTTTTATACTTATTTTGCATCTTATTTTTCATCTTATTTTTTATCTTATTTTTATTCTTATTTTTAAACTTATTTTTCATCTTATTTTTCATCTTATTTTTATTCTTATTTTTGTTCTTATTTTTTATCATATTTTTATTTTTATTTTTATTCTTATTATTATTCTTATTTATCATCTTATTTTTCATCTTATTTTTTATCGTATTTTTATTCTTATTTTTATTCTTATTTTTTATCTGATTTTTTATCTGATTTTTATACTTATTTTTCATCTTATTTTTCATCTTATTTTTATACTTATTTTTCATCTTATTTTTATACTTATTGTTATACTTATTTTTTATCTTATTTTTATACTTATTTTTCATCTTATTTTTTTATCTTATTATTTATCTTATTTTTCATCTTATTTTTCATCTTATTTTTATTCTTATTTTTGTTCTTATTTTTTATCATATTTTTATTTTTATTTTTATTCTTATTATTATTCTTATTTATCATCTTATTTTTCATCTTATTTTTCATCTTATTTTTCATCTTATTTTTATACTTATTTTGCATCTTATTTTTCATCTTATTTTTATACTTATTTTTCATCTTTTTTTATTCTTATTTTTATTCTTATTTGTCATCTTATTTTTTATCTTATTTTTATACTTATTTTTTATCGTATTTTTATTCTTATTTTTATTCTTATTTTTTATCTGATTTTTTATCTGATTTTTATACTTATTTTTCATCTTATTTTTATACTTATTTTTCATCTTATTTTTATACTTATTTTTATACTTATTTTTTATCTTATTTTTATACTTATTTTTCATCTTATTTTTCATCTTATTTTTATACTTATTTTTCATCTTATTTTTATACTTATTTTTGTTCTTATTTTTTATCTTATTTTTATACTTATTTTTCATCTTATTTTTCATCTTATTTTTATACTTATTTTTCATCTTATTTTTATTCTTATTTTTTTTCTTATTTTTCATCTTATTTTTATACTTATTTTTCATCTTTTTTTATTCTTATTTTTATTCTTATTTGTCATCTTATTTTTCATCTTATTTTTATTCTTATTTTTATTCTTATTTTTTATCTGATTTTTATACTTATTTTTCATCTTATTTTTCATCTTATTTTTATACTTATTTTTCATCTTATTTTTATACTTATTTTTATACTTATTTTTTATCTTATTTTTATACTTATTTTTTATCTTATTTTTATACTTATTTTTCATCTTATTTTTTTATCTTATTATTTATCTTATTTTTCATCTTATTTTTCATCTTATTTTTATTCTTATTTTTTATCATATTTTTATTTTTATTTTTATTCTTATTTTTATTCTTATTTTTCATCTTATTTTTTATCTTATTGTTATACTTATTTTTTATCTTATTTTAATACTTATTTTTCATCCTTTTTTACATTTATTTTTATTCTTATATTTCATGTTATTTTTCTTTTATTTTTTATCTTATTTTAATACTTATTTTTCATCTTATTTTATTCTTATTTTTATACTTATTTTTATTCTTATTTTTATTCTTTTTTTATACTTATTTTACATGTTTTTTTTCAACCTTTTTTTTCATCTTATTTTTATACTTTTTCAATCTTATTTTTCATTTTATTATTATGTTTATTTTTCATCTTATTTTTCATCTTATTTTTCATCTTATTTATATATTTATTTTACATCTTATTTCTATCTTATTTTTATTCTTATTTTTATACTTATTTTTCATCTTATTTTTCATTTTATTTTTATTCTTCTTTTTCATCTTATTTTTAATCTTATTTTTATACTTATTTTACACCTTTTTTTATTTTTATTTTTATTCTTATTTTTCATCTTATTTTTTATCTTATTTTTATACTTATTTTGCATCTTATTTTTCATCTTATTTTTTATCTTATTTTTTATTCTTATTTTTATACTTATTTTTATACTTATTTTTTATCTTATTTTTATACTTATTTTTCATCTTATTTTTTATCTTAATTTTATTCTTATTTTTATTCTTATTTTTCATCTTATTTTTATACTTATTTTTTATCCTATTTTTTATCTTTTTTATTCCTATTTTTATACTTATTTTTCATCTTATTTGTTTTCTTATTTTTTATCTTATTTTTCATTTTATTTTTTATCTTATTTTTATACTTATTTTTTCATCTTATTTTTTATCTTATTTTTTATCTTATTTTTATCTTTTTTTTTTTTATCTTATTTTTATATTTATTGTTCATCTTATTTTTATTCTTATTTTTTATCGTATTTTTATTATTATTCTTCTTATTTTTATCTTAATTTTTATACTTATTTTTTATCTTATTTTTCATCTTATTTTTTATCTTATTTTTTATCTTAATTTAATTCTTTTTTTTCATCTTATTTTTCATCTTATTTTTATACTTATTTTTCATCTTATTTTTTTATTTTAATTTTATTCTTATTTTTCATCTTATTTTTATACTTATTTTTTATCTTATTTTTCATCTTATTTTTATACTAATTTTTCATCTTTTTTTTCATCTTATTTTTATACTTATTTTTCATCTTAATTTTTATCTTTTTTTTTTTCTTCTTTTTCATCTTATTTTTATACTTATTTTTCATCTTTTTTTATTCTTATTTTTATTCTTATTTGTCATTTTATTTTTTATCTTATTGTTATACTTATTTTTTATCTTATTTTAATACTTATTTTTCATCCTTTTTTACATTTATTTTTATTCTTATATTTCATGTTATTTTTCTTTTATTTTTTATCTTATTTTAATACTTATTTTTCATCTTATTTTATTCTTATTTTTATACTTATTTTTATTCTTATTTTTATTCTTTTTTTATACTTATTTTACATGTTTTTTTTCAACCTTTTTTTTCATCTTATTTTTATACTTTTTCAATCTTATTTTTCATTTTATTATTATGTTTATTTTTCATCTTATTTTTCATCTTATTTTTCATCTTATTTATATATTTATTTTACATCTTATTTCTATCTTATTTTTATTCTTATTTTTATACTTATTTTTCATCTTATTTTTCATTTTATTTTTATTCTTCTTTTTCATCTTATTTTTAATCTTATTTTTATACTTATTTTACACCTTTTTTTATTTTTATTTTTATTCTTATTTTTCATCTTATTTTTTATCTTATTTTTATACTTATTTTGCATCTTATTTTTCATCTTATTTTTTATCTTATTTTTTATTCTTATTTTTATACTTATTTTTATACTTATTTTTTATCTTATTTTTATACTTATTTTTCATCTTATTTTTTATCTTAATTTTATTCTTATTTTTATTCTTATTTTTCATCTTATTTTTATACTTATTTTTTATCCTATTTTTTATCTTTTTTATTCCTATTTTTATACTTATTTTTCATCTTATTTGTTTTCTTATTTTTTATCTTATTTTTCATTTTATTTTTTATCTTATTTTTATACTTATTTTTTCATCTTATTTTTTATCTTATTTTTTATCTTATTTTTCATCTTATTTTTATCTTTTTTTTTTTTATCTTATTTTTATATTTATTGTTCATCTTATTTTTATTCTTATTTTTTATCGTATTTTTATTATTATTCTTCTTATTTTTATCTTAATTTTTATACTTATTTTTTATCTTATTTTTCATCTTATTTTTTATCTTATTTTTTATCTTAATTTAATTCTTTTTTTTCATCTTATTTTTCATCTTATTTTTATACTTATTTTTCATCTTATTTTTTTATTTTAATTTTATTCTTATTTTTCATCTTATTTTTATACTTATTTTTTATCTTATTTTTCATCTTATTTTTATACTAATTTTTCATCTTTTTTTTCATCTTATTTTTATACTTATTTTTCATCTTAATTTTTATCTTTTTTTTTTTATCTTATTTTTATATTTATTGTTCATCTTATTTTTATTCTTATTTTTTATCGTATTTTTATTATTATTATTCTTATTTTTATCTTAATTTTTATACTTATTTTTTATCTTATTTTTCATCTTATTTTTTATCTTTTTTTTATCTTAATTTAATTCTTTTTTTTCATCTTATTTTTCATCTTATTTTTATTCTTATTTTACATCTTTTTTTATTCTTATTTTTATTCTTATTTTTCATCTTATTTTTTAATCTTATTTTTATACTTATTTTGCATCCTATTTTTCATCTTATTTTTTATCTTATTTTTTATTCTTATTTTTAAACTTATTTTTCATCTTATTTTTATTCTTATTTTTTTTCTTCTTTTTCATCTTATTTTTATACTTATTTTTCATCTTTTTTTATTCTTATTTTTATTCTTATTTGTCATTTTATTTTTTATCTTATTGTTATACTTATTTTTTATCTTATTTTAATACTTATTTTTCATCCTTTTTTACATTTATTTTTATTCTTATATTTCATGTTATTTTTCTTTTATTTTTTATCTTATTTTAATACTTATTTTTCATCTTATTTTATTCTTATTTTTATACTTATTTTTATTCTTATTTTTATTCTTTTTTTATACTTATTTTACATGTTTTTTTTTCAACCTTTTTTTTCATCTTATTTTTATACTTTTTCAATCTTATTTTTCATTTTATTATTATGTTTATTTTTCATCTTATTTTTCATCTTATTTTTCATCTTATTTATATATTTATTTTACATCTTATTTCTATCTTATTTTTATTCTTATTTTTATACTTATTTTTCATCTTATTTTTCATTTTATTTTTATTCTTCTTTTTCATCTTATTTTTAATCTTATTTTTATACTTATTTTACACCTTTTTTTATTTTTATTTTTATTCTTATTTTTCATCTTATTTTTTATTTTATTTTTATACTTATTTTGCATCTTATTTTTCATCTTATTTTTTATCTTATTTTTTATTCTTATTTTTATACTTATTTTTATACTTATTTTTTATCTTATTTTTATACTTATTTTTCATCTTATTTTTTATCTTAATTTTATTCTTATTTTTATTCTTATTTTTCATCTTATTTTTATACTTATTTTTTATCCTATTTTTTATCTTTTTTATTCCTATTTTTATACTTATTTTTCATCTTATTTGTTTTCTTATTTTTTATCTTATTTTTCATTTTATTTTTTATCTTATTTTTATACTTATTTTTTCATCTTATTTTTTATCTTATTTTTTATCTTATTTTTATCTTTTTTTTTTATCTTATTTTTATATTTATTGTTTATCTTATTTTTATTCTTATTTTTTATCGTATTTTTATTATTATTCTTCTTATTTTTATCTTAATTTTTATACTTATTTTTTATCTTATTTTTCATCTTATTTTTTATCTTATTTTAATTCTTTTTTTTCATCTTATTTTTCATCTTATTTTTATACTTATTTTTCATCTTATTTTTTTATTTTAATTTTATTCTTATTTTTCATCTTATTTTTATACTTATTTTTTATCTTATTTTTCATCTTATTTTTATACTTATTTTTTATCTTAATTTTAATCTTATTTTTTGTCTTATTTTTATACTTATTTTTTATTTTATTTTTATTCTTATTTTTTATCGTAATTTTATTTTTATTTTTATTCTTATTTTTATTCTTATTTTTCATCTTATTTTTATTCTTATTTTTATACTTATTTTTATTCTTATTTTAATTCTTATTTTTATACTTATTTTTTATCTGATTTGTTTTCTTATTTTTTATCTTATTTTTTTTTCTTATTTTTCATCTTATTTTTATACTTATTTTTCATCTTTTTTTATTCTTATTTTTATTCTTATTTGTCATCTTATTTTTTATCTTATTGTTATACTTATTTTTTATCTTATTTTAATACTTATTTTTCATCTTATTTTTCATCTTATTTTTATACTTATTTTTTATCGTATTTTTATTCTTATTTTTATTCTTATTTTTTATCTTATTTTTTATCTGATTTTTATACTTATTTTTTATCTTATTTTTCATCTTATTTTTATACTTATTTTTTATCTTATTTTTATACTTATTTTTATACTTATTTTTTATCTTATTTTTATACTTATTTTTCATCTTATTTTTATACTTATTTTTATACTTATTTTTTATCTTATTTTTATACTTATTTTTATACTTATTTTTTATCTTATTTTTATACTTATTTTTCATCTTATTTTTTTATCTTATTATTTATCTTATTTTTCATCTTATTTTTCATCTTATTTTTGTTCTTATTTTTTATCATATTTTTATTTTTATTTTTATTCTTATTATTATTCTTATTTATCATCTTATTTTTCATCTTATTTTTCATCTTATTTTTATACTTATTTTGCATCTTATTTTTCATCTTATTTTTTATCTTATTTTTATTCTTATTATTATTCTTATTTATCATCTTATTTTTCATCTTATTTTTCATCTTATTTTTATACTTATTTTGCATCTTATTTTTCATCTTATTTTTATTCTTATTATTATTCTTATTTATCATCTTATTTTTATTTTTATTTTTATTCTTATTATTATTCTTATTTATCATCTTATTTTTCATCTTATTTTTCATCTTATTTTTATACTTATTTTGCATCTTATTTTTCATCTTATTTTTTATCTTATTTTTATTCTTATTATTATTCTTATTTATCATCTTATTTTTCATCTTATTTTTCATCTTATTTTTATACTTATTTTGCATCTTATTTTTCATCTTTTTTTTTATCTTATTTTTATTCTTATTTTTAAACTTATTTTTCATCTTATTTTTCATCTTATTTTTATTCTTATTTTTGTTCTTATTTTTTATCATATTTTTATTTTTATTTTTATTCTTATTATTATTCTTATTTATCATCTTATTTTTCATCTTATTTTTTATCGTATTTTTATTCTTATTTTTATTCTTATTTTTTATCTGATTTTTTATCTGATTTTTATACTTATTTTTCATCTTATTTTTCATCTTATTTTTATACTTATTTTGCATCTTATTTTTATACTTATTGTTATACTTATTTTTTATCTTATTTTTATACTTATTTTTCATCTTATTTTTTTATCTTATTATTTATCTTATTTTTCATCTTATTTTTCATCTTATTTTTATTCTTATTTTTGTTCTTATTTTTTATCATATTTTTATTTTTATTTTTATTCTTATTATTATTCTTATTTATCATCTTATTTTTCATCTTATTTTTCATCTTATTTTTCATCTTATTTTTATACTTATTTTGCATCTTATTTTTCATCTTATTTTTATACTTATTTTTCATCTTTTTTTATTCTTATTTTTATTCTTATTTGTCATCTTATTTTTTATCTTATTTTTATACTTATTTTTTATCGTATTTTTATTCTTATTTTTATTCTTATTTTTTATCTGATTTTTTATCTGATTTTTATACTTATTTTTCATCTTATTTTTATACTTATTTTTCATCTTATTTTTATACTTATTTTTATACTTATTTTTTATCTTATTTTTATACTTATTTTTCATCTTATTTTTCATCTTATTTTTATACTTATTTTTCATCTTATTTTTATACTTATTTTTGTTCTTATTTTTTATCTTATTTTTATACTTATTTTTCATCTTATTTTTCATCTTATTTTTATACTTATTTTTCATCTTATTTTTATTCTTATTTTTTTTCTTATTTTTCATCTTATTTTTATACTTATTTTTCATCTTTTTTTATTCTTATTTTTATTCTTATTTGTCATCTTATTTTTTATCTTATTGTTATACTTATTTTTTATCTTATTTTAATACTTATTTTTCATCTTATTTTTCATCTTATTTTTATACTTATTTTTTATCGTATTTTTATTCTTATTTTTATTCTTATTTTTTATCTGATTTTTATACTTATTTTTCATCTTATTTTTCATCTTATTTTTATACTTATTTTTCATCTTATTTTTATTCTTATTTTTTTTCTTATTTTTCATCTTATTTTTATACTTATTTTTCATCTTTTTTTATTCTTATTTTTATTCTTATTTGTCATCTTATTTTTTATCTTATTGTTATACTTATTTTTCATCTTATTTTTATACTTATTTTTCATCTTATTTTTATACTTATTTTTATACTTATTTTTTATCTTATTTTTATACTTATTTTTTATCTTATTTTTATACTTATTTTTCATCTTATTTTTTTATCTTATTATTTATCTTATTTTTCATCTTATTTTTCATCTTATTTTTATTCTTATTTTTGTTCTTATTTTTTATCATATTTTTATTTTTATTTTTATTCTTATTTTTATTCTTATTTTTCATCTTATTTTTTATCTTATTGTTATACTTATTTTTTATCTTATTTTAATACTTATTTTTCATCCTTTTTTACATTTATTTTTATTCTTATATTTCATGTTATTTTTCTTTTATTTTTTATCTTATTTTAATACTTATTTTTCATCTTATTTTATTCTTATTTTTATACTTATTTTTATTCTTATTTTTATTCTTTTTTTATACTTATTTTACATGTTTTTTTTCAACCTTTTTTTTCATCTTATTTTTATACTTTTTCAATCTTATTTTTCATTTTATTATTATGTTTATTTTTCATCTTATTTTTCATCTTATTTTTCATCTTATTTATATATTTATTTTACATCTTATTTCTATCTTATTTTTATTCTTATTTTTATACTTATTTTTCATCTTATTTTTCATTTTATTTTTATTCTTCTTTTTCATCTTATTTTTAATCTTATTTTTATACTTATTTTACACCTTTTTTTATTTTTATTTTTATTCTTATTTTTCATCTTATTTTTTATCTTATTTTTATACTTATTTTGCATCTTATTTTTCATCTTATTTTTTATCTTATTTTTTATTCTTATTTTTATACTTATTTTTATACTTATTTTTTATCTTATTTTTATACTTATTTTTCATCTTATTTTTTATCTTAATTTTATTCTTATTTTTATTCTTATTTTTCATCTTATTTTTATACTTATTTTTTATCCTATTTTTTATCTTTTTTATTCCTATTTTTATACTTATTTTTCATCTTATTTGTTTTCTTATTTTTTATCTTATTTTTCATTTTATTTTTTATCTTATTTTTATACTTATTTTTTCATCTTATTTTTTATCTTATTTTTTATCTTATTTTTCATCTTATTTTTCATCTTATTTTTATCTTTTTTTTTTTATCTTATTTTTATATTTATTGTTCATCTTATTTTTATTCTTATTTTTTATCATATTTTTATTATTATTCTTCTTATTTTTATCCTAATTTTTATACTTATTTTTTATCTTATTTTTCATCTTATTTTTTATCTTATTTTTTATCTTAATTTAATTCTTTTTTTTTCATCTTATTTTTTATCTTATTTTTATACTTATTTTTCATCTTATTTTTTTATTTTAATTTTATTCTTATTTTTCATCTTATTTTTATACTTATTTTTTATCTTATTTTTCATCTTATTTTTATACTTATTTTTTATCTTAATTTTAATCTTATTTTTTGTCTTATTTTTATACTTATTTTTTATTTTATTTTTATTCTTATTTTTTATCGTAATTTTATTTTTATTTTTATTCTTATTTTTATTCTTATTTTTCATCTTATTTTTATTCTTATTTTTATACTTATTTTTATTCTTATTTTAATTCTTATTTTTATACTTATTTTTTATCTTATTTTTATTCTTATTTTTCATCTTATTTTTTATCTTATTTTTTATTCTTATTTTTAAACTTATTTTTTATCTTATTTTTATACTTATTTTTCATCTTTTTTTATTCTTATTTTTATTCTTATTTGTCATCTTATTTTTTATCTTATTGTTATACTTATTTTTTATCTTATTTTAATACTTATTTTTCATCTTATTTTTATACTTTTTTAATCTTATTTTTCATCTTATTATTATGTTTATTTTTTCATCTTATTTTTCATCCTACTTTTATTCTTATTTATATATTTATTTTACATCTTATTTTTTATCTTATTTTTATTCTTATTTTTATACTTATTTTTCATCTTATTTTTCATCTTATTTTTATTCTTATTTTACATCTTTTTTTATTCTTATTTTTATTCTTATTTTTCATCTTATTTTTTAATCTTATTTTTATACTTATTTTGCATCCTATTTTTCATCTTATTTTTTATCTTATTTTTTATTCTTATTTTTAAACTTATTTTTCATCTTATTTTTATTCTTATTTTTTTTCTTCTTTTTCATCTTATTTTTATACTTATTTTTCATCTTTTTTTATTCTTATTTTTATTCTTATTTGTCATTTTATTTTTTATCTTATTGTTATACTTATTTTTTATCTTATTTTAATACTTATTTTTCATCCTTTTTTACATTTATTTTTATTCTTATATTTCATGTTATTTTTCTTTTATTTTTTATCTTATTTTAATACTTATTTTTCATCTTATTTTATTCTTATTTTTATACTTATTTTTATACTTATTTTACATGTTTTTTTTCAACCTTTTTTTTATCTTATTTTTATACTTTTTCAATCTTATTTTTCATTTTATTATTATGTTTATTTTTCATCTTATTTTTCATCTTATTTTTCATCTTATTTATATATTTATTTTACATCTTATTTCTATCTTATTTTTATTCTTATTTTTATACTTATTTTTTATCTTATTTTTATACTTATTTTACACCTTTTTTTATTTTTATTTTTATTCTTATTTTTCATCTTATTTTTTATCTTATTTTTATACTTATTTTGCATCTTATTTTTCATCTTATTTTTTATCTTATTTTTTATTCTTATTTTTATACTTATTTTTATACTTATTTTTTATCTTATTTTAATACTTATTTTTCATCTTATTTTTATACTTTTTTAATCTTATTTTTCATCTTATTATTATGTTTATTTTTTCATCTTATTTTTCATCCTACTTTTATTCTTATTTATATATTTATTTTACATCTTATTTTTTATCTTATTTTTATTCTTATTTTTATACTTATTTTTCATCTTATTTTTCATCTTATTTTTATTCTTATTTTACATCTTTTTTTATTCTTATTTTTATTCTTATTTTTCATCTTATTTTTTAATCTTATTTTTCATTTTATTTTTATTCTTCTTTTTCATCTTATTTTTAATCTTATTTTTATACTTATTTTACACCTTTTTTTATTTTTATTTTTATTCTTATTTTTCATCTTATTTTTCATCTTATTTTTTATCTTATTTTTTATTCTTATTTTTATACTTATTTTTATACTTATTTTTTATCTTATTTTTATACTTATTTTTCATCTTATTTTTTATCTTAATTTTATTCTTATTTTTATTCTTATTTTTCATCTTATTTTTATACTTATTTTTTATCCTATTTTTTATCTTTTTTATTCCTATTTTTATACTTATTTTTCATCTTATTTGTTTTCTTATTTTTTATCTTATTTTTCATTTTATTTTTTATCTTATTTTTATACTTATTTTTTCATCTTATTTTTTATCTTATTTTTTATCTTATTTTTCATCTTATTTTTATCTTTTTTTTTTATCTTATTTTTATATTTATTGTTCATCTTATTTTTATTCTTATTTTTTTATCATATTTTTATTATTATTCTTCTTATTTTTATCCTAATTTTTATACTTATTTTTTATCTTATTTTTCATCTTATTTTTTATCTTATTTTTTATCTTAATTTAATTCTTTTTTTTCATCTTATTTTTTATCTTATTTTTATACTTATTTTTCATCTTATTTTTTTATTTTAATTTTATTCTTATTTTTCATCTTATTTTTATACTTATTTTTTATCTTATTTTTCATCTTATTTTTATACTTATTTTTTATCTTAATTTTAATCTTATTTTTTGTCTTATTTTTATACTTATTTTTTATTTTATTTTTATTCTTATTTTTTATCGTAATTTTATTTTTATTTTTATTCTTATTTTTATTCTTATTTTTCATCTTATTTTTATTCTTATTTTTATACTTATTTTTATTCTTATTTTAATTCTTATTTTTATACTTATTTTTTATCTTATTTTTATTCTTATTTTTCATCTTATTTTTTATCTTATTTTTTATTCTTATTTTTAAACTTATTTTTTATCTTATTTTTATACTTATTTTTCATCTTTTTTTATTCTTATTTTTATTCTTATTTGTCATCTTATTTTTTATCTTATTGTTATACTTATTTTTTATCTTATTTTAATACTTATTTTTCATCTTATTTTTATACTTTTTTAATCTTATTTTTCATCTTATTATTATGTTTATTTTTTCATCTTATTTTTCATCCTACTTTTATTCTTATTTATATATTTATTTTACATCTTATTTTTTATCTTATTTTTATTCTTATTTTTATACTTATTTTTCATCTTATTTTTCATCTTATTTTTATTCTTATTTTACATCTTTTTTTATTCTTATTTTTATTCTTATTTTTCATCTTATTTTTTAATCTTATTTTTATACTTATTTTGCATCCTATTTTTCATCTTATTTTTTATCTTATTTTTTATTCTTATTTTTAAACTTATTTTTCATCTTATTTTTATTCTTATTTTTTTTCTTCTTTTTCATCTTATTTTTATACTTATTTTTCATCTTTTTTTATTCTTATTTTTATTCTTATTTGTCATTTTATTTTTTATCTTATTGTTATACTTATTTTTTATCTTATTTTAATACTTATTTTTCATCCTTTTTTACATTTATTTTTATTCTTATATTTCATGTTATTTTTCTTTTATTTTTTATCTTATTTTAATACTTATTTTTCATCTTATTTTATTCTTATTTTTATAATTATTTTTATTCTTTTTTTATACTTATTTTACATGTTTTTTTTCAACCTTTTTTTTCATCTTATTTTTATACTTTTTCAATCTTATTTTTCATTTTATTATTATGTTTATTTTTCATCTTATTTTTCATCTTATTTTTCATCTTATTTATATATTTATTTTACATCTTATTTCTATCTTATTTTTATTCTTATTTTTATACTTATTTTTCATCTTATTTTTCATTTTATTTTTATTCTTCTTTTTCATCTTATTTTTTATCTTATTTTTTATTCCTATTTTTATACTTATTTTTATACTTATTTTTATTCTTATTTTTATTCTTATTTTTATACTTATTTTTTATCTTATTTTTATACTTATTTTTTATCTTATTTTTTGATCTTACTTTTTGTCTTATTTTTCATCTTAATTTTATTCTTATTTTTATTCTTATTTTTCATCCTTTTTTTATACTTATTTTTTATCCTATTTTTTATCTTTTTTTATTCCTATTTTTATACCTATTTTTCATCTTTTTTGTTTTCTTATTTTTTATCTTATTTTGCATTTTATTTTTTATCTTATTTTTATACTTATTTTTTCATCTTATTTTTTATCTTATTTTTTATCTTATTTTTCATCTTATTTTTATACTAATTTTTCATCTTTTTTTTTCATCTTATTTTTATACTTATTTTTCATCTTAATTTTTATCTTTTTTTTTAATCTTATTTTTATATTTATTGTTCATCTTATTTTTATTCTTATTTTTTATCGTAATTTTATTTTTATTTTTATTCTTATTTTTATTCTTATTTGTCATCTTATTTTTTATCTTATTGTTATACTTATTTTTTATCTTATTTTAATACTTATTTTTCATCTTATTTTTATACTTATTTTTATACTTATTTTTTATCTTATTTTTATTCTTATTTTTCATCTTATTTTTTATCTTATTGTTATACTTATTTTTTATCTTATTTTTATTCTTATTTTTTATCTGATTTTTTATCTGATTTTTATACTTATTTTTCATCTTATTTTTCAACTTATTTTTATACTTATTTTTTATCTTATTTTTATTCTTATTTTTCATCTTATTTTTTATCTTATTTTTTATTCTTATTTTTAAACTTATTTTTTATCTTATTTTTATACTTATTTTTCATCTTTTTTTATTCTTATTTTTATTCTTATTTGTCATCTTATTTTTTATCTTATTGTTATACTTATTTTTTATCTTATTTTAATACTTATTTTTCATCTTATTTTTATACTTATTTTTCATCTTATTTTTTTATTTTAATTTTATTCTTATTTTTCATCTTATTTTTATACTTATTTTTTATCTTATTTTTCATCTTATTTTTATACTAATTTTTCATCTTTTTTTTCATCTTATTTTTATACTTATTTTTCATCTTATTTTTTATCTTTTTTTTATCTTAATTTAATTCTTTTTTTTCATCTTATTTTTCATCTTATTTTTATTCTTATTTTACATCTTTTTTTATTCTTATTTTTATTCTTATTTTTCATCTTATTTTTTATCTTATTTTTTATTCTTATTTTTAAACTTTATTTTCATCTTATTTTTATTCTTATTTTTTTTCTTCTTTTTCATCTTATTTTTATACTTATTTTTCATCTTTTTTTATTCTTATTTTTATTCTTATTTGTCATTTTATTTTTTATCTTATTGTTATACTTATTTTTTATCTTATTTTAATACTTATTTTTCATCCTTTTTTACATTTATTTTTATTCTTATATTTCATGTTATTTTTCTCTTATTTTTTATCTTATTTTAATACTTATTTTTCATCTTATTTTATTCTTATTTTTATACTTATTTTTATTCTTATTTTTATTCTTTTTTTATACTTATTTTACATGTTTTTTTTCAACCTTTTTTTTCATCTTATTTTTATACTTTTTCAATCTTATTTTTCATTTTATTATTATGTTTATTTTTCATCTTATTTTTCATCTTATTTTTCATCTTATTTATATATTTATTTTACATCTTATTTCTATCTTATTTTTATTCTTATTTTTATACTTATTTTTCATCTTATTTTTCATTTTATTTTTATTCTTCTTTTTCATCTTATTTTTAATCTTATTTTTATATTTATTTTACACCTTTTTTTATTTTTATTTTTATTCTTATTTTTCATCTTATTTTTTAATCTTATTTTTATACTTATTTTGCATCTTATTTTTCATCTTATTTTTTATCTTATTTTTTATTCTTATTTTTATACTTATTTTTATACTTATTTTTTATCTTATTTTTATACATATTTTTCATCTTATTTTTATCTTATTTTTTATTCTTATTTTTAAACTTATTTTTCATCTTATTTTTATTCTTATTTTTTTTCTTATTTTTCATCTTATTTTTATAGTTATTTTTCATCTTTTTTTATTCTTATTTTTATTCTTATTTGTCATCTTATTTTTTATCTTATTGTTATACTTATTTTTTATCTTATTTTTTATCTTATTTTTCATCTTATTTTTATACTTTTTTAATCTTATTTTTCATCTTATTATTATGTTTATTTTTTCATCTTATTTTTCATCCTACTTTTATTCTTATTTATATATTTATTTTACATCTTATTTTTTATCTTATTTTTTATCTTATTTTTATTCTTATTTTTATACTTATTTTTCATCTTATTTTTATTCTTATTTTACATCTTTTTTTATTCTTATTTTTATTCTTATTTTTCATCTTATTTTTTAACTTATTTTTATACTTATTTTGCATCCTATTTTTCATCTTATTTTTTATTCTTATTTTTATTCTTATTTTTAATCTTATTTTTATACTTATTTTTTATCCTATTTTTTATCTTTTTTTTATTCCTATTTTTATACTTATTTTTCATCTTATTTGTTTTCTTATTTTTTATCTTATTTTTCATTTTATTTTTTATCTTATTTTTATACTTATTTTTTCATCTTTTTTTTTTATCTTATTTTTATACTTATTTTTCATCTTAATTTTATTCTTATTTTTTATCGTATTTTTATTTTTATTCTTATTTTTATTCTTATTTTTCATCTTATTTTTATACTTATTTTTTATCTTATTTTTTTACTTATTTTTTATTTTAATTTTCATCTTATTTTTTGTCTTATTTTTATTCTTATTTTTTATCCTATTTTTATTCTTATTTTTATTCTTATTTTTTATCTTATTTTTTATCTGATTTTTATACTTATTTTTTTTATCTTATTTCTTATCTTATTTTTCATCTTATTTTTATACTTTTTTTCATCTTATTTATCATCTTATTTTTCATCTTTTTTTTTTATCCTATTTTTTATCTTATTTTATTCCTATTTTTATACTTATTTTTCATCTTATTTTTATACTTATTTTTTATCTTAATTTTATTCTTATTTTTATTCTTTTTTTTCATCTTATTTTTCATCTTATTTTTATACTTATTTTTTATCTTATTTTTATACTTATTTTTTATCTTAATTTTAATCCTATTTTTTGTCTTATTTTTTCACTTGTTTTTCATTTTATTTTTATTCTTATTTTTTATCGTATTTTTATTTTTATTTTTATTCTTATTTTTATTCTTTTTTTTCATCTTATTTTTATAGCTATTTTTTATATTAATTTTCATCTTAATTTTCATCTTATTTTTATTCTTATTTTTTTATCTTTTTTTTCATCTTATTATTATACTTATTTTTTCATCTTATTTTACATCTTATTTTTCATGTTATTTTTATACTTTTTTAATCCTATTTTTCATCTTATTATTATTCTTAGTTTTTATCTTTTTTTATACTTATTTTTATTCTTATTTGTTATCTTATTTTTTATCTTATTGATTATCTTACTTTTATCGTATTTTTATTTTTATTCTTATTTTTCATCTTATTTTTATAGCTATTTTTTATATTAATTTTCATCTTAATTTTTGTCTTATTTTTATACCCTTTTTTCATCTTATTTTTTTATCTTATTTTTTATCTTATTTTTTTATCTTTTTTTTCATCTTATTATTATACTTATTTTTTCATCTTATTTTACATCTTATTTTTCATGTTATTTTTATACTTTTTTAATCCTATTTTTCATCTTATTATTATGTTTATTTTTTCATCTGATTTTTCATCTTATTTTTATTCTTAGTTTTCATCTTTTTTTATTCTTATTTTTATTCTTATTTGTCATCTTATTTTTTATCTTATTTTTATATTTATTTTTTATCTTATTTTTATTCTTATTTTTCATCTTATTTTTATACTTATTTTTTATTTTAATTTTCATTTTATTTTTTGTCTTATTTTTATTCTTATTTTTTATCGTATTTTTATTCTTATTTTTATTCTTATTTTTCATCTTAATTTTATACTTATTTTTTATCTTATTTTTATTCTTATTTTTTATCGTATTTTTATTCTTATTTTTCATCTTATTTTTATACTTATTTTTCATCTTATTTTTCATCCTATTTTTTATCTTATTTTATTCCTATTTTGTACTTATTTTTCATCTTATTTGTTTTCTTATTTTTCATTTTATTTTTCATCTTATTTTTATACTTATTTTTTCATCTTATTTTTTATCTTATTTTTCATCTTATTTTTAATCTTTTTTTTATTCTTATTTTTCATCTTATTTTTATACTTATTTTTCATCTTAATTTTTATCTTATTTTTATATTTATTGTTCATCTTATTTTTATTCTTATTTTTATTCTTATTTTTCATCTTATTTTTATACTTTTTTAATCTTATTTTTCATCTTATTATTATGTTTATTTTTTCATCTTATTTTTCATCTTACTTTTATTCTTATTTATATACTTATTTTACATCTTTTTTTATTCTTATTTTTATTCTTATTTTTAAACTTATTTTTCATCTTATTTTTATACTTATTTTTCATCTTTTTTTATTCTTATTTTTATTCTTATTTGTCATCTTATTTTTTATCTTATTGTTATACTTATTTTTTATCTTATTTTAATACTTATTTTTCATCTTATTTTTATACTTTTTTAATCTTATTTTTTATCTTATTATTATGTTTATTTTTTCATCTTATTTTTCATCCTACTTTTATTCTTATTTATATATTTATTTTACATCTTATTTTTTATCTTATTTTTTATCTTATTTTTATTCTTATTTTTATACTTATTTTTCATCTTATTTTTCATCTTATTTTTATTCTTATTTTACATCTTTTTTTATTCTTATTTTTATTCTTATTTTTCATCTTATTTTTTATCTTATTTTTATACTTATTTTGCATCCTATTTTTCATCTTATTTTTTATCTTATTTTTTATTCTTATTTTTAAACTTATTTTTCATCTTATTTTTATTCTTATTTTTTTTCTTCTTTTTCATCTTATTTTTATACTTATTTTTCATCTTTTTTTATTCTTATTTTTATTCTTATTTGTCATTTTATTTTTTATCTTATTGTTATACTTATTTTTTATCTTATTTTAATACTTATTTTTCATCCTTTTTTACATTTATTTTTATTCTTATATTTCATGTTATTTTTCTCTTATTTTTTATCTTATTTTAATACTTATTTTTCATCTTATTTTATTCTTATTTTTATACTTATTTTTATTCTTATTTTTATTCTTTTTTTATACTTATTTTACATGTTTTTTTTCAACCTTTTTTTTCATCTTATTTTTATACTTTTTCAATCTTATTTTTCATTTTATTATTATGTTTATTTTTCATCTTATTTTTCATCTTATTTTTCATCTTATTTATATATTTATTTTACATCTTATTTCTATCTTATTTTTATTCTTATTTTTATACTTATTTTTCATCTTATTTTTCATTTTATTTTTATTCTTATTTTTCATCTTATTTTTTAATCTTATTTTTATACTTATTTTGCATCTTATTTTTCATCTTATTTTTTATCTTATTTTTTATTCTTATTTTTATACTTATTTTTATACTTATTTTTATACTTATTTTTTATCTTATTTTTATACATATTTTTCATCTTATTTTTATCTTATTTTTTATTCTTATTTTTAAACTTATTTTTCATCTTATTTTTATTCTTATTTTTTTTCTTATTTTTCATCTTATTTTTATAGTTATTTTTCATCTTTTTTTATTCTTATTTTTATTCTTATTTGTCATCTTATTTTTTATCTTATTGTTATACTTATTTTTTATCTTATTTTTTATCTTATTTTTCATCTTATTTTTATACTTTTTTAATCTTATTTTTCATCTTATTATTATGTTTATTTTTTCATCTTATTTTTCATCCTACTTTTATTCTTATTTATATATTTATTTTACATCTTATTTTTTTATCTTATTTTTTATCTTATTTTTATTCTTATTTTTATACTTATTTTTCATCTTATTTTTCATCTTATTTTTATTCTTATTTTACATCTTTTTTTATTCTTATTTTTATTCTTATTTTTCATCTTATTTTTTAACTTATTTTTATACTTATTTTGCATCCTATTTTTCATCTTATTTTTTATCTTATTTTTTATTCTTATTTTTATTCTTATTTTTAATCTTATTTTTATACTTATTTTTTATCCTATTTTTTATCTTTTTTTTATTCCTATTTTTATACTTATTTTTCATCTTATTTGTTTTCTTATTTTTTATCTTATTTTTCATTTTATTTTTTATCTTATTTTTATACTTATTTTTTCATCTTTTTTTTTTATCTTATTTTTATACTTATTTTTCATCTTAATTTTATTCTTATTTTTTATCGTATTTTTATTTTTATTCTTATTTTTATTCTTATTTTTCATCTTATTTTTATACTTATTTTTTATCTTATTTTTTTACTTATTTTTTATTTTAATTTTCATCTTATTTTTTGTCTTATTTTTATTCTTATTTTTTATCCTATTTTTATTCTTATTTTTATTCTTATTTTTTATCTTATTTTTTATCTGATTTTTATACTTATTTTTTTTATCTTATTTCTTATCTTATTTTTCATCTTATTTTTATACTTTTTTTCATCTTATTTATCATCTTATTTTTCATCTTTTTTTTATCCTATTTTTTATCTTATTTTATTCCTATTTTTATACTTATTTTTCATCTTATTTTTATACTTATTTTTTATCTTAATTTTATTCTTATTTTTATTCTTTTTTTTCATCTTATTTTTCATCTTATTTTTATACTTATTTTTTATCTTATTTTTATACTTATTTTTTATCTTAATTTTAATCCTATTTTTTGTCTTATTTTTTCACTTGTTTTTCATTTTATTTTTATTCTTATTTTTTATCGTATTTTTATTTTTATTTTTATTCTTATTTTTATTCTTTTTTTTCATCTTATTTTTATAGCTATTTTTTATATTAATTTTCATCTTAATTTTCATCTTATTTTTATTCTTATTTTTTTATCTTTTTTTTCATCTTATTATTATACTTATTTTTTCATCTTATTTTACATCTTATTTTTCATGTTATTTTTATACTTTTTTAATCCTATTTTTCATCTTATTATTATTCTTAGTTTTTATCTTTTTTTATACTTATTTTTATTCTTATTTGTTATCTTATTTTTTATCTTATTGATTATCTTACTTTTATCGTATTTTTATTTTTATTCTTATTTTTATTCTTATTTTTCATCTTATTTTTATAGCTATTTTTTATATTAATTTTCATCTTAATTTTTGTCTTATTTTTATACCCTTTTTTCATCTTATTTTTTTATCTTATTTTTTATCTTATTTTTTTATCTTTTTTTTCATCTTATTATTATACTTATTTTTTCATCTTATTTTACATCTTATTTTTCATGTTATTTTTATACTTTTTTAATCCTATTTTTCATCTTATTATTATGTTTATTTTTTCATCTGATTTTTCATCTTATTTTTATTCTTAGTTTTCATCTTTTTTTATTCTTATTTTTATTCTTATTTGTCATCTTATTTTTTATCTTATTTTTATATTTATTTTTTATCTTATTTTTATTCTTATTTTTCATCTTATTTTTATACTTATTTTTTATTTTAATTTTCATTTTATTTTTTGTCTTATTTTTATTCTTATTTTTTATCGTATTTTTATTCTTATTTTTATTCTTATTTTTCATCTTAATTTTATACTTATTTTTTATCTTATTTTTATTCTTATTTTTTATCGTATTTTTATTCTTATTTTTCATCTTATTTTTATACTTATTTTTCATCTTATTTTTCATCCTATTTTTTATCTTATTTTATTCCTATTTTGTACTTATTTTTCATCTTATTTGTTTTCTTATTTTTCATTTTATTTTTCATCTTATTTTTATACTTATTTTTTCATCTTATTTTTTATCTTATTTTTCATCTTATTTTTAATCTTTTTTTTATTCTTATTTTTCATCTTATTTTTATACTTATTTTTCATCTTAATTTTTATCTTATTTTTATATTTATTGTTCATCTTATTTTTATTCTTATTTTTATTCTTATTTTTCATCTTATTTTTATACTTTTTTAATCTTATTTTTCATCTTATTATTATGTTTATTTTTTCATCTTATTTTTCATCTTACTTTTATTCTTATTTATATACTTATTTTACATCTTTTTTTATTCTTATTTTTATTCTTATTTTTATTCTTATTTTTCATCTTATTTTTATACTTATTTTTTATCTTATTTTTTTACTTATTTTTTATTTTAATTTTCATCTTATTTTTTGTCTTATTTTTATTCTTATTTTTTATCGTATTTTTATTCTTATTTTTATTCTTATTTTTCATCTTAATTTTATACTTATTTTTTATCTTATTTTTATTCTTATTTTTTATCGTATTTTTATTCTTATTTTTCATCTTATTTTTATACTTATTTTTCATCTTATTTTTCATCCTATTTTTTATCTTATTTTATTCCTATTTTGTACTTATTTTTCATCTTATTTGTTTTCTTATTTTTCATTTTATTTTTCATCTTATTTTTATACTTATTTTTTCATCTTATTTTTTATCTTATTTTTCATCTTATTTTTAATCTTTTTTTTATTCTTATTTTTCATCTTATTTTTATACTTATTTTTCATCTTAATTTTTATCTTATTTTTATATTTATTGTTCATCTTATTTTTATTCTTATTTTTATTCTTATTTTTCATCTTATTTTTATACTTTTTTAATCTTATTTTTCATCTTATTATTATGTTTATTTTTTCATCTTATTTTTCATCTTACTTTTATTCTTATTTATATACTTATTTTACATCTTTTTTTATTCTTATTTTTATTCTTATTTTTAAACTTATTTTTCATCTTATTTTTATACTTATTTTTCATCTTTTTTTATTCTTATTTTTATTCTTATTTGTCATCTTATTTTTTATCTTATTGTTATACTTATTTTTTATCTTATTTTAATACTTATTTTTCATCTTATTTTTATACTTTTTTAATCTTATTTTTTATCTTATTATTATGTTTATTTTTTCATCTTATTTTTCATCCTACTTTTATTCTTATTTATATATTTATTTTACATCTTATTTTTTATCTTATTTTTTATCTTATTTTTATTCTTATTTTTATACTTATTTTTCATCTTATTTTTCATCTTATTTTTATTCTTATTTTACATCTTTTTTTATTCTTATTTTTATTCTTATTTTTCATCTTATTTTTTATCTTATTTTTATACTTATTTTGCATCCTATTTTTCATCTTATTTTTTATCTTATTTTTTATTCTTATTTTTAAACTTATTTTTCATCTTATTTTTATTCTTATTTTTTTTCTTCTTTTTCATCTTATTTTTATACTTATTTTTCATCTTTTTTTATTCTTATTTTTATTCTTATTTGTCATTTTATTTTTTATCTTATTGTTATACTTATTTTTTATCTTATTTTAATACTTATTTTTCATCCTTTTTTACATTTATTTTTATTCTTATATTTCATGTTATTTTTCTCTTATTTTTTATCTTATTTTAATACTTATTTTTCATCTTATTTTATTCTTATTTTTATACTTATTTTTATTCTTATTTTTATTCTTTTTTTATACTTATTTTACATGTTTTTTTTCAACCTTTTTTTTCATCTTATTTTTATACTTTTTCAATCTTATTTTTCATTTTATTATTATGTTTATTTTTCATCTTATTTTTCATCTTATTTTTCATCTTATTTATATATTTATTTTACATCTTATTTCTATCTTATTTTTATTCTTATTTTTATACTTATTTTTCATCTTATTTTTCATTTTATTTTTATTCTTCTTTTTCATCTTATTTTTAATCTTATTTTTATACTTATTTTACACCTTTTTTTATTTTTATTTTTATTCTTATTTTTCATCTTATTTTTTAATCTTATTTTTATACTTATTTTGCATCTTATTTTTCATCTTATTTTTTATCTTATTTTTTATTCTTATTTTTATACTTATTTTTATACTTATTTTTATACTTATTTTTTATCTTATTTTTATACATATTTTTCATCTTATTTTTATCTTATTTTTTATTCTTATTTTTAAACTTATTTTTCATCTTATTTTTATTCTTATTTTTTTTCTTATTTTTCATCTTATTTTTATAGTTATTTTTCATCTTTTTTTATTCTTATTTTTATTCTTATTTGTCATCTTATTTTTTATCTTATTGTTATACTTATTTTTTATCTTATTTTTTATCTTATTTTTCATCTTATTTTTATACTTTTTTAATCTTATTTTTCATCTTATTATTATGTTTATTTTTTCATCTTATTTTTCATCCTACTTTTATTCTTATTTATATATTTATTTTACATCTTATTTTTTATCTTATTTTTATTCTTATTTTTATACTTATTTTTCATCTTATTTTTCATCTTATTTTTATTCTTATTTTACATCTTTTTTTATTCTTATTTTTATTCTTATTTTTCATCTTATTTTTTAACTTATTTTTATACTTATTTTGCATCCTATTTTTCATCTTATTTTTTATCTTATTTTTTATTCTTATTTTTATTCTTATTTTTAATCTTATTTTTATACTTATTTTTTATCCTATTTTTTATCTTTTTTTTATTCCTATTTTTATACTTATTTTTCATCTTATTTGTTTTCTTATTTTTTATCTTATTTTTCATTTTATATTTTATCTTATTTTTATACTTATTTTTTCATCTTTTTTTTTTATCTTATTTTTATACTTATTTTTCATCTTAATTTTATTCTTATTTTTTATCGTATTTTTATTTTTATTCTTATTTTTATTCTTATTTTTCATCTTATTTTTATACTTATTTTTTATCTTATTTTTTTACTTATTTTTTATTTTAATTTTCATCTTATTTTTTGTCTTATTTTTATTCTTATTTTTTATCCTATTTTTATTCTTATTTTTATTCTTATTTTTTATCTTATTTTTTATCTGATTTTTATACTTATTTTTTTTATCTTATTTCTTATCTTATTTTTCATCTTATTTTTATACTTTTTTTCATCTTATTTATCATCTTATTTTTCATCTTTTTTTTTTATCCTATTTTTTATCTTATTTTATTCCTATTTTTATACTTATTTTTATTCTTATTTTTATTCTTATTTTTATACTTATTTTTTATCTTATTTTTATACTTATTTTTTATCTTATTTTTTGATCTTACTTTTTGTCTTATTTTTCATCTTAATTTTATTCTTATTTTTATTCTTATTTTTCATCCTTTTTTTATACTTATTTTTTATCCTATTTTTTATCTTTTTTTATTCCTATTTTTATACCTATTTTTCATCTTTTTTGTTTTCTTATTTTTTATCTTATTTTGCATTTTATTTTTTATCTTATTTTTATACTTATTTTTTCATCTTATTTTTTATCTTATTTTTTATCTTATTTTTCATCTTATTTTTATACTAATTTTTCATCTTTTTTTTTCATCTTATTTTTATACTTATTTTTCATCTTAATTTTTATCTTTTTTTTTAATCTTATTTTTATATTTATTGTTCATCTTATTTTTATTCTTATTTTTTATCGTAATTTTATTTTTATTTTTATTCTTATTTTTATTCTTATTTGTCATCTTATTTTTTATCTTATTGTTATACTTATTTTTTATCTTATTTTAATACTTATTTTTCATCTTATTTTTATACTTATTTTTATACTTATTTTTTATCTTATTTTTATTCTTATTTTTCATCTTATTTTTTATCTTATTGTTATACTTATTTTTTATCTTATTTTTATTCTTATTTTTTATCTGATTTTTTATCTGATTTTTATACTTATTTTTCATCTTATTTTTCAACTTATTTTTATACTTATTTTTTATCTTATTTTTATTCTTATTTTTCATCTTATTTTTTATCTTATTTTTTATTCTTATTTTTAAACTTATTTTTTATCTTATTTTTATACTTATTTTTCATCTTTTTTTATTCTTATTTTTATTCTTATTTGTCATCTTATTTTTTATCTTATTGTTATACTTATTTTTTATCTTATTTTAATACTTATTTTTCATCTTATTTTTATACTTATTTTTCATCTTATTTTTTTATTTTAATTTTATTCTTATTTTTCATCTTATTTTTATACTTATTTTTTATCTTATTTTTCATCTTATTTTTATACTAATTTTTCATCTTTTTTTTCATCTTATTTTTATACTTATTTTTCATCTTATTTTTTATCTTTTTTTTATCTTAATTTAATTCTTTTTTTTCATCTTATTTTTCATCTTATTTTTATTCTTATTTTACATCTTTTTTTATTCTTATTTTTATTCTTATTTTTCATCTTATTTTTTAATCTTATTTTTATACTTATTTTGCATCCTATTTTTCATCTTATTTTTTATCTTATTTTTTATTCTTATTTTTAAACTTTATTTTCATCTTATTTTTATTCTTATTTTTTTTCTTCTTTTTCATCTTATTTTTATACTTATTTTTCATCTTTTTTTATTCTTATTTTTATTCTTATTTGTCATTTTATTTTTTATCTTATTGTTATACTTATTTTTTATCTTATTTTAATACTTATTTTTCATCCTTTTTTACATTTATTTTTATTCTTATATTTCATGTTATTTTTCTCTTATTTTTTATCTTATTTTAATACTTATTTTTCATCTTATTTTATTCTTATTTTTATACTTATTTTTATTCTTATTTTTATTCTTTTTTTATACTTATTTTACATGTTTTTTTTCAACCTTTTTTTTCATCTTATTTTTATACTTTTTCAATCTTATTTTTCATTTTATTATTATGTTTATTTTTCATCTTATTTTTCATCTTATTTTTCATCTTATTTATATATTTATTTTACATCTTATTTCTATCTTATTTTTATTCTTATTTTTATACTTATTTTTCATCTTATTTTTCATTTTATTTTTATTCTTCTTTTTCATCTTATTTTTAATCTTATTTTTATACTTATTTTACACCTTTTTTTATTTTTATTTTTATTCTTATTTTTCATCTTATTTTTTAATCTTATTTTTATACTTATTTTGCATCTTATTTTTCATCTTATTTTTTATCTTATTTTTTATTCTTATTTTTATACTTATTTTTATACTTATTTTTTATCTTATTTTTATACATATTTTTCATCTTATTTTTATCTTATTTTTTATTCTTATTTTTAAACTTATTTTTCATCTTATTTTTATTCTTATTTTTTTTCTTATTTTTCATCTTATTTTTATAGTTATTTTTCATCTTTTTTTATTCTTATTTTTATTCTTATTTGTCATCTTATTTTTTATCTTATTGTTATACTTATTTTTTATCTTATTTTTTATCTTATTTTTCATCTTATTTTTATACTTTTTTAATCTTATTTTTCATCTTATTATTATGTTTATTTTTTCATCTTATTTTTCATCCTACTTTTATTCTTATTTATATATTTATTTTACATCTTATTTTTTATCTTATTTTTTATCTTATTTTTATTCTTATTTTTATACTTATTTTTCATCTTATTTTTATTCTTATTTTACATCTTTTTTTATTCTTATTTTTATTCTTATTTTTCATCTTATTTTTTAACTTATTTTTATACTTATTTTGCATCCTATTTTTCATCTTATTTTTTATTCTTATTTTTATTCTTATTTTTAATCTTATTTTTATACTTATTTTTTATCCTATTTTTTATCTTTTTTTTATTCCTATTTTTATACTTATTTTTCATCTTATTTGTTTTCTTATTTTTTATCTTATTTTTCATTTTATTTTTTATCTTATTTTTATACTTATTTTTTCATCTTTTTTTTTTATCTTATTTTTATACTTATTTTTCATCTTAATTTTATTCTTATTTTTTATCGTATTTTTATTTTTATTCTTATTTTTATTCTTATTTTTCATCTTATTTTTATACTTATTTTTTATCTTATTTTTTTACTTATTTTTTATTTTAATTTTCATCTTATTTTTTGTCTTATTTTTATTCTTATTTTTTATCCTATTTTTATTCTTATTTTTATTCTTATTTTTTATCTTATTTTTTATCTGATTTTTATACTTATTTTTTTTATCTTATTTCTTATCTTATTTTTCATCTTATTTTTATACTTTTTTTCATCTTATTTATCATCTTATTTTTCATCTTTTTTTTTTATCCTATTTTTTATCTTATTTTATTCCTATTTTTATACTTATTTTTCATCTTATTTTTATACTTATTTTTTATCTTAATTTTAATCCTATTTTTTGTCTTATTTTTTCACTTGTTTTTCATTTTATTTTTATTCTTATTTTTTATCGTATTTTTATTTTTATTTTTATTCTTATTTTTATTCTTTTTTTTCATCTTATTTTTATAGCTATTTTTTATATTAATTTTCATCTTAATTTTCATCTTATTTTTATTCTTATTTTTTTATCTTTTTTTTCATCTTATTATTATACTTATTTTTTCATCTTATTTTACATCTTATTTTTCATGTTATTTTTATACTTTTTTAATCCTATTTTTCATCTTATTATTATTCTTAGTTTTTATCTTTTTTTATACTTATTTTTATTCTTATTTGTTATCTTATTTTTTATCTTATTGATTATCTTACTTTTATCGTATTTTTATTTTTATTCTTATTTTTCATCTTATTTTTATAGCTATTTTTTATATTAATTTTCATCTTAATTTTTGTCTTATTTTTATACCCTTTTTTCATCTTATTTTTTTATCTTATTTTTTATCTTATTTTTTTATCTTTTTTTTCATCTTATTATTATACTTATTTTTTCATCTTATTTTACATCTTATTTTTCATGTTATTTTTATACTTTTTTAATCCTATTTTTCATCTTATTATTATGTTTATTTTTTCATCTGATTTTTCATCTTATTTTTATTCTTAGTTTTCATCTTTTTTTATTCTTATTTTTATTCTTATTTGTCATCTTATTTTTTATCTTATTTTTATATTTATTTTTTATCTTATTTTTATTCTTATTTTTCATCTTATTTTTATACTTATTTTTTATTTTAATTTTCATTTTATTTTTTGTCTTATTTTTATTCTTATTTTTTATCGTATTTTTATTCTTATTTTTATTCTTATTTTTCATCTTAATTTTATACTTATTTTTTATCTTATTTTTATTCTTATTTTTTATCGTATTTTTATTCTTATTTTTCATCTTATTTTTATACTTATTTTTCATCTTATTTTTCATCCTATTTTTTATCTTATTTTATTCCTATTTTGTACTTATTTTTCATCTTATTTGTTTTCTTATTTTTCATTTTATTTTTCATCTTATTTTTATACTTATTTTTTCATCTTATTTTTTATCTTATTTTTCATCTTATTTTTAATCTTTTTTTTATTCTTATTTTTCATCTTATTTTTATACTTATTTTTCATCTTAATTTTTATCTTATTTTTATATTTATTGTTCATCTTATTTTTATTCTTATTTTTATTCTTATTTTTCATCTTATTTTTATACTTTTTTAATCTTATTTTTCATCTTATTATTATGTTTATTTTTTCATCTTATTTTTCATCTTACTTTTATTCTTATTTATATACTTATTTTACATCTTTTTTTATTCTTATTTTTATTCTTATTTTTAAACTTATTTTTCATCTTATTTTTATACTTATTTTTCATCTTTTTTTATTCTTATTTTTATTCTTATTTGTCATCTTATTTTTTATCTTATTGTTATACTTATTTTTTATCTTATTTTAATACTTATTTTTCATCTTATTTTTATACTTTTTTAATCTTATTTTTTATCTTATTATTATGTTTATTTTTTCATCTTATTTTTCATCCTACTTTTATTCTTATTTATATATTTATTTTACATCTTATTTTTTATCTTATTTTTTATCTTATTTTTATTCTTATTTTTATACTTATTTTTCATCTTATTTTTCATCTTATTTTTATTCTTATTTTACATCTTTTTTTATTCTTATTTTTATTCTTATTTTTCATCTTATTTTTTATCTTATTTTTATACTTATTTTGCATCCTATTTTTCATCTTATTTTTTATCTTATTTTTTATTCTTATTTTTAAACTTATTTTTCATCTTATTTTTATTCTTATTTTTTTTCTTCTTTTTCATCTTATTTTTATACTTATTTTTCATCTTTTTTTATTCTTATTTTTATTCTTATTTGTCATTTTATTTTTTATCTTATTGTTATACTTATTTTTTATCTTATTTTAATACTTATTTTTCATCCTTTTTTACATTTATTTTTATTCTTATATTTCATGTTATTTTTCTCTTATTTTTTATCTTATTTTAATACTTATTTTTCATCTTATTTTATTCTTATTTTTATACTTATTTTTATTCTTATTTTTATTCTTTTTTTATACTTATTTTACATGTTTTTTTTCAACCTTTTTTTTCATCTTATTTTTATACTTTTTCAATCTTATTTTTCATTTTATTATTATGTTTATTTTTCATCTTATTTTTCATCTTATTTTTCATCTTATTTATATATTTATTTTACATCTTATTTCTATCTTATTTTTATTCTTATTTTTATACTTATTTTTCATCTTATTTTTCATTTTATTTTTATTCTTATTTTTCATCTTATTTTTTAATCTTATTTTTATACTTATTTTGCATCTTATTTTTCATCTTATTTTTTATCTTATTTTTTATTCTTATTTTTATACTTATTTTTATACTTATTTTTATACTTATTTTTTATCTTATTTTTATACATATTTTTCATCTTATTTTTATCTTATTTTTTATTCTTATTTTTAAACTTATTTTTCATCTTATTTTTATTCTTATTTTTTATTCTTATTTTTAAACTTATTTTTCATCTTATTTTTATTCTTATTTGTCATCTTATTTTTTATCTTATTGTTATACTTATTTTTTATCTTATTTTTTATCTTATTTTTCATCTTATTTTTATACTTTTTTAATCTTATTTTTCATCTTATTATTATGTTTATTTTTTCATCTTATTTTTCATCCTACTTTTATTCTTATTTATATATTTATTTTACATCTTATTTTTTTATCTTATTTTTTATCTTATTTTTATTCTTATTTTTATACTTATTTTTCATCTTATTTTTCATCTTATTTTTATTCTTATTTTACATCTTTTTTTATTCTTATTTTTATTCTTATTTTTCATCTTATTTTTTAACTTATTTTTATACTTATTTTGCATCCTATTTTTCATCTTATTTTTTATCTTATTTTTTATTCTTATTTTTATTCTTATTTTTAATCTTATTTTTATACTTATTTTTTATCCTATTTTTTATCTTTTTTTTATTCCTATTTTTATACTTATTTTTCATCTTATTTGTTTTCTTATTTTTTATCTTATTTTTCATTTTATTTTTTATCTTATTTTTATACTTATTTTTTCATCTTTTTTTTTTATCTTATTTTTATACTTATTTTTCATCTTAATTTTATTCTTATTTTTTATCGTATTTTTATTTTTATTCTTATTTTTATTCTTATTTTTCATCTTATTTTTATACTTATTTTTTATCTTATTTTTTTACTTATTTTTTATTTTAATTTTCATCTTATTTTTTGTCTTATTTTTATTCTTATTTTTTATCCTATTTTTATTCTTATTTTTATTCTTATTTTTTATCTTATTTTTTATCTGATTTTTATACTTATTTTTTTTATCTTATTTCTTATCTTATTTTTCATCTTATTTTTATACTTTTTTTCATCTTATTTATCATCTTATTTTTCATCTTTTTTTTATCCTATTTTTTATCTTATTTTATTCCTATTTTTATACTTATTTTTCATCTTATTTTTATACTTATTTTTTATCTTAATTTTATTCTTATTTTTATTCTTTTTTTTCATCTTATTTTTCATCTTATTTTTATACTTATTTTTTATCTTATTTTTATACTTATTTTTTATCTTAATTTTAATCCTATTTTTTGTCTTATTTTTTCACTTGTTTTTCATTTTATTTTTATTCTTATTTTTTATCGTATTTTTATTTTTATTTTTATTCTTATTTTTATTCTTTTTTTTCATCTTATTTTTATAGCTATTTTTTATATTAATTTTCATCTTAATTTTCATCTTATTTTTATTCTTATTTTTTTATCTTTTTTTTCATCTTATTATTATACTTATTTTTTCATCTTATTTTACATCTTATTTTTCATGTTATTTTTATACTTTTTTAATCCTATTTTTCATCTTATTATTATTCTTAGTTTTTATCTTTTTTTATACTTATTTTTATTCTTATTTGTTATCTTATTTTTTATCTTATTGATTATCTTACTTTTATCGTATTTTTATTTTTATTCTTATTTTTATTCTTATTTTTCATCTTATTTTTATAGCTATTTTTTATATTAATTTTCATCTTAATTTTTGTCTTATTTTTATACCCTTTTTTCATCTTATTTTTTTATCTTATTTTTTATCTTATTTTTTTATCTTTTTTTTCATCTTATTATTATACTTATTTTTTCATCTTATTTTACATCTTATTTTTCATGTTATTTTTATACTTTTTTAATCCTATTTTTCATCTTATTATTATGTTTATTTTTTCATCTGATTTTTCATCTTATTTTTATTCTTAGTTTTCATCTTTTTTTATTCTTATTTTTATTCTTATTTGTCATCTTATTTTTTATCTTATTTTTATATTTATTTTTTATCTTATTTTTATTCTTATTTTTCATCTTATTTTTATACTTATTTTTTATTTTAATTTTCATTTTATTTTTTGTCTTATTTTTATTCTTATTTTTTATCGTATTTTTATTCTTATTTTTATTCTTATTTTTCATCTTAATTTTATACTTATTTTTTATCTTATTTTTATTCTTATTTTTTATCGTATTTTTATTCTTATTTTTCATCTTATTTTTATACTTATTTTTCATCTTATTTTTCATCCTATTTTTTATCTTATTTTATTCCTATTTTGTACTTATTTTTCATCTTATTTGTTTTCTTATTTTTCATTTTATTTTTCATCTTATTTTTATACTTATTTTTTCATCTTATTTTTTATCTTATTTTTCATCTTATTTTTAATCTTTTTTTTATTCTTATTTTTCATCTTATTTTTATACTTATTTTTCATCTTAATTTTTATCTTATTTTTATATTTATTGTTCATCTTATTTTTATTCTTATTTTTATTCTTATTTTTCATCTTATTTTTATACTTTTTTAATCTTATTTTTCATCTTATTATTATGTTTATTTTTTCATCTTATTTTTCATCTTACTTTTATTCTTATTTATATACTTATTTTACATCTTTTTTTATTCTTATTTTTATTCTTATTTTTATTCTTATTTTTCATCTTATTTTTATACTTATTTTTTATCTTATTTTTTTACTTATTTTTTATTTTAATTTTCATCTTATTTTTTGTCTTATTTTTATTCTTATTTTTTATCGTATTTTTATTCTTATTTTTATTCTTATTTTTCATCTTAATTTTATACTTATTTTTTATCTTATTTTTATTCTTATTTTTTATCGTATTTTTATTCTTATTTTTCATCTTATTTTTATACTTATTTTTCATCTTATTTTTCATCCTATTTTTTATCTTATTTTATTCCTATTTTGTACTTATTTTTCATCTTATTTGTTTTCTTATTTTTCATTTTATTTTTCATCTTATTTTTATACTTATTTTTTCATCTTATTTTTTATCTTATTTTTCATCTTATTTTTAATCTTTTTTTTATTCTTATTTTTCATCTTATTTTTATACTTATTTTTCATCTTAATTTTTATCTTATTTTTATATTTATTGTTCATCTTATTTTTATTCTTATTTTTATTCTTATTTTTCATCTTATTTTTATACTTTTTTAATCTTATTTTTCATCTTATTATTATGTTTATTTTTTCATCTTATTTTTCATCTTACTTTTATTCTTATTTATATACTTATTTTACATCTTTTTTTATTCTTATTTTTATTCTTATTTTTAAACTTATTTTTCATCTTATTTTTATACTTATTTTTCATCTTTTTTTATTCTTATTTTTATTCTTATTTGTCATCTTATTTTTTATCTTATTGTTATACTTATTTTTTATCTTATTTTAATACTTATTTTTCATCTTATTTTTATACTTTTTTAATCTTATTTTTTATCTTATTATTATGTTTATTTTTTCATCTTATTTTTCATCCTACTTTTATTCTTATTTATATATTTATTTTACATCTTATTTTTTATCTTATTTTTTATCTTATTTTTATTCTTATTTTTATACTTATTTTTCATCTTATTTTTCATCTTATTTTTATTCTTATTTTACATCTTTTTTTATTCTTATTTTTATTCTTATTTTTCATCTTATTTTTTATCTTATTTTTATACTTATTTTGCATCCTATTTTTCATCTTATTTTTTATCTTATTTTTTATTCTTATTTTTAAACTTATTTTTCATCTTATTTTTATTCTTATTTTTTTTCTTCTTTTTCATCTTATTTTTATACTTATTTTTCATCTTTTTTTATTCTTATTTTTATTCTTATTTGTCATTTTATTTTTTATCTTATTGTTATACTTATTTTTTATCTTATTTTAATACTTATTTTTCATCCTTTTTTACATTTATTTTTATTCTTATATTTCATGTTATTTTTCTCTTATTTTTTATCTTATTTTAATACTTATTTTTCATCTTATTTTATTCTTATTTTTATACTTATTTTTATTCTTATTTTTATTCTTTTTTTATACTTATTTTACATGTTTTTTTTCAACCTTTTTTTTCATCTTATTTTTATACTTTTTCAATCTTATTTTTCATTTTATTATTATGTTTATTTTTCATCTTATTTTTCATCTTATTTTTCATCTTATTTATATATTTATTTTACATCTTATTTCTATCTTATTTTTATTCTTATTTTTATACTTATTTTTCATCTTATTTTTCATTTTATTTTTATTCTTCTTTTTCATCTTATTTTTAATCTTATTTTTATACTTATTTTACACCTTTTTTTATTTTTATTTTTATTCTTATTTTTCATCTTATTTTTTAATCTTATTTTTATACTTATTTTGCATCTTATTTTTCATCTTATTTTTTATCTTATTTTTTATTCTTATTTTTATACTTATTTTTATACTTATTTTTATACTTATTTTTTATCTTATTTTTATACATATTTTTCATCTTATTTTTATCTTATTTTTTATTCTTATTTTTAAACTTATTTTTCATCTTATTTTTATTCTTATTTTTTTTCTTATTTTTCATCTTATTTTTATAGTTATTTTTCATCTTTTTTTATTCTTATTTTTATTCTTATTTGTCATCTTATTTTTTATCTTATTGTTATACTTATTTTTTATCTTATTTTTTATCTTATTTTTCATCTTATTTTTATACTTTTTTAATCTTATTTTTCATCTTATTATTATGTTTATTTTTTCATCTTATTTTTCATCCTACTTTTATTCTTATTTATATATTTATTTTACATCTTATTTTTTATCTTATTTTTATTCTTATTTTTATACTTATTTTTCATCTTATTTTTCATCTTATTTTTATTCTTATTTTACATCTTTTTTTATTCTTATTTTTATTCTTATTTTTCATCTTATTTTTTAACTTATTTTTATACTTATTTTGCATCCTATTTTTCATCTTATTTTTTATCTTATTTTTTATTCTTATTTTTATTCTTATTTTTAATCTTATTTTTATACTTATTTTTTATCCTATTTTTTATCTTTTTTTTATTCCTATTTTTATACTTATTTTTCATCTTATTTGTTTTCTTATTTTTTATCTTATTTTTCATTTTATATTTTATCTTATTTTTATACTTATTTTTTCATCTTTTTTTTTTATCTTATTTTTATACTTATTTTTCATCTTAATTTTATTCTTATTTTTTATCGTATTTTTATTTTTATTCTTATTTTTATTCTTATTTTTCATCTTATTTTTATACTTATTTTTTATCTTATTTTTTTACTTATTTTTTATTTTAATTTTCATCTTATTTTTTGTCTTATTTTTATTCTTATTTTTTATCCTATTTTTATTCTTATTTTTATTCTTATTTTTTATCTTATTTTTTATCTGATTTTTATACTTATTTTTTTTATCTTATTTCTTATCTTATTTTTCATCTTATTTTTATACTTTTTTTCATCTTATTTATCATCTTATTTTTCATCTTTTTTTTTTATCCTATTTTTTATCTTATTTTATTCCTATTTTTATACTTATTTTTCATCTTATTTTTATACTTATTTTTTATCTTAATTTTATTCTTATTTTTATTCTTTTTTTTCATCTTATTTTTCATCTTATTTTTATACTTATTTTTTATCTTATTTTTATACTTATTTTTTATCTTAATTTTAATCCTATTTTTTGTCTTATTTTTTCACTTGTTTTTCATTTTATTTTTATTCTTATTTTTTATCGTATTTTTATTTTTATTTTTATTCTTATTTTTATTCTTTTTTTTCATCTTATTTTTATAGCTATTTTTTATATTAATTTTCATCTTAATTTTCATCTTATTTTTATTCTTATTTTTTTATCTTTTTTTTCATCTTATTATTATACTTATTTTTTCATCTTATTTTACATCTTATTTTTCATGTTATTTTTATACTTTTTTAATCCTATTTTTCATCTTATTATTATTCTTAGTTTTTATCTTTTTTTATACTTATTTTTATTCTTATTTGTTATCTTATTTTTTATCTTATTGATTATCTTACTTTTATCGTATTTTTATTTTTATTCTTATTTTTATTCTTATTTTTCATCTTATTTTTATAGCTATTTTTTATATTAATTTTCATCTTAATTTTTGTCTTATTTTTATACCCTTTTTTCATCTTATTTTTTTATCTTATTTTTTATCTTATTTTTTTATCTTTTTTTTCATCTTATTATTATACTTATTTTTTCATCTTATTTTACATCTTATTTTTCATGTTATTTTTATACTTTTTTAATCCTATTTTTCATCTTATTATTATGTTTATTTTTTCATCTGATTTTTCATCTTATTTTTATTCTTAGTTTTCATCTTTTTTTATTCTTATTTTTATTCTTATTTGTCATCTTATTTTTTATCTTATTTTTATATTTATTTTTTATCTTATTTTTATTCTTATTTTTCATCTTATTTTTATACTTATTTTTTATTTTAATTTTCATTTTATTTTTTGTCTTATTTTTATTCTTATTTTTTATCGTATTTTTATTCTTATTTTTATTCTTATTTTTCATCTTAATTTTATACTTATTTTTTATCTTATTTTTATTCTTATTTTTTATCGTATTTTTATTCTTATTTTTCATCTTATTTTTATACTTATTTTTCATCTTATTTTTCATCCTATTTTTTATCTTATTTTATTCCTATTTTGTACTTATTTTTCATCTTATTTGTTTTCTTATTTTTCATTTTATTTTTCATCTTATTTTTATACTTATTTTTTCATCTTATTTTTTATCTTATTTTTCATCTTATTTTTAATCTTTTTTTTATTCTTATTTTTCATCTTATTTTTATACTTATTTTTCATCTTAATTTTTATCTTATTTTTATATTTATTGTTCATCTTATTTTTATTCTTATTTTTATTCTTATTTTTCATCTTATTTTTATACTTTTTTAATCTTATTTTTCATCTTATTATTATGTTTATTTTTTCATCTTATTTTTCATCTTACTTTTATTCTTATTTATATACTTATTTTACATCTTTTTTTATTCTTATTTTTATTCTTATTTTTATTCTTATTTTTCATCTTATTTTTATACTTATTTTTTATCTTATTTTTTTACTTATTTTTTATTTTAATTTTCATCTTATTTTTTGTCTTATTTTTATTCTTATTTTTTATCCTATTTTTATTCTTATTTTTATTCTTATTTTTTATCTTATTTTTTATCTGATTTTTATACTTATTTTTTTTATCTTATTTCTTATCTTATTTTTCATCTTATTTTTATACTTTTTTTCATCTTATTTATCATCTTATTTTTCATCTTTTTTTTTTATCCTATTTTTTATCTTATTTTATTCCTATTTTTATACTTATTTTTCATCTTATTTTTATACTTATTTTTTATCTTAATTTTATTCTTATTTTTATTCTTTTTTTTCATCTTATTTTTCATCTTATTTTTATACTTATTTTTTATCTTATTTTTATACTTATTTTTTATCTTAATTTTAATCCTATTTTTTGTCTTATTTTTTCACTTGTTTTTCATTTTATTTTTATTCTTATTTTTTATCGTATTTTTATTTTTATTTTTATTCTTATTTTTATTCTTTTTTTTCATCTTATTTTTATAGCTATTTTTTATATTAATTTTCATCTTAATTTTCATCTTATTTTTATTCTTATTTTTTTATCTTTTTTTTCATCTTATTATTATACTTATTTTTTCATCTTATTTTACATCTTATTTTTCATGTTATTTTTATACTTTTTTAATCCTATTTTTCATCTTATTATTATTCTTAGTTTTTATCTTTTTTTATACTTATTTTTATTCTTATTTGTTATCTTATTTTTTATCTTATTGATTATCTTACTTTTATCGTATTTTAATTTTTATTCTTATTTTTATTCTTATTTTTCATCTTATTTTTATAGCTATTTTTTATATTAATTTTCATCTTAATTTTTGTCTTATTTTTATACCCTTTTTTCATCTTATTTTTTTATCTTATTTTTTATCTTATTTTTTTATCTTTTTTTTTCATCTTATTATTATACTTATTTTTTCATCTTATTTTACATCTTATTTTTCATGTTATTTTTATACTTTTTTAATCCTATTTTTCATCTTATTATTATGTTTATTTTTTCATCTGATTTTTCATCTTATTTTTATTCTTAGTTTTCATCTTTTTTTATTCTTATTTTTATTCTTATTTGTCATCTTATTTTTTATCTTATTTTTATATTTATTTTTTATCTTATTTTTATTCTTATTTTTCATCTTATTTTTATACTTATTTTTTATTTTAATTTTCATTTTATTTTTTGTCTTATTTTTATTCTTATTTTTTATCGTATTTTTATTCTTATTTTTATTCTTATTTTTCATCTTAATTTTATACTTATTTTTTATCTTATTTTATTCCTATTTTGTACTTATTTTTCATCTTATTTGTTTTCTTATTTTTCATTTTATTTTTCATCTTATTTTTATACTTATTTTTTCATCTTATTTTTTATCTTATTTTTCATCTTATTTTTAATCTTTTTTTTATTCTTATTTTTCATCTTATTTTTATACTTATTTTTCATCTTAATTTTTATCTTATTTTTATATTTATTGTTCATCTTATTTTTATTCTTATTTTTATTCTTATTTTTCATCTTATTTTTATACTTTTTTAATCTTATTTTTCATCTTATTATTATGTTTATTTTTTCATCTTATTTTTCATCTTACTTTTATTCTTATTTATATACTTATTTTACATCTTTTTTTATTCTTATTTTTATTCTTATTTTTAAACTTATTTTTCATCTTATTTTTATACTTATTTTTCATCTTAATTTTTATCTTATTTTTATATTTATTGTTCATCTTATTTTTATTCTTATTTTAATACTTATTTTTCATCTTATTTTTATACTTTTTTAATCTTATTTTTTATCTTATTATTATGTTTATTTTTTCATCTTATTTTTCATCCTACTTTTATTCTTATTTATATATTTATTTTACATCTTATTTTTTATCTTATTTTTTATCTTATTTTTATTCTTATTTTTATACTTATTTTTCATCTTATTTTTCATCTTATTTTTATTCTTGTTTTACATCTTTTTTTATTCTTATTTTTATTCTTATTTTTCATCTTATTTTTTATCTTATTTTTATACTTATTTTGCATCCTATTTTTCATCTTATTTTTTATCTTATTTTTTATTCTTATTTTTAAACTTATTTTTCATCTTATTTTTATTCTTATTTTTTTTCTTCTTTTTCATCTTATTTTTATACTTATTTTTCATCTTTTTTTATTCTTATTTTTATTCTTATTTGTCATTTTATTTTTTATCTTATTGTTATACTTATTTTTTATCTTATTTTAATACTTATTTTTCATCCTTTTTTACATTTATTTTTATTCTTATATTTCATGTTATTTTTCTCTTATTTTTTATCTTATTTTAATACTTATTTTTCATCTTATTTTATTCTTATTTTTATACTTATTTTTATTCTTATTTTTATTCTTTTTTTATACTTATTTTACATGTTTTTTTTCAACCTTTTTTTTCATCTTATTTTTATACTTTTTCAATCTTATTTTTCATTTTATTATTATGTTTATTTTTCATCTTATTTTTCATCTTATTTTTCATCTTATTTATATATTTATTTTACATCTTATTTCTATCTTATTTTTATTCTTATTTTTATACTTATTTTTCATCTTATTTTTCATTTTATTTTTATTCTTATTTTTCATCTTATTTTTTAATCTTATTTTTATACTTATTTTGCATCTTATTTTTCATCTTATTTTTTATCTTATTTTTTATTCTTATTTTTATACTTATTTTTATACTTATTTTTTATCTTATTTTTATACATATTTTTCATCTTATTTTTATCTTATTTTTTATTCTTATTTTTAAACTTATTTTTCATCTTATTTTTATTCTTATTTTTTTTCTTATTTTTCATCTTATTTTTATAGTTATTTTTCATCTTTTTTTATTCTTATTTTTATTCTTATTTGTCATCTTATTTTTTATCTTATTGTTATACTTATTTTTTATCTTATTTTTTATCTTATTTTTCATCTTATTTTTATACTTTTTTAATCTTATTTTTCATCTTATTATTATGTTTATTTTTTCATCTTATTTTTCATCCTACTTTTATTCTTATTTATATATTTATTTTACATCTTATTTTTTATCTTATTTTTTATCTTATTTTTATTCTTATTTTTATACTTATTTTTCATCTTATTTTTCATCTTATTTTTATTCTTATTTTACATCTTTTTTTATTCTTATTTTTATTCTTATTTTTCATCTTATTTTTTAACTTATTTTTATACTTATTTTGCATCCTATTTTTCATCTTATTTTTTATCTTATTTTTTATTCTTATTTTTATTCTTATTTTTAATCTTATTTTTATACTTATTTTTTATCCTATTTTTTATCTTTTTTTTATTTCTATTTTTATACTTATTTTTCATCTTATTTGTTTTCTTATTTTTTATCTTATTTTTCATTTTATTTTTTATCTTATTTTTATACTTATTTTTTCATCTTTTTTTTTTATCTTATTTTTATACTTATTTTTCATCTTAATTTTATTCTTATTTTTTATCGTATTTTTATTTTTATTCTTATTTTTATTCTTATTTTTCATCTTATTTTTATACTTATTTTTTATCTTATTTTTTTACTAATTTTTTATTTTAATTTTCATCTTATTTTTTGTCTTATTTTTATTCTTATTTTTTATCCTATTTTTATTCTTATTTTTATTCTTATTTTTTATCTTATTTTTTATCTGATTTTTATACTTATTTTTTTTATCTTATTTCTTATCTTATTTTTCATCTTATTTTTATACTTTTTTTCATCTTATTTATCATCTTATTTTTCATCTTTTTTTTTTATCCTATTTTTTATCTTATTTTATTCCTATTTTTATACTTATTTTTCATCTTATTTTTATACTTATTTTTTATCTTAATTTTATTCTTATTTTTATTCTTTTTTTTCATCTTATTTTTCATCTTATTTTTATACTTATTTTTTATCTTATTTTTGTACTTATTTTTTATCTTAATTTTAATCCTATTTTTTGTCTTATTTTTTCACTTGTTTTTCATTTTATTTTTATTCTTATTTTTTATCGTATTTTTATTTTTATTTTTATTCTTATTTTTATTCTTTTTTTTCATCTTATTTTTATAGCTATTTTTTATATTAATTTTCATCTTAATTTTCATCTTATTTTTATTCTTATTTTTTTATCTTTTTTTTCATCTTATTATTATACTTATTTTTTCATCTTATTTTACATCTTATTTTTCATGTTATTTTTATACTTTTTTAATCCTATTTTTCATCTTATTATTATTCTTAGTTTTTATCTTTTTTTATACTTATTTTTATTCTTATTTGTTATCTTATTTTTTATCTTATTGATTATCTTACTTTTATCGTATTTTTATTTTTATTCTTATTTTTATTCTTATTTTTCATCTTATTTTTATAGCTATTTTTTATATTAATTTTCATCTTAATTTTTGTCTTATTTTTATACCCTTTTTTCATCTTATTTTTTTATCTTATTTTTTATCTTATTTTTTTATCTTTTTTTTCATCTTATTATTATACTTATTTTTTCATCTTATTTTACATCTTATTTTTCATGTTATTTTTATACTTTTTTAATCCTATTTTTCATCTTATTATTATGTTTATTTTTTCATCTGATTTTTCATCTTATTTTTATTCTTAGTTTTCATCTTTTTTTATTCTTATTTTTATTCTTATTTGTCATCTTATTTTTTATCTTATTTTTATATTTATTTTTTATCTTATTTTTATTCTTATTTTTCATCTTATTTTTATACTTATTTTTTATTTTAATTTTCATTTTATTTTTTGTCTTATTTTTATTCTTATTTTTTATCGTATTTTTATTCTTATTTTTATTCTTATTTTTCATCTTAATTTTATACTTATTTTTTATCTTATTTTTATTCTTATTTTTTATCGTATTTTTATTCTTATTTTTCATCTTATTTTTATACTTATTTTTCATCTTATTTTTCATCCTATTTTTTATCTTATTTTATTCCTATTTTGTACTTATTTTTCATCTTATTTGTTTTCTTATTTTTCATTTTATTTTTCATCTTATTTTTATACTTATTTTTTCATCTTATTTTTTATCTTATTTTTCATCTTATTTTTAATCTTTTTTTTATTCTTATTTTTCATCTTATTTTTATACTTATTTTTCATCTTAATTTTTATCTTATTTTTATATTTATTGTTCATCTTATTTTTATTCTTATTTTTATTCTTATTTTTCATCTTATTTTTATACTTTTTTAATCTTATTTTTCATCTTATTATTATGTTTATTTTTTCATCTTATTTTTCATCTTACTTTTATTCTTATTTATATACTTATTTTACATCTTTTTTTATTCTTATTTTTATTCTTATTTTTATTCTTATTTTTCATCTTATTTTTATACTTATTTTTTATCTTATTTTTTTACTTATTTTTTATTTTAATTTTCATCTTATTTTTTGTCTTATTTTTATTCTTATTTTTTATCCTATTTTTATTCTTATTTTTATTCTTATTTTTTATCTTATTTTTTATCTGATTTTTATACTTATTTTTTTTATCTTATTTCTTATCTTATTTTTCATCTTATTTTTATACTTTTTTTCATCTTATTTATCATCTTATTTTTCATCTTTTTTTTTTATCCTATTTTTTATCTTATTTTATTCCTATTTTTATACTTATTTTTCATCTTATTTTTATACTTATTTTTTATCTTAATTTTATTCTTATTTTTATTCTTTTTTTTCATCTTATTTTTCATCTTATTTTTATACTTATTTTTTATCTTATTTTTATACTTATTTTTTATCTTAATTTTAATCCTATTTTTTGTCTTATTTTTTCACTTGTTTTTCATTTTATTTTTATTCTTATTTTTTATCGTATTTTTATTTTTATTTTTATTCTTATTTTTATTCTTTTTTTTCATCTTATTTTTATAGCTATTTTTTATATTAATTTTCATCTTAATTTTCATCTTATTTTTATTCTTATTTTTTTATCTTTTTTTTCATCTTATTATTATACTTATTTTTTCATCTTATTTTACATCTTATTTTTCATGTTATTTTTATACTTTTTTAATCCTATTTTTCATCTTATTATTATTCTTAGTTTTTATCTTTTTTTATACTTATTTTTATTCTTATTTGTTATCTTATTTTTTATCTTATTGATTATCTTACTTTTATCGTATTTTTATTTTTATTCTTATTTTTCATCTTATTTTTATAGCTATTTTTTATATTAATTTTCATCTTAATTTTTGTCTTATTTTTATACCCTTTTTTCATCTTATTTTTTTATCTTATTTTTTATCTTATTTTTTTATCTTTTTTTTTCATCTTATTATTATACTTATTTTTTCATCTTATTTTACATCTTATTTTTCATGTTATTTTTATACTTTTTTAATCCTATTTTTCATCTTATTATTATGTTTATTTTTTCATCTGATTTTTCATCTTATTTTTATTCTTAGTTTTCATCTTTTTTTATTCTTATTTTTATTCTTATTTGTCATCTTATTTTTTATCTTATTTTTATATTTATTTTTTATCTTATTTTTATTCTTATTTTTCATCTTATTTTTATACTTATTTTTTATTTTAATTTTCATTTTATTTTTTGTCTTATTTTTATTCTTATTTTTTATCGTATTTTTATTCTTATTTTTATTCTTATTTTTCATCTTAATTTTATACTTATTTTTTATCTTATTTTATTCCTATTTTGTACTTATTTTTCATCTTATTTGTTTTCTTATTTTTCATTTTATTTTTCATCTTATTTTTATACTTATTTTTTCATCTTATTTTTTATCTTATTTTTCATCTTATTTTTAATCTTTTTTTTATTCTTATTTTTCATCTTATTTTTATACTTATTTTTCATCTTAATTTTTATCTTATTTTTATATTTATTGTTCATCTTATTTTTATTCTTATTTTTATTCTTATTTTTCATCTTATTTTTATACTTTTTTAATCTTATTTTTCATCTTATTATTATGTTTATTTTTTCATCTTATTTTTCATCTTACTTTTATTCTTATTTATATACTTATTTTACATCTTTTTTTATTCTTATTTTTATTCTTATTTTTAAACTTATTTTTCATCTTATTTTTATACTTATTTTTCATCTTTTTTTATTCTTATTTTTATTCTTATTTGTCATCTTATTTTTTATCTTATTGTTATACTTATTTTTTATCTTATTTTAATACTTATTTTTCATCTTATTTTTATACTTTTTTAATCTTATTTTTTATCTTATTATTATGTTTATTTTTTCATCTTATTTTTCATCCTACTTTTATTCTTATTTATATATTTATTTTACATCTTATTTTTTATCTTATTTTTTATCTTATTTTTATTCTTATTTTTATACTTATTTTTCATCTTATTTTTCATCTTATTTTTATTCTTGTTTTACATCTTTTTTTATTCTTATTTTTATTCTTATTTTTCATCTTATTTTTTATCTTATTTTTATACTTATTTTGCATCCTATTTTTCATCTTATTTTTTATCTTATTTTTTATTCTTATTTTTAAACTTATTTTTCATCTTATTTTTATTCTTATTTTTTTTCTTCTTTTTCATCTTATTTTTATACTTATTTTTCATCTTTTTTTATTCTTATTTTTATTCTTATTTGTCATTTTATTTTTTATCTTATTGTTATACTTATTTTTTATCTTATTTTAATACTTATTTTTCATCCTTTTTTACATTTATTTTTATTCTTATATTTCATGTTATTTTTCTCTTATTTTTTATCTTATTTTAATACTTATTTTTCATCTTATTTTATTCTTATTTTTATACTTATTTTTATTCTTATTTTTATTCTTTTTTTATACTTATTTTACATGTTTTTTTTCAACCTTTTTTTTCATCTTATTTTTATACTTTTTCAATCTTATTTTTCATTTTATTATTATGTTTATTTTTCATCTTATTTTTCATCTTATTTTTCATCTTATTTATATATTTATTTTACATCTTATTTCTATCTTATTTTTATTCTTATTTTTATACTTATTTTTCATCTTATTTTTCATTTTATTTTTATTCTTCTTTTTCATCTTATTTTTAATCTTATTTTTATACTTATTTTACACCTTTTTTTATTTTTATTTTTATTCTTATTTTTCATCTTATTTTTTAATCTTATTTTTATACTTATTTTGCATCTTATTTTTCATCTTATTTTTTATCTTATTTTTTATTCTTATTTTTATACTTATTTTTATACTTATTTTTATACTTATTTTTTATCTTATTTTTATACATATTTTTCATCTTATTTTTATCTTATTTTTTATTCTTATTTTTAAACTTATTTTTCATCTTATTTTTATTCTTATTTTTTTTCTTATTTTTCATCTTATTTTTATAGTTATTTTTCATCTTTTTTTATTCTTATTTTTATTCTTATTTGTCATCTTATTTTTTATCTTATTGTTATACTTATTTTTTATCTTATTTTTTATCTTATTTTTCATCTTATTTTTATACTTTTTTAATCTTATTTTTCATCTTATTATTATGTTTATTTTTTCATCTTATTTTTCATCCTACTTTTATTCTTATTTATATATTTATTTTACATCTTATTTTTTATCTTATTTTTATTCTTATTTTTATACTTATTTTTCATCTTATTTTTCATCTTATTTTTATTCTTATTTTACATCTTTTTTTATTCTTATTTTTATTCTTATTTTTCATCTTATTTTTTAACTTATTTTTATACTTATTTTGCATCCTATTTTTCATCTTATTTTTTATCTTATTTTTTATTCTTATTTTTATTCTTATTTTTAATCTTATTTTTATACTTATTTTTTATCCTATTTTTTATCTTTTTTTTATTCCTATTTTTATACTTATTTTTCATCTTATTTGTTTTCTTATTTTTTATCTTATTTTTCATTTTATTTTTTATCTTATTTTTATACTTATTTTTCATCTTAATTTTATTCTTATTTTTTATCGTATTTTTATTTTTATTCTTATTTTTATTCTTATTTTTTATCGTATTTTTATTCTTATTTTTATTCTTATTTTTCATCTTAATTTTATACTTATTTTTTATCTTATTTTTATTCTTATTTTTTATCGTATTTTTATTCTTATTTTTCATCTTATTTTTATACTTATTTTTCATCTTATTTTTCATCCTATTTTTTATCTTATTTTATTCCTATTTTGTACTTATTTTTCATCTTATTTGTTTTCTTATTTTTCATTTTATTTTTCATCTTATTTTCATACTTATTTTTTCATCTTATTTTTTATCTTATTTTTCATCTTATTTTTAATCTTTTTTTTATTCTTATTTTTCATCTTATTTTTATACTTATTTTTCATCTTAATTTTTATCTTATTTTTATATTTATTGTTCATCTTATTTTTATTCTTATTTTTCTTCTTATTTTTCATCTTATTTTTATACTTTTTTAATCTTATTTTTCATCTTATTATTATGTTTATTTTTTCATCTTATTTTTCATCTTACTTTTATTCTTATTTATATACTTATTTTACATCTTTTTTTATTCTTATTTTTATTCTTATTTTTATTCTTATTTTTCATCTTATTTTTATACTTATTTTTTATCTTATTTTTTTACTTATTTTTTATTTTAATTTTCATCTTATTTTTTGTCTTATTTTTATTCTTATTTTTTATCCTATTTTTATTCTTATTTTTATTCTTATTTTTTATCTTATTTTTTATCTGATTTTTATACTTATTTTTTTATCTTATTTCTTATCTTATTTTTCATCTTATTTTTATACTTTTTTTCATCTTATTTATCATCTTATTTTTCATCTTTTTTTTTATCCTATTTTTTATCTTATTTTATTCCTATTTTTATACTTATTTTTCATCTTATTTTTATACTTATTTTTTATCTTAATTTTATTCTTATTTTTATTCTTTTTTTTCATCTTATTTTTCATCTTATTTTTATACTTATTTTTTATCTTATTTTTATACTTATTTTTTATCTTAATTTTAATCCTATTTTTTGTCTTATTTTTTCACTTGTTTTTCATTTTATTTTTATTCTTATTTTTTATCGTATTTTTATTTTTATTTTTATTCTTATTTTTATTCTTTTTTTTCATCTTATTTTTATAGCTATTTTTTATATTAATTTTCATCTTAATTTTCATCTTATTTTTATTCTTATTTTTTTATCTTTTTTTTCATCTTATTATTATACTTATTTTTTCATCTTATTTTACATCTTATTTTTCATGTTATTTTTATACTTTTTTAATCCTATTTTTCATCTTATTATTATTCTTAGTTTTTATCTTTTTTTATACTTATTTTTATTCTTATTTGTTATCTTATTTTTTATCTTATTGATTATCTTACTTTTATCGTATTTTAATTTTTATTCTTATTTTTATTCTTATTTTTCATCTTATTTTTATAGCTATTTTTTATATTAATTTTCATCTTAATTTTTGTCTTATTTTTATACCCTTTTTTCATCTTATTTTTTTATCTTATTTTTTATCTTATTTTTTTATCTTTTTTTTCATCTTATTATTATACTTATTTTTTCATCTTATTTTACATCTTATTTTTCATGTTATTTTTATACTTTTTTAATCCTATTTTTCATCTTATTATTATGTTTATTTTTTCATCTGATTTTTCATCTTATTTTTATTCTTAGTTTTCATCTTTTTTTATTCTTATTTTTATTCTTATTTGTCATCTTATTTTTTATCTTATTTTTATATTTATTTTTTATCTTATTTTTATTCTTATTTTTCATCTTATTTTTATACTTATTTTTTATTTTAATTTTCATTTTATTTTTTGTCTTATTTTTATTCTTATTTTTTATCGTATTTTTATTCTTATTTTTATTCTTATTTTTCATCTTAATTTTATACTTATTTTTTATCTTATTTTTATTCTTATTTTTTATCGTATTTTTATTCTTATTTTTCATCTTATTTTTATACTTATTTTTCATCTTATTTTTCATCCTATTTTTTATCTTATTTTATTCCTATTTTGTACTTATTTTTCATCTTATTTGTTTTCTTATTTTTCATTTTATTTTTCATCTTATTTTTATACTTATTTTTTCATCTTATTTTTTATCTTATTTTTCATCTTATTTTTAATCTTTTTTTTATTCTTATTTTTCATCTTATTTTTATACTTATTTTTCATCTTAATTTTTATCTTATTTTTATATTTATTGTTCATCTTATTTTTATTCTTATTTTTATTCTTATTTTTCATCTTATTTTTATACTTTTTTAATCTTATTTTTCATCTTATTATTATGTTTATTTTTTCATCTTATTTTTCATCTTACTTTTATTCTTATTTATATACTTATTTTACATCTTTTTTTATTCTTATTTTTATTCTTATTTTTAAACTTATTTTTCATCTTATTTTTATACTTATTTTTCATCTTTTTTTATTCTTATTTTTATTCTTATTTGTCATCTTATTTTTTATCTTATTGTTATACTTATTTTTTATCTTATTTTAATACTTATTTTTCATCTTATTTTTATACTTTTTTAATCTTATTTTTTATCTTATTATTATGTTTATTTTTTCATCTTATTTTTCATCCTACTTTTATTCTTATTTATATATTTATTTTACATCTTATTTTTTATCTTATTTTTTATCTAATTTTTATTCTTATTTTTATACTTATTTTTCATCTTATTTTTCATCTTATTTTTATTCTTATTTTACATCTTTTTTTATTCTTATTTTTATTCTTATTTTTCATCTTATTTTTTATCTTATTTTTATACTTATTTTGCATCCTATTTTTCATCTTATTTTTTATCTTATTTTTTATTCTTATTTTTAAACTTATTTTTCATCTTATTTTTATACTTATTTTTCATCTTTTTTTATTCTTATTTTTATTCTTATTTGTCATTTTATTTTTTATCTTATTGTTATACTTATTTTTTATCTTATTTTAATACTTATTTTTCATCCTTTTTTACATTTATTTTTATTCTTATATTTCATGTTATTTTTCTCTTATTTTTTATCTTATTTTAATACTTATTTTTCATCTTATTTTATTCTTATTTTTATACTTATTTTTATTCTTATTTTTATTCTTTTTTTATACTTATTTTACATGTTTTTTTCAACCTTTTTTTTCATCTTATTTTTATACTTTTTCAATCTTATTTTTCATTTTATTATTATGTTTATTTTTCATCTTATTTTTCATCTTATTTTTCATCTTATTTATATATTTATTTTACATCTTATTTCTATCTTATTTTTATTCTTATTTTTATACTTATTTTTCATCTTATTTTTCATTTTATTTTTATTCTTATTTTTCATCTTATTTTTTAATCTTATTTTTATACTTATTTTGCATCTTATTTTTCATCTTATTTTTTATCTTATTTTTTATTCTTATTTTTATACTTATTTTTATACTTATTTTTATACTTATTTTTTATCTTATTTTTATACATATTTTTCATCTTATTTTTATCTTATTTTTTATTCTTATTTTTAAACTTATTTTTCATCTTATTTTTATTCTTATTTTTTTTCTTATTTTTCATCTTATTTTTATAGTTATTTTTCATCTTTTTTTATTCTTATTTTTATTCTTATTTGTCATCTTATTTTTTATCTTATTGTTATACTTATTTTTTATCTTATTTTTTATCTTATTTTTCATCTTATTTTTATACTTTTTTAATCTTATTTTTCATCTTATTATTATGTTTATTTTTTCATCTTATTTTTCATCCTACTTTTATTCTTATTTATATATTTATTTTACATCTTATTTTTTATCTTATTTTTTATCTTATTTTTATTCTTATTTTTATACTTATTTTTCATCTTATTTTTCATCTTATTTTTATTCTTATTTTACATCTTTTTTTATTCTTATTTTTATTCTTATTTTTCATCTTATTTTTTAACTTATTTTTATACTTATTTTGCATCCTATTTTTCATCTTATTTTTTATCTTATTTTTTATTCTTATTTTTATTCTTATTTTTAATCTTATTTTTATACTTATTTTTTATCCTATTTTTTATCTTTTTTTTATTCCTATTTTTATACTTATTTTTCATCTTATTTGTTTTCTTATTTTTTATCTTATTTTTCATTTTATTTTTTATCTTATTTTTATACTTATTTTTTCATCTTTTTTTTTTATCTTATTTTTATACTTATTTTTCATCTTAATTTTATTCTTATTTTTTATCGTATTTTTATTTTTATTCTTATTTTTATTCTTATTTTTCATCTTATTTTTATACTTATTTTTTATCTTATTTTTTTACTTATTTTTTATTTTAATTTTCATCTTATTTTTTGTCTTATTTTTATTCTTATTTTTTATCCTATTTTTATTCTTATTTTTATTCTTATTTTTTATCTTATTTTTTATCTGATTTTTATACTTATTTTTTTTATCTTATTTCTTATCTTATTTTTCATCTTATTTTTATACTTTTTTTCATCTTATTTATCATCTTATTTTTCATCTTTTTTTTATCCTATTTTTTATCTTATTTTATTCCTATTTTTATACTTATTTTTCATCTTATTTTTATACTTATTTTTTATCTTAATTTTATTCTTATTTTTATTCTTTTTTTTCATCTTATTTTTCATCTTATTTTTATACTTATTTTTTATCTTATTTTTATACTTATTTTTTATCTTAATTTTAATCCTATTTTTTGTCTTATTTTTTCACTTGTTTTTCATTTTATTTTTATTCTTATTTTTTATCGTATTTTTATTTTTATTTTTATTCTTATTTTTATTCTTTTTTTTCATCTTATTTTTATAGCTATTTTTATATTAATTTTCATCTTAATTTTCATCTTATTTTTATTCTTATTTTTTTATCTTTTTTTTCATCTTATTATTATACTTATTTTTTCATCTTATTTTACATCTTATTTTTCATGTTATTTTTATACTTTTTTAATCCTATTTTTCATCTTATTATTATTCTTAGTTTTTATCTTTTTTTATACTTATTTTTATTCTTATTTGTTATCTTATTTTTTATCTTATTGATTATCTTACTTTTATCGTATTTTTATTTTTATTCTTATTTTTATTCTTATTTTTCATCTTATTTTTATAGCTATTTTTTATATTAATTTTCATCTTAATTTTTGTCTTATTTTTATACCCTTTTTTCATCTTATTTTTTTATCTTATTTTTTATCTTATTTTTTTATCTTTTTTTTCATCTTATTATTATACTTATTTTTTCATCTTATTTTACATCTTATTTTTCATGTTATTTTTATACTTTTTTAATCCTATTTTTCATCTTATTATTATGTTTATTTTTTCATCTGATTTTTCATCTTATTTTTATTCTTAGTTTTCATCTTTTTTTATTCTTATTTTTATTCTTATTTGTCATCTTATTTTTTATCTTATTTTTATATTTATTTTTTATCTTATTTTTATTCTTATTTTTCATCTTATTTTTATACTTATTTTTTATTTTAATTTTCATTTTATTTTTTGTCTTATTTTTATTCTTATTTTTTATCGTATTTTTATTCTTATTTTTATTCTTATTTTTCATCTTAATTTTATACTTATTTTTTATCTTATTTTTATTCTTATTTTTTATCGTATTTTTATTCTTATTTTTCATCTTATTTTTATACTTATTTTTCATCTTATTTTTCATCCTATTTTTTATCTTATTTTATTCCTATTTTGTACTTATTTTTCATCTTATTTGTTTTCTTATTTTTCATTTTATTTTTCATCTTATTTTTATACTTATTTTTTCATCTTATTTTTTATCTTATTTTTCATCTTATTTTTAATCTTTTTTTTATTCTTATTTTTCATCTTATTTTTATACTTATTTTTCATCTTAATTTTTATCTTATTTTTATATTTATTGTTCATCTTATTTTTATTCTTATTTTTATTCTTATTTTTCATCTTATTTTTATACTTTTTTAATCTTATTTTTCATCTTATTATTATGTTTATTTTTTCATCTTATTTTTCATCTTACTTTTATTCTTATTTATATACTTATTTTACATCTTTTTTTATTCTTATTTTTATTCTTATTTTTATTCTTATTTTTCATCTTATTTTTATACTTATTTTTTATCTTATTTTTTTACTTATTTTTTATTTTAATTTTCATCTTATTTTTTGTCTTATTTTTATTCTTATTTTTTATCGTATTTTTATTCTTATTTTTATTCTTATTTTTCATCTTAATTTTATACTTATTTTTTATCTTATTTTTATTCTTATTTTTTATTTTAATTTTCATCTTATTTTTTGTCTTATTTTTATTCTTATTTTTTATCGTATTTTTATTCTTATTTTTATTCTTATTTTTCATCTTATTTTTATACTTATTTTTTATTTTAATTTTCATTTTATTTTTTGTCTTATTTTTATTCTTATTTTTTATCGTATTTTTATTCTTATTTTTATTCTTATTTTTCATCTTAATTTTATACTTATTTTTTATCTTATTTTTATTCTTATTTTTTATCGTATTTTTATTCTTATTTTTCATCTTATTTTTATACTTATTTTTCATCTTATTTTTCATCCTATTTTTTATCTTATTTTATTCCTATTTTGTACTTATTTTTCATCTTATTTGTTTTCTTATTTTTCATTTTATTTTTCATCTTATTTTTATACTTATTTTTTCATCTTATTTTTTATCTTATTTTTCATCTTATTTTTAATCTTTTTTTTATTCTTATTTTTCATCTTATTTTTATACTTATTTTTCATCTTAATTTTTATCTTATTTTTATATTTATTGTTCATCTTATTTTTATTCTTATTTTTATTCTTATTTTTATTCTTATTTTTCATCTTATTTTTATACTTATTTTTTATCTTATTTTTTTACTTATTTTTTATTTTAATTTTCATCTTATTTTTTGTCTTATTTTTATTCTTATTTTTTATCGTATTTTTATTCTTATTTTTATTCTTATTTTTCATCTTATTTTTATACTTTTTTAATCTTATTTTTCATCTTATTATTATGTTTATTTTTTCATCTTATTTTTCATCTTACTTTTATTCTTATTTATATACTTATTTTACATCTTTTTTTATTCTTATTTTTATTCTTATTTTTAAACTTATTTTTCATCTTATTTTTATACTTATTTTTCATCTTTTTTTATTCTTATTTTTATTCTTATTTGTCATCTTATTTTTTATCTTATTGTTATACTTATTTTTTATCTTATTTTAATACTTATTTTTCATCTTATTTTTATACTTTTTTAATCTTATTTTTTATCTTATTATTATGTTTATTTTTTCATCTTATTTTTCATCCTACTTTTATTCTTATTTATATATTTATTTTACATCTTATTTTTTATCTTATTTTTTATCTTATTTTTATTCTTATTTTTATACTTATTTTTCATCTTATTTTTCATCTTATTTTTATTCTTATTTTACATCTTTTTTTATTCTTATTTTTATTCTTATTTTTCATCTTATTTTTTATCTTATTTTTATACTTATTTTGCATCCTATTTTTCATCTTATTTTTTATCTTATTTTTTATTCTTATTTTTAAACTTATTTTTCATCTTATTTTTATTCTTATTTTTTTTCTTCTTTTTCATCTTATTTTTATACTTATTTTTCATCTTTTTTTATTCTTATTTTTATTCTTATTTGTCATTTTATTTTTTATCTTATTGTTATACTTATTTTTTATCTTATTTTAATACTTATTTTTCATCCTTTTTTACATTTATTTTTATTCTTATATTTCATGTTATTTTTCTCTTATTTTTTATCTTATTTTAATACTTATTTTTCATCTTATTTTATTCTTATTTTTATACTTATTTTTATTCTTATTTTTATTCTTTTTTTATACTTATTTTACATGTTTTTTTTCAACCTTTTTTTTCATCTTATTTTTATACTTTTTCAATCTTATTTTTCATTTTATTATTATGTTTATTTTTCATCTTATTTTCCATCTTATTTTTCATCTTATTTATATATTTATTTTACATCTTATTTCTATCTTATTTTTATTCTTATTTTTATACTTATTTTTCATCTTATTTTTCATTTTATTTTTATTCTTATTTTTCATCTTATTTTTTAATCTTATTTTTATACTTATTTTGCATCTTATTTTTCATCTTATTTTTTATCTTATTTTTTATTCTTATTTTTATACTTATTTTTATACTTATTTTTTATCTTATTTTTATACATATTTTTCATCTTATTTTTATCTTATTTTTTATTCTTATTTTTAAACTTATTTTTCATCTTATTTTTATAGTTATTTTTCATCTTTTTTTATTCTTATTTTTATTCTTATTTGTCATCTTATTTTTTATCTTATTGTTATACTTATTTTTTATCTTATTTTTTATCTTATTTTTCATCTTATTTTTATACTTTTTTAATCTTATTTTTCATCTTATTATTATGTTTATTTTTTCATCTTATTTTTCATCCTACTTTTATTCTTATTTATATATTTATTTTACATCTTATTTTTTATCTTATTTTTTATCTTATTTTTATTCTTATTTTTATACTTATTTTTCATCTTATTTTTCATCTTATTTTTATTCTTATTTTACATCTTTTTTTATTCTTATTTTTATTCTTATTTTTCATCTTATTTTTTAACTTATTTTTATACTTATTTTGCATCCTATTTTTCATCTTATTTTTTATCTTATTTTTTATTCTTATTTTTATTCTTATTTTTAATCTTATTTTTATACTTATTTTTTATCCTATTTTTTATCTTTTTTTTATTCCTATTTTTATACTTATTTTTCATCTTATTTGTTTTCTTATTTTTTATCTTATTTTTCATTTTATTTTTTATCTTATTTTTATACTTATTTTTTCATCTTTTTTTTTTATCTTATTTTTATACTTATTTTTCATCTTAATTTTATTCTTATTTTTTATCGTATTTTTATTTTTATTCTTATTTTTATTCTTATTTTTCATCTTATTTTTATACTTATTTTTTATCTTATTTTTTTACTTATTTTTTATTTTAATTTTCATCTTATTTTTTGTCTTATTTTTATTCTTATTTTTTATCCTATTTTTATTCTTATTTTTATTCTTATTTTTTATCTTATTTTTTATCTGATTTTTATACTTATTTTTTTTATCTTATTTCTTATCTTATTTTTCATCTTATTTTTATACTTTTTTTCATCTTATTTATCATCTTATTTTTCATCTTTTTTTTTTATCCTATTTTTTATCTTATTTTATTCCTATTTTTATACTTATTTTTCATCTTATTTTTATACTTATTTTTTATCTTAATTTTATTCTTATTTTTATTCTTTTTTTTCATCTTATTTTTCATCTTATTTTTATACTTATTTTTTATCTTATTTTTGTACTTATTTTTTATCTTAATTTTAATCCTATTTTTTGTCTTATTTTTTCACTTGTTTTTCATTTTATTTTTATTCTTATTTTTTATCGTATTTTTATTTTTATTTTTATTCTTATTTTTATTCTTTTTTTCATCTTATTTTTATAGCTATTTTTTATATTAATTTTCATCTTAATTTTCATCTTATTTTTATTCTTATTTTTTTATCTTTTTTTTCATCTTATTATTATACTTATTTTTTCATCTTATTTTACATCTTATTTTTCATGTTATTTTTATACTTTTTTAATCCTATTTTTCATCTTATTATTATTCTTAGTTTTTATCTTTTTTTATACTTATTTTTATTCTTATTTGTTATCTTACTTTTTATCTTATTGATTATCTTACTTTTATCGTATTTTTATTTTTATTCTTATTTTTATTCTTATTTTTCATCTTATTTTTATAGCTATTTTTTATATTAATTTTCATCTTAATTTTTGTCTTATTTTTATACCCTTTTTTCATCTTATTTTTTTATCTTATTTTTTATCTTATTTTTTTATCTTTTTTTTCATCTTATTATTATACTTATTTTTTCATCTTATTTTACATCTTATTTTTCATGTTATTTTTATACTTTTTTAATCCTATTTTTCATCTTATTATTATGTTTATTTTTTCATCTGATTTTTCATCTTATTTTTATTCTTAGTTTTCATCTTTTTTTATTCTTATTTTTATTCTTATTTGTAATCTTATTTTTTATCTTATTTTTATATTTATTTTTTATCTTATTTTTATTCTTATTTTTCATCTTATTTTTATACTTATTTTTTATTTTAATTTTCATTTTATTTTTTGTCTTATTTTTATTCTTATTTTTTATCGTATTTTTATTCTTATTTTTATTCTTATTTTTCATCTTAATTTTATACTTATTTTTTATCTTATTTTTATTCTTATTTTTTATCGTATTTTTATTCTTATTTTTCATCTTATTTTTATACTTATTTTTCATCTTATTTTTCATCCTATTTTTTATCTTATTTTATTCCTATTTTGTACTTATTTTTCATCTTATTTGTTTTCTTATTTTTCATTTTATTTTTCATCTTATTTTTATACTTATTTTTTCATCTTATTTTTTATCTTATTTTTCATCTTATTTTTAATCTTTTTTTTATTCTTATTTTTCATCTTATTTTTATACTTATTTTTCATCTTAATTTTTATCTTATTTTTATATTTATTGTTCATCTTATTTTTATTCTTATTTTTATTCTTATTTTTCATCTTATTTTTATACTTTTTTAATCTTATTTTTCATCTTATTATTATGTTTATTTTTTCATCTTATTTTTCATCTTACTTTTATTCTTATTTATATACTTATTTTACATCTTTTTTTATTCTTATTTTTATTCTTATTTTTATTCTTATTTTTCATCTTATTTTTATACTTATTTTTTATCTTATTTTTTTACTTATTTTTTATTTTAATTTTCATCTTATTTTTTGTCTTATTTTTATTCTTATTTTTTATCCTATTTTTATTCTTATTTTTATTCTTATTTTTTATCTTATTTTTTATATGATTTTTATACTTATTTTTTTTATCTTATTTCTTATCTTATTTTTCATCTTATTTTTATACTTTTTTTCATCTTATTTATCATCTTATTTTTCATCTTTTTTTTTTATCCTATTTTTTATCTTATTTTATTCCTATTTTTATACTTATTTTTCATCTTATTTTTATACTTATTTTTTATCTTAATTTTATTCTTATTTTTATTCTTTTTTTTCATCTTATTTTTCATCTTATTTTTATACTTATTTTTTATCTTATTTTTATACTTATTTTTTATCTTAATTTTAATCCTATTTTTTGTCTTATTTTTTCACTTGTTTTTCATTTTATTTTTATTCTTATTTTTTATCGTATTTTTATTTTTATTTTTATTCTTATTTTTATTCTTTTTTTTCATCTTATTTTTATAGCTATTTTTTATATTAATTTTCATCTTAATTTTCATCTTATTTTTATTCTTATTTTTTTATCTTTTTTTTCATCTTATTATTATACTTATTTTTTCATCTTATTTTACATCTTATTTTTGCATGTTATTTTTATACTTTTTTAATCCTATTTTTCATCTTATTATTATTCTTAGTTTTTATCTTTTTTTATACTTATTTTTATTCTTATTTGTTATCTTATTTTTTATCTTATTGATTATCTTACTTTTATCGTATTTTTATTTTTATTCTTATTTTTATTCTTATTTTTCATCTTATTTTTATAGCTATTTTTTATATTAATTTTCATCTTAATTTTTGTCTTATTTTTATACCCTTTTTTCATCTTATTTTTTTATCTTATTTTTTATCTTATTTTTTTATCTTTTTTTTCATCTTATTATTATACTTATTTTTTCATCTTATTTTACATCTTATTTTTCATGTTATTTTTATACTTTTTTAATCCTATTTTTCATCTTATTATTATGTTTATTTTTTCATCTGATTTTTCATCTTATTTTTATTCTTAGTTTTCATCTTTTTTTATTCTTATTTTTATTCTTATTTGTCATCTTATTTTTTATCTTATTTTTATATTTATTTTTTATCTTATTTTTATTCTTATTTTTCATCTTATTTTTATACTTATTTTTTATTTTAATTTTCATTTTATTTTTTGTCTTATTTTTATTCTTATTTTTTATCGTATTTTTATTCTTATTTTTATTCTTATTTTTCATCTTAATTTTATACTTATTTTTTATCTTATTTTTATTCTTATTTTTTATCGTATTTTTATTCTTATTTTTCATCTTATTTTTATACTTATTTTTCATCTTATTTTTTATCTTATTTTATTCCTATTTTGTACTTATTTTTCATCTTATTTGTTTTCTTATTTTTCATTTTATTTTTCATCTTATTTTTATACTTATTTTTTCATCTTATTTTTATACTTATTTTTCATCTTAATTTTTATCTTATTTTTATATTTATTGTTCATCTTATTTTTATTCTTATTTTTATTCTTATTTTTCATCTTATTTTTATACTTTTTTAATCTTATTTTTCATCTTATTATTATGTTTATTTTTTCATCTTACTTTTATTCTTATTTATATACTTATTTTACATCTTTTTTTATTCTTATTTTTATTCTTATTTTTAAACTTATTTTTCATCTTATTTTTATACTTATTTTTCATCTTTTTTTATTCTTATTTTTATTCTTATTTGTCATCTTATTTTTTATCTTATTGTTATACTTATTTTTTATCTTATTTTAATACTTATTTTTCATCTTATTTTTATACTTTTTTAATCTTATTTTTTATCTTATTATTATGTTTATTTTTTCATCTTATTTTTCATCCTACTTTTATTCTTATTTATATATTTATTTTACATCTTATTTTTTATCTTATTTTTTATCTTATTTTTATTCTTATTTTTATACTTATTTTTCATCTTATTTTTCATCTTATTTTTATTCTTATTTTACATCTTTTTTTATTCTTATTTTTATTCTTATTTTTCATCTTATTTTTTATCTTATTTTTATACTTATTTTGCATCCTATTTTTCATCTTATTTTTTATCTTATTTTTTATTCTTATTTTTAAACTTATTTTTCATCTTATTTTTATTCTTATTTTTTTTCTTCTTTTTCATCTTATTTTTATACTTATTTTTCATCTTTTTTTATTCTTATTTTTATTCTTATTTGTCATTTTATTTTTTATCTTATTGTTATACTTATTTTTTATCTTATTTTAATACTTATTTTTCATCCTTTTTTACATTTATTTTTATTCTTATATTTCATGTTATTTTTCTCTTATTTTTTATCTTATTTTAATACTTATTTTTCATCTTATTTTATTCTTATTTTTATACTAATTTTTATTCTTATTTTTATTCTTTTTTTATACTTATTTTACATGGTTTTTTTCAACCTTTTTTTTCATCTTATTTTTATACTTTTTCAATCTTATTTTTCATTTTATTATTATGTTTATTTTTCATCTTATTTTTCATCTTATTTTTCATCTTATTTATATATTTATTTTACATCTTATTTCTATCTTATTTTTATTCTTATTTTTATACTTATTTTTCATCTTATTTTTCATTTTATTTTTATTCTTCTTTTTCATCTTATTTTTAATCTTATTTTTATACTTATTTTACACCTTTTTTTATTTTTATTTTTATTCTTATTTTTCATCTTATTTTTTAATCTTATTTTTATACTTATTTTGCATCTTATTTTTCATCTTATTTTTTATCTTATTTTTTATTCTTATTTTTATACTTATTTTTATACTTATTTTTTATCTTATTTTTATACATATTTTTCATCTTATTTTTATACTTATTTTTTATCTTATTTTTATACATATTTTTCATCTTATTTTTATCTTATTTTTTATTCTTATTTTTAAACTTATTTTTCATCTTATTTTTATTCTTATTTTTTTTCTTATTTTTCATCTTATTTTTATAGTTATTTTTCATCTTTTTTTATTCTTATTTTTATTCTTATTTGTCATCTTATTTTTTATCTTATTGTTATACTTATTTTTTATCTTATTTTTTATCTTATTTTTCATCTTATTTTTATACTTTTTTAATCTTATTTTTCATCTTATTATTATGTTTATTTTTTCATCTTATTTTTCATCCTACTTTTATTCTTATTTATTTTTCATCTTATTTTTTATCTTATTTTTATACTTATTTTGCATCCTATTTTTCATCTTATTTTTTATCTTATTTTTTATTCTTATTTTTAAACTTATTTTTCATCTTATTTTTCTTCTTATTTTTTTTCTTCTTTTTCATCTTATTTTTATACTTATTTTTCATCTTTTTTTATTCTTATTTTTATTCTTATTTGTCATTTTATTTTTTATCTTATTGTTATACTTATTTTTTATCTTATTTTAATACTTATTTTTCATCCTTTTTTACATTTATTTTTATTCTTATATTTCATGTTATTTTTCTCTTATTTTTTATCTTATTTTAATACTTATTTTTCATCTTATTTTATTCTTATTTTTATACTTATTTTTATTCTTATTTTTATTCTTTTTTTATACTTATTTTACATGTTTTTTTTCAACCTTTTTTTTCATCTTATTTTTATACTTTTTCAATCTTATTTTTCATTTTATTATTATGTTTATTTTTCATCTTATTTTTCATCTTATTTTTCATCTTATTTATATATTTATTTTACATCTTATTTCTATCTTATTTTTATTCTTATTTTTATACTTATTTTTCATCTTATTTTTCATTTTATTTTTATTCTTATTTTTCATCTTATTTTTTAATCTTATTTTTATACTTATTTTGCATCTTATTTTTCATCTTATTTTTTATCTTATTTTTTATTCTTATTTTTATACTTATTTTTATACTTATTTTTTATCTTATTTTTATACATATTTTTCATCTTATTTTTATCTTATTTTTTATTCTTATTTTTAAACTTATTTTTCATCTTATTTTTATTCTTATTTTTTTTCTTATTTTTCATCTTATTTTTATAGTTATTTTTCATCTTTTTTTATTCTTATTTTTATTCTTATTTGTCATCTTATTTTTTATCTTATTGTTATACTTATTTTTTATCTTATTTTTTATCTTATTTTTCATCTTATTTTTATACTTTTTTAATCTTATTTTTCATCTTATTATTATGTTTATTTTTTCATCTTATTTTTCATCCTACTTTTATTCTTATTTATATATTTATTTTACATCTTATTTTTTATCTTATTTTTTATCTTATTTTTATTCTTATTTTTATACTTATTTTTCATCTTATTTTTCATCTTATTTTTATTCTTATTTTACATCTTTTTTTATTCTTATTTTTATTCTTATTTTTCATCTTATTTTTTAACTTATTTTTATACTTATTTTGCATCCTATTTTTCATCTTATTTTTTATCTTATTTTTTATTCTTATTTTTATTCTTATTTTTAATCTTATTTTTATACTTATTTTTTATCCTATTTTTTATCTTTTTTTTATTCCTATTTTTATACTTATTTTTCATCTTATTTGTTTTCTTATTTTTTATCTTATTTTTCATTTTATTTTTTATCTTATTTTTATACTTATTTTTTCATCTTTTTTTTTTATCTTATTTTTATACTTATTTTTCATCTTAATTTTATTCTTATTTTTTATCGTATTTTTATTTTTATTCTTATTTTTATTCTTATTTTTCATCTTATTTTTATACTTATTTTTTATCTTATTTTTTTACTTATTTTTTATTTTAATTTTCATCTTATTTTTTGTCTTATTTTTATTCTTATTTTTTATCCTATTTTTATTCTTATTTTTATTCTTATTTTTTATCTTATTTTTTATCTGATTTTTATACTTATTTTTTTTATCTTATTTCTTATCTTATTTTTCATCTTATTTTTATACTTTTTTTCATCTTATTTATCATCTTATTTTTCATCTTTTTTTTTATCCTATTTTTTATCTTATTTTATTCCTATTTTTATACTTATTTTTCATCTTATTTTTATACTTATTTTTTATCTTAATTTTATTCTTATTTTTATTCTTTTTTTTCATCTTATTTTTCATCTTATTTTTATACTTATTTTTTATCTTATTTTTATACTTATTTTTTATCTTAATTTTAATCCTATTTTTTGTCTTATTTTTTCACTTGTTTTTCATTTTATTTTTATTCTTATTTTTTATCGTATTTTTATTTTTATTTTTATTCTTATTTTTATTCTTTTTTTTCATCTTATTTTTATAGCTATTTTTTATATTAATTTTCATCTTAATTTTCATCTTATTTTTATTCTTATTTTTTTTCTTCTTTTTCATCTTATTTTTATACTTATTTTTCATCTTTTTTTATTCTTATTTTTATTCTTATTTGTCATTTTATTTTTTATCTTATTGTTATACTTATTTTTTATCTTATTTTAATACTTATTTTTCATCCTTTTTTACATTTATTTTTATTCTTATATTTCATGTTATTTTTCTCTTATTTTTTCTCTTATTTTAATACTTATTTTTCATCTTATTTTATTCTTATTTTTATACTTATTTTTATTCTTATTTTTATTCTTTTTTTATACTTATTTTACATGTTTTTTTTCAACCTTTTTTTTCATCTTATTTTTATACTTTTTCAATCTTATTTTTCATTTTATTATTATGTTTATTTTTCATCTTATTTTTCATCTTATTTTTCATCTTATTTATATATTTATTTTACATCTTATTTCTATCTTATTTTTATTCTTATTTTTATACTTATTTTTCATCTTATTTTTCATTTTATTTTTATTCTTCTTTTTCATCTTATTTTTAATCTTATTTTTATACTTATTTTACACCTTTTTTTATTTTTATTTTTATTCTTATTTTTCATCTTATTTTTTAATCTTATTTTTATACTTATTTTGCATCTTATTTTTCATCTTATTTTTTATCTTATTTTTTATTCTTATTTTTATACTTATTTTTATACTTATTTTTTATCTTATTTTTATACATATTTTTCATCTTATTTTTATCTTATTTTTTATTCTTATTTTTAAACTTATTTTTCATCTTATTTTTATTCTTATTTTTTTTCTTATTTTTCATCTTATTTTTATAGTTATTTTTCATCTTTTTTTATTCTTATTTTTATTCTTATTTGTCATCTTATTTTTTATCTTATTGTTATACTTATTTTTTATCTTATTTTTTATCTTATTTTTCATCTTATTTTTATACTTTTTTAATCTTATTTTTCATCTTATTATTATGTTTATTTTTTCATCTTATTTTTCATCCTACTTTTATTCTTATTTATATATTTATTTTACATCTTATTTTTTATCTTATTTTTTATCTTATTTTTATTCTTATTTTTATACTTATTTTTCATCTTATTTTTATAGTTATTTTTCATCTTTTTTTATTCTTATTTTTATTCTTATTTGTCATCTTATTTTTTATCTTATTGTTATACTTATTTTTTATCTTATTTTTTATCTTATTTTTCATCTTATTTTTATACTTTTTTAATCTTATTTTTCATCTTATTATTATGTTTATTTTTTCATCTTATTTTTCATTCTACTTTTATTCTTATTTATATATTTATTTTACATCTTATTTTTTATCTTATTTTTTATCTTATTTTTATTCTTATTTTTATACTTATTTTTCATCTTATTTTTATAGTTATTTTTCATCTTTTTTTATTCTTATTTTTATTCTTATTTCTCATCTTATTTTTTATCTTATTGTTATACTTATTTTTTATCTTATTTTTTATCTTATTTTTCATCTTATTTTTATACTTTTTTAATCTTATTTTTCATCTTATTATTATGTTTATTTTTTCATCTTATTTTTCATCCTACTTTTATTCTTATTTATATATTTATTTTACATCTTATTTTTTATCTTATTTTTTATCTTATTTTTATTCTTATTTTGCATCCTATTTTTCATCTTATTTTTTATCTTATTTTTTATTCTTATTTTTATTCTTATTTTTAATCTTATTTTTATACTTATTTTTTATCCTATTTTTTATCTTTTTTTTATTCCTATTTTTATACTTATTTTTCATCTTATTTGTTTTCTTATTTTTTATCTTATTTTTCATTTTATTTTTTATCTTATTTTTATACTTATTTTTTCATCTTTTTTTTTTATCTTATTTTTATACTTATTTTTCATCTTAATTTTATTCTTATTTTTTATCGTATTTTTATTTTTATTCTTATTTTTATTCTTATTTTTATCTTATTTTTATACTTATTTTTTATCTTATTTTTTTACTTATTTTTTATTTTAATTTTCATCTTATTTTTTGTCTTATTTTTATTCTTATTTTTTATCCTATTTTTATTCTTATTTTTATTCTTATTTTTTATCTTATTTTTTATCTGATTTTTATACTTATTTTTTTTATCTTATTTCTTATCTTATTTTTCATCTTATTTTTATACTTTTTTTCATCTTATTTATCATCTTATTTTTCATCTTTTTTTTTTATCCTATTTTTTATCTTATTTTATTCCTATTTTTATACTTATTTTTCATCTTATTTTTATACTTATTTTTTATCTTAATTTTATTCTTATTTTTATTCTTTTTTTCATCTTATTTTTCATCTTATTTTTATACTTATTTTTTATCTTATTTTTATACTTATTTTTTATCTTAATTTTAATCCTATTTTTTGTCTTATTTTTTCACTTGTTTTTCATTTTATTTTTATTCTTATTTTTTATCGTATTTTTATTTTTATTTTTATTCTTATTTTTATTCTTTTTTTTCATCTTATTTTTATAGCTATTTTTTATATTAATTTTCATCTTAATTTTCATCTTATTTTTATTCTTATTTTTTTATCTTTTTTTTCATCTTATTATTATACTTATTTTTTCATCTTATTTTACATCTTATTTTTCATGTTATTTTTATACTTTTTTAATCCTATTTTTCATCTTATTATTATTCTTAGTTTTTATCTTTTTTTATACTTATTTTTATTCTTATTTGTTATCTTATTTTTTATCTTATTGATTATCTTACTTTTATCGTATTTTTATTTTTATTCTTATTTTTATTCTTATTTTTCATCTTATTTTTATAGCTATTTTTTATATTAATTTTCATCTTAATTTTTGTCTTATTTTTATAACCTTTTTTCATCTTATTTTTTTATCTTATTTTTTATCTTATTTTTTTATCTTTTTTTTCATCTTATTATTATACTTATTTTTTCATCTTATTTTACATCTTATTTTTCATGTTATTTTTATACTTTTTTAATCCTATTTTTCATCTTATTATTATGTTTATTTTTTCATCTGATTTCCTATTTTTTATCTTATTTTATTCCTATTTTGTACTTATTTTTCATCTTATTTGTTTTCTTATTTTTCATTTTATTTTTCATCTTATTTTTATACTTATTTTTTCATCTTATTTTTTATCTTATTTTTCATCTTATTTTTAATCTTTTTTTTATTCTTATTTTTCATCTTATTTTTATACTTATTTTTCATCTTAATTTTTATCTTATTTTTATATTTATTGTTCATCTTATTTTTATTCTTATTTTTATTCTTATTTTTCATCTTATTTTTATACTTTTTTAATCTTATTTTTCATCTTATTATTATGTTTATTTTTTCATCTTATTTTTCATCTTACTTTTATTCTTATTTATATACTTATTTTACATCTTTTTTTATTCTTATTTTTAAACTTATTTTTCATCTTATTTTTATACTTATTTTTCATCTTTTTTTATTCTTATTTTTATTCTTATTTGTCATCTTATTTTTTATCTTATTGTTATACTTATTTTTTATCTTATTTTAATACTTATTTTTCATCCTTTTTTACATTTATTTTTATTCTTATATTTCATGTTATTTTTCTCTTATTTTTTATCTTATTTTAATACTTATTTTTCATCTTATTTTATTCTTATTTTTATACTTATTTTTATTCTTATTTTTATTCTTTTTTTATACTTATTTTACATGTTTTTTTTCAACCTTTTTTTTCATCTTATTTTTATACTTTTTCAATCTTATTTTTCATTTTATTATTATGTTTATTTTTCATCTTATTTTTCATCTTATTTTTCATCTTATTTATATATTTATTTTACATCTTATTTCTATCTTATTTTTATTCTTATTTTTATACTTATTTTTCATCTCATTTTTCATTTTATTTTTATTCTTCTTTTTCATCTTATTTTTAATCTTATTTTTATACTTATTTTACACCTTTTTTTATTTTTATTTTTATTCTTATTTTTCATCTTATTTTTTATCTTATTTTTATACTTATTTTGCATCTTATTTTTCATCTTATTTTTTATCTTATTTTTTATTCTTATTTTTATACTTATTTTTATACTTATTTTTATACTTATTTTTTATCTTATTTTTATACATATTTTTCATCTTATTTTTATCTTATTTTTTATTCTTATTTTTAAACTTATTTTTCATCTTATTTTATATCTTAATGTTATACTTATTTTTTATCTTATTTTTTATCTTATTTTTCATCTTATTTTTATCTTATTTTTTATTCTTATTTTTAAACTTATTTTTCATCTTATTTTTATTCTTATTTTTTTTCTTATTTTTCATCTTATTTTTATAGTTATTTTTCATCTTTTTTTATTCTTATTTTTATTCTTATTTGTCATCTTATTTTTATCTTATTGTTATACTTATTTTTTATCTTATTTTTTATCTTATTTTTCATCTTATTTTTATACTTTTTTAATCTTATTTTTCATCTTATTATTATGTTTATTTTTTCATCTTATTTTTCATCCTACTTTTATTCTTATTTATATATTTATTTTACATCTTATTTTTTATCTTATTTTTTATCTTATTTTTATTCTTATTTTTATACTTATTTTTCATCTTATTTTTCATCTTATTTTTATTCTTATTTTACATCTTTTTTTATTCTTATTTTTATTCTTATTTTTCATCTTATTTTTTAACTTATTTTTATACTTATTTTGCATCCTATTTTTCATCTTATTTTTTATCCTATTTTTTATCTTTTTTTATTCCTATTTTTATACTTATTTTTCATCTTATTTGTTTTCTTATTTTTTATCTTATTTTTCATTTTATTTTTTATCTTATTTTTATACTTATTTTTTCATCTTTTTTTTTTATCTTATTTTTATACTTATTTTTCATCTTAATTTTTATCCTTTTTTTTATCTTATTTTTATATTTATTGTTCATCTTATTTTTATTCTTATTTTTTTATCATATATTTATTATTATTATTCTTATTTTTTATCCTAAGTTTTATACTTATTTTTTATCTTATTTTTCATCTTATTTTTTATCTTATTTTTTATCTTAATTTTATTCTTTTTTTTCATCTTATTTTTCATCTTATTTTTATACTTATTTTTCATCTTATTTTTTTATTTTAATTTTATTCTTATTTTTCATCTTATTTTTATACTTATTTTTTATCTTATTTTTCATCTTATTTTTATACTTATTTTTTATCTTAATTTTAATCTTATTTTTCATCTTATTTTTATACTTATTTTTTATCTTATTTTTCATCTTATTTTTATTCTTATTTTTTATCGTAATTTTATTTTTATTTTTATTCTTATTTTTATTCTTATTTTTCATCTTATTTTTATTCTTATTTTTATACTTATTTTTATTCTTATTTTAATTCTTATTTTTATACTTATTTTTTCATCTTTTTTTTTTATCTTATTTTTATACTTATTTTTCATCTTAATTTTTATCCTTTTTTTTATCTTATTTTTATATTTATTGTTCATCTTATTTTTATTCTTATTTTTTATCATATATTTATTATTATTATTCTTATTTTTTATCCTAAGTTTTATACTTATTTTTTATCTTATTTTTCATCTTATTTTTTATCTTATTTTTTATCTTAATTTTATTCTTTTTTTTCATCTTATTTTTCATCTTATTTTTATACTTATTTTTCATCTTATTTTTTTATTTTAATTTTATTCTTATTTTTCATCTTATTTTTATACTTATTTTTTATCTTATTTTTCATCTTATTTTTATACTTATTTTTTATCTTAATTTTAATCTTATTTTTCATCTTATTTTTATACTTATTTTTTATCTTATTTTTCATCTTATTTTTATTCTTATTTTTTATCGTAATTTTATTTTTATTTTTATTCTTATTTTTATTCTTATTTTTCATCTTATTTTTATTCTTATTTTTATACTTTTTTTTATTCTTATTTTAATTCTTATTTTTATACTTATTTTTTATCTGATTTGTTTTCTTATTTTTTATCTTATTTTTTATCTTATTTTTCATCTTATTTTTATACTTATTTTTCTTCTTATCTTTATACTTATTTTTCATCTTTTTTTTATACTTATTTTTATACTTATTTTTTATCTTATTTTTATACATATTTTTCATCTTATTTTTTATCTTATTTTTATTCTTATTTTTATACTTATTTTTCATCTTATTTTTCTTATTATTTTTCTTCTTATTTTTTATTGTATTTTTATTCTTATTATTATTCTTATTTTTATTCTTATTTTATATGTAATTTTTTGTCTTATTTTTTATCTTATTTTTCATCTTATTTTTTATCTTATATTTATACTTATTTTTCATCCTTTTTTATACTTATTTTTCATCTTAATTTTCATCTTATTTTTATTCTTTTTTTATACTTATTTTACATGTTTTTTTTTATCCTATTTTTCATCTTATTTTTATACTTTTTCAATCTTATTTTTCATCTTATTATTATGTTTATTTTTCATCTTATTTTTCATCTTATTTTTCATCTTATTTTTATACTTATTTTTTATCTTATTTTTATTCTTATTTTTAATCTTATTTTTTATCTTATTTTTCATTTTATTTTTTATCTTATTTTTTATTCTTATTTTTTTACTTAATTTGCATCTTATTTTTATTCTTATTTTTAAAATTATTTTTTGTCTTAGTTTTATACTTATTTTTTATCTTATTTTTATACTTATTTTTCATCTTATTTTTCATCTTATTTTTTATCTTATTTTTATTCTTATTTTTATACTTATTTTTCATATTATTTTTATTGTTATTTTTATACTTATTTTTCATCTTATTTTTATTCTTATTTTTAATCTTATTTTTTATCTTAGTTTTATACTTATTTTTTATCTTATTTTTATACTTATTTTTCATCTTATTTTTTCATCTTATTTTTATACTTATTTTTCATCCTCTTTTTAAATTTATTTTTATTCTTCTTTTTCATCCATTTTTTCTCTTATTTTTCATCTTATTTTTATACTTATTTTTTATCTTTTTTTATTCTTATTTTTATTCTTATTTGTCATCTTATTTTGATACTTATTTTGTATCTTATTTTAATACTTATTTTTCATCTTATTTTATTCTTATTTTTATACTTATTTTTATTCTTATTTTTATACTTATTTTTTATCTGATTTGTTTTCTTATTTTTTATCTTATTTTTTACCTTATTTTTCATCTTATTTTTATACTTATTTTTAATCTTTTTTTCATCATATTTTTATACTTATTATACATCTTAATTTTTATCTTATTTTTTATCTTAATTTTATTCTTATTTTTATTCTTATTTTTTATCTTATTTTTATTTTTATTTTTATTCTTATTTTTATTCTTATTTATCATCTTATTTTTTATCTTATTGTTATACTTATTTTTTATCTTATTTTAATACTTATTTTTCATCTTATTTTTATACTTTTTTAATCTTATTTTTCATCTTATTATTATGTTTATTTTTTCATCTTATTTTTCATCCTACTTTTATTCTTTTTTATATATTTATTTTACATCTTATTTTTTATCTTATTTTTTATCTTATTTCTATTCTTATTTTTATTCTTTTTTTTCATCTTATTTTTCATCTTATTTTTATACTTATTTTTTATCTTATTTTTATACTTATTTTTTATCTTAATTTTAATCCTATTTTTTGTCTTATTTTTTCACTTGTTTTTCATTTTATTTTTATTCTTATTTTTTATCGTATTTTTATTTTTATTTTTATTCTTATTTTTATTCTTTTTTTTCATCTTATTTTTATAGCTATTTTTTATATTAATTTTCATCTTAATTTTCATCTTATTTTTATTCTTATTTTTCATCTTAATTTTATACTTATTTTTTATCTTATTTTTATTCTTATTTTTTATCGTATTTTTATTCTTATTTTTCATCTTATTTTTATACTTATTTTTCATCTTATTTTTCATCCTATTTTTTATCTTATTTTATTCCTATTTTGTACTTATTTTTCATCTTATTTGTTTTCTTATTTTTCATTTTATTTTTCATCTTATTTTTATACTTATTTTTTCATCTTAATTTTTATCTTATTTTTATATTTATTGTTCATCTTATTTTTATTCTTATTTTTATTCTTATTTTTCATCTTATTTTTATACTTTTTTAATCTTATTTTTCATCTTATTATTATGTTTATTTTTTCATCTTATTTTTCATCTTACTTTTATTCTTATTTATATACTTATTTTACATCTTTTTTTATTCTTATTTTTATTCTTATTTGTCATCTTATTTTTTATCTTATTGTTATACTTATTTTTTATCTTAATTTTATTCTTATTTTTATTCTTATTTTTTATCTTATTTTTATTTTTATTCTTATTTTTATTCTTATTTATCATCTTATTTTTTATCTTATATTTATACTTATTTTTCATCCTTTTTTATACTTATTTTTCATCTTAATTTTCATCTTATTTTTATTCTTTTTTTATACTTATTTTACATGTTTTTTTTTATCCTATTTTTCATCTTATTTTTATACTTTTTCAATCTTATTTTTCATCTTATTATTATGTTAATTTTTCATCTTTTTTTTCATCTTATTTTTATACTTATTTTCATCTTTTTTTATCTTATTTTTTATTCTTATTTTTAAACTTATTTTTCATCTTATTTTTATTCTTATTTTTTTTCTTATTTTTCATCTTATTTTTATACTTATTTTTCATCTTTTTTTATTCTTATTTTTATTCTTATTTGTCATCTTATTTTTTATCTTATTGTTATACTTATTTTTTATCTTATTTTAATACTTATTTTTCATCTTATTTTTATACTTTTTTAATCTTATTTTTCATCTTATTATTATGTTTATTTTTTCATCTTATTTTTCATCCTACTTTTATTCTTATTTATATATTTATTTTACATCTTATTTTTTATCTTATTTTTTATCTTATTTTTATTCTTATTTTTATACTTATTTTTCATCTTATTTTTATTCTTATTTTACATCTTTTTTTATTCTTATTTTTATTCTTTTTTTTCATCTTATTTTTCATCTTATTTTTATACTTATTTTTTATCTTATTTTTATACTTATTTTTTATCTTAATTTTAATCCTATTTTTTGTCTTATTTTTTCACTTGTTTTTCATTTTATTTTTATTCTTATTTTTTATCGTATTTTTATTTTTATTTTTATTCTTATTTTTATTCTTTTTTTTCATCTTATTTTTATAGCTATTTTTTATATTAATTTTCATCTTAATTTTCATCTTATTTTTATTCTTATTTTTTTATCTTTTTTTTCATCTTATTATTATACTTATTTTTTCATCTTATTTTACATCTTATTTTTCATGTTATTTTTATACTTTTTTAATCCTATTTTTCATCTTATTATTATTCTTAGTTTTTATCTTTTTTTATCTTATTTTTTATTCTTATTTTTAAACTTATTTTTCATCTTATTTTTATTCTTATTTTTTTTCTTATTTTTCATCTTATTTTTATACTTATTTTTCATCTTTTTTTATTCTTATTTTTATTCTTATTTTTCATCTTATTTTTATAGCTATTTTTTATATTAATTTTCATCTTAATTTTTGTCTTATTTTTATACCCTTTTTTCATCTTATTTTTTTATCTTATTTTTTATCTTATTTTTTTATCTTTTTTTTCATCTTATTATTATACTTATTTTTTTATCTTATTTTACATCTTATTTTTCATGTTATTTTTATACATTTTTAATCCTATTTTTCATCTTATTATTATGTTTATTTTTTCATCTGATTTTTCATCTTATTTTTATTCTTAGTTTTCATCTTTTTTTATTCTTATTTTTATTCTTATTTGTCATCTTATTTTTTATCTTATTTTTATATTTATTTTTTGTCTTATTTTTATTCTTATTTTTTATCGTATTTTTATTCTTATTTTTATTCTTATTTTTCATCTTAATTTTTTACTTATTTTTTATCTTATTTTTATTCTTATTTTTTATCGTATTTTTATTCTTATTTTTCATCTTATTTTTATACTTATTTTTCATCTTATTTTTCATCCTATTTTTTATCTTATTTTATTCCTATTTTGTACTTATTTTTCATCTTATTTGTTTTCTTATTTTTCATTTTATTTTTCATCTTATTTTTATACTTATTTTTTCATCTTATTTTTTATCTTATTTTTCATCTTATTTTTAATCTTTTTTTTATTCTTATTTTTCATCTTATTTTTATACTTATTTTTCATCTTAATTTTTATCTTATTTTTATATTTATTGTTCATCTTATTTTTATTCTTATTTTTATTCTTATTTTTCATCTTATTTTTATACTTTTTTAATCTTATTTTTCATCTTATTATTATGTTTATTTTTTCATCTTATTTTTCATCTTACTTTTATTCTTATTTATATACTTATTTTACATCTTTTTTTATTCTTATTTTTATTCTTATTTGTCATCTTATTTTTTATCTTATTGTTATACTTATTTTTTATCTTATTTTAATACTTATTTTTCATCTTATTTTTATACTTTTTTAATCTTATTTTTCATCTTATTATTATGTTTATTTTTTCATCTTATTTTTCATCCTACTTTTATTCTTATTTATATATTTATTTTACATCTTATTTTTTATCTTATTTTTTATCTTATTTTTATTCTTATTTTTATACTTATTTTTCATCTTATTTTTATTCTTATTTTACATCTTTTTTTATTCTTATTTTTATTCTTTTTTTTCATCTTATTTTTCATCTTATTTTTATACTTATTTTTTATCTTATTTTTATACTTATTTTTTATCTTAATTTTAATCCTATTTTTTGTCTTATTTTTTCACTTGTTTTTCATTTTATTTTTATTCTTATTTTTTATCGTATTTTTATTTTTATTTTTATTCTTATTTTTATTCTTTTTTTTCATCTTATTTTTATAGCTATTTTTTATATTAATTTTCATCTTAATTTTTGTCTTATTTTTATACCCTTTTTTCATCTTATTTTTTTATCTTATTTTTTATCTTATTTTTTTATCTTTTTTTTCATCTTATTATTATACTTATTTTTTCATCTTATTTTACATCTTATTTTTCATGTTATTTTTATACATTTTTAATCCTATTTTTCATCTTATTATTATGTTTATTTTTTCATCTGATTTTTCATCTTATTTTTATTCTTAGTTTTCATCTTTTTTTATTCTTATTTTTATTCTTATTTGTCATCTTATTTTTTATCTTATTTTTATATTTATTTTTTATCTTATTTTTATTCTTATTTTTCATCTTAATTTTTATACTTATTTTTTATTTTAATTTTCATTTTATTTTTTGTCTTATTTTTATTCTTATTTTTTATCGTATTTTTATTCTTATTTTTATTCTTATTTTTCATCTTAATTTTTTACTTATTTTTTATCTTATTTTTATTCTTATTTTTTATCGTATTTTTATTCTTATTTTTCATCTTATTTTTATACATATTTTTCATCTTATTTTTCATCCTATTTTTTATCTTATTTTATTCCTATTTTGTACTTATTTTTCATCTTATTTGTTTTCTTATTTTTCATTTTATTTTTCATCTTATTTTTATACTTATTTTTTCATCTTATTTTTTATCTTATTTTTCATCTTATTTTTAATCTTTTTTTTATTCTTATTTTTCATCTTATTTTTATACTTATTTTTCATCTTAATTTTTATCTTATTTTTATATTTATTGTTTATCTTATTTTTATTCTTATTTTTATTCTTATTTTTCATCTTATTTTTATACTTTTTTAATCTTATTTTTCATCTTATTATTATGTTTATTTTTTCATCTTATTTTTCATCTTACTTTTATTCTTATTTATATACTTATTTTACATCTTTTTTTATTCTTATTTTTATTCTTATTTTTAAACTTATTTTTCATCTTATTTTTATACTTATTTTTTATCTTATTTTTCATCCTATTTTTTATCTTATTTTATTCCTATTTTGTACTTATTTTTCATCTTATTTGTTTTCTTATTTTTCATTTTATTTTTCATCTTATTTTTATACTTATTTTTTCATCTTATTTTTTATCTTATTTTTCATCTTATTTTTAATCTTTTTTTTATTCTTATTTTTCATCTTATTTTTATACTTATTTTTCATCTTAATTTTTATCTTATTTTTATATTTATTGTTCATCTTATTTTTATTCTTATTTTTATTCTTATTTTTCATCTTATTTTTATACTTTTTTAATCTTATTTTTCATCTTATTATTATGTTTATTTTTTCATCTTATTTTTCATCTTACTTTTATTCTTATTTATATACTTATTTTACATCTTTTTTTATTCTTATTTTTATTCTTATTTGTCATCTTATTTTTTATCTTATTGTTATACTTATTTTTTATCTTATTTTAATACTTATTTTTCATCTTATTTTTATACTTTTTTAATCTTATTTTTTATCTTATTATTATGTTTATTTTTTCATCTTATTTTTCATCCTACTTTTATTCTTATTTATATATTTATTTTACATCTTATTTATTATCTTATTTTTTATCTTATTTTTATTCTTATTTTTATACTTATTTTTCATCTTATTTTTCATCTTATTTTTATTCTTATTTTACATCTTTTTTTATTCTTATTTTTATTCTTATTTTTCATCTTATTTTTTATCTTATTTTTATACTTATTTTGCATCCTATTTTTCATCTTATTTTTTATCTTATTTTTTATTCTTATTTTTAAACTTATTTTTCATCTTATTTTTATTCTTATTTTTTTTCTTCTTTTTCATCTTATTTTTATACTTATTTTTCATCTTTTTTTATTCTTATTTTTATTCTTATTTGTCATTTTATTTTTTATCTTATTGTTATACTTATTTTTTATCTTATTTTAATACTTATTTTTCATCCTTTTTTACATTTATTTTTATTCTTATATTTCATGTTATTTTTCTCTTATTTTTTATCTTATTTTAATACTTATTTTTCATCTTATTTTATTCTTATTTTTATACTTATTTTTATTCTTATTTTTATACTTTTTCAATCTTATTTTTCATTTTATTATTATGTTTATTTTTCATCTTATTTTTCATCTTATTTTTCATCTTATTTATATATTTATTTTACATCTTATTTCTATCTTATTTTTATTCTTATTTTTATACTTATTTTGCATCTTATTTTTCATCTTATTTGTTTTCTTATTTTTTATCTTATTTTTCATTTTATTTTTTATCTTATTTTTATACTTATTTTTTCATCTTTTTTTTTATCTTATTTTTATACTTATTTTTCATCTTAATTTTTATCCTTTTTTTTATCTTATTTTTATATTTATTGTTCATCTTATTTTTATTCTTATTTTTTATCATATATTTATTATTATTATTCTTATTTTTTATCCTAAGTTTTATACTTATTTTTTATCTTATTTTTCATCTTATTTTTTATCTTATTTTTTATCTTAATTTTATTCTTTTTTTTCATCTTATTTTTCATCTTATTTTTATACTTATTTTTCATCTTATTTTTTTATTTTAATTTTATTCTTATTTTTAATCTTATTTTTATACTTATTTTTTATCTTAATTTTAATCTTATTTTTCATCTTATTTTTATACTTATTTTTTATTCTTATTTTTTATCGTAATTTTATTTTTATTTTTATTCTTATTTTTATTCTTATTTTTCATCTTATTTTTATTCTTATTTTTATACTTATTTTTATTCTTATTATTATTCTTATTTTTATTCTTATTTTATATGTAATTTTTTGTCTTATTTTTTATCTTATTTTTCATCTTATTTTTTATCTTATATTTATACTTATTTTTCATCCTTTTTTATACTTATTTTTCATCTTAATTTTCATCTTATTTTTATTCTTTTTTTTATACTTATTTTACATGTTTTTTTTTATCCTATTTTTCATCTTATTTTTATACTTTTTCAATCTTATTTTTCATCTTATTATTATGTTTATTTTTCATCTTATTTTTCATCTTATTTTTATACTTATTTTTTATCTTATTTTTATTCTTATTTTTATACTTATTTTTTATCTTTTTTTCATCTTATTTTTATAATTATTTTTCATCTTAATTTTTATCTTATTTTTTTATCTTATTTTTATATTTATTGTTCATCTTATTTTTTATCTTATTTTTTATCTTAATTTTATTCTTATTTTTCATCTTATTTTTATACTTATTTTTTATCTTAATTTTAATCCTATTTTTTGTCTTATTTTTATACTTATTTTTCATTTTATTTTTATTCTTATTTTTTATCGTATTTTTATTTTTATTCTTATTTTTATTCTTATTTTTCATCTTATTTTTATAGCTATTTTTTTTATATTAATTTTCATCTTAATTTTTGTCTTATTTTTATAACCTTTTTTCATCTTATTTTTTTATCTTATTTTTCATCTTATTTTTATTCTTATTTTTTTATCTTTTTTTTCATCTTATTATTATACTTATTTTTTCATCTTATTTTTCATGTTATTTTTATACTTTTTTAATCCTATTTTTCATCCTTTTATTATGTTTATTTTTTCATCTGATTTTTCATCTTATTTTTATTCTTAGTTTTCATCTTTTTTTATTCTTATTTTTATTCTTATTTGTCATCTTATTTTTTATCTTATTTTTATATTTATTTTTTATCTTATTTTTATTCTTATTTTTCATCTTATTTTTATACTTATTTTTTCTCTTAATTTTAATCTTATTTTTTGTCTTATTTTTATTCTTACTTTTTATCGTATTTTTATTCTTATTTTTCATCTAATTTTTATACTTATTTTTCATCTTATTTTTCATCCTATTTTTTATCTTATTTTATTCCTATTTTGTACTTATTTTTCATCTTATTTGTTTTCTTATTTTTTATCTTATTTTTCATTTTATTTTTCATCTTATTTTTATACTTATTTTTTTATCTTATTTTTTATCTTATTTTTTATCTTATTTTTCATCTTATTTTTAATCTTTTTTTTATTCTTATTTTTTATCTTATTTTTATACTTATTTTTTATTTTAATTTTCATCTTATTTTTTGTCTTATTTTTCATCTTATTTTTATTCTTATTTTTTATCCTATTTTTATTCTTATTTTTATTCTCATTTTTTATCTTATTTTTTATCTGATTTTTATACTTATTTTTTATCTTATTTCTTATCTTATTTTTCATCTTATTTTTATACTTATTTTTCATCTTAATTTTTATCTTATTTTTATACTTATTTTGCATCCTATTTTTCATCTTATTTTTTATCTTATTTTTTATTCTTATTTTTAAACTTATTTTTCATCTTATTTTTATTCTTATTTTTTTTCTTCTTTTTCATCTTATTTTTATACTTATTTTTCATCCTATTTTTTATCTTATTTTATTCCTATTTTGTACTTATTTTTCATCTTATTTGTTTTATTATTTTTTATCTTATTTTTCATTTTATTTTTCATCTTATTTTTAATCTTTTTTTTATTCTTATTTTTCATCTTATTTTTATACTTATTTTTCATCTTAATTTTTATCTTATTTTTATATTTATTGTTCATTTTATTTTTATTCTTTTTTTATCGTGTTTTTATTATTATTATTCTTATTTTTATACTTATTTTTTATCTTATTTTTATACTTATTTTTTATTTTAATTTTCATCTTCTTTTTTGTCTTATTTTTCATCTTATTTTTATTCTTATTTTTTATCCTATTTTTATTCTTATTTTTATTCTTATTTTTTATCTTATTTTTTATCTGATTTTTATACTTATTTTTTATCTTATTTCTTATCTTATTTTTTATCTTATTTTTATACTTATTTTTCATCTTAATTTTTATCTTATTTTTATATTTATTGTTCATCTTATTTTTATTCTTTTTTATCGTGTTTTTAATATTATTATTCTTATTTTTATTCTTATTTTTTATCGTATTTTTATTCTTATTTTTCATCTTATTTTTAATCTTATTTTTATTCTTCTTTTTCATCTTATTTTTAATCTTATTTTTATACTTATTTTACACCTTTTTTTATTTTTATTTTTCATCTTATTTTTATTCTTATTTTTATACTTATTTTTCATCTTATTTTTCATCTTACTTTTTGTCTTATTTTTCATCTTAATTTTATTCTTATTTTTATTCTTATTTTTCATCTTATTTTTATACTTATTTTTTATCCTATTTTTTATCTTTTTTTATTCCTATTTTTATACTTATTTTTCATCTTATTTGTTTACATATTTTTAATCTTAATTTTAATCTTATTTTTTGTCTTATTTTTATACTTATTTTTTATTTTATTTTTATTCTTATTTTTTATCGTATTTTTATTTTTATTTTTATTCTTATTTTTATTCTTATTTTTCATCTTATTTTTATTCTTATTTTTATACTTATTTTTATTCTTATTTTTTTCTTATTTTTATACCCTTTTTTATCTTATTTTTCATCTTATTTTATTCTTATTTTTATACTTATTTTTATTCTTATTTTTATTCTTTTTTTATACTTATTTTACATGTTTTTTTTCAACCTTTTTTTTCATCTTATTTTTATACTTTTTCAATCTTATTTTTCATTTTATTATTATGTTTATTTTTCATCTTATTTTTCATCTTATTTTTCATCTTATTTATATATTTATTTTACATCTTATTTCTATCTTATTTTTATTCTTATTTTTATACTTATTTTTCATCTTATTTTTCATTTTATTTTTATTCTTATTTTTCATCTTATTTTTAATCTTATTTTTATACTTATTTTACACCTTTTTTTATTTTTATTTTTATTCTTATTTTTCATCTTATTTTTTAATCTTATTTTTATACTTATTTTGCATCTTATTTTTCATCTTATTTTTTATCTTATTTTTTATTCTTATTTTTATACTTATTTTTATACTTATTTTTATACTTATTTTTTATCTTATTTTTATACATATTTTTCATCTTATTTTTATCTTATTTTTTATTCTTATTTTTAAACTTATTTTTCATCTTATTTTTATTCTTATTTTTTTTCTTATTTTTCATCTTATTTTTATAGTTATTTTTCATCTTTTTTTATTCTTATTTTTATTCTTATTTGTCATCTTATTTTTTATCTTATTGTTATACTTATTTTTTATCTTATTTTTTATCTTATTTTTCATCTTATTTTTATACTTTTTTAATCTTATTTTTCATCTTATTATTATGTTTATTTTTTCATCTTATTTTTCATCCTACTTTTATTCTTATTTATATATTTATTTTACATCTTATTTTTTATCTTATTTTTATTCTTATTTTTATACTTATTTTTCATCTTATTTTTATTCTTATTTTACATCTTTTTTTATTCTTATTTTTATTCTTATTTTTCATCTTATTTTTTAACTTATTTTTATACTTATTTTGCATCCTATTTTTCATCTTATTTTTTATCTTATTTTTTATTCTTATTTTTATTCTTATTTTTAATCTTATTTTTATACTTATTTTTTATCCTATTTTTTATCTTTTTTTTATTCCTATTTTTATACTTATTTTTCATCTTATTTGTTTTCTTATTTTTTATCTTATTTTTCATTTTATTTTTTATCTTATTTTTATACTTATTTTTTCATCTTTTTTTTTTATCTTATTTTTATACTTATTTTTCATCTTAATTTTATTCTTATTTTTTATCGTATTTTTATTTTTATTCTTATTTTTATTCTTATTTTTCATCTTATTTTTATACTTATTTTTTATCTTATTTTTTTACTTATTTTTTATTTTAATTTTCATCTTATTTTTTGTCTTATTTTTATTCTTATTTTTTATCCTATTTTTATTCTTATTTTTATTCTTATTTTTTATCTTATTTTTTATCTGATTTTTATACTTATTTTTTTTATCTTATTTCTTATCTTATTTTTCATCTTATTTTTATACTTTTTTTCATCTTATTTATCATCTTATTTTTCATCTTTTTTTTTTATCCTATTTTTTATCTTATTTTATTCCTATTTTTATACTTATTTTTCATCTTATTTTTATACTTATTTTTTATCTTAATTTTATTCTTATTTTTATTCTTTTTTTTCATCTTATTTTTCATCTTATTTTTATACTTATTTTTTATCTTATTTTTATACTTATTTTTTATCCAAATTTTAATCCTATTTTTTGTCTTATTTTTTCACTTGTTTTTCATTTTATTTTTATTCTTATTTTTTATCGTATTTTTATTTTTATTTTTATTCTTATTTTTATTCTTTTTTTTCATCTTATTTTTATAGCTATTTTTTATATTAATTTTCATCTTAATTTTCATCTTATTTTTATTCTTATTTTTTTATCTTTTTTTTCATCTTATTATTATACTTATTTTTTCATCTTATTTTACATCTTATTTTTCATGTTATTTTTATACTTTTTTAATCCTATTTTTCATCTTATTATTATTCTTAGTTTTTATCTTTTTTTATACTTATTTTTATTCTTATTTGTTATCTTATTTTTTATCTTATTGATTATCTTACTTTTATCGTATTTTTATTTTTATTCTTATTTTTATTCTTATTTTTCATCTTATTTTTATAGCTATTTTTTATATTAATTTTCATCTTAATTTTTGTCTTATTTTTATACCCTTTTTTCATCTTATTTTTTTATCTTATTTTTTATCTTATTTTTTTATCTTTTTTTTCATCTTATTATTATACTTATTTTTTCATCTTATTTTACATCTTATTTTTCATGTTATTTTTATACTTTTTTAATCCTATTTTTCATCTTATTATTATGTTTATTTTTTCATCTGATTTTTCATCTTATTTTTATTCTTAGTTTTCATCTTTTTTTATTCTTATTTTTATTCTTATTTGTCATCTTATTTTTTATCTTATTTTTATATTTATTTTTTATCTTATTTTTATTCTTATTTTTCATCTTATTTTTATACTTATTTTTTATTTTAATTTTCATTTTATTTTTTGTCTTATTTTTATTCTTATTTTTTATCGTATTTTTATTCTTATTTTTATTCTTATTTTTCATCTTAATTTTATACTTATTTTTTATCTTATTTTTATTCTTATTTTTTATCGTATTTTTATTCTTATTTTTCATCTTATTTTTATACTTATTTTTCATCTTATTTTTCATCCTATTTTTTATCTTATTTTATTCCTATTTTGTACTTATTTTTCATCTTATTTGTTTTCTTATTTTTCATTTTATTTTTCATCTTATTTTTATACTTATTTTTTCATCTTATTTTTTATCTTATTTTTCATCTTATTTTTAATCTTTTTTTTATTCTTATTTTTCATCTTATTTTTATACTTTTTTAATCTTATTTTTCATCTTATTATTATGTTTATTTTTTCATCTTATTTTTCATCTTACTTTTATTCTTATTTATATACTTATTTTACATCTTTTTTTATTCTTATTTTTATTCTTATTTTTAAACTTATTTTTCATCTTATTTTTATACTTATTTTTCATCTTTTTTTATTCTTATTTTTATTCTTATTTGTCATCTTATTTTTTATCTTATTGTTATACTTATTTTTTATCTTATTTTAATACTTATTTTTCATCTTATTTTTATACTTTTTTAATCTTATTTTTTATCTTATTATTATGTTTATTTTTTCATCTTATTTTTCATCCTACTTTTATTCTTATTTATATATTTATTTTACATCTTATTTTTTATCTTATTTTTTATCTTATTTTTATTCTTATTTTTATACTTATTTTTCATCTTATTTTTCATCTTATTTTTATTCTTATTTTACATCTTTTTTTATTCTTATTTTTATTCTTATTTTTCATCTTATTTTTTATCTTATTTTTATACTTATTTTGCATCCTATTTTTCATCTTATTTTTTATCTTATTTTTTATTCTTATTTTTAAACTTATTTTTCATCTTATTTTTATTCTTATTTTTTTTCTTCTTTTTCATCTTATTTTTATACTTATTTTTCATCTTTTTTTATTCTTATTTTTATTCTTATTTGTCATTTTATTTTTTATCTTATTGTTATACTTATTTTTTATCTTATTTTAATACTTATTTTTCATCCTTTTTTACATTTATTTTTATTCTTATATTTCATGTTATTTTTCTCTTATTTTTTATCTTATTTTAATACTTATTTTTCATCTTATTTTATTCTTATTTTTATACTTATTTTTATTCTTATTTTTATTCTTTTTTTATACTTATTTTACATGTTTTTTTTCAACCTTTTTTTTCATCTTATTTTTATACTTTTTCAATCTTATTTTTCATTTTATTATTATGTTTATTTTTCATCTTATTTTTCATCTTATTTATATATTTATTTTACATCTTATTTCTATCTTATTTTTATTCTTATTTTTATACTTATTTTTCATCTTATTTTTCATTTTATTTTTATTCTTCTTTTTCATCTTATTTTTAATCTTATTTTTATACTTATTTTACACCTTTTTTATTTTTATTTTTATTCTTATTTTTCATCTTATTTTTTAATCTTATTTTTATACTTATTTTGCATCTTATTTTTCATCTTATTTTTTATCTTATTTTTTATTCTTATTTTTATACTTATTTTTATACTTATTTTTATACTTATTTTTTATCTTATTTTTATACATATTTTTCATCTTATTTTTATCTTATTTTTTATTCTTATTTTTAAACTTATTTTTCATCTTATTTTTATTCTTATTTTTTTTCTTATTTTTCATCTTATTTTTATAGTTATTTTTCATCTTTTTTTATTCTTATTTTTATTCTTATTTGTCATCTTATTTTTTATCTTATTGTTATACTTATTTTTTATCTTATTTTTTATCTTATTTTTCATCTTATTTTTATACTTTTTTAATCTTATTTTTCATCTTATTATTATGTTTATTTTTTCATCTTATTTTTCATCCTACTTTTATTCTTATTTATATATTTATTTTACATCTTATTTTTTATCTTATTTTTATTCTTATTTTTATACTTATTTTTCATCTTATTTTTCATCTTATTTTTATTCTTATTTTACATCTTTTTTTATTCTTATTTTTATTCTTATTTTTCATCTTATTTTTTAACTTATTTTTATACTTATTTTGCATCCTATTTTTCATCTTATTTTTTATCTTATTTTTTATTCTTATTTTTATTCTTATTTTTAATCTTATTTTTATACTTATTTTTTATCCTATTTTTTATCTTTTTTTTATTCCTATTTTTATACTTATTTTTCATCTTATTTGTTTTCTTATTTTTTATCTTATTTTTCATTTTATATTTTATCTTATTTTTATACTTATTTTTTCATCTTTTTTTTTTATCTTATTTTTATACTTATTTTTCATCTTATTTTTATACTTATTTTTTATCTTATTTTTTTACTTATTTTTTATTTTAATTTTCATCTTATTTTTTGTCTTATTTTTATTCTTATTTTTTATCCTATTTTTATTCTTATTTTTATTCTTATTTTTTATCTTATTTTTTATCTGATTTTTATACTTATTTTTTTTATCTTATTTCTTATCTTATTTTTCATCTTATTTTTATACTTTTTTTCATCTTATTTATCATCTTATTTTTCATCTTTTTTTTTTATCCTATTTTTTATCTTATTTTATTCCTATTTTTATACTTATTTTTCATCTTATTTTTATACTTATTTTTTATCTTAATTTTATTCTTATTTTTATTCTTTTTTTTCATCTTATTTTTCATCTTATTTTTATACTTATTTTTTATCTTATTTTTATACTTATTTTTTATCTTAATTTTAATCCTATTTTTTGTCTTATTTTTTCACTTGTTTTTCATTTTATTTTTATTCTTATTTTTTATCGTATTTTTATTTTTATTTTTATTCTTATTTTTATTCTTTTTTTTCATCTTATTTTTATAGCTATTTTTTATATTAATTTTCATCTTAATTTTCATCTTATTTTTATTCTTATTTTTTTTCTTCTTTTTCATCTTATTTTTATACTTATTTTTCATCTTTTTTTATTCTTATTTTTATTCTTATTTGTCATTTTATTTTTTATCTTATTGTTATACTTATTTTTTATCTTATTTTAATACTTATTTTTCATCCTTTTTTACATTTATTTTTATTCTTATATTTCATGTTATTTTTCTCTTATTTTTTCTCTTATTTTAATACTTATTTTTCATCTTATTTTATTCTTATTTTTATACTTATTTTTATTCTTATTTTTATTCTTTTTTTATACTTATTTTACATGTTTTTTTTCAACCTTTTTTTTCATCTTATTTTTATACTTTTTCAATCTTATTTTTCATTTTATTATTATGTTTATTTTTCATCTTATTTTTCATCTTATTTTTCATCTTATTTATATATTTATTTTACATCTTATTTCTATCTTATTTTTATTCTTATTTTTATACTTATTTTTCATCTTATTTTTCATTTTATTTTTATTCTTCTTTTTCATCTTATTTTTAATCTTATTTTTATACTTATTTTACACCTTTTTTTATTTTTATTTATCGTATTTTTATTTTTATTCTTATTTTTATTCTTATTTTTCATCTTATTTTTATAGCTATTTTTTATATTAATTTTCATCTTAATTTTTGTCTTATTTTTATACCCTTTTTTCATCTTATTTTTTTATCTTATTTTTTATCTTATTTTTTTATCTTTTTTTTCATCTTATTATTATACTTATTTTTTCATCTTATTTTACATCTTATTTTTCATGTTATTTTTATACTTTTTTAATCCTATTTTTCATCTTATTATTATGTTTATTTTTTCATCTGATTTTTCATCTTATTTTTATTCTTAGTTTTCATCTTTTTTTATTCTTATTTTTATTCTTATTTGTCATCTTATTTTTTATCTTATTTTTATATTTATTTTTTATCTTATTTTTATTCTTTTTTTTCATCTTATTTTTATACTTATTTTTTATTTTAATTTTCATTTTATTTTTTGTCTTATTTTTATTCTTATTTTTTATCGTATTTTTATTCTTATTTTTATTCTTATTTTTCATCTTAATTTTATACTTATTTTTTATCTTATTTTTATTCTTATTTTTTATCGTATTTTTATTCTTATTTTTCATCTTATTTTTATACTTATTTTTCATCTTATTTTTCATCCTATTTTTTATCTTATTTTATTCCTATTTTGTACTTATTTTTCATCTTATTTGTTTTCTTATTTTTCATTTTATTTTTCATCTTATTTTTATACTTATTTTTTCATCTTATTTTTTATCTTATTTTTCATCTTATTTTTAATCTTTTTTTTATTCTTATTTTTCATCTTATTTTTATACTTATTTTTCATCTTAATTTTTATCTTATTTTTATATTTATTGTTCATCTTATTTTTATTCTTATTTTTATTCTTATTTTTCATCTTATTTTTATACTTTTTTAATCTTATTTTTCATCTTATTATTATGTTTATTTTTTCATCTTATTTTTCATCTTACTTTTATTCTTATTTATATACTTATTTTACATCTTTTTTTATTCTTATTTTTATTCTTATTTTTAAACTTATTTTTCATCTTATTTTTATACTTATTTTTCATCTTTTTTTATTCTTATTTTTATTCTTATTTGTCATCTTATTTTTTATCTTATTGTTATACTTATTTTTTATCTTATTTTAATACTTATTTTTCATCTTATTTTTATACTTTTTTAATCTTATTTTTTATCTTATTATTATGTTTATTTTTTCATCTTATTTTTCATCCTACTTTTATTCTTATTTATATATTTATTTTACATCTTATTTTTTATCTTATTTTTTATCTTATTTTTATTCTTATTTTTATACTTATTTTTCATCTTATTTTTCATCTTATTTTTATTCTTATTTTACATCTTTTTTTATTCTTATTTTTATTCTTATTTTTCATCTTATTTTTTATCTTATTTTTATACTTATTTTGCATCCTATTTTTCATCTTATTTTTTATCTTATTTTTTATTCTTATTTTTAAACTTATTTTTCATCTTATTTTTATTCTTATTTTTTTTCTTCTTTTTCATCTTATTTTTATACTTATTTTTCATCTTTTTTTATTCTTATTTTTATTCTTATTTGTCATTTTATTTTTTATCTTATTGTTATACTTATTTTTTATCTTATTTTAATACTTATTTTTCATCCTTTTTTACATTTATTTTTATTCTTATATTTCATGTTATTTTTCTCTTATTTTTTATCTTATTTTAATACTTATTTTTCATCTTATTTTATTCTTATTTTTATACTTATTTTTATTCTTATTTTTATTCTTTTTTTATACTTATTTTACATGTTTTTTTTCAACCTTTTTTTTCATCTTATTTTTATACTTTTTCAATCTTATTTTTCATCTTATTTTTATTCTTATTTTTTTTCTTCTTTTTCATCTTATTTTTATACTTATTTTTCATCCTATTTTTTATCTTATTTTATTCCTATTTTGTACTTATTTTTCATCTTATTTGTTTTATTATTTTTTATCTTATTTTTCATTTTATTTTTCATCTTATTTTTAATCTTTTTTTTATTCTTATTTTTCATCTTATTTTTATACTTATTTTTCATCTTAATTTTTATCTTATTTTTATATTTATTGTTCATTTTATTTTTATTCTTTTTTTATCGTGTTTTTATTATTATTATTCTTATTTTTATACTTATTTTTTATCTTATTTTTATACTTATTTTTATACTTATTTTTCATCTTATTTTTATTCTTATTTTACATCTTTTTTTATTCTTATTTTTATTCTTATTTTTCATCTTATTTTTTAACTTATTTTTATACTTATTTTGCATCCTATTTTTCATCTTATTTTTTATCTTATTTTTTATTCTTATTTTTATTCTTATTTTTAATCTTATTTTTATACTTATTTTTTATCCTATTTTTTATCTTTTTTTTATTCCTATTTTTATACTTATTTTTCATCTTATTTGTTTTCTTATTTTTTATCTTATTTTTCATTTTATTTTTTATCTTATTTTTATACTTATTTTTTCATCTTTTTTTTTTATCTTATTTTTATACTTATTTTTCATCTTAATTTTATTCTTATTTTTTATCGTATTTTTATTTTTATTCTTATTTTTATTCTTATTTTTCATCTTATTTTTATACTTATTTTTTATCTTATTTTTTTACTTATTTTTTATTTTAATTTTCATCTTATTTTTTGTCTTATTTTTATTCTTATTTTTTATCCTATTTTTATTCTTATTTTTATTCTTATTTTTTATCTTATTTTTTATCTGATTTTTATACTTATTTTTTTTATCTTATTTCTTATCTTATTTTTCATCTTATTTTTATACTTTTTTTCATCTTATTTATCATCTTATTTTTCATCTTTTTTTTTTATCCTATTTTTTATCTTATTTTATTCCTATTTTTATACTTATTTTTCATCTTATTTTTATACTTATTTTTTATCTTAATTTTATTCTTATTTTTATTCTTTTTTTTCATCTTATTTTTCATCTTATTTTTATACTTATTTTTTATCTTATTTTTATACTTATTTTTTATCCAAATTTTAATCCTATTTTTTGTCTTATTTTTTCACTTGTTTTTCATTTTATTTTTATTCTTATTTTTTATCGTATTTTTATTTTTATTTTTATTCTTATTTTTATTCTTTTTTTTCATCTTATTTTTATAGCTATTTTTTATATTAATTTTCATCTTAATTTTCATCTTATTTTTATTCTTATTTTTTTATCTTTTTTTTCATCTTATTATTATACTTATTTTTTCATCTTATTTTACATCTTATTTTTCATGTTATTTTTATACTTTTTTAATCCTATTTTTCATCTTATTATTATTCTTAGTTTTTATCTTTTTTTATACTTATTTTTATTCTTATTTGTTATCTTATTTTTTATCTTATTGATTATCTTACTTTTATCGTATTTTTATTTTTATTCTTATTTTTATTCTTATTTTTCATCTTATTTTTATAGCTATTTTTTATATTAATTTTCATCTTAATTTTTGTCTTATTTTTATACCCTTTTTTCATCTTATTTTTTTATCTTATTTTTTATCTTATTTTTTTATCTTTTTTTTCATCTTATTATTATACTTATTTTTTCATCTTATTTTACATCTTATTTTTCATGTTATTTTTATACTTTTTTAATCCTATTTTTCATCTTATTATTATGTTTATTTTTTCATCTGATTTTTCATCTTATTTTTATTCTTAGTTTTCATCTTTTTTTATTCTTATTTTTATTCTTATTTGTCATCTTATTTTTTATCTTATTTTTATATTTATTTTTTATCTTATTTTTATTCTTATTTTTCATCTTATTTTTATACTTATTTTTTATTTTAATTTTCATTTTATTTTTTGTCTTATTTTTATTCTTATTTTTTATCGTATTTTTATTCTTATTTTTATTCTTATTTTTCATCTTAATTTTATACTTATTTTTTATCTTATTTTTATTCTTATTTTTTATCGTATTTTTATTCTTATTTTTCATCTTATTTTTATACTTATTTTTCATCTTATTTTTCATCCTATTTTTTATCTTATTTTATTCCTATTTTGTACTTATTTTTCATCTTATTTGTTTTCTTATTTTTCATTTTATTTTTCATCTTATTTTTATACTTATTTTTTCATCTTATTTTTTATCTTATTTTTCATCTTATTTTTAATCTTTTTTTTATTCTTATTTTTCATCTTATTTTTATACTTTTTTAATCTTATTTTTCATCTTATTATTATGTTTATTTTTTCATCTTATTTTTCATCTTACTTTTATTCTTATTTATATACTTATTTTACATCTTTTTTTATTCTTATTTTTATTCTTATTTTTAAACTTATTTTTCATCTTATTTTTATACTTATTTTTCATCTTTTTTTATTCTTATTTTTATTCTTATTTGTCATCTTATTTTTTATCTTATTGTTATACTTATTTTTTATCTTATTTTAATACTTATTTTTCATCTTATTTTTATACTTTTTTAATCTTATTTTTTATCTTATTATTATGTTTATTTTTTCATCTTATTTTTCATCCTACTTTTATTCTTATTTATATATTTATTTTACATCTTATTTTTTATCTTATTTTTTATCTTATTTTTATTCTTATTTTTATACTTATTTTTCATCTTATTTTTCATCTTATTTTTATTCTTATTTTACATCTTTTTTTATTCTTATTTTTATTCTTATTTTTCATCTTATTTTTTATCTTATTTTTATACTTATTTTGCATCCTATTTTTCATCTTATTTTTTATCTTATTTTTTATTCTTATTTTTAAACTTATTTTTCATCTTATTTTTATTCTTATTTTTTTTCTTCTTTTTCATCTTATTTTTATACTTATTTTTCATCTTTTTTTATTCTTATTTTTATTCTTATTTGTCATTTTATTTTTTATCTTATTGTTATACTTATTTTTTATCTTATTTTAATACTTATTTTTCATCCTTTTTTACATTTATTTTTATTCTTATATTTCATGTTATTTTTCTCTTATTTTTTATCTTATTTTAATACTTATTTTTCATCTTATTTTATTCTTATTTTTATACTTATTTTTATTCTTATTTTTATTCTTTTTTTATACTTATTTTACATGTTTTTTTTCAACCTTTTTTTTCATCTTATTTTTATACTTTTTCAATCTTATTTTTCATTTTATTATTATGTTTATTTTTCATCTTATTTTTCATCTTATTTATATATTTATTTTACATCTTATTTCTATCTTATTTTTATTCTTATTTTTATACTTATTTTTCATCTTATTTTTCATTTTATTTTTATTCTTCTTTTTCATCTTATTTTTAATCTTATTTTTATACTTATTTTACACCTTTTTTATTTTTATTTTTATTCTTATTTTTCATCTTATTTTTTAATCTTATTTTTATACTTATTTTGCATCTTATTTTTCATCTTATTTTTTATCTTATTTTTTATTCTTATTTTTATACTTATTTTTATACTTATTTTTATACTTATTTTTTATCTTATTTTTATACATATTTTTCATCTTATTTTTATCTTATTTTTTATTCTTATTTTTAAACTTATTTTTCATCTTATTTTTATTCTTATTTTTTTTCTTATTTTTCATCTTATTTTTATAGTTATTTTTCATCTTTTTTTATTCTTATTTTTATTCTTATTTGTCATCTTATTTTTTATCTTATTGTTATACTTATTTTTTATCTTATTTTTTATCTTATTTTTCATCTTATTTTTATACTTTTTTAATCTTATTTTTCATCTTATTATTATGTTTATTTTTTCATCTTATTTTTCATCCTACTTTTATTCTTATTTATATATTTATTTTACATCTTATTTTTTATCTTATTTTTATTCTTATTTTTATACTTATTTTTCATCTTATTTTTCATCTTATTTTTATTCTTATTTTACATCTTTTTTTATTCTTATTTTTATTCTTATTTTTCATCTTATTTTTTAACTTATTTTTATACTTATTTTGCATCCTATTTTTCATCTTATTTTTTATCTTATTTTTTATTCTTATTTTTATTCTTATTTTTAATCTTATTTTTATACTTATTTTTTATCCTATTTTTTATCTTTTTTTTATTCCTATTTTTATACTTATTTTTCATCTTATTTGTTTTCTTATTTTTTATCTTATTTTTCATTTTATATTTTATCTTATTTTTATACTTATTTTTTCATCTTTTTTTTTTATCTTATTTTTATACTTATTTTTCATCTTATTTTTATACTTATTTTTTATCTTATTTTTTTACTTATTTTTTATTTTAATTTTCATCTTATTTTTTGTCTTATTTTTATTCTTATTTTTTATCCTATTTTTATTCTTATTTTTATTCTTATTTTTTATCTTATTTTTTATCTGATTTTTATACTTATTTTTTTTATCTTATTTCTTATCTTATTTTTCATCTTATTTTTATACTTTTTTTCATCTTATTTATCATCTTATTTTTCATCTTTTTTTTTTATCCTATTTTTTATCTTATTTTATTCCTATTTTTATACTTATTTTTCATCTTATTTTTATACTTATTTTTTATCTTAATTTTATTCTTATTTTTATTCTTTTTTTTCATCTTATTTTTCATCTTATTTTTATACTTATTTTTTATCTTATTTTTATACTTATTTTTTATCTTAATTTTAATCCTATTTTTTGTCTTATTTTTTCACTTGTTTTTCATTTTATTTTTATTCTTATTTTTTATCGTATTTTTATTTTTATTTTTATTCTTATTTTTATTCTTTTTTTTCATCTTATTTTTATAGCTATTTTTTATATTAATTTTCATCTTAATTTTCATCTTATTTTTATTCTTATTTTTTTTCTTCTTTTTCATCTTATTTTTATACTTATTTTTCATCTTTTTTTATTCTTATTTTTATTCTTATTTGTCATTTTATTTTTTATCTTATTGTTATACTTATTTTTTATCTTATTTTAATACTTATTTTTCATCCTTTTTTACATTTATTTTTATTCTTATATTTCATGTTATTTTTCTCTTATTTTTTCTCTTATTTTAATACTTATTTTTCATCTTATTTTATTCTTATTTTTATACTTATTTTTATTCTTATTTTTATTCTTTTTTTATACTTATTTTACATGTTTTTTTTCAACCTTTTTTTTCATCTTATTTTTATACTTTTTCAATCTTATTTTTCATTTTATTATTATGTTTATTTTTCATCTTATTTTTCATCTTATTTTTCATCTTATTTATATATTTATTTTACATCTTATTTCTATCTTATTTTTATTCTTATTTTTATACTTATTTTTCATCTTATTTTTCATTTTATTTTTATTCTTCTTTTTCATCTTATTTTTAATCTTATTTTTATACTTATTTTACACCTTTTTTTATTTTTATTTATCGTATTTTTATTTTTATTCTTATTTTTATTCTTATTTTTCATCTTATTTTTATAGCTATTTTTTATATTAATTTTCATCTTAATTTTTGTCTTATTTTTATACCCTTTTTTCATCTTATTTTTTTATCTTATTTTTTATCTTATTTTTTTATCTTTTTTTTCATCTTATTATTATACTTATTTTTTCATCTTATTTTACATCTTATTTTTCATGTTATTTTTATACTTTTTTAATCCTATTTTTCATCTTATTATTATGTTTATTTTTTCATCTGATTTTTCATCTTATTTTTATTCTTAGTTTTCATCTTTTTTTATTCTTATTTTTATTCTTATTTGTCATCTTATTTTTTATCTTATTTTTATATTTATTTTTTATCTTATTTTTATTCTTTTTTTTCATCTTATTTTTATACTTATTTTTTATTTTAATTTTCATTTTATTTTTTGTCTTATTTTTATTCTTATTTTTTATCGTATTTTTATTCTTATTTTTATTCTTATTTTTCATCTTAATTTTATACTTATTTTTTATCTTATTTTTATTCTTATTTTTTATCGTATTTTTATTCTTATTTTTCATCTTATTTTTATACTTATTTTTCATCTTATTTTTCATCCTATTTTTTATCTTATTTTATTCCTATTTTGTACTTATTTTTCATCTTATTTGTTTTCTTATTTTTCATTTTATTTTTCATCTTATTTTTATACTTATTTTTTCATCTTATTTTTTATCTTATTTTTCATCTTATTTTTAATCTTTTTTTTATTCTTATTTTTCATCTTATTTTTATACTTATTTTTCATCTTAATTTTTATCTTATTTTTATATTTATTGTTCATCTTATTTTTATTCTTATTTTTATTCTTATTTTTCATCTTATTTTTATACTTTTTTAATCTTATTTTTCATCTTATTATTATGTTTATTTTTTCATCTTATTTTTCATCTTACTTTTATTCTTATTTATATACTTATTTTACATCTTTTTTTATTCTTATTTTTATTCTTATTTTTAAACTTATTTTTCATCTTATTTTTATACTTATTTTTCATCTTTTTTTATTCTTATTTTTATTCTTATTTGTCATCTTATTTTTTATCTTATTGTTATACTTATTTTTTATCTTATTTTAATACTTATTTTTCATCTTATTTTTATACTTTTTTAATCTTATTTTTTATCTTATTATTATGTTTATTTTTTCATCTTATTTTTCATCCTACTTTTATTCTTATTTATATATTTATTTTACATCTTATTTTTTATCTTATTTTTTATCTTATTTTTATTCTTATTTTTATACTTATTTTTCATCTTATTTTTCATCTTATTTTTATTCTTATTTTACATCTTTTTTTATTCTTATTTTTATTCTTATTTTTCATCTTATTTTTTATCTTATTTTTATACTTATTTTGCATCCTATTTTTCATCTTATTTTTTATCTTATTTTTTATTCTTATTTTTAAACTTATTTTTCATCTTATTTTTATTCTTATTTTTTTTCTTCTTTTTCATCTTATTTTTATACTTATTTTTCATCTTTTTTTATTCTTATTTTTATTCTTATTTGTCATTTTATTTTTTATCTTATTGTTATACTTATTTTTTATCTTATTTTAATACTTATTTTTCATCCTTTTTTACATTTATTTTTATTCTTATATTTCATGTTATTTTTCTCTTATTTTTTATCTTATTTTAATACTTATTTTTCATCTTATTTTATTCTTATTTTTATACTTATTTTTATTCTTATTTTTATTCTTTTTTTATACTTATTTTACATGTTTTTTTTCAACCTTTTTTTTCATCTTATTTTTATACTTTTTCAATCTTATTTTTCATCTTATTTTTATTCTTATTTTTTTTCTTCTTTTTCATCTTATTTTTATACTTATTTTTCATCCTATTTTTTATCTTATTTTATTCCTATTTTGTACTTATTTTTCATCTTATTTGTTTTATTATTTTTTATCTTATTTTTCATTTTATTTTTCATCTTATTTTTAATCTTTTTTTTATTCTTATTTTTCATCTTATTTTTATACTTATTTTTCATCTTAATTTTTATCTTATTTTTATATTTATTGTTCATTTTATTTTTATTCTTTTTTTATCGTGTTTTTATTATTATTATTCTTATTTTTATACTTATTTTTTATCTTATTTTTATACTTATTTTTTATTTTAATTTTCATCTTCTTTTTTGTCTTATTTTTCATCTTATTTTTATTCTTATTTTTTATCCTATTTTTATTCTTATTTTTATTCTTATTTTTTATCTTATTTTTTATCTGATTTTTATACTTATTTTTTATCTTATTTCTTATCTTATTTTTTATCTTATTTTTATACTTATTTTTCATCTTAATTTTTATCTTATTTTTATATTTATTGTTCATCTTATTTTTATTCTTTTTTATCGTGTTTTTAATATTATTATTCTTATTTTTATTCTTATTTTTTATCGTATTTTTATTCTTATTTTTCATCTTATTTTTAATCTTATTTTTATTCTTCTTTTTCATCTTATTTTTAATCTTATTTTTATACTTATTTTACACCTTTTTTTATTTTTATTTTTCATCTTATTTTTATTCTTATTTTTATACTTATTTTTCATCTTATTTTTCATCTTACTTTTTGTCTTATTTTTCATCTTAATTTTATTCTTATTTTTATTCTTATTTTTCATCTTATTTTTATACTTATTTTTTATCCTATTTTTTATCTTTTTTTATTCCTATTTTTATACTTATTTTTCATCTTATTTGTTTACATATTTTTAATCTTAATTTTAATCTTATTTTTTGTCTTATTTTTATACTTATTTTTTATTTTATTTTTATTCTTATTTTTTATCGTATTTTTATTTTTATTTTTATTCTTATTTTTATTCTTATTTTTCATCTTATTTTTATTCTTATTTTTATACTTATTTTTATTCTTATTTTTTTCTTATTTTTATACCCTTTTTTATCTTATTTTTCATCTTATTTTATTCTTATTTTTATACTTATTTTTATTCTTATTTTTATTCTTTTTTTATACTTATTTTACATGTTTTTTTTCAACCTTTTTTTTCATCTTATTTTTATACTTTTTCAATCTTATTTTTCATTTTATTATTATGTTTATTTTTCATCTTATTTTTCATCTTATTTTTCATCTTATTTATATATTTATTTTACATCTTATTTCTATCTTATTTTTATTCTTATTTTTATACTTATTTTTCATCTTATTTTTCATTTTATTTTTATTCTTATTTTTCATCTTATTTTTAATCTTATTTTTATACTTATTTTACACCTTTTTTTATTTTTATTTTTATTCTTATTTTTCATCTTATTTTTTAATCTTATTTTTATACTTATTTTGCATCTTATTTTTCATCTTATTTTTTATCTTATTTTTTATTCTTATTTTTATACTTATTTTTATACTTATTTTTATACTTATTTTTTATCTTATTTTTATACATATTTTTCATCTTATTTTTATCTTATTTTTTATTCTTATTTTTAAACTTATTTTTCATCTTATTTTTATTCTTATTTTTTTTCTTATTTTTCATCTTATTTTTATAGTTATTTTTCATCTTTTTTTATTCTTATTTTTATTCTTATTTGTCATCTTATTTTTTATCTTATTGTTATACTTATTTTTTATCTTATTTTTTATCTTATTTTTCATCTTATTTTTATACTTTTTTAATCTTATTTTTCATCTTATTATTATGTTTATTTTTTCATCTTATTTTTCATCCTACTTTTATTCTTATTTATATATTTATTTTACATCTTATTTTTTATCTTATTTTTATTCTTATTTTTATACTTATTTTTCATCTTATTTTTATTCTTATTTTACATCTTTTTTTATTCTTATTTTTATTCTTATTTTTCATCTTATTTTTTAACTTATTTTTATACTTATTTTGCATCCTATTTTTCATCTTATTTTTTATCTTATTTTTTATTCTTATTTTTATTCTTATTTTTAATCTTATTTTTATACTTATTTTTTATCCTATTTTTTATCTTTTTTTTATTCCTATTTTTATACTTATTTTTCATCTTATTTGTTTTCTTATTTTTTATCTTATTTTTCATTTTATTTTTTATCTTATTTTTATACTTATTTTTTCATCTTTTTTTTTTATCTTATTTTTATACTTATTTTTCATCTTAATTTTATTCTTATTTTTTATCGTATTTTTATTTTTATTCTTATTTTTATTCTTATTTTTCATCTTATTTTTATACTTATTTTTTATCTTATTTTTTTACTTATTTTTTATTTTAATTTTCATCTTATTTTTTGTCTTATTTTTATTCTTATTTTTTATCCTATTTTTATTCTTATTTTTATTCTTATTTTTTATCTTATTTTTTATCTGATTTTTATACTTATTTTTTTTATCTTATTTCTTATCTTATTTTTCATCTTATTTTTATACTTTTTTTCATCTTATTTATCATCTTATTTTTCATCTTTTTTTTTTATCCTATTTTTTATCTTATTTTATTCCTATTTTTATACTTATTTTTCATCTTATTTTTATACTTATTTTTTATCTTAATTTTATTCTTATTTTTATTCTTTTTTTTCATCTTATTTTTCATCTTATTTTTATACTTATTTTTTATCTTATTTTTATACTTATTTTTTATCCAAATTTTAATCCTATTTTTTGTCTTATTTTTTCACTTGTTTTTCATTTTATTTTTATTCTTATTTTTTATCGTATTTTTATTTTTATTTTTATTCTTATTTTTATTCTTTTTTTTCATCTTATTTTTATAGCTATTTTTTATATTAATTTTCATCTTAATTTTCATCTTATTTTTATTCTTATTTTTTTATCTTTTTTTTCATCTTATTATTATACTTATTTTTTCATCTTATTTTACATCTTATTTTTCATGTTATTTTTATACTTTTTTAATCCTATTTTTCATCTTATTATTATTCTTAGTTTTTATCTTTTTTTATACTTATTTTTATTCTTATTTGTTATCTTATTTTTTATCTTATTGATTATCTTACTTTTATCGTATTTTTATTTTTATTCTTATTTTTATTCTTATTTTTCATCTTATTTTTATAGCTATTTTTTATATTCATTTTCATCTTAATTTTTGTCTTATTTTTATACCCTTTTTTCATCTTATTTTTTTATCTTATTTTTTATCTTATTTTTTTATCTTTTTTTTCATCTTATTATTATACTTATTTTTTCATCTTATTTTACATCTTATTTTTCATGTTATTTTTATACTTTTTTAATCCTATTTTTCATCTTATTATTATGTTTATTTTTTCATCTGATTTTTCATCTTATTTTTATTCTTAGTTTTCATCTTTTTTTATTCTTATTTTTATTCTTATTTGTCATCTTATTTTTTATCTTATTTTTATATTTATTTTTTATCTTATTTTTATTCTTATTTTTCATCTTATTTTTATACTTATTTTTTATTTTAATTTTCATTTTATTTTTTGTCTTATTTTTATTCTTATTTTTTATCGTATTTTTATTCTTATTTTTATTCTTATTTTTCATCTTAATTTTATACTTATTTTTTATCTTATTTTTATTCTTATTTTTTATCGTATTTTTATTCTTATTTTTCATCTTATTTTTATACTTATTTTTCATCTTATTTTTCATCCTATTTTTTATCTTATTTTATTCCTATTTTGTACTTATTTTTCATCTTATTTGTTTTCTTATTTTTCATTTTATTTTTCATCTTATTTTTATACTTATTTTTTCATCTTATTTTTTATCTTATTTTTCATCTTATTTTTAATCTTTTTTTTATTCTTATTTTTCATCTTATTTTTATACTTATTTTTCATCTTAATTTTTATCTTATTTTTATATTTATTGTTCATCTTATTTTTATTCTTATTTTTATTCTTATTTTTCATCTTATTTTTATACTTTTTTAATCTTATTTTTCATCTTATTATTATGTTTATTTTTTCATCTTATTTTTCATCTTACTTTTATTCTTATTTATATACTTATTTTACATCTTTTTTTATTCTTATTTTTATTCTTATTTTTAAACTTATTTTTCATCTTATTTTTATACTTATTTTTCATCTTTTTTTATTCTTATTTTTATTCTTATTTGTCATCTTATTTTTTATCTTATTGTTATACTTATTTTTTATCTTATTTTAATACTTATTTTTCATCTTATTTTTATACTTTTTTAATCTTATTTTTTATCTTATTATTATGTTTATTTTTTCATCTTATTTTTCATCCTACTTTTATTCTTATTTATATATTTATTTTACATCTTATTTTTTATCTTATTTTTTATCTTATTTTTATTCTTATTTTTATACTTATTTTTCATCTTATTTTTCATCTTATTTTTATTCTTATTTTACATCTTTTTTTATTCTTATTTTTATTCTTATTTTTCATCTTATTTTTTATCTTATTTTTATACTTATTTTGCATCCTATTTTTCATCTTATTTTTTATCTTATTTTTTATTCTTATTTTTAAACTTATTTTTCATCTTATTTTTATTCTTATTTTTTTTCTTCTTTTTCATCTTATTTTTATACTTATTTTTCATCTTTTTTTATTCTTATTTTTATTCTTATTTGTCATTTTATTTTTTATCTTATTGTTATACTTATTTTTTATCTTATTTTAATACTTATTTTTCATCCTTTTTTACATTTATTTTTATTCTTATATTTCATGTTATTTTTCTCTTATTTTTTATCTTATTTTAATACTTATTTTTCATCTTATTTTATTCTTATTTTTATACTTATTTTTATTCTTATTTTTATTCTTTTTTTATACTTATTTTACATGTTTTTTTTCAACCTTTTTTTTCATCTTATTTTTATACTTTTTCAATCTTATTTTTCATTTTATTATTATGTTTATTTTTCATCTTATTTTTCATCTTATTTATATATTTATTTTACATCTTATTTCTATCTTATTTTTATTCTTATTTTTATACTTATTTTTCATCTTATTTTTCATTTTATTTTTATTCTTCTTTTTCATCTTATTTTTAATCTTATTTTTATACTTATTTTACACCTTTTTTATTTTTATTTTTATTCTTATTTTTCATCTTATTTTTTAATCTTATTTTTATACTTATTTTGCATCTTATTTTTCATCTTATTTTTTATCTTATTTTTTATTCTTATTTTTATACTTATTTTTATACTTATTTTTATACTTATTTTTTATCTTATTTTTATACATATTTTTCATCTTATTTTTATCTTATTTTTTATTCTTATTTTTAAACTTATTTTTCATCTTATTTTTATTCTTATTTTTTTTCTTATTTTTCATCTTATTTTTATAGTTATTTTTCATCTTTTTTTATTCTTATTTTTATTCTTATTTGTCATCTTATTTTTTATCTTATTGTTATACTTATTTTTTATCTTATTTTTTATCTTATTTTTCATCTTATTTTTATACTTTTTTAATCTTATTTTTCATCTTATTATTATGTTTATTTTTTCATCTTATTTTTCATCCTACTTTTATTCTTATTTATATATTTATTTTACATCTTATTTTTTATCTTATTTTTATTCTTATTTTTATACTTATTTTTCATCTTATTTTTCATCTTATTTTTATTCTTATTTTACATCTTTTTTTATTCTTATTTTTATTCTTATTTTTCATCTTATTTTTTAACTTATTTTTATACTTATTTTGCATCCTATTTTTCATCTTATTTTTTATCTTATTTTTTATTCTTATTTTTATTCTTATTTTTAATCTTATTTTTATACTTATTTTTTATCCTATTTTTTATCTTTTTTTTATTCCTATTTTTATACTTATTTTTCATCTTATTTGTTTTCTTATTTTTTATCTTATTTTTCATTTTATATTTTATCTTATTTTTATACTTATTTTTTCATCTTTTTTTTTTATCTTATTTTTATACTTATTTTTCATCTTAATTTTATTCTTATTTTTTATCGTATTTTTATTTTTATTCTTATTTTTATTCTTATTTTTCATCTTATTTTTATACTTATTTTTTATCTTATTTTTTTACTTATTTTTTATTTTAATTTTCATCTTATTTTTTGTCTTATTTTTATTCTTATTTTTTATCCTATTTTTATTCTTATTTTTATTCTTATTTTTTATCTTATTTTTTATCTGATTTTTATACTTATTTTTTTTATCTTATTTCTTATCTTATTTTTCATCTTATTTTTATACTTTTTTTCATCTTATTTATCATCTTATTTTTCATCTTTTTTTTTTATCCTATTTTTTATCTTATTTTATTCCTATTTTTATACTTATTTTTCATCTTATTTTTATACTTATTTTTTATCTTAATTTTATTCTTATTTTTATTCTTTTTTTTCATCTTATTTTTCATCTTATTTTTATACTTATTTTTTATCTTATTTTTATACTTATTTTTTATCTTAATTTTAATCCTATTTTTTGTCTTATTTTTTCACTTGTTTTTCATTTTATTTTTATTCTTATTTTTTATCGTATTTTTATTTTTATTTTTATTCTTATTTTTATTCTTTTTTTTCATCTTATTTTTATAGCTATTTTTTATATTAATTTTCATCTTAATTTTCATCTTATTTTTATTCTTATTTTTTTTCTTCTTTTTCATCTTATTTTTATACTTATTTTTCATCTTTTTTTATTCTTATTTTTATTCTTATTTGTCATTTTATTTTTTATCTTATTGTTATACTTATTTTTTATCTTATTTTAATACTTATTTTTCATCCTTTTTTACATTTATTTTTATTCTTATATTTCATGTTATTTTTCTCTTATTTTTTCTCTTATTTTAATACTTATTTTTCATCTTATTTTATTCTTATTTTTATACTTATTTTTATTCTTATTTTTATTCTTTTTTTATACTTATTTTACATGTTTTTTTTCAACCTTTTTTTTCATCTTATTTTTATACTTTTTCAATCTTATTTTTCATTTTATTATTATGTTTATTTTTCATCTTATTTTTCATCTTATTTTTCATCTTATTTATATATTTATTTTACATCTTATTTCTATCTTATTTTTATTCTTATTTTTATACTTATTTTTCATCTTATTTTTCATTTTATTTTTATTCTTCTTTTTCATCTTATTTTTAATCTTATTTTTATACTTATTTTACACCTTTTTTTATTTTTATTTATCGTATTTTTATTTTTATTCTTATTTTTAATCTTATTTTTATAGCTATTTTTTATATTAATTTTCATCTTAATTTTTGTCTTATTTTTATACCCTTTTTTCATCTTATTTTTTTATCTTATTTTTTATCTTATTTTTTTATCTTTTTTTTCATCTTATTATTATACTTATTTTTTCATCTTATTTTACATCTTATTTTTCATGTTATTTTTATACTTTTTTAATCCTATTTTTCATCTTATTATTATGTTTATTTTTTCATCTGATTTTTCATCTTATTTTTATTCTTAGTTTTCATCTTTTTTTATTCTTATTTTTATTCTTATTTGTCATCTTATTTTTTATCTTATTTTTATATTTATTTTTTATCTTATTTTTATTCTTATTTTTCATCTTATTTTTATACTTATTTTTTATCTTAATTTTATTCTTATTTTTATTCTTTTTTTTCATCTTATTTTTCATCTTATTTTTATACTTATTTTTTATCTTATTTTTATACTTATTTTTTATCTTAATTTTAATCCTATTTTTTGTCTTATTTTTTCACTTGTTTTTCATTTTATTTTTATTCTTATTTTTTATCGTATTTTTATTTTTATTTTTATTCTTATTTTTATTCTTTTTTTTCATCTTATTTTTATAGCTATTTTTTATATTAATTTTCATCTTAATTTTCATCTTATTTTTATTCTTATTTTTTTTCTTCTTTTTCATCTTATTTTTATACTTATTTTTCATCTTTTTTTATTCTTATTTTTATTCTTATTTGTCATTTTATTTTTTATCTTATTGTTATACTTATTTTTTATCTTATTTTAATACTTATTTTTCATCCTTTTTTACATTTATTTTTATTCTTATATTTCATGTTATTTTTCTCTTATTTTTTCTCTTATTTTAATACTTATTTTTCATCTTATTTTATTCTTATTTTTATACTTATTTTTATTCTTATTTTTATTCTTTTTTTATACTTATTTTACATGTTTTTTTTCAACCTTTTTTTTCATCTTATTTTTATACTTTTTCAATCTTATTTTTCATTTTATTATTATGTTTATTTTTCATCTTATTTTTCATCTTATTTTTCATCTTATTTATATATTTATTTTACATCTTATTTCTATCTTATTTTTATTCTTATTTTTATACTTATTTTTCATCTTATTTTTCATTTTATTTTTATTCTTCTTTTTCATCTTATTTTTAATCTTATTTTTATACTTATTTTACACCTTTTTTTATTTTTATTTATCGTATTTTTATTTTTATTCTTATTTTTATTCTTATTTTTCATCTTATTTTTATAGCTATTTTTTATATTAATTTTCATCTTAATTTTTGTCTTATTTTTATACCCTTTTTTCATCTTATTTTTTTATCTTATTTTTTATCTTATTTTTTTATCTTTTTTTTCATCTTATTATTATACTTATTTTTTCATCTTATTTTACATCTTATTTTTCATGTTATTTTTATACTTTTTTAATCCTATTTTTCATCTTATTATTATGTTTATTTTTTCATCTGATTTTTCATCTTATTTTTATTCTTAGTTTTCATCTTTTTTTATTCTTATTTTTATTCTTATTTGTCATCTTATTTTTTATCTTATTTTTATATTTATTTTTTATCTTATTTTTATTCTTTTTTTTCATCTTATTTTTATACTTATTTTTTATTTTAATTTTCATTTTATTTTTTGTCTTATTTTTATTCTTATTTTTTATCGTATTTTTATTCTTATTTTTATTCTTATTTTTCATCTTAATTTTATACTTATTTTTTATCTTATTTTTATTCTTATTTTTTATCGTATTTTTATTCTTATTTTTCATCTTATTTTTATACTTATTTTTCATCTTATTTTTCATCCTATTTTTTATCTTATTTTATTCCTATTTTGTACTTATTTTTCATCTTATTTGTTTTCTTATTTTTCATTTTATTTTTCATCTTATTTTTATACTTATTTTTTCATCTTATTTTTTATCTTATTTTTCATCTTATTTTTAATCTTTTTTTTATTCTTATTTTTCATCTTATTTTTATACTTATTTTTCATCTTAATTTTTATCTTATTTTTATATTTATTGTTCATCTTATTTTTATTCTTATTTTTATTCTTATTTTTCATCTTATTTTTATACTTTTTTAATCTTATTTTTCATCTTATTATTATGTTTATTTTTTCATCTTATTTTTCATCTTACTTTTATTCTTATTTATATACTTATTTTACATCTTTTTTTATTCTTATTTTTATTCTTATTTTTAAACTTATTTTTCATCTTATTTTTATACTTATTTTTCATCTTTTTTTATTCTTATTTTTATTCTTATTTGTCATCTTATTTTTTATCTTATTGTTATACTTATTTTTTATCTTATTTTAATACTTATTTTTCATCTTATTTTTATACTTTTTTAATCTTATTTTTTATCTTATTATTATGTTTATTTTTTCATCTTATTTTTCATCCTACTTTTATTCTTATTTATATATTTATTTTACATCTTATTTTTTATCTTATTTTTTATCTTATTTTTATTCTTATTTTTATACTTATTTTTCATCTTATTTTTCATCTTATTTTTATTCTTATTTTACATCTTTTTTTATTCTTATTTTTATTCTTATTTTTCATCTTATTTTTTATCTTATTTTTATACTTATTTTGCATCCTATTTTTCATCTTATTTTTTATCTTATTTTTTATTCTTATTTTTAAACTTATTTTTCATCTTATTTTTATTCTTATTTTTTTTCTTCTTTTTCATCTTATTTTTATACTTATTTTTCATCTTTTTTTATTCTTATTTTTATTCTTATTTGTCATTTTATTTTTTATCTTATTGTTATACTTATTTTTTATCTTATTTTAATACTTATTTTTCATCCTTTTTTACATTTATTTTTATTCTTATATTTCATGTTATTTTTCTCTTATTTTTTATCTTATTTTAATACTTATTTTTCATCTTATTTTATTCTTATTTTTATACTTATTTTTATTCTTATTTTTATTCTTTTTTTATACTTATTTTACATGGTTTTTTTCAACCTTTTTTTTCATCTTATTTTTATACTTTTTCAATCTTATTTTTCATTTTATTATTATGTTTATTTTTCATCTTATTTTTCATCTTATTTTTCATCTTATTTATATATTTATTTTACATCTTATTTCTATCTTATTTTTATTCTTATTTTTATACTTATTTTTCATCTTATTTTTCATTTTATTTTTATTCTTCTTTTTCATCTTATTTTTAATCTTATTTTTATACTTATTTTACACCTTTTTTTATTTTTATTTTTATTCTTATTTTTCATCTTATTTTTTAATCTTATTTTTATACTTATTTTGCATCTTATTTTTCATCTTATTTTTTATCTTATTTTTTATTCTTATTTTTATACTTATTTTTATACTTATTTTTATACTTATTTTTTATCTTATTTTTATACATATTTTTCATCTTATTTTTATCTTATTTTTTATTCTTATTTTTAAACTTATTTTTCATCTTATTTTTATTCTTATTTTTTTTCTTATTTTTCATCTTATTTTTATAGTTATTTTTCATCTTTTTTTATTCTTATTTTTATTCTTATTTGTCATCTTATTTTTTATCTTATTGTTATACTTATTTTTTATCTTATTTTTTATCTTATTTTTCATCTTATTTTTATACTTTTTTAATCTTATTTTTCATCTTATTATTATGTTTATTTTTTCATCTTATTTTTCATCCTACTTTTATTCTTATTTATATATTTATTTTACATCTTATTTTTTATCTTATTTTTATTCTTATTTTTATACTTATTTTTCATCTTATTTTTCATCTTATTTTTATTCTTATTTTACATCTTTTTTTATTCTTATTTTTATTCTTATTTTTCATCTTATTTTTTAACTTATTTTTATACTTATTTTGCATCCTATTTTTCATCTTATTTTTTATCTTATTTTTTATTCTTATTTTTATTCTTATTTTTAATCTTATTTTTATACTTATTTTTTATCCTATTTTTTATCTTTTTTTTATTCCTATTTTTATACTTATTTTTCATCTTATTTGTTTTCTTATTTTTTATCTTATTTTTCATTTTATATTTTATCTTATTTTTATACTTATTTTTTCATCTTTTTTTTTTATCTTATTTTTATACTTATTTTTCATCTTAATTTTATTCTTATTTTTTATCGTATTTTTATTTTTATTCTTATTTTTATTCTTATTTTTCATCTTATTTTTATACTTATTTTTTATCTTATTTTTTTACTTATTTTTTATTTTAATTTTCATCTTATTTTTTGTCTTATTTTTATTCTTATTTTTTATCCTATTTTTATTCTTATTTTTTATCTTATTTTTTATCTGATTTTTATACTTATTTTTTTTATCTTATTTCTTATCTTATTTTTCATCTTATTTTTATACTTTTTTTCATCTTATTTATCATCTTATTTTTCATCTTTTTTTTTTATCCTATTTTTTATCTTATTTTATTCCTATTTTTATACTTATTTTTCATCTTATTTTTATACTTATTTTTTATCTTAATTTTATTCTTATTTTTATTCTTTTTTTTCATCTTATTTTTCATCTTATTTTTATACTTATTTTTTATCTTATTTTTATACTTATTTTTTATCTTAATTTTAATCCTATTTTTTGTCTTATTTTTTCACTTGTTTTTCATTTTATTTTTATTCTTATTTTTTATCGTATTTTTATTTTTATTTTTATTCTTATTTTTATTCTTTTTTTTCATCTTATTTTTATAGCTATTTTTTATATTAATTTTCATCTTAATTTTCATCTTATTTTTATTCTTATTTTTTTTCTTCTTTTTCATCTTATTTTTATACTTATTTTTCATCTTTTTTTATTCTTATTTTTATTCTTATTTGTCATTTTATTTTTTATCTTATTGTTATACTTATTTTTTATCTTATTTTAATACTTATTTTTCATCCTTTTTTACATTTATTTTTATTCTTATATTTCATGTTATTTTTCTCTTATTTTTTCTCTTATTTTAATACTTATTTTTCATCTTATTTCATTCTTATTTTTATACTTATTTTTATTCTTATTTTTATTCTTTTTTTATACTTATTTTACATGTTTTTTTTCAACCTTTTTTTTCATCTTATTTTTATACTTTTTCAATCTTATTTTTCATTTTATTATTATGTTTATTTTTCATCTTATTTTTCATCTTATTTTTCATCTTATTTATATATTTATTTTACATCTTATTTCTATCTTATTTTTATTCTTATTTTTATACTTATTTTTCATCTTATTTTTCATTTTATTTTTATTCTTCTTTTTCATCTTATTTTTAATCTTATTTTTATACTTATTTTACACCTTTTTTTATTTTTATTTATCGTATTTTTATTTTTATTCTTATTTTTATTCTTATTTTTCATCTTATTTTTATAGCTATTTTTTATATTAATTTTCATCTTAATTTTTGTCTTATTTTTATACCCTTTTTTCATCTTATTTTTTTATCTTATTTTTTATCTTATTTTTTTATCTTTTTTTTCATCTTATTATTATACTTATTTTTTCATCTTATTTTACATCTTATTTTTCATGTTATTTTTATACTTTTTTAATCCTATTTTTCATCTTATTATTATGTTTATTTTTTCATCTGATTTTTCATCTTATTTTTATTCTTAGTTTTCATCTTTTTTTATTCTTATTTTTATTCTTATTTGTCATCTTATTTTTTATCTTATTTTTATATTTATTTTTTATCTTATTTTTATTCTTATTTTTCATCTTATTTTTATACTTATTTTTTATTTTAATTTTCATTTTATTTTTTGTCTTATTTTTATTCTTATTTTTTATCGTATTTTTATTCTTATTTTTATTCTTATTTTTCATCTTAATTTTATACTTATTTTTTATCTTATTTTTATTCTTATTTTTTATCGTATTTTTATTCTTATTTTTCATCTTATTTTTATACTTATTTTTCATCTTATTTTTCATCCTATTTTTTATCTTATTTTATTCCTATTTTGTACTTATTTTTCATCTTATTTGTTTTCTTATTTTTCATTTTATTTTTCATCTTATTTTTATACTTATTTTTTCATCTTATTTTTTATCTTATTTTTCATCTTATTTTTAATCTTTTTTTTATTCTTATTTTTCATCTTATTTTTATACTTATTTTTCATCTTAATTTTTATCTTATTTTTATATTTATTGTTCATCTTATTTTTATTCTTATTTTTATTCTTATTTTTCATCTTATTTTTATACTTTTTTAATCTTATTTTTCATCTTATTATTATGTTTATTTTTTCATCTTATTTTTCATCTTACTTTTATTCTTATTTATATACTTATTTTACATCTTTTTTTATTCTTATTTTTATTCTTATTTTTAAACTTATTTTTCATCTTATTTTTATACTTATTTTTCATCTTTTTTTATTCTTATTTTTATTCTTATTTGTCATCTTATTTTTTATCTTATTGTTATACTTATTTTTTATCTTATTTTAATACTTATTTTTCATCTTATTTTTATACTTTTTTAATCTTATTTTTTATCTTATTATTATGTTTATTTTTTCATCTTATTTTTCATCCTACTTTTATTCTTATTTATATATTTATTTTACATCTTATTTTTTATCTTATTTTTTATCTTATTTTTATTCTTATTTTTATACTTATTTTTCATCTTATTTTTCATCTTATTTTTATTCTTATTTTACATCTTTTTTTATTCTTATTTTTATTCTTATTTTTCATCTTATTTTTTATCTTATTTTTATACTTATTTTGCATCCTATTTTTCATCTTATTTTTTATCTTATTTTTTATTCTTATTTTTAAACTTATTTTTCATCTTATTTTTATTCTTATTTTTTTTCTTCTTTTTCATCTTATTTTTATACTTATTTTTCATCTTTTTTTATTCTTATTTTTATTCTTATTTGTCATTTTATTTTTTATCTTATTGTTATACTTATTTTTTATCTTATTTTAATACTTATTTTTCATCCTTTTTTACATTTATTTTTATTCTTATATTTCATGTTATTTTTCTCTTATTTTTTATCTTATTTTAATACTTATTTTTCATCTTATTTTATTCTTATTTTTATACTTATTTTTATTCTTATTTTTATTCTTTTTTTATACTTATTTTACATGTTTTTTTTCAACCTTTTTTTTCATCTTATTTTTATACTTTTTCAATCTTATTTTTCATTTTATTATTATGTTTATTTTTCATCTTATTTTTCATCTTATTTTTCATCTTATTTATATATTTATTTTACATCTTATTTCTATCTTATTTTTATTCTTATTTTTATACTTATTTTTCATCTTATTTTTCATTTTATTTTTATTCTTCTTTTTCATCTTATTTTTAATCTTATTTTTATACTTATTTTACACCTTTTTTTATTTTTATTTTTATTCTTATTTTTCATCTTATTTTTTAATCTTATTTTTATACTTATTTTGCATCTTATTTTTCATCTTATTTTTTATCTTATTTTTTATTCTTATTTTTATACTTATTTTTATACTTATTTTTATACTTATTTTTTATCTTATTTTTATACATATTTTTCATCTTATTTTTATCTTATTTTTTATTCTTATTTTTAAACTTATTTTTCATCTTATTTTTATTCTTATTTTTTTTCTTATTTTTCATCTTATTTTTATAGTTATTTTTCATCTTTTTTTATTCTTATTTTTATTCTTATTTGTCATCTTATTTTTTATCTTATTGTTATACTTATTTTTTATCTTATTTTTTATCTTATTTTTCATCTTATTTTTATACTTTTTTAATGTTATTTTTCATCTTATTATTATGTTTATTTTTTCATCTTATTTTTCATCCTACTTTTATTCTTATTTATATATTTATTTTACATCTTATTTTTTATCTTATTTTTATTCTTATTTTTATACTTATTTTTCATCTTATTTTTCATCTTATTTTTATTCTTATTTTACATCTTTTTTTATTCTTATTTTTATTCTTATTTTTCATCTTATTTTTTAACTTATTTTTATACTTATTTTGCATCCTATTTTTCATCTTATTTTTTATCTTATTTTTTATTCTTATTTTTATTCTTATTTTTAATCTTATTTTTATACTTATTTTTTATCCTATTTTTTATCTTTTTTTTATTCCTATTTTTATACTTATTTTTCATCTTATTTGTTTTCTTATTTTTTATCTTATTTTTCATTTTATTTTTTATCTTATTTTTATACTTATTTTTTCATCTTTTTTTTTTATCTTATTTTTATACTTATTTTTCATCTTAATTTTATTCTTATTTTTTATCGTATTTTTATTTTTATTCTTATTTTTATTCTTATTTTTCATCTTATTTTTATACTTATTTTTTATCTTATTTTTTTACTTATTTTTTATTTTAATTTTCATCTTATTTTTTGTCTTATTTTTATTCTTATTTTTTATCCTATTTTTATTCTTATTTTTATTCTTATTTTTTATCTTATTTTTTATCTGATTTTTATACTTATTTTTTTTATCTTATTTCTTATCTTATTTTTCATCTTATTTTTATACTTTTTTTCATCTTATTTATCATCTTATTTTTCATCTTTTTTTTTTATCCTATTTTTTATCTTATTTTATTCCTATTTTTATACTTATTTTTCATCTTATTTTTATACTTATTTTTTATCTTAATTTTATTCTTATTTTTATTCTTTTTTTTCATCTTATTTTTCATCTTATTTTTATACTTATTTTTTATCTTATTTTTATACTTATTTTTTATCTTAATTTTAATCCTATTTTTTGTCTTATTTTTTCACTTGTTTTTCATTTTATTTTTATTCTTATTTTTTATCGTATTTTTATTTTTATTTTTATTCTTATTTTTATTCTTTTTTTTCATCTTATTTTTATAGCTATTTTTTATATTAATTTTCATCTTATTTTTCATCTTACTTTTATTCTTATTTATATACTTATTTTACATCTTTTTTTATTCTTATTTTTATTCTTATTTTTAAACTTATTTTTCATCTTATTTTTATACTTATTTTTCATCTTTTTTTATTCTTATTTTTATTCTTATTTGTCATCTTATTTTTTATCTTATTGTTATACTTATTTTTTATCTTATTTTAATACTTATTTTTCATCTTATTTTTATACTTTTTTAATCTTATTTTTTATCTTATTATTATGTTTATTTTTTCATCTTATTTTTCATCCTACTTTTATTCTTATTTATATATTTATTTTATATCTTATTTTTTATCTTATTTTTTATCTTATTTTTATTCTTATTTTTATACTTATTTTTCATCTTATTTTTCATCTTATTTTTATTCTTGTTTTACATCTTTTTTTATTCTTATTTTTATTCTTATTTTTCATCTTATTTTTTATCTTATTTTTATACTTATTTTGCATCCTATTTTTCATCTTATTTTTTATCTTATTTTTTATTCTTATTTTTAAACTTATTTTTCATCTTATTTTTATTCTTATTTTTTTTCTTCTTTTTCATCTTATTTTTATACTTATTTTTCATCTTTTTTTATTCTTATTTTTATTCTTATTTGTCATTTTATTTTTTATCTTATTGTTATACTTATTTTTTATCTTATTTTAATACTTATTTTTCATCCTTTTTTACATTTATTTTTATTCTTATATTTCATGTTATTTTTCTCTTATTTTTTATCTTATTTTAATACTTATTTTTCATCTTATTTTATTCTTATTTTTATACTTATTTTTATTCTTATTTTTATTCTTTTTTTATACTTATTTTACATGTTTTTTTTCAACCTTTTTTTTCATCTTATTTTTATACTTTTTCAATCTTATTTTTCATTTTATTATTATGTTTATTTTTCATCTTATTTTTCATCTTATTTTTCATCTTATTTATATATTTATTTTACATCTTATTTCTATCTTATTTTTATTCTTATTTTTATACTTATTTTTCATCTTATTTTTCATTTTATTTTTATTCTTCTTTTTCATCTTATTTTTAATCTTATTTTTATACTTATTTTACACCTTTTTTTATTTTTATTTTTATTCTTATTTTTCATCTTATTTTTTAATCTTATTTTTATACTTATTTTGCATCTTATTTTTCATCTTATTTTTTATCTTATTTTTTATTCTTATTTTTATACTTATTTTTATACTTATTTTTATACTTATTTTTTATCTTATTTTTATACATATTTTTCATCTTATTTTTATCTTATTTTTTATTCTTATTTTTAAACTTATTTTTCATCTTATTTTTATTCTTATTTTTTTTCTTATTTTTCATCTTATTTTTATAGTTATTTTTCATCTTTTTTTATTCTTATTTTTATTCTTATTTGTCATCTTATTTTTTATCTTATTGTTATACTTATTTTTTATCTTATTTTTTATCTTATTTTTCATCTTATTTTTATACTTTTTTAATCTTATTTTTCATCTTATTATTATGTTTATTTTTTCATCTTATTTTTCATCCTACTTTTATTCTTATTTATATATTTATTTTACATCTTATTTTTTATCTTATTTTTATTCTTATTTTTATACTTATTTTTCATCTTATTTTTCATCTTATTTTTATTCTTATTTTACATCTTTTTTTATTCTTATTTTTATTCTTATTTTTCATCTTATTTTTTAACTTATTTTTATACTTATTTTGCATCCTATTTTTCATCTTATTTTTTATCTTATTTTTTATTCTTATTTTTATTCTTATTTTTAATCTTATTTTTATACTTATTTTTTATCCTATTTTTTATCTTTTTTTTATTCCTATTTTTATACTTATTTTTCATCTTATTTGTTTTCTTATTTTTTATCTTATTTTTCATTTTATTTTTTATCTTATTTTTATACTTATTTTTTCATCTTTTTTTTTTATCTTATTTTTATACTTATTTTTCATCTTAATTTTATTCTTATTTTTTATCGTATTTTTATTTTTATTCTTATTTTTATTCTTATTTTTCATCTTATTTTTATACTTATTTTTTATCTTATTTTTTTACTTATTTTTTATTTTAATTTTCATCTTATTTTTTGTCTTATTTTTATTCTTATTTTTTATCCTATTTTTATTCTTATTTTTATTCTTATTTTTTATCTTATTTTTTATCTGATTTTTATACTTATTTTTTTTATCTTATTTCTTATCTTATTTTTCATCTTATTTTTATACTTTTTTTCATCTTATTTATCATCTTATTTTTCATCTTTTTTTTATCCTATTTTTTATCTTATTTTATTCCTATTTTTATACTTATTTTTCATCTTATTTTTATACTTATTTTTTATCTTAATTTTATTCTTATTTTTATTCTTTTTTTTCATCTTATTTTTCATCTTATTTTTATACTTATTTTTTATCTTATTTTTATACTTATTTTTTATCTTAATTTTAATCCTATTTTTTATCTTATTTTTTCACTTGTTTTTCATTTTATTTTTATTCTTATTTTTTATCGTATTTTTATTTTTATTTTTATTCTTATTTTTATTCTTTTTTTTCATCTTATTTTTATAGCTATTTTTTATATTAATTTTCATCTTAATTTTCATCTTATTTTTATTCTTATTTTTTTTCTTCTTTTTCATCTTATTTTTATACTTATTTTTCATCTTTTTTTATTCTTATTTTTATTCTTATTTGTCATTTTATTTTTTATCTTATTGTTATACTTATTTTTTATCTTATTTTAATACTTATTTTTCATCCTTTTTTACATTTATTTTTATTCTTATATTTCATGTTATTTTTCTCTTATTTTTTCTCTTATTTTAATACTTATTTTTCATCTTATTTTATTCTTATTTTTATACTTATTTTTATTCTTATTTTTATTCTTTTTTTATACTTATTTTACATGTTTTTTTTCAACCTTTTTTTTCATCTTATTTTTATACTTTTTCAATCTTATTTTTCATTTTATTATTATGTTTATTTTTCATCTTATTTTTCATCTTATTTTTCATCTTATTTATATATTTATTTTACATCTTATTTCTATCTTATTTTTATTCTTATTTTTATACTTATTTTTCATCTTATTTTTCATTTTATTTTTATTCTTCTTTTTCATCTTATTTTTAATCTTATTTTTATACTTATTTTACACCTTTTTTTATTTTTATTTTTATTCTTATTTTTCATCTTATTTTTTAATCTTATTTTTATACTTATTTTGCATCTTATTTTTCATCTTATTTTTTATCTTATTTTTTATTCTTATTTTTATACTTATTTTTATACTTATTTTTATACTTATTTTTTATCTTATTTTTATACATATTTTTCATCTTATTTTTATCTTATTTTTTATTCTTATTTTTAAACTTATTTTTCATCTTATTTTTATTCTTATTTTTTTTCTTATTTTTCATCTTATTTTTATAGTTATTTTTCATCTTTTTTTATTCTTATTTTTATTCTTATTTGTCATCTTATTTTTTATCTTATTGTTATACTTATTTTTTATCTTATTTTTTATCTTATTTTTCATCTTATTTTTATACTTTTTTAATCTTATTTTTCATCTTATTATTATGTTTATTTTTTCATCTTATTTTTCATCCTACTTTTATTCTTATTTATATATTTATTTTACATCTTATTTTTTATCTTATTTTTATTCTTATTTTTATACTTATTTTTCATCTTATTTTTCATCTTATTTTTATTCTTATTTTACATCTTTTTTTATTCTTATTTTTATTCTTATTTTTCATCTTATTTTTTAACTTATTTTTATACTTATTTTGCATCCTATTTTTCATCTTATTTTTTATCTTATTTTTTATTCTTATTTTTATTCTTATTTTTAATCTTATTTTTATACTTATTTTTTATCCTATTTTTTATCTTTTTTTTATTCCTATTTTTATACTTATTTTTCATCTTATTTGTTTTCTTATTTTTTATCTTATTTTTCATTTTATTTTTTATCTTATTTTTATACTTATTTTTCATCTTAATTTTATTCTTATTTTTTATCGTATTTTTATTTTTATTCTTATTTTTATTCTTATTTTTCATCTTATTTTTATACTTATTTTTTATCTTATTTTTTTACTTATTTTTTATTTTAATTTTCATCTTATTTTTTGTCTTATTTTTATTCTTATTTTTTATCCTATTTTTATTCTTATTTTTATTCTTATTTTTTATCTTATTTTTTATCTGATTTTTATACTTATTTTTTTTATCTTATTTCTTATCTTATTTTTCATCTTATTTTTATACTTTTTTTCATCTTATTTATCATCTTATTTTTCATCTTTTTTTTTTATCCTATTTTTTATCTTATTTTATTCCTATTTTTATACTTATTTTTCATCTTATTTGTATACTTATTTTTTATCTTATTTTTATACTTATTTTTTATCCAAATTTTAATCCTATTTTTTGTCTTATTTTTTCACTTGTTTTTCATTTTATTTTTATTCTTATTTTTTATCGTATTTTTATTTTTATTTTTATTCTTATTTTTATTCTTTTTTTTCATCTTATTTTTATAGCTATTTTTTATATTAATTTTCATCTTAATTTTCATCTTATTTTTATTCTTATTTTTTTATCTTTTTTTTCATCTTATTATTATACTTATTTTTTCATCTTATTTTACATCTTATTTTTCATGTTATTTTTATACTTTTTTAATCCTATTTTTCATCTTATTATTATTCTTAGTTTTTATCTTTTTTTATACTTATTTTTATTCTTATTTGTTATCTTATTTTTTATCTTATTGATTATCTTACTTTTATCGTATTTTTATTTTTATTCTTATTTTTATTCTTATTTTTCATCTTATTTTTATAGCTATTTTTTATATTAATTTTCATCTTAATTTTTGTCTTATTTTTATACCCTTTTTTCATCTTATTTTTTTATCTTATTTTTTATCTTATTTTTTTATCTTTTTTTTCATCTTATTATTATACTTATTTTTTCATCTTATTTTACATCTTATTTTTCATGTTATTTTTATACTTTTTTAATCCTATTTTTCATCTTATTATTATGTTTATTTTTTCATCTGATTTTTCATCTTATTTTTATTCTTAGTTTTCATCTTTTTTTATTCTTATTTTTATTCTTATTTGTCATCTTATTTTTTATCTTATTTTTATATTTATTTTTTATCTTATTTTTATTCTTATTTTTCATCTTATTTTTATACTTATTTTTTATTTTAATTTTCATTTTATTTTTTGTCTTATTTTTATTCTTATTTTTTATCGTATTTTTATTCTTATTTTTATTCTTATTTTTCATCTTAATTTTATACTTATTTTTTATCTTATTTTTATTCTTATTTTTTATCGTATTTTTATTCTTATTTTTCATCTTATTTTTATACTTATTTTTCATCTTATTTTTCATCCTATTTTTTATCTTATTTTATTCCTATTTTGTACTTATTTTTCATCTTATTTGTTTTCTTATTTTTCATTTTATTTTTCATCTTATTTTTATACTTATTTTTTCATCTTATTTTTTATCTTATTTTTCATCTTATTTTTAATCTTTTTTTTATTCTTATTTTTCATCTTATTTTTATACTTATTTTTCATCTTAATTTTTATCTTATTTTTATATTTATTGTTCATCTTATTTTTATTCTTATTTTTATTCTTATTTTTTATCTTATTTTTATACTTTTTTAATCTTATTTTTCATCTTATTATTATGTTTATTTTTTCATCTTATTTTTCATCTTACTTTTATTCTTATTTATATACTTATTTTACATCTTTTTTTATTCTTATTTTTATTCTTATTTTTAAACTTATTTTTCATCTTATTTTTATACTTATTTTTCATCTTTTTTTATTCTTATTTTTATTCTTATTTGTCATCTTATTTTTTATCTTATTGTTATACTTATTTTTTATCTTATTTTAATACTTATTTTTCATCTTATTTTTATACTTTTTTAATCTTATTTTTTATCTTATTATTATGTTTATTTTTTCATCTTATTTTTCATCCTACTTTTATTCTTATTTATATATTTATTTTACATCTTATTTTTTATCTTATTTTTTATCTTATTTTTATTCTTATTTTTATACTTATTTTTCATCTTATTTTTCATCTTATTTTTATTCTTATTTTATATCTTTTTTTATTCTTATTTTTATTCTTATTTTTCATCTTATTTTTTATCTTATTTTTATACTTATTTTGCATCCTATTTTTCATCTTATTTTTTATCTTATTTTTTATTCTTATTTTTAAACTTATTTTTCATCTTATTTTTATTCTTATTTTTTTTCTTCTTTTTCATCTTATTTTTATACTTATTTTTCATCTTTTTTTATTCTTATTTTTATTCTTATTTGTCATTTTATTTTTTATCTTATTGTTATACTTATTTTTTATCTTATTTTAATACTTATTTTTCATCCTTTTTTACATTTATTTTTATTCTTATATTTCATGTTATTTTTCTCTTATTTTTTATCTTATTTTAATACTTATTTTTCATCTTATTTTATTCTTATTTTTATACTTATTTTTATTCTTATTTTTATTCTTTTTTTATACTTATTTTACATGTTTTTTTTCAACCTTTTTTTTCATCTTATTTTTATACTTTTTCAATCTTATTTTTCATTTTATTATTATGTTTATTTTTCATCTTATTTTTCATCTTATTTTTCATCTTATTTATATATTTATTTTACATCTTATTTCTATCTTATTTTTATTCTTATTTTTATACTTATTTTTCATCTTATTTTTCATTTTATTTTTATTCTTCTTTTTCATCTTATTTTTAATCTTATTTTTATACTTATTTTACACCTTTTTTTATTTTTATTTTTATTCTTATTTTTCATCTTATTTTTTAATCTTATTTTTATACTTATTTTGCATCTTATTTTTCATCTTATTTTTTATCTTATTTTTTATTCTTATTTTTATACTTATTTTTATACTTATTTTTATACTTATTTTTTATCTTATTTTTATACATATTTTTCATCTTATTTTTATCTTATTTTTTATTCTTATTTTTAAACTTATTTTTCATCTTATTTTTATTCTTATTTTTTTTCTTATTTTTCATCTTATTTTTATAGTTATTTTTCATCTTTTTTTATTCTTATTTTTATTCTTATTTGTCATCTTATTTTTTATCTTATTGTTATACTTATTTTTTATCTTATTTTTTATCTTATTTTTCATCTTATTTTTATACTTTTTTAATCTTATTTTTCATCTTATTATTATGTTTATTTTTTCATCTTATTTTTCATCCTACTTTTATTCTTATTTATATATTTATTTTACATCTTATTTTTTATCTTATTTTTTATCTTATTTTTATTCTTATTTTTATACTTATTTTTCATCTTATTTTTCATCTTATTTTTATTCTTATTTTACATCTTTTTTTATTCTTATTTTTATTCTTATTTTTCATCTTATTTTTTAACTTATTTTTATACTTATTTTGCATCCTATTTTTCATCTTATTTTTTATCTTATTTTTTATTCTTATTTTTATTCTTATTTTTAATCTTATTTTTATACTTATTTTTTATCCTATTTTTTATCTTTTTTTTATTCCTATTTTTATACTTATTTTTCATCTTATTTGTTTTCTTATTTTTTATCTTATTTTTCATTTTATTTTTTATCTTATTTTTATACTTATTTTTTCATCTTTTTTTTTTATCTTATTTTTATACTTATTTTTCATCTTAATTTTATTCTTATTTTTTATCGTATTTTTATTTTTATTCTTATTTTTATTCTTATTTTTCATCTTATTTTTATACTTATTTTTTATCTTATTTTTTTACTTATTTTTTATTTTAATTTTCATCTTATTTTTTGTCTTATTTTTATTCTTATTTTTTATCCTATTTTTATTCTTATTTTTATTCTTATTTTTTATCTTATTTTTTATCTGATTTTTATACTTATTTTTTTTATCTTATTTCTTATCTTATTTTTCATCTTATTTTTATACTTTTTTTCATCTTATTTATCATCTTATTTTTCATCTTTTTTTTTTATCCTATGTTTTATCTTATTTTATTCCTATTTTTATACTTATTTTTCATCTTATTTTTATACTTATTTTTTATCTTAATTTTATTCTTATTTTTATTCTTTTTTTTCATCTTATTTTTCATCTTATTTTTATACTTATTTTTTATCTTATTTTTATACTTATTTTTTATCTTAATTTTAATCCTATTTTTTGTCTTATTTTTTCACTTGTTTTTCATTTTATTTTTATTCTTATTTTTTATCGTATTTTTATTTTTATTTTTATTCTTATTTTTATTCTTTTTTTTCATCTTATTTTTATAGCTATTTTTTATATTAATTTTCATCTTAATTTTCATCTTATTTTTATTCTTATTTTTTTTCTTCTTTTTCATCTTATTTTTATACTTATTTTTCATCTTTTTTTATTCTTATTTTTATTCTTATTTGTCATTTTATTTTTTATCTTATTGTTATACTTATTTTTTCTCTTATTTTAATACTTATTTTTCATCCTTTTTTACATTTATTTTTATTCTTATATTTCATGTTATTTTTCTCTTATTTTTTCTCTTATTTTAATACTTATTTTTCATCTTATTTTATTCTTATTTTTATACTTATTTTTATTCTTATTTTTATTCTTTTTTTATACTTATTTTACATGTTTTTTTTCAACCTTTTTTTTCATCTTATTTTTATACTTTTTCAATCTTATTTTTCATTTTATTATTATGTTTATTTTTCATCTTATTTTTCATCTTATTTTTCATCTTATTTATATATTTATTTTACATCTTATTTCTATCTTATTTTTATTCTTATTTTTATACTTATTTTTCATCTTATTTTTCATTTTATTTTTATTCTTCTTTTTCATCTTATTTTTAATCTTATTTTTATACTTATTTTACACCTTTTTTTATTTTTATTCTTATTTTTCATCTTATTTTTTAATCTTATTTTTATACTTATTTTGCATCTTATTTTTCATCTTATTTTTTATCTTATTTTTTATTCTTATTTTTATACTTATTTTTATACTTATTTTTATACTTATTTTTTATCTTATTTTTATACATATTTTTCATCTTATTTTTATCTTATTTTTTATTCTTATTTTTAAACTTATTTTTCATCTTATTTTTATTCTTATTTTTTTTCTTATTTTTCATCTTATTTTTATAGTTATTTTTCATCTTTTTTTATTCTTATTTTTATTCTTATTTGTCATCTTATTTTTTATCTTATTGTTATACTTATTTTTCATCTTATTTTTATACTTTTTTAATCTTATTTTTCATCTTATTATTATGTTTATTTTTTCATCTTATTTTTCATCCTACTTTTATTCTTATTTATATATTTATTTTACATCTTATTTTTTATCTTATTTTTTATCTTATTTTTATTCTTATTTTTATACTTATTTTTCATCTTATTTTTATTCTTATTTTACATCTTTTTTTATTCTTATTTTTATTCTTTTTTTTATCTTATTTTTCATCTTATTTTTATACTTATTTTTTATCTTATTTTTATACTTATTTTTTATCTTAATTTTAATCCTATTTTTTGTCTTATTTTTTCACTTGTTTTTCATTTTATTTTTATTCTTATTTTTTATCGTATTTTTATTTTTATTTTTATTCTTATTTTTATTCTTTTTTTTCATCTTATTTTTATAGCTATTTTTTATATTAATTTTCATCTTAATTTTCATCTTATTTTTATTCTTATTTTTTTATCTTTTTTTTCATCTTATTATTATACTTATTTTTTCATCTTATTTTACATCTTATTTTTCATGTTATTTTTATACTTTTTTAATCCTATTTTTCATCTTATTATTATTCTTAGTTTTTATCTTTTTTTATCTTATTTTTTATTCTTATTTTTAAACTTATTTTTCATCTTATTTTTATTCTTATTTTTTTTCTTATTTTTCATCTTATTTTTATACTTATTTTTCATCTTTTTTTATTCTTGTTTTTATTCTTATTTTTCATCTTATTTTTATAGCTATTTTTTATATTAATTTTCATCTTAATTTTTGTCTTATTTTTATACCCTTTTTTCATCTTATTTTTTTATCTTATTTTTTATCTTATTTTTTTATCTTTTTTTTCATCTTATTATTATACTTATTTTTTCATCTTATTTTACATCTTATTTTTCATGTTATTTTTATACATTTTTAATCCTATTTTTCATCTTATTATTATGTTTATTTTTTCATCTGATTTTTCATCTTATTTTTATTCTTAGTTTTCATCTTATTTTTATACTTATTTTTTATTTTAATTTTCATTTTATTTTTTGTCTTATTTTTATTCTTATTTTTTATCGTATTTTTATTCTTATTTTTATTCTTATTTTTCATCTTAATTTTTTACTTATTTTTTATCTTATTTTTATTCTTATTTTTTATCGTATTTTTATTCTTATTTTTCATCTTATTTTTATACTTATTTTTCATCTTATTTTTCATCCTATTTTTTATCTTATTTTATTCCTATTTTGTACTTATTTTTCATCTTATTTGTTTTCTTATTTTTCATTTTATTTTTCATCTTATTTTTATACTTATTTTTTCATCTTATTTTTCATCTTATTTTTAATCTTTTTTTTATTCTTATTTTTCATCTTATTTTTATACTTATTTTTCATCTTAATTTTTATCTTATTTTTATATTTATTGTTCATCTTATTTTTATTCTTATTTTTATTCTTATTTTTCATCTTATTTTTATACTTTTTTAATCTTATTTTTCATCTTATTATTATGTTTATTTTTTCATCTTATTTTTCATCTTACTTTTATTCTTATTTATATACTTATTTTACATCTTTTTTTATTCTTATTTTTATTCTTATTTTTAAACTTATTTTTCATCTTATTTTTATACTTATTTTTTATCTTATTTTTCATCCTATTTTTTATCTTATTTTATTCCTATTTTGTACTTATTTTTCATCTTATTTGTTTTCTTATTTTTCATTTTATTTTTCATCTTATTTTTATACTTATTTTTTCATCTTATTTTTTATCTTATTTTTCATCTTATTTTTAATCTTTTTTTTATTCTTATTTTTCATCTTATTTTTATACTTATTTTTCATCTTAATTTTTATCTTATTTTTATATTTATTGTTCATCTTATTTTTATTCTTATTTTTATTCTTATTTTTCATCTTATTTTTATACTTTTTTAATCTTATTTTTCATCTTATTATTATGTTTATTTTTTCATCTTATTTTTCATCTTACTTTTATTCTTATTTATAAACTTATTTTACATCTTTTTTTATTCTTATTTTTATTCTTATTTGTCATCTTATTTTTTATCTTATTGTTATACTTATTTTTTATCTTATTTTAATACTTATTTTTCATCTTATTTTTATACTTTTTTAATCTTATTTTTTATCTTATTATTATGTTTATTTTTTCATCTTATTTTTCATCCTACTTTTATTCTTATTTATATATTTATTTTACATCTTATTTTTTATCTTATTTTTTATCTTATTTTTATTCTTATTTTTATACTTATTTTTCATCTTATTTTTCATCTTATTTTTATTCTTATTTTACATCTTTTTTTATTCTTATTTTTATTCTTATTTTTCATCTTATTTTTTATCTTATTTTTATACTTATTTTGCATCCTATTTTTCATCTTAATTTTATTCTTATTTTTTATCGTATTTTTATTTTTATTCTTATTTTTATTCTTATTTTTCATCTTATTTTTATACTTATTTTTTATCTTATTTTTTTACTTATTTTTTATTTTAATTTTCATCTTATTTTTTGTCTTATTTTTATTCTTATTTTTTATCCTATTTTTATTCTTATTTTTATTCTTATTTTTTATCTTATTTTTTATCTGATTTTTATACTTATTTTTTTTATCTTATTTCTTATCTTATTTTTCATCTTATTTTTATACTTTTTTTCATCTTATTTATCATCTTATTTTTCATCTTTTTTTTTTATCCTATGTTTTATCTTATTTTATTCCTATTTTTATACTTATTTTTCATCTTATTTTTATACTTATTTTTTATCTTAATTTTATTCTTATTTTTATTCTTTTTTTTCATCTTATTTTTCATCTTATTTTTATACTTATTTTTTATCTTATTTTTATACTTATTTTTTATCTTAATTTTAATCCTATTTTTTGTCTTATTTTTTCACTTGTTTTTCATTTTATTTTTATTCTTATTTTTTATCGTATTTTTATTTTTATTTTTATTCTTATTTTTATTCTTTTTTTTCATCTTATTTTTATAGCTATTTTTTATATTAATTTTCATCTTAATTTTCATCTTATTTTTATTCTTATTTTTTTTCTTCTTTTTCATCTTATTTTTATACTTATTTTTCATCTTTTTTTATTCTTATTTTTATTCTTATTTGTCATTTTATTTTTTATCTTATTGTTATACTTATTTTTTCTCTTATTTTAATACTTATTTTTCATCCTTTTTTACATTTATTTTTATTCTTATATTTCATGTTATTTTTCTCTTATTTTTTCTCTTATTTTAATACTTATTTTTCATCTTATTTTATTCTTATTTTTATACTTATTTTTATTCTTATTTTTATTCTTTTTTTATACTTATTTTACATGTTTTTTTTCAACCTTTTTTTTCATCTTATTTTTATACTTTTTCAATCTTATTTTTCATTTTATTATTATGTTTATTTTTCATCTTATTTTTCATCTTATTTTTCATCTTATTTATATATTTATTTTACATCTTATTTCTATCTTATTTTTATTCTTATTTTTATACTTATTTTTCATCTTATTTTTCATTTTATTTTTATTCTTCTTTTTCATCTTATTTTTAATCTTATTTTTATACTTATTTTACACCTTTTTTTATTTTTATTCTTATTTTTCATCTTATTTTTTAATCTTATTTTTATACTTATTTTGCATCTTATTTTTCATCTTATTTTTTATCTTATTTTTTATTCTTATTTTTATACTTATTTTTATACTTATTTTTATACTTATTTTTTATCTTATTTTTATACATATTTTTCATCTTATTTTTATCTTATTTTTTATTCTTATTTTTAAACTTATTTTTCATCTTATTTTTATTCTTATTTTTTTTCTTATTTTTCATCTTATTTTTATAGTTATTTTTCATCTTTTTTTATTCTTATTTTTATTCTTATTTGTCATCTTATTTTTTATCTTATTGTTATACTTATTTTTCATCTTATTTTTATACTTTTTTAATCTTATTTTTCATCTTATTATTATGTTTATTTTTTCATCTTATTTTTCATCCTACTTTTATTCTTATTTATATATTTATTTTACATCTTATTTTTTATCTTATTTTTTATCTTATTTTTATTCTTATTTTTATACTTATTTTTCATCTTATTTTTATTCTTATTTTACATCTTTTTTTATTCTTATTTTTATTCTTTTTTTTATCTTATTTTTCATCTTATTTTTATACTTATTTTTTATCTTATTTTTATACTTATTTTTTATCTTAATTTTAATCCTATTTTTTGTCTTATTTTTTCACTTGTTTTTCATTTTATTTTTATTCTTATTTTTTATCGTATTTTTATTTTTATTTTTATTCTTATTTTTATTCTTTTTTTTCATCTTATTTTTATAGCTATTTTTTATATTAATTTTCATCTTAATTTTCATCTTATTTTTATTCTTATTTTTTTATCTTTTTTTTCATCTTATTATTATACTTATTTTTTCATCTTATTTTACATCTTATTTTTCATGTTATTTTTATACTTTTTTAATCCTATTTTTCATCTTATTATTATTCTTAGTTTTTATCTTTTTTTATCTTATTTTTTATTCTTATTTTTAAACTTATTTTTCATCTTATTTTTATTCTTATTTTTTTTCTTATTTTTCATCTTATTTTTATACTTATTTTTCATCTTTTTTTATTCTTGTTTTTATTCTTATTTTTCATCTTATTTTTATAGCTATTTTTTATATTAATTTTCATCTTAATTTTTGTCTTATTTTTATACCCTTTTTTCATCTTATTTTTTTATCTTATTTTTTATCTTATTTTTTTATCTTTTTTTTCATCTTATTATTATACTTATTTTTTCATCTTATTTTACATCTTATTTTTCATGTTATTTTTATACATTTTTAATCCTATTTTTCATCTTATTATTATGTTTATTTTTTCATCTGATTTTTCATCTTATTTTTATTCTTAGTTTTCATCTTATTTTTATACTTATTTTTTATTTTAATTTTCATTTTATTTTTTGTCTTATTTTTATTCTTATTTTTTATCGTATTTTTATTCTTATTTTTATTCTTATTTTTCATCTTAATTTTTTACTTATTTTTTATCTTATTTTTATTCTTATTTTTTATCGTATTTTTATTCTTATTTTTCATCTTATTTTTATACTTATTTTTCATCTTATTTTTCATCCTATTTTTTATCTTATTTTATTCCTATTTTGTACTTATTTTTCATCTTATTTGTTTTCTTATTTTTCATTTTATTTTTCATCTTATTTTTATACTTATTTTTTCATCTTATTTTTCATCTTATTTTTAATCTTTTTTTTATTCTTATTTTTCATCTTATTTTTATACTTATTTTTCATCTTAATTTTTATCTTATTTTTATATTTATTGTTCATCTTATTTTTATTCTTATTTTTATTCTTATTTTTCATCTTATTTTTATACTTTTTTAATCTTATTTTTCATCTTATTATTATGTTTATTTTTTCATCTTATTTTTCATCTTACTTTTATTCTTATTTATATACTTATTTTACATCTTTTTTTATTCTTATTTTTATTCTTATTTTTAAACTTATTTTTCATCTTATTTTTATACTTATTTTTTATCTTATTTTTCATCCTATTTTTTATCTTATTTTATTCCTATTTTGTACTTATTTTTCATCTTATTTGTTTTCTTATTTTTCATTTTATTTTTCATCTTATTTTTATACTTATTTTTTCATCTTATTTTTTATCTTATTTTTCATCTTATTTTTAATCTTTTTTTTATTCTTATTTTTCATCTTATTTTTATACTTATTTTTCATCTTAATTTTTATCTTATTTTTATATTTATTGTTCATCTTATTTTTATTCTTATTTTTATTCTTATTTTTCATCTTATTTTTATACTTTTTTAATCTTATTTTTCATCTTATTATTATGTTTATTTTTTCATCTTATTTTTCATCTTACTTTTATTCTTATTTATAAACTTATTTTACATCTTTTTTTATTCTTATTTTTATTCTTATTTGTCATCTTATTTTTTATCTTATTGTTATACTTATTTTTTATCTTATTTTAATACTTATTTTTCATCTTATTTTTATACTTTTTTAATCTTATTTTTTATCTTATTATTATGTTTATTTTTTCATCTTATTTTTCATCCTACTTTTATTCTTATTTATATATTTATTTTACATCTTATTTTTTATCTTATTTTTTATCTTATTTTTATTCTTATTTTTATACTTATTTTTCATCTTATTTTTCATCTTATTTTTATTCTTATTTTACATCTTTTTTTATTCTTATTTTTATTCTTATTTTTCATCTTATTTTTTATCTTATTTTTATACTTATTTTGCATCCTATTTTTCATCTTATTTTTTATCTTATTTTTTATTCTTATTTTTAAACTTATTTTTCATCTTATTTTTATTCTTATTTTTTTTCTTCTTTTTCATCTTATTTTTATACTTATTTTTCATCTTTTTTTATTCTTATTTTTATTCTTATTTGTCATTTTATTTTTTATCTTATTGTTATACTTATTTTTTATCTTATTTTAATACTTATTTTTCATCCTTTTTTACATTTATTTTTATTCTTATATTTCATGTTATTTTTCTCTTATTTTTTATCTTATTTTAATACTTATTTTTCATCTTATTTTATTCTTATTTTTATACTTATTTTTATTCTTATTTTTATACTTATTTTTATTCTTATTTTTATACTTTTTCAATCTTATTTTTCATTTTATTATTATGTTTATTTTTCATCTTATTTTTCATCTTATTTATATATTTATTTTACATCTTATTTCTATCTTATTTTTATTCTTATTTTTATACTTATTTTTCATCTTATTTTTCATTTTATTTTTATTCTTCTTTTTCATCTTATTTTTCATCTTATTTTTTATCTTATTTTTTATTCTTATTTTTATTCTTATTTTTCATCTTATTTTTATACTTATTTTTTATCCTATTTTTTATCTTTTTTTATTCCTATTTTTATACTTATTTTTCATCTTATTTGTTTTCTTATTTTTTATCTTATTTTTCATTTTATTTTTTATCTTATTTTTATACTTATTTTTTCATCTTTTTTTTATCTTATTTTTATACTTATTTTTCATCTTAATTTTTATCCTTTTTTTTATCTTATTTTTATATTTATTGTTCATCTTATTTTTATTCTTATTTTTTATCATATATTTATTATTATTATTCTTATTTTTTATCCTAAGTTTTATACTTATTTTTTATCTTATTTTTCATCTTATTTTTTATCTTATTTTTTATCTTAATTTTATTCTTTTTTTTCATCTTATTTTTCATCTTATTTTTATACTTATTTTTCATCTTATTTTTTTATTTTAATTTTATTCTTATTTTTAATCTTATTTTTATACTTATTTTTTATCTTATTTTTCATCTTATTTTTATACTTATTTTTTATCTTAATTTTAATCTTATTTTTCATCTTATTTTTATACTTATTTTTTATTCTTATTTTTTATCGTAATTTTATTTTTATTTTTATTCTTATTTTTATTCTTATTTTTCATCTTATTTTTATTCTTATTTTTATACTTATTTTTATTATTATTATTATTCTTATTTTTATTCTTATTTTATATGTAATTTTTTGTCTTATTTTTTATCTTATTTGTCATCTTATTTTTTATCTTATATTTATACTTATTTTTCATTCTTTTTTATACTTATTTTTCATCTTAATTTTCATCTTATTTTTATTCTTTTTTTTATACTTATTTTACATGTTTTTTTTTATCCTATTTTTCATCTTATTTTTATACTTTTTCAATCTTATTTTGCATCTTATTATTATGTTTATTTTTCATCTTATTTTTCATCTTATTTTTATACTTATTTTTTATCTTATTTTTATTCTTATTTTTATTCTTATTTTTCATCTTATTTTTATAGCTATTTTTTTTATATTAATTTTCATCTTAATTTTTGTCTTATTTTTATAACCTTTTTTCATCTTATTTTTTTATCTTATTTTTCATCTTATTTTTATTCTTATTTTTTTATCTTTTTTTTTCATCTTATTATTATACTTATTTTTTCATTTTATTTTTCATGTTATTTTTATACTTTTTTAATCCTATTTTTCATCCTTTTATTATGTTTATTTTTTCATCTGATTTTTCATCTTATTTTTATTCTTAGTTTTCATCTTTTTTTATTCTTATTTTTATTCTTATTTGTCATCTTATTTTTTATCTTATTTTTATATTTATTTTTTATCTTATTTTTATTCTTATTTTTCATCTTATTTTTATACTTATTTTTTCTCTTAATTTTAATCTTATTTTTTGTCTTGTTTTTATTCTTACTTTTTATCGTATTTTTATTCTTATTTTTCATCTAATTTTTATACTTATTTTTCATCTTATTTTTCATCCTATTTTTTATCTTATTTTATTCCTATTTTGTACTTATTTTTCATCTTATTTGTTTTCTTATTTTTTATCTTATTTTTCATTTTATTTTTCATCTTATTTTTATACTTATTTTTTTATCTTATTTTTTATCTTATTTTTTATCTTATTTTTCATCTTATTTTTAATCTTTTTTTTATTCTTATTTTTCATCTTATTTTTATACTTATTTTTCATCCTATTTTTTATCTTATTTTATTCCTATTTTGTACTTATTTTTCATCTTATTTGTTTTATTATTTTTTATCTTATTTTTCATTTTATTTTTCATCTTATTTTTAATCTTTTTTTTATTCTTATTTTTCATCTTATTTTTATACTTATTTTTTATCTTAATTTTTATCTTATTTTTATATTTATTGTTCATTTTATTTTTATTCTTTTTTTATCGTGTTTTTATTATTATTATTCTTATTTTTATACTTATTTTTTATCTTATTTTTATACTTATTTTTTATTTTAATTTTCATCTTCTTTTTTGTCTTATTTTTCATCTTATTTTTATTCTTATTTTTTATCCTATTTTTATTCTTATTTTTATTCTTATTTTTTATCTTATTTTTTATCTGATTTTTATACTTATTTTTTATCTTATTTCTTATCTTATTTTTTATCTTATTTTTATACTTATTTTTCATCTTAATTTTTATCTTATTTTTATATTTATTGTTCATCTTATTTTTATTCTTTTTTATCGTGTTTTTAATATTATTATTCTTATTTTTATTCTTATTTTTTATCGTATTTTTATTCTTATTTTTCATCTTATTTTTAATCTTATTTTTATTCTTCTTTTTCATCTTATTTTTAATCTTATTTTTATACTTATTTTACACCTTTTTTTATTTTTATTTTTCATCTTATTTTTATTCTTATTTTTATACTTATTTTTCATCTTATTTTTCATCTTACTTTTTGTCTTATTTTTCATCTTAATTTTATTCTTATTTTTATTCTTATTTTTCATCTTATTTTTATACTTATTTTTTATCCTATTTTTTATCTTTTTTTATTCCTATTTTTATACTTATTTTTCATCTTATTTGTTTACTTATTTTTTATCTTAATTTTAATCTTATTTTTTGTCTTATTTTTATACTTATTTTTTATTTTATTTTTATTCTTATTTTTTATCGTATTTTTATTTTTATTTTTATTCTTATTTTTATTCTTATTTTTCATCTTATTTTTATTCTTATTTTTATACTTATTTTTATTCTTATTTTTATTCTTTTTTTATACTTATTTTATATGTTTTTTTTCAACCTTTTTTTTCATCTTATTTTTATACTTTTTCAATCTTATTTTTCATTTTATTATTATGTTTATTTTTCATCTTATTTTTCATCTTATTTTTCATCTTATTTATATATTTATTTTACATCTTATTTCTATCTTATTTTTATTCTTATTTTTATACTTATTTTTCATCTTATTTTTCATTTTATTTTTATTCTTATTTTTATACTTATTTTGCATCTTATTTTTCATCTTATTTTTTATCTTATTTTTTATTCTTATTTTTATACTTATTTTTATACTTATTTTTATTCTTATTTTTATTCTTATTTTTATACTTATTTTTTATCTTATTTTTATACTTATTTTTTATCTTATTTTTCATCTTACTTTTTGTCTTATTTTTCATCTTAATTTTATTCTTATTTTTATTCTTATTTTTCATCCTTTTTTTATACTTATTTTTTATCCTATTTTTTATCTTTTTTTATTCCTATTTTTATACCTATTTTTCATCTTTTTTGTTTTCTTATTTTTTATCTTATTTTTCATTTTATTTTTTATCTTATTTTTATACTTATTTTTTCATCTTATTTTTTATCTTATTTTTTATCTTATTTTTCATCTTATTTTTATACTAATTTTTCATCTTTTTTTTTCATCTTATTTTTATACTTATTTTTCATCTTAATTTTTATCTTTTTTTTTAATCTTATTTTTATATTTATTGTTCATCTTATTTTTATTCTTATTTTTTATCGTATTTTTATTATTATTATTATTATTTTTTATCTTAATTTTTATACTTATTTTTTATCTTATTTTTCATCTTATTTTTTATCTTATTTTTTATCTTAATTTTATTCTTTTTTTTCATCTTATTTTTCATCTTATTTTTATACTTATTTTTCATCTTATTTTTTTATTTTAATTTTATTCTTATTTTTCATCTTATTTTTATACTTATTTTTTATCTTATTTTTCATCTTATTTTTATACTTATTTTTTATCTTAATTTTAATCTTATTTTTTGTCTTATTTTTATACTTATTTTTTATTTTATTTTTATTCTTATTTTTTATCGTAATTTTATTTTTATTTTTATTCTTATTTTTATTCTTATTTGTCATCTTATTTTTTATCTTATTGTTATACTTATTTTTTATCTTATTTTAATACTTATTTTTCATCTTATTTTTATACTTTTTTAATCTTATTTTTCATCTTATTATTATGTTTATTTTTTCATCTTATTTTTCATCCTACTTTTATTCTTATTTATATATTTATTTTACATCTTATTTTTTATCTTATTTTTTATCTTATTTTTATTCTCCTATTTTTATACTTATTTTTCATCTTATTTTTCATCTTATTTTTATTCTTATTTTACATCTTTTTTTATTCTTATTTTTATTCTTCTTTTTCATCTTATTTTTATACTTATTTTTCATCTTTTTTTATTCTTATTTTTATTCTTATTTGTCATTTTATTTTTTATCTTATTGTTATACTTATTTTTTATCTTATTTTAATACTTATTTTTCATCCTTTTTTACATTTATTTTTATTCTTATATTTCATGTTATTTTTCTCTTATTTTTTATCTTATTTAAATACTTATTTTTCATCTTATTTTATTCTTATTTTTATACTTATTTTTATTCTTATTTTTATTCTTTTTTTATACTTATTTTACATGTTTTTTTTTATCCTATTTTTCATCTTATTTTTATACTTTTTCAATCTTATTTTTCATCTTATTATTATGTTAATTTTTCATCTTTTTTTTCATCTTATTTTTATACTTATTTTCATCTTTTTTTATCTTATTTTTTATTCTTATTTTTAAACTTATTTTTCATCTTATTTTTATTCTTATTTTTTTTCTTATTTTTCATCTTATTTTTATACTTATTTTTCATCTTTTTTTATTCTTATTTTTATTCTTATTTGTCATCTTATTTTTTATCTTATTGTTATACTTATTTTTTATCTTATTTTAATACTTATTTTTCATCTTATTTTTATACTTTTTTAATCTTATTTTTCATCTTATTATTATGTTTATTTTTTCATCTTATTTTTCATCCTACTTTTATTCTTATTTATATATTTATTTTACATCTTATTTTTTATCTTATTTTTTATCTTATTTTTATTCTTATTTTTATACTTATTTTTCATCTTATTTTTATTCTTATTTTACATCTTTTTTTATTCTTATTTTTATTCTTTTTTTTCATCTTATTTTTCATCTTATTTTTATACTTATTTTTTATCTTATTTTTATACTTATTTTTTATCTTAATTTTAATCCTATTTTTTGTCTTATTTTTTCACTTGTTTTTCATTTTATTTTTATTCTTATTTTTTATCGTATTTTTATTTTTATTTTTATTCTTATTTTTATTCTTTTTTTTCATCTTATTTTTATAGCTATTTTTTATATTAATTTTCATCTTAATTTTCATCTTATTTTTATTCTTATTTTTTTATCTTTTTTTTCATCTTATTATTATACTTATTTTTTCATCTTATTTTACATCTTATTTTTCATGTTATTTTTATACTTTTTTAATCCTATTTTTCATCTTATTATTATTCTTAGTTTTTATCTTTTTTTATCTTATTTTTTATTCTTATTTTTAAACTTATTTTTCATCTTATTTTTATTCTTATTTTTTTTCTTATTTTTCATCTTATTTTTATACTTATTTTTCATCTTTTTTTATTCTTATTTTTATTCTTATTTTTCATCATATTTTTATAGCTATTTTTTATATTAATTTTCATCTTAATTTTTGTCTTATTTTTATACCCTTTTTTAATCTTATTTTTTTATCTTATTTTTTATCTTATTTTTTTATCTTTTTTTTCATCTTATTATTATACTTATTTTTTCATCTTATTTTACATCTTATTTTTCATGTTATTTTTATACTTTTTTAATCCTATTTTTCATCTTATTATTATGTTTATTTTTTCATCTGATTTTTCATCTTATTTTTATTCTTAGTTTTCATCTTTTTTTATTCTTATTTTTATTCTTATTTTTCATCTTATTTTTATACTTATTTTTTATTTTAATTTTCAATTTATTTTTTGTCTTATTTTTATTCTTATTTTTTATCGTATTTTTATTCTTATTTTTATTCTTATTTTTCATCTTAATTTTTTACTTATTTTTTATCTTATTTTTATTCTTATTTTTTATCGTATTTTTATTCTTATTTTTCATCTTATTTTTATACTTATTTTTCATCTTATTTTTCATCCTATTTTTTATCTTATTTTATTCCTATTTTGTACTTATTTTTCATCTTATTTGTTTTCTTATTTTTCATATTATTTTTCATCTTATTTTTATACTTATTTTTTCATCTTATTTTTTATCTTATTTTTCATCTTATTTTTAATCTTTTTTTTATTCTTATTTTTCATCTTATTTTTATACGTATTTTTTATCTTAATTTTTATCTTATTTTTATATTTATTGTTCATCTTATTTTTATTCTTATTTTTATTCTTATTTTTCATCTTATTTTTATACTTTTTTAATCTTATTTTTCATCTTATTATTATGTTTATTTTTTCATCTTATTTTTCATCTTACTTTTATTCTTATTTATATACTTATTTTACATCTTTTTTTATTCTTATTTTTATTTTTATTTTTAAACTTATTTTTCATCTTATTTTTATACTTATTTTTTATCTTATTTTTCATCCTATTTTTTATCTTATTTTATTCCTATTTTGTACTTATTTTTCATCTTATTTGTTTTCTTATTTTTCATTTTATTTTTCATCTTATTTTTATACTTATTTTTTCATCTTATTTTTTATCTTATTTTTCATCTTATTTTTAATCTTTTTTTTATTCTTATTTTTCATCTTATTTTTATACTTATTTTTCATCTTAATTTTTATCTTATTTTTATATTTATTGTTCATCTTATTTTTATTCTTATTTTTATTCTTATTTGTCATCTTATTTTTTATCTTATTGTTATACTTATTTTTTATCTTATTTTAATACTTATTTTTCATCTTATTTTTATACTTTTTTAATCTTATTTTTTATCTTATTATTATGTTTATTTTTTCATCTTATTTTTCATCCTACTTTTATTCTTATTTATATATTTATTTTACATCTTATTTTTTATCTTATTTTTTATCTTATTTTTATTCTTATTTTTATACTTATTTTTCATCTTATTTTTCATCTTATTTTTATTCTTATTTTACATCTTTTTTTATTCTTATTTTTATTCTTATTTTTCATCTTATTTTTTATCTTATTTTTATAATTATTTTGCATCCTATTTTTCATCTTATTTTTTATCTTATTTTTTATTCTTATTTTTAAACTTATTTTTCATCTTATTTTTATTCTTATTTTTTTTCTTCTTTTTCATCTTATTTTTATACTTATTTTTCATCTTTTTTTATTCTTATTTTTATTCTTATTTGTCATTTTATTTTTTATCTTATTGTTATACTTATTTTTTATCTTATTTTAATACTTATTTTTCATCCTTTTTTACATTTATTTTTATTCTTATATTTCATGTTATTTTTCTCTTATTTTTTATCTTATTTTAATACTTATTTTTCATCTTATTTTATTCTTATTTTTATACTTATTTTTATTCTTATTTTTATACTTTTTCAATCTTATTTTTCATTTTATTATTATGTTTATTTTTCATCTTATTTTTCATCTTATTTTTCATCTTATTTATATATTTATTTTACATCTTATTTCTATCTTATTTTTATTCTTATTTTTATACTTATTTTTCATCTTATTTTTCATTTTATTTTTATTCTTCTTTTTCATCTTATTTTTAATCTTATTTTTATACTTATTTTACACCTTTTTTTATTTTTATTTTTATTCTTATTTTTCATCTTATTTTTTATCTTATTTTTATACTTATTTTGCATCTTATTTTTCATCTTATTTTTTATCTTATTTTTTATTCTTATTTTTATACTTATTTTTATACTTATTTTTATACTTATTTTTTATCTTATTTTTATACATATTTTTCATCTTATTTTTTATCTTATTTTTTATTCTTATTTTTATTCTTATTTTTCATCTTATTTTTATACTTATTTTTTATCCTATTTTTTATCTTTTTTTATTCCTATTTTTATACTTATTTTTTATCTTATTTGTTTTCTTATTTTTTATCTTATTTTTCATTTTATTTTTTATCTTATTTTTATACTTATTTTTTCATCTTTTTTTTTATCTTATTTTTATACTTATTTTTCATCTTAATTTTTATCCTTTTTTTTATCTTATTTTTATATTTATTGTTCATCTTATTTTTATTCTTATTTTTTATCATATATTTATTATTATTATTCTTATTTTTTATCCTAAGTTTTATACTTATTTTTTATCTTATTTTTCATCTTATTTTTTATCTTATTTTTTATCTTAATTTTATTCTTTTTTTTCATCTTATTTTTCATCTTATTTTTATACTTATTTTTCATCTTATTTTTTTATTTTAATTTTATTCTTATTTTTCATCTTATTTTTATACTTATTTTTTATCTTATTTTTCATCTTATTTTTATACTTATTTTTTATCTTAATTTTAATCTTATTTTTCATCTTATTTTTATACTTATTTTTTATCTTATTTTTCATCTTATTTTTATTCTTATTTTTTATCGTAATTTTATTTTTATTTTTATTCTTATTTTTATTCTTATTTTTCATCTTATTTTTATTCTTATTTTTATACTTATTTTTATTCTTATTATTATTCTTATTTTTATTCTTATTTTATATGTAATTTTTTGTCTTATTTTTTATCTTATTTTTCATCTTATTTTTTATCTTATATTTATACTTATTTTTCATCCTTTTTTATACTTATTTTTCATCTTAATTTTCATCTTATTTTTATTCTTTTTTTTATACTTATTTTACATGTTTTTTTTTATCCTATTTTTCATCTTATTTTTATACTTTTTCAATCTTATTTTTCATCTTATTATTATGTTTATTTTTCATCTTATTTTTCATCTTATTTTTATACTTATTTTTTATCTTATTTTTATTCTTATTTTTATACTTATTTTTTATCTTTTTTTCATCTTATTTTTATAATTATTTTTCATCTTAATTTTTATCTTATTTTTTTATCTTATTTTTATATTTATTGTTCATCTTATTTTTATTCTTATTTTTTATCGTATTTTTCATCTTATTTTTTATCTTAATTTTATTCTTATTTTTCATCTTATTTTTATACTTATTTTTTATCTTAATTTTAATCCTATTTTTTGTCTTATTTTTATACTTATTTTTCATTTTATTTTTATTCTTATTTTTTATCGTATTTTTATTTTTATTCTTATTTTTATTCTTATTTTTCATCTTATTTTTATAGCTATTTTTTTTATATTAATTTTCATCTTAATTTTTGTCTTATTTTTATAACCTTTTTTCATCTTATTTTTTTATCTTATTTTTCATCTTATTTTTATTCTTATTTTTTTATCTTTTTTTTTCATCTTATTATTATACTTATTTTTTCATCTTATTTTTCATGTTATTTTTATACTTTTTTAATCCTATTTTTCATCCTTTTATTATGTTTATTTTTTCATCTGATTTTTCATCTTATTTTTATTCTTAGTTTTCATCTTTTTTTATTCTTATTTTTATTCTTATTTGTCATCTTATTTTTTATCTTATTTTTATATTTATTTTTTATCTTATTTTTATTCTTATTTTTCATCTTATTTTTATACTTATTTTTTCTCTTAATTTTAATCTTATTTTTTGTCTTATTTTTATTCTTACTTTTTATCGTATTTTTATTCTTATTTTTCATCTAATTTTTATACTTATTTTTCATCTTATTTTTCATCCTATTTTTTATCTTATTTTATTCCTATTTTGTACTTATTTTTCATCTTATTTGTTTTCTTATTTTTTATCTTATTTTTCATTTTATTTTTCATCTTATTTTTATACTTATTTTTTTATCTTATTTTTTATCTTATTTTTTATCTTATTTTTCATCTTATTTTTAATCTTTTTTTTATTCTTATTTTTCATCTTATTTTTATACTTATTTTTCATCTTAATTTTTAACTTATTTTTATATTTATTGTTCATCTTATTTTTATTCTTTTTTTATCGTGTTTTTATTATTATTATTCTTATTTTTATACTTATTTTTTATCTTATTTTTATACTTATTTTTTATTTTAATTTTCATCTTATTTTTTGTCTTATTTTTCATCTTATTTTTATTCTTATTTTTTATCCTATTTTTATTCTTATTTTTATTCTCATTTTTTATCTTATTTTTTATCTGATTTTTATACTTATTTTTTATCTTATTTCTTATCTTATTTTTCATCTTATTTTTATACTTATTTTTCATCTTAATTTTTATCTTATTTTTATACTTATTTTGCATCCTATTTTTCATCTTATTTTTTATCTTATTTTTTTTTCTTATTTTTAAACTTATTTTTCATCTTATTTTTATTCTTATTTTTTTTCTTCTTTTTCATCTTATTTTTATACTTATTTTTCATCCTATTTTTTATCTTATTTTATTCCTATTTTGTACTTATTTTTCATCTTATTTGTTTTATTATTTTTTATCTTATTTTTCATTTTATTTTTCATCTTATTTTTAATCTTTTTTTTATTCTTATTTTTCATCTTATTTTTATACTTATTTTTCATCTTAATTTTTATCTTATTTTTATATTTATTGTTCATTTTATTTTTATTCTTTTTTTATCGTGTTTTTATTATTATTATTCTTATTTTTATACTTATTTTTTATCTTATTTTTATACTTATTTTTTATTTTAATTTTCATCTTCTTTTTTGTCTTATTTTTCATATTATTTTTATTCTTATTTTTTATCCTATTTTTATTCTTATTTTTATTCTTATTTTTTATCTTATTTTTTATCTGATTTTTATACTTATTTTTTATCTTATTTCTTATCTTATTTTTTATCTTATTTTTATACTTATTTTTCATCTTAATTTTTATCTTATTTTTATATTTATTGTTCATCTTATTTTTATTCTTTTTTATCGTGTTTTTAATATTATTATTCTTATTTTTATTCTTATTTTTTATCGTATTTTTATTCTTATTTTTCATCTTATTTTTAATCTTATTTTTATTCTTATTTTTATACTTATTTTTATTCTTATTTTTATTCTTTTTTTATACTTATTTTACATGTTTTTTTTCAACCTTTTTTTTCATCTTATTTTTATACTTTTTCAATCTTATTTTTCATTTTATTATTATGTTTATTTTTCATCTTATTTTTCATCTTATTTTTCATCTTATTTATATATTTATTTTACATCTTATTTCTATCTTATTTTTATTCTTATTTTTATACTTATTTTTCATCTTATTTTTCATTTTATTTTTATTCTTATTTTTATACTTATTTTGCATCTTATTTTTCATCTTATTTTTTATCTTATTTTTTATTCTTATTTTTATACTTATTTTTATACTTATTTTTATTCTTATTTTTATTCTTATTTTTATACTTATTTTTTATCTTATTTTTATACTTATTTTTTATCTTATTTTTCATCTTACTTTTTGTCTTATTTTTCATCTTAATTTTATTCTTATTTTTATTCTTATTTTTCATCCTTTTTTTATACTTATTTTTTATCCTATTTTTTATCTTTTTTTATTCCTATTTTTATACCTATTTTTCATCTTTTTTGTTTTCTTATTTTTTATCTTATTTTTCATTTTATTTTTTATCTTATTTTTATACTTATTTTTTCATCTTATTTTTTATCTTATTTTTTATCTTATTTTTCATCTTATTTTTATACTAATTTTTCATCTTTTTTTTTCATCTTATTTTTATACTTATTTTTCATCTTAATTTTTATCTTTTTTTTTAATCTTATTTTTATATTTATTGTTCATCTTATTTTTATTCTTATTTTTTATCGTATTTTTATTATTATTATTATTATTTTTTATCTTAATTTTTATACTTATTTTTTATCTTATTTTTCATCTTATTTTTTATCTTATTTTTTATCTTAATTTTATTCTTTTTTTTCATCTTATTTTTCATCTTATTTTTATACTTATTTTTCATCTTATTTTTTTATTTTAATTTTATTCTTATTTTTCATCTTATTTTTATACTTATTTTTTATCTTATTTTTCATCTTATTTTTATACTTATTTTTTATCTTAATTTTAATCTTATTTTTTGTCTTATTTTTATACTTATTTTTTATTTTATTTTTATTCTTATTTTTTATCGTAATTTTATTTTTATTTTTATTCTTATTTTTATTCTTATTTGTCATCTTATTTTTTATCTTATTGTTATACTTATTTTTTATCTTATTTTAATACTTATTTTTCATCTTATTTTTATACTTTTTTAATCTTATTTTTCATCTTATTATTATGTTTATTTTTTCATCTTATTTTTCATCCTACTTTTATTCTTATTTATATATTTATTTTACATCTTATTTTTTATCTTATTTTTTATCTTATTTTTATTCTCCTATTTTTATACTTATTTTTCATCTTATTTTTCATCTTATTTTTATACTTATTTTTCATCTTTTTTTATTCTTATTTTTATTCTTATTTGTCATTTTATTTTTTATCTTATTGTTATACTTATTTTTTATCTTATTTTAATACTTATTTTTCATCCTTTTTTACATTTATTTTTATTCTTATATTTCATGTTATTTTTCTCTTATTTTTTATCTTATTTAAATACTTATTTTTCATCTTATTTTATTCTTATTTTTATACTTATTTTTATTCTTATTTTTATTCTTTTTTTATACTTATTTTACATGGTTTTTTTCAACCTTTTTTTTCATCTTATTTTTATACTTTTTCAATCTTATTTTTCATTTTATTATTATGTTTATTTTTCATCTTATTTTTCATCTTATTTTTCATCTTATTTATATATTTATTTTACATCTTATTTCTATCTTATTTTTATTCTTATTTTTATACTTATTTTTCATCTTATTTTTCATTTTATTTTTATTCTTCTTTTTCATCTTATTTTTAATCGTATTTTTATACTTATTTTACACCTTTTTTTATTTTTATTTTTATTCTTATTTTTCATCTTATTTTTTATCTTATTTTTATACTTATTTTGCATCTTATTTTTCATCTTATTTTTTATCTTATTTTTTATTCTTATTTTTATACTTATTTTTATACTTATTTTTATACTTATTTTTTATCTTATTTTTATACTTATTTTTCATCTTATTTTTTATCTTAATTTTATTCTTATTTTTATTCTTATTTTTCATCTTATTTTTATACTTATTTTTTATCCTATTTTTTATCTTTTTTATTCCTTTTTTTATACTTATTTTTCATCTTATTTGTTTTCTTATTTTTTATCTTATTTTTCATTTTATTTTTTATCTTATTTTTATACTTATTTTTTCATCTTATTTTTTATCTTATTTTTTATCTTATTTTTCATCTTATTTTTATACTAATTTTTCATCTTTTTTTTTCATCTTATTTTTATACTTATTTTTCATCTTAATTTTTATCTTTTTTTTATATTTATTGTTCATCTTATTTTTATTCTTATTTTTTATCGTATTTTTATTATTATTATTCTTATTTTTTATCTTAATTTTTATACTTATTTTTTATCTTATTTTTCATCTTATTTTTTATCTTAATTTAATTCTTTTTTTCATCTTATTTTTATACTTATTTTTCATCTTATTCTTTTATTTTAATTTTATTCTTATTTTTCATCTTATTTTTATACTTATTTTTTATCTTATTTTTCATCTTATTTTTATACTTATTTTTTATCTTAATTTTAATCTTATTTTTTGTCTTATTTTTATACTTATTTTTTATTTTATTTTTATTCTTATTTTTTATCGTAATTTTATTTTTATTTTTATTCTTATTTTTATTCTTATTTTTCATTTTATTTTTATTCTTATTTTTATACTTATTTTTATACTTATTTTTATTCTTATTTTTATTCTTATTTTTATACTTATTTTTCATCTTTTTTTATTCTTATTTTTATTTTTATTTGTCATCTTATTTTTTATCTTATTTTTATACATATTTTTCATCTTATTTTTTATCTTATTTTTCATCTTATTTTTATACTTTTTTAATCTTATTTTTCATCTTACTTTTATTCTTATTTATATACTTATTTTACATCTTTTTTTATTCTTATTTTTATTCTTATTTTTCATCTTATTTTTTATCTTATTTTTATACTTATTTTTCCATCTTATTTTTCATCTTATTTTTTATCTTATTTTTATTCTTATTTTTAAACTTATTTTTCATCTTATTTTTATTCTTATTTTTTTTCTTATTTTTCATCTTATTTTTAAACTTATTTTTCATCTTATTTTTATTCTTATTTTTTTTCTTATTTTTCATCTTATTTTTATACTTATTTTTCATCTTTTTTTATTCTTATTTTTATTCTTATTTGTCATCTTATTTTTAAACTTATTTTTCATCTTATTTTTATTCTTATTTTTTTTCTTATTTTTCATCTTATTTTTATACTTATTTTTCATCTTTTTTTATTCTTATTTTTATTCTTATTTGTCATCTTATTTTTTATCTTATTGTTATACTTATTTTTTATCTTATTTTAATACTTATTTTTCATCTTATTTTTCATCTTATTTTTATACTTATTTTTTATCGTATTTTTATTCTTATTTTTATTCTTATTTTTTATCTTATTTTTTATCTGATTTTTATACTTATTTTTCATCTTATTTTTATACTTATTTTTCATCTTATTTTTATACTTATTTTTATACTTATTTTTTATCTTATTTTTATACTTATTTTTCATCTTATTTTTTTATCTTATTATTTATCTTATTTTTCATCTTATTTTTCATCTTATTTTTATTCTTATTTTTGTTCTTATTTTTTATCATATTTTTATTTTTATTTTTATTCTTATTTTTATTCTTATTTATCATCTTATTTTTCATCTTATTTTTCATCTTATTTTTATACTTATTTTTCATCTTATTTTTCATCTTATTTATATATTTATTTTACATCTTATTTCTATCTTATTTTTATTCTTATTTTTATACTTATTTTTCATCTTATTTTTCATTTTATTTTTATTCTTCTTTTTCATCTTATTTTTAATCTTATTTTTATACTTATTTTACACCTTTTTTTATTTTTATTTTTATTCTTATTTTTCATCTTATTTTTTATCTTATTTTTATACTTATTTTGCATCTTATTTTTCATCTTATTTTTTATCTTATTTTTTATCTTATTTTTATACTTATTTTTCATCTTATTTTTTATCTTAATTTTATTCTTATTTTTATTCTTATTTTTCATCTTATTTTTATACTTATTTTTTATCCTATTTTTTATCTTTTTTATTCCTATTTTTATACTTATTTTTCATCTTATTTGTTTTCTTATTTTTTATCTTATTTTTCATTTTATTTTTTATCTTGTTTTTATACTTATTTTTTATCTTATTTTTCATCTTATTTTTATACTAATTTTTCATCTTTTTTTTTCATCTTATTTTTATACTTATTTTTCATCTTAATTTTTATCTTTTTTTTTATCTTATTTTTATATTTATTGTTCATCTTATTTTATTCTTATTTGTATACTTATTTTTATTCTTATTTTTATACTTATTTTTTATCTGATTTGTTTTCTTATTTTTTATCTTATTTTTTACCTTATTTTTCATCTTATTTTTATACTTATTTTTTATCTTTTTTTTATTCTTATTTTTATTCTTATTTGTTATCTTATTTTGATACTTATTTTGTATCTTATTTTAATACTTATTTTTCATCTTATTTTATTCTTATTTTTATACTTATTTTTATTCTTATTTTTATACTTATTTTACATCTTAATTTTTATCTTATTTTTTATCTTAATTTTATTCTTATTTTTATTCTTATTTTTCATCTTATTTTTTATCTTATATTTATACTTATTTTTCATCCTTTTTTATACTTATTTTTCATCTTAATTTTCATCTTATTTTTATTCTTTTTTATACTTATTTTACATGTTTTTTTTTATCCTATTTTTCATCTTATTTTTATACTTTTTCAATCTTATTTTTCATCTTATTATTATGTTTATTTTTCATCTTATTTTTCATCTTATTTTTATACTTATTTTTTATCTTATTTTTATTCTTATTTTTAATCTTATTTTTTATCTTATTTTTCATTTTATTTTTTATCTTATTTTTATACTTATTTTTTCATCTTATTTTTTATCTTATTTTTTATTCTTATTTTTATACTTAATTTGCATCTTATTTTTATTCTTATTTTTAAAATTATTTTTTGTCTTAGTTTTATACTTATTTTTTATCTTATTTTTATACTTATTTTTCATCTTATTTTTCATCTTATTTTTTATCTTATTTTTATTCTTATTTTTATACTTATTTTTCATATTATTTTTATTGTTATTTTTATACTTATTTTTCATCTTATTTTTATTCTTATTTTACATCTTTTTTTATTCTTATTTTTCATCTTATTTTTTAACTTATTTTTATACTTATTTTGCATCCTATTTTTCATCTTATTTTTTATCTTATTTTTTATTCTTATTTTTATTCTTATTTTTCATCTTATTTTTTATCTTATTTTTATACTTATTTTGCATCTTATTTTTCATCTTATTTTTCATCTTATTTTTATTCTTATTTTTCATCTTATTTTTATACTTTTTCAATCTTATTTTTCATTTTATTATTATGTTTATTTTTCATCTTATTTTTCATCTTATTTTTCATCTTATTTATATATTTATTTTACATCTTATTTCTATCTTATTTTTATTCTTATTTTTATACTTATTTTTCATTTTATTTTTATTCTTCTTTTTCATCTTATTTTTATTCTTATTTTTTATCGTATTTTTATTATTATTATTCTTATTTTTTATCTTAATTTTTATACTTATTTTTTATCTTATTTTTCATCTTATTTTTTATCTTATTTTTTATCTTAATTTAATTCTTTTTTTTCATCTTATTTTTTATCTTATTTTTATACTTATTTTTCATCTTATTTTTTTATTTTAATTTTATTCTTATTTTTCATCTTATTTTTATACTTATTTTTTATCTTATTTTTCATCTTATTTTTATACTTATTTTTTATCTTAATTTTAATCTTATTTTTTGTCTTATTTTTATACTTATTTTTTATTTTATTTTTATTCTTATTTTATATGTTTTTTTTCAACCTTTTTTTTCATCTTATTTTTATACTTTTTCAATCTTATTTTTCATTTTATTATTATGTTTATTTTTCATCTTATTTTTCATCTTATTTTTCATCTTATTTATATCTTTATTTTACATCTTATTTTTTATCTTATTTCTATCTTATTTTTATTCTTATTTTTATACTTATTTTTCATCTTATTTTTCATTTTATTTTTATTCTTCTTTTTCATCTTATTTTTAATCTTATTTTTATACTTATTTTACACCTTTTTTTATTTTTATTTTTATTCTTATTTTTCATCTTATTTTTTATCTTATTTTTATACTTATTTTTATACTTATTTTTTATCTTATTTTTTATTCTTATTTTTATACTTATTTTTATACTTATTTTTATTCTTATTTTTATTCTTATTTTTATACTTATTTTTCATCTTATTTTTCTTCTTACTTTTTGTCTTATTTTTCATCTTAATTTTATTCTTATTTTTAGTCTTATTTTTCATCTTATTTTTATACTTATTTTTTATCCTATTTTTTATCTTTTTTTATTCCTATTTTTATACTTATTTTTCATCTTATTTCTTTTCTTATTTTTTATCTTATTTTTCATTTTATTTTTTATCTTATTTTTATACTTATTTTTTCATCTTATTTTTTATCTTATTTTTTATCTTTTTTTTTATCTTATTTTTATATTTATTGTTCATCTTATTTTTATTCTTATTTTTCATCTTATTTTTATACTTATTTTTCATCTTAATTTTGATCTTATTTTTATATTTATTGTTCATCTTATTTTTATTCTTATTTTTATTCTTATTTTTTATCTGATTTTTATACTTCTTTTTTATCTTATTTCTTATCTTATTTTTCATCTTATTTTTATACTTTTTTTCATCTTATTTTTCATCTTATTTTTCATCCTATTTTTTATCTTATTTTATTCCTATTTTGTACTTATTTTTCATCTTATTTGTTTTCTTATTTTTCATTTTATTTTTCATCTTATTTTTATACTTATTTTTCATCTTATTTTTTATCTTATTTTTTATCTTATTTTTCATCTTATTTTTATACTTATTTTTTATCTTTTTTTCATCTTATTTTTATAATTATTTTTCATCTTAATTTTTATCTTATTTTTTTATCTTATTTTTATATTTATTGTTCATCTTATTTTTATTCTTATTTTTTATCATATTTTTATTATTATTATTCTTATTTTTTATCTCAATTTTTATACTTATTTTTTATCTTATTTTTCATCTTATTTTTTATCTTATTTTTTATCTTAATTTTATTCTTATTTTTCATCTTATTTTTATACTTATTTTTCATTTTATTTTTATTCTTATTTTTTATCGTATTTTTATTTTTATTCTTATTTTTATTCTTATTTTTCATCTTATTTTTATAGCTATTTTTTTTATATTAATTTTCATCTTAATTTTTGTCTTATTTTTATAACCTTTTTTCATCTTATTTTTTTTCTTATTTTTCATCTTATTTTTATACTTATTTTTCATCTTTTTTTATTCTTATTTTTATTCTTATTTGTCATCTTATTTTTTATCTTATTGTTATACTTATTTTTTATCTTATTTTAATACTTATTTTTCATCTTATTTTTATACTTTTTTAATCTTATTTTTCATCTTATTATTATGTTTATTTTTTCATCTTATTTTTCATCCTACTTTTATTCTTATTTATATATTTATTTTACATCTTATTTTTTATCTTATTTTTTATCTTATTTTTTATCTTATTTTTATTCTTATTTTTATACTTATTTTTCATCTTATTTTTATTCTTATTTTACATCTTTTTTTATTCTTATTTTTATTCTTATTTTTCATCTTATTTTTTATCTTATTTTTATACTTATTTTGCATCCTATTTTTCATCTTATTTTTTATCTTATTTTTTATTCTTATTTTTAAACTTATTTTTCATCTTATTTTTATTCTTATTTTTTTTCTTCTTTTTCATCTTATTTTTATACTTATTTTTCATCTTTTTTTATTCTTATTTTTATTCTTATTTCTCATCTTATTTTTTATCTTATTGTTATACTTATTTTTTATCTTATTTTAATACTTATTTTTTATCTTATTTTTCATCTTATTTTTATACTTATTTTTCATCCTTTTTTACATTTATTTTTATTCTTATTTTTCATCTTATTTTTCTCTTATTTTTTATCTTATTTTAATACTTATTTTTCATCTTATTTTTCATCTTATTTTTTATCTTATTTTTTATTCTTATTTTTATACTTATTTTTATACTTATTTTTATACTTATTTTTTATCTTATTTTTATACTTATTTTTCATCTTATTTTTTATCTTAATTTTATTCTTATTTTTATTCTTATTTTTCATCTTATTTTTATACTTATTTTTTATCCTATTTTTTATCTTTTTTATTCCTATTTTTATACTTATTTTTCATCTTATTTGTTTTCTTATTTTTTATCTTATTTTTCATTTTATTTTTTATCTTATTTTTATACTTATTTTTTCATCTTATTTTTTATCTTATTTTTTATCTTATTTTTCATCTTATTTTTATACTAATTTTTCATCTTTTTTTTTCATCTTATTTTTATACTTATTTTTCATCTTAATTTTTATCTTTTTTTTTTATCTTATTTTTATATTTATTGTTCATCTTATTTTTATTCTTATTTTTTATCGTATTTTTATTATTATTATTCTTATTTTTTATCTTAATTTAATTCTTTTTTTTCATCTTATTTTTCATCTTATTTTTATACTTATTTTTCATCTTATTTTCTTATTTTAATTTTATTCTTATTTTTCATCTTATTTTTATACTTATTTTTTATCTTATTTTTCATCTTATTTTTATACTTATTTTTTATCTTAATTTTAATGTTATTTTTTGTCTTATTTTTATACTTATTTTTTATTTTATTTTTATTCTTATTTTTTATCGTAATTTTATTTTTATTTTTATTCTTATTTTTATTCTTATTTTTATACTTATTTTTATTCTTATTTTAATTCTTATTTTTATACTTATTTTTTATCTGATTTGTTTTCTTATTTTTTATCTTATTGTTTTTCTTATTTTTCATCTTATTTTTATACTTATTTTTTATCTTATTTTTATACTTATTTTTCATCTTATTTTTATTCTTATCTTTATACTTATTTTTCATATTTTTTTTATACTTATTTTTATACTTATTTTTTATCTTATTTTTATACATATTTTTCATCTTATTTTTTATCTTATTTTTCATCTTATTTTTATACTTTTTTAATCTTATTTTTCATCTTATTATTATGGTTTTTTTTTCATCTTATTTTTCATCTTACTTTTATTCTTATTTATATACTTATTTTACATCTTTTTTTATTCTTATTTTTATTCTTATTTTTCATCTTATTTTTTATCTTATTTTTATACTTATTTTGCATCTTATTTTTCATCTTATTTTTTATCTTATTTTTATTCTTATTTTTAAACTTATTTTTCATCTTATTTTTATTCTTATTTTTTTTCTTATTTTTCATCTTATTTTTATACTTATTTTTCATCTTTTTTTATTCTTATTTTTATTCTTATTTATCATCTTATTTTTTATCTTATTGTTATACTTATTTTTTATCTTATTTTAATACTTATTTTTTATCGTATTTTTATTCTTATTTTTATTCTTATTTTTTATCTTATTTTTTATCTGATTTTTATACTTATTTTTCATCTTATTTTTCATCTTATTTTTATACTTATTTTTCATCTTATTTTTCAACTTATTTTTATACTTATTTTTTATCTTATTTTTATTCTTATTTTTCATCTTATTTTTTATCTTATTGTTATACTTATTTTTTATCTTATTTTTATACTTATTTTTTATCTTATTTTTATACTTATTTTTCATCTTATTTTTATTCTTATCTTTATACTTATTTTTCATCTTTTTTTTATACTTATTTTTATACTTATTTTTTATCTTATTTTTATACATATTTTTTATCTTATTTTTTATCTTATTTTTCATCTTACTTTTATACTTATTTTTAATCTTATTTTTCATCTTATTATTTTGGTTTTTTTTTCATCTTATTTTTCATCTTACTTTTATTCTTATTTATATACTTATTTTACATCTTTTTTTATTCTTATTTTTATTCTTATTTTTCATCTTATTTTTATAGCTATTTTTTTTATATTAATTTTCATCTTAATTTTTGTCTTATTTTTATAACCTTTTTTCATCTTATTTTTTTTCTTATTTTTCATCTTATTTTTATACTTATTTTTCATCTTTTTTTATTCTTATTTTTATTCTTATTTGTCATCTTATTTTTTATCTTATTGTTATACTTATTTTTTATCTTATTTTAATACTTATTTTTCATCTTATTTTTATACTTTTTTAATCTTATTTTTCATCTTATTATTATGTTTATTTTTTCATCTTATTTTTCATCCTACTTTTATTCTTATTTATATATTTATTTTACATCTTATTTTTTATCTTATTTTTTATCTTATTTTTTATCTTATTTTTATTCTTATTTTTATACTTATTTTTCATCTTATTTTTATTCTTATTTTACATCTTTTTTTATTCTTATTTTTATTCTTATTTTTCATCTTATTTTTTATCTTATTTTTATACTTATTTTGCATCCTATTTTTCATCTTATTTTTTATCTTATTTTTTATTCTTATTTTTAAACTTATTTTTCATCTTATTTTTATTCTTATTTTTTTTCTTCTTTTTCATCTTATTTTTATACTTATTTTTCATCTTTTTTTATTCTTATTTTTATTCTTATTTCTCATCTTATTTTTTATCTTATTGTTATACTTATTTTTTATCTTATTTTAATACTTATTTTTTATCTTATTTTTCATCTTATTTTTATACTTATTTTTCATCCTTTTTTACATTTATTTTTATTCTTATTTTTCATCTTATTTTTCTCTTATTTTTTATCTTATTTTAATACTTATTTTTCATCTTATTTTTCATCTTATTTTTTATCTTATTTTTTATTCTTATTTTTATACTTATTTTTATACTTATTTTTATACTTATTTTTTATCTTATTTTTATACTTATTTTTCATCTTATTTTTTATCTTAATTTTATTCTTATTTTTATTCTTATTTTTCATCTTATTTTTATACTTATTTTTTATCCTATTTTTTATCTTTTTTATTCCTATTTTTATACTTATTTTTCATCTTATTTGTTTTCTTATTTTTTATCTTATTTTTCATTTTATTTTTTATCTTATTTTTATACTTATTTTTTCATCTTATTTTTTATCTTATTTTTTATCTTATTTTTCATCTTATTTTTATACTAATTTTTCATCTTTTTTTTTCATCTTATTTTTATACTTATTTTTCATCTTAATTTTTATCTTTTTTTTTTATCTTATTTTTATATTTATTGTTCATCTTATTTTTATTCTTATTTTTTATCGTATTTTTATTATTATTATTCTTATTTTTTATCTTAATTTAATTCTTTTTTTTCATCTTATTTTTCATCTTATTTTTATACTTATTTTTCATCTTATTTTCTTATTTTAATTTTATTCTTATTTTTCATCTTATTTTTATACTTATTTTTTATCTTATTTTTCATCTTATTTTTATACTTATTTTTTATCTTAATTTTAATGTTATTTTTTGTCTTATTTTTATACTTATTTTTTATTTTATTTTTATTCTTATTTTTTATCGTAATTTTATTTTTATTTTTATTCTTATTTTTATTCTTATTTTTATACTTATTTTTATTCTTATTTTAATTCTTATTTTTATACTTATTTTTTATCTGATTTGTTTTCTTATTTTTTATCTTATTGTTTTTCTTATTTTTCATCTTATTTTTATACTTATTTTTTATCTTATTTTTATACTTATTTTTCATCTTATTTTTATTCTTATCTTTATACTTATTTTTCATATTTTTTTTATACTTATTTTTATACTTATTTTTTATCTTATTTTTATACATATTTTTCATCTTATTTTTTATCTTATTTTTCATCTTATTTTTATACTTTTTTAATCTTATTTTTCATCTTATTATTATGGTTTTTTTTTCATCTTATTTTTCATCTTACTTTTATTCTTATTTATATACTTATTTTACATCTTTTTTTATTCTTATTTTTATTCTTATTTTTCATCTTATTTTTTATCTTATTTTTATACTTATTTTGCATCTTATTTTTCATCTTATTTTTTATCTTATTTTTATTCTTATTTTTAAACTTATTTTTCATCTTATTTTTATTCTTATTTTTTTTCTTATTTTTCATCTTATTTTTATACTTATTTTTCATCTTTTTTTATTCTTATTTTTATTCTTATTTATCATCTTATTTTTTATCTTATTGTTATACTTATTTTTTATCTTATTTTAATACTTATTTTTTATCGTATTTTTATTCTTATTTTTATTCTTATTTTTTATCTTATTTTTTATCTGATTTTTATACTTATTTTTCATCTTATTTTTCATCTTATTTTTATACTTATTTTTCATCTTATTTTTCAACTTATTTTTATACTTATTTTTTATCTTATTTTTATTCTTATTTTTCATCTTATTTTTTATCTTATTGTTATACTTATTTTTTATCTTATTTTTATACTTATTTTTTATCTTATTTTTATACTTATTTTTCATCTTATTTTTATTCTTATCTTTATACTTATTTTTCATCTTTTTTTTATACTTATTTTTATACTTATTTTTTATCTTATTTTTATACATATTTTTTATCTTATTTTTTATCTTATTTTTCATCTTACTTTTATACTTATTTTTAATCTTATTTTTCATCTTATTATTTTGGTTTTTTTTTCATCTTATTTTTCATCTTACTTTTATTCTTATTTATATACTTATTTTACATCTTTTTTTATTCTTATTTTTATTCTTATTTTTCATCTTATTTTTTATCTTATTTTTATACTTATTTTGCATCTTATTTTTCATCTTATTTTTTATCTTATTTTTATTCTTATTTTTAAACTTATTTTTCATCTTATTTTTATTCTTATTTTTTTTCTTATTTTTCATCTTATTTTTATACTTATTTTTCATCTTTTTTTATTCTTATTTTTATTCTTATTTATCATCTTATTTTTTATCTTATTGTTATACTTATTTTTTATCTTATTTTAATACTTATTTTTCATCTTATTTTTCATCTTATTTTTATACTTATTTTTTATCGTATTTTTATTCTTATTTTTATTCTTATTTTTTATCTGATTTTTATACTTATTTTTCATCTTATTTTTCATCTTATTTTTATACTTATTTTTCATCTTATTTTTATACTTATTTTTATACTTATTTTTTATCTTATTTTTATACTTATTTTTCATCTTATTTTTCATCTTATTTTTATACTTATTTTTCATCTTATTTTTCAACTTATTTTTATACTTATTTTTTATCTTATTTTTATTCTTATTTTTCATCTTATTTTTTATATTATTGTTATACTTATTTTTTATCTTATTTTTATACTTATTTTTTATCTTATTTTTATACTTATTTTTCATCTTATTTTTATTCTTATCTTTATACTTATTTTTCATCTTTTTTTATACTTATTTTTAATCTTATTTTTCATCTTATTTTTATACTTATTTTTTATCTTAATTTTAATCCTATTTTTTTTCTTATTTTTATACTTGTTTTTCATTTTATTTTTATTCTTATTTTTTATCGTATTTTTATTTTTATTTTTATTCTTATTTTTATTTTTATTCTTATTTTTCATCTTATTTTTCATCTTATTTTTATACTTATTTTTCATTTTATTTTTTATCTGATTTTTATACTTATTTTTTCATCTTATTTTTTATCTTATTTTTCATCTTATTTTTATACTTATTTTTTATCTTAATTTTAATCTTATTTTTTGTCTTATTTTTATACTTATTTTTTATTTTATTTTTATTCTTATTTTTTATCGTATTTTTATTTTTATTTTTATTCTTATTTTTATTCTTATTTTTCATCTTATTTTTATTCTTATTTTTATACTTATTTTTAGTCTTATTTTTATATCCTTTTTTTATCTTATTTTTCATCTTATTTTATTCTTATTTTTATACTTATTTTTATTCTTTTTTTATACTTATTTTACATGTTTTTTTTTCAACCTTTTTTTTCATCTTATTTTTATACTTTTTCAATCTTATTTTTCATTTTATTATTATGTTTATTTTTCATCTTATTTTTCATCTTATTTTTCATCTTATTTATATATTTATTTTACATCTTATTTTTTATCTTATTTCTATCTTATTTTTATTCTTATTTTTATACTTATTTTTCATCTTATTTTTCATTTTATTTTTATTCTTCTTTTTCATCTTATTTTTAATCTTATTTTTATACTTATTTTACACCTTTTTTTATTTTTATTTTTATTCTTATTTTTCATCTTATTTTTATACTTATTTTTCATCTTATTTTTATTCTTATCTTTATACTTATTTTTCATCTTTTTTTTATACTTATTTTTATACTTATTTTTTATCTTATTTTTATACATATTTTTTATCTTATTTTTTATCTTATTTTTCATCTTACTTTTATACTTATTTTTAATCTTATTTTTAATCTTATTTTTATACTTATTTTTTATCTTAATTTTAATCCTATTTTTTTTCTTATTTTTATACTTGTTTTTCATTTTATTTTTATTCTTATTTTTTATCGTATTTTTATTTTTATTTTTATTCTTATTTTTATTTTTATTCTTATTTTTTATCTTATTTTTCATCTTATTTTTATACTTATTTTTCATTTTATTTTTTATCTTATTTTTATACTTATTTTTTCATCTTATTTTTTATCTTATTTTTCATCTTATTTTTATACTTATTTTTTATCTTAATTTTAATCTTATTTTTTGTCTTATTTTTATACTTATTTTTTATTTTATTTTTATTCTTATTTTTTATCGTATTTTTATTTTTATTTTTATTCTTATTTTTATTCTTATTTTTCATCTTGTTTTTATTCTTATTTTTATACTTATTTTTATTCTTATTTTTTGTCTTATTTTTATATCCTTTTTTTTATCTTATTTTTCATCTTATTTTATTCTTATTTTTATACTTATTTTTATTCTTTTTTTATACTTATTTTACATGTTTTTTTTCAACCTTTTTTTTCATCTTATTTTTATACTTTTTCAATCTTATTTTTCATTTTATTATTATGTTTATTTTTCATCTTATTTTTCATCTTATTTATATATTTATTTTACATCTTATTTTTTATCTTATTTCTATCTTATTTTTATTCTTATTTTTATACTTATTTTTCATCTTATTTTTCATTTTATTTTTATTCTTCTTTTTCATCTTATTTTTAATCTTATTTTTATACTTATTTTACACCTTTTTTTATTTTTATTTTTATTCTTATTTTTCATCTTATTTTTATACTTATTTTTCATCTTATTTTTATTCTTATCTTTATACTTATTTTTCATCTTTTTTTTATACTTATTTTTTATCTTAATTTTAATCCTATTTTTTTTCTTATTTTTATACATATTTTTTATCTTATTTTTTATCTTATTTTTCATCTTACTTTTATACTTATTTTTAATCTTATTTTTCATCTTATTTTTATACTTATTTTTTATCTTAATTTTAATCCTATTTTTTTTCTTATTTTTATACTTGTTTTTCATTTTATTTTTATTCTTATTTTTTATCGTATTTTTATTTTTATTTTTATTTTTATTCTTATTTTTTATCGTATTTTTATTTTTATTTTTATTCTTATTTTTATTCTTATTTTTATTCTTATTTTTATTCTTATTTTTTGTCTTATTTTTATATCCTTTTTTTATCTTATTTTTCATCTTATTTTATTCTTATTTTTATACTTATTTTTATTCTTTTTTTATACTTATTTTATATGTTTTTTTTTCAACCTTTTTTTTCATCTTATTTTTATACTTTTTCAATCTTATTTTTCATTTTATTATTATGTTTATTTTTCATCTTATTTTTCATCTTATTTTTCATCTTATTTATATATTTATTTTACATCTTATTTTTTATCTTATTTCTATCTTATTTTTATTCTTATTTTTATACTTATTTTTCATCTTATTTTTCATTTTATTTTTATTCTTCTTTTTCATCTTATTTTTAATCTTATTTTTATACTTATTTTACACCTTTTTTTATTTTTATTTTTATTATTATTTTTCATCTTATTTTTTATCTTATTTTTATACTTATTTTTATACTTATTTTTATACTTATTTTTTATCTTATTTTTTATTCTTATTTTTATACTTATTTTTATACTTATTTTTATTCTTATTTTTATTCTTATTTTTATACTTATTTTTCATCTTATTTTTCTTCTTACTTTTTGTCTTATTTTTCATCTTAATTTTATTCTTATTTTTATTCTTATTTTTCATCTTATTTTTATACTTATTTTTTATCCTATTTTTTATCTTTTTTTATTCCTATTTTTATACTTATTTTTCATCTTATTTCTTTTCTTATTTTTTATCTTATTTTTCATTTTATTTTTTATCTTATTTTTATACTTATTTTTTCATCTTATTTTTTATCTTATTTTTTATCTTATTTTTCAACTTATTTTTATACTTATTTTTTATCTTATTTTTATTCTTATTTTTCATCTTATTTTTTATCTTATTGTTATACTTATTTTTTATCTTATTTTTATACTTATTTTTTATCTTATTTTTATACTTATTTTTCATCTTATTTTTATTCTTATCTTTATACTTATTTTTCATCTTTTTTTTATACTTATTTTTATACTTATTTTTTATCTTATTTTTATACATATTTTTTATCTTATTTTTTATCTTATTTTTCATCTTACTTTTATACTTATTTTTAATCTTATTTTTCATCTTATTTTTATACTTATTTTTTATCATAATTTTAATCCTATTTTTTTTCTTATTTTTATACTTGTTTTTCATTTTATTTTTATTCTTATTTTTTATCGTATTTTTATTTTTATTTTTATTCTTATTTTTATTCTTATTTTTCATCTTATTTTTATTCTTATTTTTATACTTATTTTTATTCTTATTTTTCATCTTATTTTTATACTTATTTTTCATTTTATTTTTTATCTTATTTTTATACTTATTTTTTCATCTTATTTTTTATCTTATTTTTCATCTTATTTTTATACTTATTTTTTATCTTAATTTTAATCTTATTTTTTGTCTTATTTTTATACTTATTTTTTATTTTATTTTTATTCTTATTTTTTATCGTATTTTTATTTTTATTTTTATTCTTATTTTTATTCTTATTTTTCATCTTATTTTTATTCTTATTTTTATACTTATTTTTATTCTTTTTTTATACTTATTTTACATGTTTTTTTTCAACCTTTTTTTTCATCTTATTTTTATACTTTTTCAATCTTATTTTTCATTTTATTATTATGTTTATTTTTCATCTTATTTTTCATCTTATTTTTCATCTTATTTATATATTTATTTTACATCTTATTTTTTATCTTATTTCTATCTTATTTTTATTCTTATTTTTATACTTATTTTTCATCTTATTTTTCATTTTATTTTTATTCTTCTTTTTCATCTTATTTTTAATCTTATTTTTATACTTATTTTACACCTTTTTTTATTTTTATTTTTATTCTTATTTTTCATCTTATTTTTATACTTATTTTTCATCTTATTTTTATTCTTATCTTTATACTTATTTTTCATCTTTTTTTTATACTTATTTTTATACTTATTTTTTATCTTATTTTTATACATATTTTTTATCTTATTTTTTATCTTATTTTTCATCTTACTTTTATACTTATTTTTAATCTTATTTTTCATCTTATTTTTATACTTATTTTTTATCTTAATTTTAATCCTATTTTTTTTCTTATTTTTATACTTGTTTTTCATTTTATTTTTATTCTTATTTTTTATCGTATTTTTATTTTTATTCTTATTCTTATTTTTATTTTTATTCTTATTTTTCATCTTATTTTTATACTTATTTTTCATTTTATTTTTTATCTTATTTTTATACTTATTTTTTCATCTTATTTTTTATCTTATTTTTCATCTTATTTTTATACTTATTTTTTATCTTAATTTTAATCTTATTTTTTGTCTTATTTTTATACTTATTTTTTATTTTATTTTTATTCTTATTTTTTATCGTATTTTTATTTTTATTTTTATTCTTATTTTTATTCTTATTTTTCATCTTATTTTTATTCTTATTTTTATACTTATTTTTCATCTTATTTTTCATTTTATTTTTATTCTTCTTTTTCATCTTATTTTTAATCTTATTTTTATACTTATTTTACACCTTTTTTTATTTTTATTTTTATTCTTATTTTTCATCTTATTTTTTATCTTATTTTTATACTTATTTTTATACTTATTTTTATACTTATTTTTTATCTTATTTTTTATTCTTATTTTTATACTTATTTTTATACTTATTTTTATTCTTATTTTTATTCTTATTTTTATACTTATTTTTCATCTTATTTTTCTTCTTACTTTTTGTCTTATTTTTCATCTTAATTTTATTCTTATTTTTATTCCTATTTTTCATCTTATTTTTATACTTATTTTTATACTTATTTTTTATCTTATTTTTATACATATTTTTTATCTTATTTTTTATCTTATTTTTTATCTTATTTTTCAACTTATTTTTATACTTATTTTTTATCTTATTTTTATTCTTATTTTTCATCTTATTTTTTATCTTATTGTTATACTTATTTTTTATCTTATTTTTATACTTATTTTTTATCTTATTTTTATACTTATTTTTCATCTTATTTTTATTCTTATCTTTATACTTATTTTTCATCTTTTTTTTATACTTATTTTTATACTTATTTTTTATCTTATTTTTATACATATTTTTTATCTTATTTTTTATCTTATTTTTCATCTTACTTTTATACTTATTTTTAATCTTATTTTTCATCTTATTTTTATACTTATTTTTTATCTTAATTTTAATCCTATTTTTTTTCTTATTTTTATACTTGTTTTTCATTTTATTTTTATTCTTATTTTTTATCGTATTTTTATTTTTATTTTTATTCTTATTTTTATTCTTATTTTTCATCTTATTTTTATACTTATTTTTCATTTTATTTTTTATCTTATTTTTATACTTATTTTTTCATCTTATTTTTTATCTTATTTTTCATCTTATTTTTATACTTATTTTTTATCTTAATTTTAATCTTATTTTTTGTCTTATTTTTATACTTATTTTTTATTTTATTTTTATTCTTATTTTTTATCGTATTTTTATTTTTATTTTTATTCTTATTTTTATTCTTATTTTTCATCTTGTTTTTATTCTTATTTTTATACTTATTTTTATTCTTATTTTTTGTCTTATTTTTATATCCTTTTTTTTATCTTATTTTTCATCTTATTTTATTCTTATTTTTATACTTATTTTTATTCTTTTTTTATACTTATTTTACATGTTTTTTTTCAACCTTTTTTTTCATCTTATTTTTATACTTTTTCAATCTTATTTTTCATTTTATTATTATGTTTATTTTTCATCTTATTTTTCATCTTATTTATATATTTATTTTACATCTTATTTTTTATCTTATTTCTATCTTATTTTTATTCTTATTTTTATACTTATTTTTCATCTTATTTTTATTCTTATTTTTATACTTATTTTTATTCTTATTTTTTATCTTATTTTTATACTTATTTTTTCATCTTATTTTTTATCTTATTTTTCATCTTATTTTTATACTTATTTTTTATCTTAATTTTAATCTTATTTTTTGTCTTATTTTTATACTTATTTTTTATCTTAATTTTAATCTTATTTTTTGTCTTATTTTTATACTTATTTTTTATTTTATTTTTATTCTTATTTTTCATCTTATTTATATATTTATTTTACATCTTATTTTTTATCTTATTTCTATCTTATTTTTATTCTTATTTTTATTCTTATTTTTCATCTTATTTTTCATTTTATTTTTATTCTTCTTTTTCATCTTATTTTTAATCTTATTTTTATACTTATTTTACACCTTTTTTTATTTTTATTTTTATTCTTATTTTTCATCTTATTTTTTATCTTATTTTTATACTTATTTTTATACTTATTTTTATACTTATTTTTTATCTTATTTTTTATTCTTATTTTTATACTTATTTTTATACTTATTTTTATTCTTATTTTTATTCTTATTTTTATACTTATTTTTCATCTTATTTTTCTTCTTACTTTTTGTCTTATTTTTTATCTTAATTTTATTCTTATTTTTATTCTTATTTTTCATCTTATTTTTATACTTATTTTTATACTTATTTTTCATCTTATTTTTCATTTTATTTTTATTCTTCTTTTTCATCTTATTTTTAATCTTATTTTTATACTTATTTTACACCTTTTTTTATTTTTATTTTTATTCTTATTTTTCATCTTATTTTTATACTTATTTTTCATCTTATTTTTATTCTTATCTTTATACTTATTTTTCATCTTTTTTTTATACTTATTTTTATACTTATTTTTTATCTTATTTTTATACATATTTTTTATCTTATTTTTTATCTTATTTTTCATCTTACTTTTATACTTATTTTTAATCTTATTTTTAATCCTATTTTTTTTCTTATTTTTATACTTGTTTTTCATTTTATTTTTATTCTTATTTTTTATCGTATTTTTATTTTTATTTTTATTCTTATTTTTATTTTTATTCTTATTTTTCATCTTATTTTTCATCTTATTTTTATACTTATTTTTCATTTTATTTTTTATCTTATTTTTATACTTATTTTTTCATCTTATTTTTTATCTTATTTTTCATCTTATTTTTATACTTATTTTTTATTTTAATTTTAATCTTATTTTTTGTCTTATTTTTATACTTATTTTTTATTTTATTTTTATTCTTATTTTTTATCGTATTTTTATTTTTATTTTTATTCTTATTTTTATTCTTATTTTTCATCTTATTTTTATACTTATTTTTATTCTTATTTTTTGACTTATTTTTATATCCTTTTTTTATCTTATTTTTCATCTTATTTTATTCTTATTTTTATACTTATTTTTATTCTTTTTTTATACTTATTTTACATGTTTTTTTCAACCTTTTTTTTCATCTTATTTTTATACTTTTTCAATCTTATTTTTCATTTTATTATTATGTTTATTTTTCATCTTATTTTTCATCTTATTTTTCATCTTATTTATATATTTATTTTACATCTTATTTTTTATCTTATTTCTATCTTATTTTTATTCTTATTTTTATACTTATTTTTCATCTTATTTTTCATTTTATTTTTATTCTTCTTTTTCATCTTATTTTTAATCTTATTTTTATACTTATTTTACACCTTTTTTTATTTTTATTTTTATTCTTATTTTTCATCTTATTTTTTATCTTATTTTTATACTTATTTTTATACTTATTTTTTATCTTATTTTTTATTCTTATTTTTATACTTATTTTTATTCTTATTTTTATTCTTATTTTTTATCCTATTTTTTATCTTTTTTTATTCCTATTTTTATACTTATTTTTCATCTTATTTCTTTTCTTATTTTTTATCTTATTTTTCATTTTATTTTTTATCTTATTTTTATACTTATTTTTTCATCTTATTTTTTATCTTATTTTTTATCTTATTTTTCAACTTATTTTTATACTTATTTTTTATCTTATTTTTATTCTTATTTTTCATCTTATTTTTTATCTTATTGTTATACTTATTTTTATCTTATTTTTATACTTATTTTTTATCTTATTTTTATACTTATTTTTCATCTTATTTTTATTCTTATCTTTATACTTATTTTTCATCTTTTTTTTATACTTATTTTTATACTTATTTTTTATCTTATTTTTATACATATTTTTTATCTTATTTTTTATCTTATTTTTCATCTTACTTTTATACTTATTTTTAATCTTATTTTTCATCTTATTTTTATACTTATTTTTTATCTTAATTTTAATCCTATTTTTTTTCATATTTTTATACTTGTTTTTCATTTTATTTTTATTCTTATTTTTTATCGTATTTTTATTTTTATTTTTATTCTTATTTTTATTCTTATTTTTCATCTTATTTTTATTCTTATTTTTATACTTATTTTTATTCTTATTTTTATTCTTATTTTTTGTCTTATTTTTATATCCTTTTTTTATCTTATTTTTCATCTTATTTTATTCTTATTTTTATACTTATTTTTATTCTTTTTTTATACTTATTTTATATGTTTTTTTTCAACCTTTTTTTTCATCTTATTTTTATACTTTTTCAATCTTATTTTTCATTTTATTATTATGTTTATTTTTCATCTTATTTTTCATCTTATTTTTCATCTTATTTATATATTTATTTTACATCTTATTTTTTATCTTATTTCTATCTTATTTTTATTCTTATTTTTATACTTATTTTTCATCTTATTTTTCATTTTATTTTTATTCTTCTTTTTCATCTTATTTTTAATCTTATTTTTATACTTATTTTACACTTTTTTTTATTTTTATTTTTATTCTTATTTTTCATCTTATTTTTTATCTTATTTTTATACTTATTTTTATACTTATTTTTATACTTATTTTTTATCTTATTTTTTATTCTTATTTTTATACTTATTTTTATTCTTATTTTTATTCTTATTTTTATACTTATTTTTCATCTTATTTTTCTTCTTACTTTTTGTCTAATTTTTCATCTTAATTTTATTCTTATTTTTATTCTTATTTTTCATTTTATTTTTCATCTTATTTTTATACTTATTTTTCATTTTATTTTTTATCTTATTTTTATACTTATTTTTTCATCTTATTTTTTATCTTATTTTTCATCTTATTTTTATACTTATTTTTTATCTTAATTTTAATCTTATTTTTTGTCTTATTTTTATACTTATTTTTTATTTTATTTTTATTCTTATTTTTTATCGTATTTTTATTTTTATTTTTATTCTTATTTTTATTCTTATTTTTCATCTTATTTTTATACTTATTTTTATTCTTATTTTTTGTCTTATTTTTATATCCTTTTTTTATCTTATTTTTCATCTTATTTTATTCTTATTTTTATACTTATTTTTATTCTTTTTTTATACTTATTTTACATGTTTTTTTCAACCTTTTTTTTCATCTTATTTTTATACTTTTTCAATCTTATTTTTCATTTTATTATTATGTTTATTTTTCATCTTATTTTCCATCTTATTTTTCATCTTATTTATATATTTATTTTACATCTTATTTTTTATCTTATTTCTATCTTATTTTTATTCTTATTTTTATACTTATTTTTCATCTTATTTTTCATTTTATTTTTATTCTTCTTTTTCATCTTATTTTTAATCTTATTTTTATACTTATTTTACACCTTTTTTTATTTTTATTTTTATTCTTATTTTTCATCTTATTTTTTATCTTATTTTTATACTTATTTTTATACTTATTTTTTATCTTATTTTTTATTCTTATTTTTATACTTATTTTTATTCTTATTTTTATTCTTATTTTTTATCCTATTTTTTATCTTTTTTTATTCCTATTTTTATACTTATTTTTTATCTTATTTCTTTTCTTATTTTTTATCTTATTTTTCATTTTATTTTTTATCTTATTGTTATACTTATTTTTATCTTATTTTTATACTTATTTTTTATCTTATTTTTATACTTATTTTTCATCTTATTTTTATTCTTATCTTTATACTTATTTTTCATCTTTTTTTTATACTTATTTTTATACTTATTTTTTATCTTATTTTTATACATATTTTTTATCTTATTTTTTATCTTATTTTTCATCTTACTTTTATACTTATTTTTAATCTTATTTTTCATCTTATTTTTATACTTATTTTTTATCTTAATTTTAATCCTATTTTTTTTCTTATTTTTATACTTGTTTTTCATTTTATTTTTATTCTTATTTTTTATCGTATTTTTATTTTTATTTTTATTCTTATTTTTATTCTTATTTTTCATCTTATTTTTATTCTTATTTTTATACTTATTTTTATTCTTATTTTTATTCTTATTTTTTGTCTTATTTTTATATCCTTTTTTTATCTTATTTTTCATCTTATTTTATTCTTATTTTTATACTTATTTTTATTCTTTTTTTATACTTATTTTATATGTTTTTTTTCAACCTTTTTTTTCATCTTATTTTTATACTTTTTCAATCTTATTTTTCATTTTATTATTATGTTTATTTTTCATCTTATTTTTCATCTTATTTTTCATCTTATTTATATATTTATTTTACATCTTATTTTTTATCTTATTTCTATCTTATTTTTATTCTTATTTTTATACTTATTTTTCATCTTATTTTTCATTTTATTTTTATTCTTCTTTTTCATCTTATTTTTAATCTTATTTTTATACTTATTTTACACTTTTTTTTATTTTTATTTTTATTCTTATTTTTCATCTTATTTTTTATCTTATTTTTATACTTATTTTTATACTTATTTTTATACTTATTTTTTATCTTATTTTTTATTCTTATTTTTATACTTATTTTTATTCTTATTTTTATTCTTATTTTTATACTTATTTTTCATCTTTTTTTTCTTCTTACTTTTTGTCTTATTTTTCATCTTAATTTTATTCTTATTTTTATTCTTATTTTTTCATCTTATTTTTTATCTTATTTTTTATCTTATTTTTCAACTTATTTTTATACTTATTTTTTATCTTATTTTTATTCTTATTTTTCATCTTATTTTTTATCTTATTGTTATACTTATTTTTATCTTATTTTTATACTTATTTTTTATCTTATTTTTATACTTATTTTTCATCTTATTTTTATTCTTATCTTTATACTTATTTTTCATCTTTTTTTTATACTTATTTTTATACTTATTTTTTATCTTATTTTTATACATATTTTTTATCTTATTTTTTATCTTATTTTTCATCTTACTTTTATACTTATTTTTAATCTTATTTTTCATCTTATTTTTATACTTATTTTTTATTTTATTTTTATTCTTATTTTTTATCGTATTTTTATTTTTATTTTTATTCTTATTTTTATTCTTATTTTTCATCTTATTTTTATACTTATTTTTATTCTTATTTTTTGTCTTATTTTTATATCCTTTTTTTATCTTATTTTTCATCTTATTTTATTCTTATTTTTATACTTATTTTTATTCTTTTTTTATACTTATTTTACATGTTTTTTTCAACCTTTTTTTTCATCTTATTTTTATACTTTTTCAATCTTATTTTTCATTTTATTATTATGTTTATTTTTCATCTTATTTTTCATCTTATTTTTCATCTTATTTATATATTTATTTTACATCTTATTTTTTATCTTATTTCTATCTTATTTTTATTCTTATTTTTATACTTATTTTTCATCTTATTTTTCATTTTATTTTTATTCTTCTTTTTCATCTTATTTTTAATCTTATTTTTATACTTATTTTACACCTTTTTTTATTTTTATTTTTATTCTTATTTTTTATCTTATTTTTTATCTTATTTTTATACTTATTTTTATACTTATTTTTTATCTTATTTTTTATTCTTATTTTTATACTTATTTTTATTCTTATTTTTATTCTTATTTTTTATCCTATTTTTTATCTTTTTTTATTCCTATTTTTATACTTATTTTTCATCTTATTTCTTTTCTTATTTTTTATCTTATTTTTCATTTTATTTTTTATCTTATTTTTATACTTATTTTTTCATCTTATTTTTTATCTTATTTTTTATCTTATTTTTCAACTTATTTTTATACTTATTTTTTATCTTATTTTTATTCTTATTTTTCATCTTATTTTTTATCTTATTGTTATACTTATTTTTATCTTATTTTTATACTTATTTTTTATCTTATTTTTATACTTATTTTTCATCTTATTTTTATTCTTATCTTTATACTTATTTTTCATCTTTTTTTTATACTTATTTTTATACTTATTTTTTATCTTATTTTTATACATATTTTTTATCTTATTTTTTATCTTATTTTTCATCTTACTTTTATACTTATTTTTAATCTTATTTTTCATCTTATTTTTATACTTATTTTTTATCTTAATTTTAATCCTATTTTTTTTCTTATTTTTATACTTATTTTTATTCTTATTTTTATTCTTATTTTTTGTCTTATTTTTATATCCTTTTTTTATCTTATTTTTCATCTTATTTTATTCTTATTTTTATACTTATTTTTATTCTTTTTTTATACTTATTTTATATGTTTTTTTTCAACCTTTTTTTTCATCTTATTTTTATACTTTTTCAATCTTATTTTTCATTTTATTATTATGTTTATTTTTCATCTTATTTTTCATCTTATTTTTCATCTTATTTATATATTTATTTTACATCTTATTTTTTATCTTATTTCTATCTTATTTTTATTCTTATTTTTATACTTATTTTTCATCTTATTTTTCATTTTATTTTTATTCTTCTTTTTCATCTTATTTTTAATCTTATTTTTATACTTATTTTACACTTTTTTTATTTTTATTTTTATTCTTATTTTTCATCTTATTTTTTATCTTATTTTTATACTTATTTTTATACTTATTTTTATACTTATTTTTTATCTTATTTTTTATTCTTATTTTTATACTTATTTGTATTCTTATTTTTATTCTTATTTTTATACTTATTTTTCATCTTATTTTTCTTCTTACTTTTTGTCTAATTTTTCATCTTAATTTTATTCTTATTTTTATTCTTATTTTTCATCTTATTTTTATACTTATTTTTTATCCTATTTTTTATCTTTTTTTATTCCTATTTTTATACTTATTTTTCATCTTATTTCTTTTCTTATTTTTTATCTTATTTTTCATTTTATTTTTTATCTTATTTTTATACTTATTTTTTCATCTTATTTTTTATCTTATTTTTTATCTTATTTTTCAACTTATTTTTATACTTATTTTTTATCTTATTTTTATTCTTATTTTTCATCATATTTTTTATCTTATTGTTATACTTATTTTTTATCTTATTTTTATACTTATTTTTTATCTTATTTTTATACTTATTTTTCATCTTATTTTTATTCTTATCTTTATACTTATTTTTCATCTTTTTTTTATACTTATTTTTATACTTATTTTTTATCTTATTTTTATACATATTTTTTATCTTATTTTTTATCTTATTTTTCATCTTACTTTTATACTTATTTTTAATCTTATTTTTCATCTTATTTTTATACTTATTTTTTATCTTAATTTTAATCCTATTTTTTTTCTTATTTTTATACTTGTTTTTCATTTTATTTTTATTCTTATTTTTTATCGTATTTTTATTTTTATTTTTATTCTTATTTTTATTTTTATTCTTATTTTTCATCTTATTTTTCATCTTATTTTTATACTTATTTTTCATTTTATTTTTTATCTTATTTTTATACTTATTTTTTCATCTTATTTTTTATCTTATTTTTCATCTTATTTTTATACTTATTTTTTATCTTAATTTTAATCTTATTTTTTGTCTTATTTTTATACTTATTTTTTATTTTATTTTTATTCTTATTTTTTATCGTATTTTTATTTTTATTTTTATTCTTATTTTTATTCTTATTTTTCATCTTATTTTTATTCTTATTTTTATACTTATTTTTATTCTTATTTTTTGTCTTATTTTTATATCCTTTTTTTATCTTATTTTTCATCTTATTTTATTCTTATTTTTATACTTATTTTTATTCTTTTTTTATACTTATTTTACATGTTTTTTTTTCAACCTTTTTTTTCATCTTATTTTTATACTTTTTCAATCTTATTTTTCATTTTATTATTATGTTTATTTTTCATCTTATTTTTCATCTTATTTTTCATCTTATTTATATATTTATTTTACATCTTATTTTTTATCTTATTTCTATCTTATTTTTATTCTTATTTTTATACTTATTTTTCATCTTATTTTTCATTTTATTTTTATTCTTCTTTTTCATCTTATTTTTAATCTTATTTTTATACTTATTTTACACCTTTTTTTATTTTTATTCTTATTTTTCATCTTATTTTTATACTTATTTTTCATCTTATTTTTATTCTTATCTTTATACTTATTTTTCATCTTTTTTTTATACTTATTTTTATACTTATTTTTTATCTTATTTTTATACATATTTTTTATCTTATTTTTTATCTTATTTTTCATCTTACTTTTATACTTATTTTTAATCTTATTTTTCATCTTATTTTTATACTTATTTTTATACTTATTTTTTATCTTATTTTTATACATATTTTTTATCTTATTTTTTATCTTATTTTTCATCTTACTTTTATACTTATTTTTAATCTTATTTTTCATCTTATTTTTATACTTATTTTTTATCTTAATTTTAATCCTATTTTTTTTCTTATTTTTATACTTGTTTTTCATTTTATTTTTATTCTTATTTTTTATCGTATTTTTATTTTTTTTTTTATTCTTATTTTTATTTTTATTCTTATTTTTCATCTTATTTTTCATCTTATTTTTATACTTATTTTTCATTTTATTTTTTATCTTATTTTTATACTTATTTTTTCATCTTATTTTTTATCTTATTTTTCATCTTATTTTTATACTTATTTTTTATCTTAATTTTAATCTTATTTTTTGTCTTATTTTTATACTTATTTTTTATTTTATTTTTATTCTTATTTTTTATCGTATTTTTATTTTTATTTTTATTCTTATTTTTATTCTTATTTTTCATCTTATTTTTATACTTATTTTTATTCTTATTTTTTGTCTTATTTTTATATCCTTTTTTTATCTTATTTTTCATCTTATTTTATTCTTATTTTTATACTTATTTTTATTCTTTTTTTATACTTATTTTACATGTTTTTTTCAACCTTTTTTTTCATCTTATTTTTATACTTTTTCAATCTTATTTTTCATTTTATTATTATGTTTATTTTTCATCTTATTTTTCATCTTATTTTTCATCTTATTTATATATTTATTTTACATCTTATTTTTTATCTTATTTCTATCTTATTTTTATTCTTATTTTTATACTTATTTTTCATCTTATTTTTCATTTTATTTTTATTCTTCTTTTTCATCTTATTTTTAATCTTATTTTTATACTTATTTTACACCTTTTTTTATTTTTATTTTTATTCTTATTTTTCATCTTATTTTTTATCTTATTTTTATACTTATTTTTATACTTATTTTTATACTTATTTTTTATCTTATTTTTTATTCTTATTTTTATACTTATTTGTATTCTTATTTTTATTCTTATTTTTATACTTATTTTTCATCTTATTTTTCTTCTTACTTTTTGTCTAATTTTTCATCTTAATTTTATTCTTATTTTTATTCTTATTTTTCATCTTATTTTTATACTTATTTTTTATCCTATTTTTTATCTTTTTTTATTCCTATTTTTATACTTATTTTTCATCTTATTTCTTTTCTTATTTTTTATCTTATTTTTCATTTTATTTTTTATCTTATTTTTATACTTATTTTTTCATCTTATTTTTTATCTTATTTTTTATCTTATTTTTCAACTTATTTTTATACTTATTTTTTATCTTATTTTTATTCTTATTTTTCATCATATTTTTTATCTTATTGTTATACTTATTTTTTATCTTATTTTTATACTTATTTTTTATCTTATTTTTATACTTATTTTTCATCTTATTTTTATTCTTATCTTTATACTTATTTTTCATCTTTTTTTTATACTTATTTTTATACTTATTTTTTATCTTATTTTTATACATATTTTTTATCTTATTTTTTATCTTATTTTTCATCTTACTTTTATACTTATTTTTAATCTTATTTTTCATCTTATTTTTATACTTATTTTTTATCTTACTTTTAATCCTATTTTTTTTCTTATTTTTATACTTGTTTTTCATTTTATTTTTATTCTTATTTTTTATCGTATTTTTATTTTTATTCTTATTTTTATTTTTATTCTTATTTTTCATCTTATTTTTCATCTTATTTTTATACTTATTTTTCATTTTATTTTTTATCTTATTTTTATACTTATTTTTTCATCTTATTTTTTATCTTATTTTTCATCTTATTTTTATACTTATTTTTTATCTTAATTTTAATCTTATTTTTTGTCTTATTTTTATACTTATTTTTTATTTTATTTTTATTCTTATTTTTTATCGTATTTTTATTTTTATTTTTATTCTTATTTTTATTCTTATTTTTCATCTTATTTTTATTCTTATTTTTATACTTATTTTTATTCTTATTTTTTGTCTTATTTTTATATCCTTTTTTTATCTTATTTTTCATCTTATTTTATTCTTATTTTTATACTTATTTTTATTCTTTTTTTATACTTATTTTACATGTTTTTTTTTCAACCTTTTTTTTCATCTTATTTTTATACTTTTTCAATCTTATTTTTCATTTTATTATTATGTTTATTTTTCATCTTATTTTTCATCTTATTTTTCATCTTATTTATATATTTATTTTACATCTTATTTTTTATCTTATTTCTATCTTATTTTTATTCTTATTTTTATACTTATTTTTCATCTTATTTTTCATTTTATTTTTATTCTTCTTTTTCATCTTATTTTTAATCTTATTTTTATACTTATTTTACACCTTTTTTTATTTTTATTCTTATTTTTCATCTTATTTTTATACTTATTTTTCATCTTATTTTTATTCTTATCTTTATACTTATTTTTCATCTTTTTTTTATACTTATTTTTATACTTATTTTTTATCTTATTTTTATACATATTTTTTATCTTATTTTTTATCTTATTTTTCATCTTACTTTTATACTTATTTTTAATCTTATTTTTCATCTTATTTTTATACTTATTTTTATACTTATTTTTTATCTTATTTTTATACATATTTTTTATCTTATTTTTTATCTTATTTTTCATCTTACTTTTATACTTATTTTTAATCTTATTTTTCATCTTATTTTTATACTTATTTTTTATCTTAATTTTAATCCTATTTTTTTTCTTATTTTTATACTTGTTTTTCATTTTATTTTTATTCTTATTTTTTATCGTATTTTTTTTTTTTTTTTTATTCTTATTTTTATTTTTATTCTTATTTTTCATCTTATTTTTCATCTTATTTTTATACTTATTTTTCATTTTATTTTTTATCTTATTTTTATACTTATTTTTTCATCTTATTTTTTATCTTATTTTTCATCTTATTTTTATACTTATTTTTTATCTTAATTTTAATCTTATTTTTTGTCTTATTTTTATACTTATTTTTTATTTTATTTTTATTCTTATTTTTTATCGTATTTTTATTTTTATTTTTATTCTTATTTTTATTCTTATTTTTCATCTTATTTTTATACTTATTTTTATTCTTATTTTTTGTCTTATTTTTATATCCTTTTTTTATCTTATTTTTCATCTTATTTTATTCTTATTTTTATACTTATTTTTATTCTTTTTTTATACTTATTTTACATGTTTTTTTCAACCTTTTTTTTCATCTTATTTTTATACTTTTTCAATCTTATTTTTCATTTTATTATTATGTTTATTTTTCATCTTATTTTTATTCTTATTTTTCATCTTATTTTTTATCTTATTTTTATACTTATTTTTATACTTATTTTTTATCTTATTTTTTATTCTTATTTTTATACTTATTTTTATTCTTATTTTTATTCTTATTTTTTATCCTATTTTTTATCTTTTTTTATTCCTATTTTTATACTTATTTTTCATCTTATTTCTTTTCTTATTTTTTATCTTATTTTTCATTTTATTTTTTATCTTATTTTTATACTTATTTTTTCATCTTATTTTTTATCTTATTTTTTATCTTATTTTTCAACTTATTTTTATACTTATTTTTTATCTTATTTTTATTCTTATTTTTCATCTTATTTTTTATCTTATTGTTATACTTATTTTTATCTTATTTTTATACTTATTTTTTATCTTATTTTTATACATATTTTTTATCTTATTTTTTATCTTATTTTTCATCTTACTTTTATACTTATTTTTAATCTTATTTTTCATCTTATTTTTATACTTATTTTTTATCTTAATTTTAATCCTATTTTTTTTCTTATTTTTATACTTGTTTTTCATTTTATTTTTATTCTTATTTTTTATCGTATTTTTATTTTTATTTTTATTCTTATTTTTATTTTTATTCTTATTTTTCATCTTATTTTTCATCTTATTTTTATACTTATTTTTCATTTTATTTTTTATCTTATTTTTATACTTATTTTTTCATCTTATTTTTTATCTTATTTTTCATCTTATTTTTATACTTATTTTTTATCTTAATTTTAATCTTATTTTTTGTCTTATTTTTATACTTATTTTTTATCTTAATTTTAATCTTATTTTTTGTCTTATTTTTATACTTATTTTTTATTTTATTTTTATTCTTATTTTTTATCGTATTTTTATTTTTATTTTTATTCTTATTTTTATTCTTATTTTTCATCTTATTTTTATTCTTATTTTTATACTTATTTTTATTCTTTTTTTATACTTATTTTACATGTTTTTTTTCAACCTTTTTTTTTTTCTTATTTTTATACTTTTTCAATCTTATTTTTCATTTTATTATTATGTTTATTTTTCATCTTATTTTTCATCTTATTTTTCATCTTATTTATATATTTATTTTACATCTTATTTTTTATCTTATTTCTATCTTATTTTTATTCTTATTTTTATTCTTATTTTTCATCTTATTTTTCATTTTATTTTTATTCTTCTTTTTCATCTTCTTTTTAATCTTATTTTTATACTTATTTTACACCTTTTTTTATTTTTATTTTTATTCTTATTTTTCATCTTATTTTTATACTTATTTTTCATCTTATTTTTATTCTTATATTTATACTTATTTTTCATCTTTTTTTTATACTTATTTTTATACTTATTTTTTATCTTATTTTTATACATATTTTTTATCTTATTTTTTATCTTATTTTTCATCTTACTTTTATACTTATTTTTAATCTTATTTTTCATCTTATTTTTATACTTATTTTTTATCTTAATTTTAATCCTATTTTTTTTCTTATTTTTATTTTTATTCTTATTTTTCATCTTATTTTTCATCTTATTTTTATACTTATTTTTCATTTTATTTTTTATCTTATTTTTATACTTATTTTTTCATCTTATTTTTTATCTTATTTTTCATCTTATTTTTATACTTATTTTTTATCTTAATTTTAATCTTATTTTTTGTCTTATTTTTATACTTATTTTTTATTTTATTTTTATTCTTATTTTTTATCGTATTTTTATTTTTATTTTTATTCTTATTTTTATTCTTATTTTTCATCTTATTTTTATACTTATTTTTATTCTTATTTTTATTCTTATTTTTTGTCTTATTTTTATATCCTTTTTTTATCTTATTTTTCATCTTATTTTATTCTTATTTTTATACTTATTTTTATTCTTTTTTTATACTTATTTTATATGTTTTTTTTCAACCTTTTTTTTCATCTTATTTTTATACTTTTTCAATCTTATTTTTCATTTTATTATTATGTTTATTTTTCATCTTATTTTTCATCTTATTTTTCATCTTATTTATATATTTATTTTACATCTTATTTTTTATCTTATTTCTATCTTATTTTTATTCTTATTTTTATACTTATTTTTCATCTTATTTTTCATTTTATTTTTATTCTTCTTTTTCATCTTATTTTTAATCTTATTTTTATACTTATTTTACACCTTTTTTTATTTTTATTTTTATTCTTATTTTTCATCTTATTTTTTATCTTATTTTTATACTTATTTTTATACTTATTTTTATACTTATTTTTTATCTTATTTTTTATTCTTATTTTTATACTTATTTTTATACTTATTTTTATTCTTATTTTTATTCTTATTTTTATACTTATTTTTCATCTTATTTTTCTTCTTACTTTTTGTCTTATTTTTCATCTTAATTTTATTCTTATTTTTATTCTTATTTTTCATCTTATTTTTATACTTATTTTTATACTTATTTTTCATCTTATTTTTCATTTTATTTTTATTCTTCTTTTTCATCTTATTTTTAATCTTATTTTTATACTTATTTTACACCTTTTTTTATTTTTATTTTTATTCTTATTTTTCATCTTATTTTTATACTTATTTTTCATCTTATTTTTATTCTTATCTTTATACTTATTTTTCATCTTTTTTTTATACTTATTTTTATACTTATTTTTTATCTTATTTTTATACATATTTTTTATCTTATTTTTTATCTTATTTTTCATCTTACTTTTATACTTATTTTTAATCTTATTTTTCATCTTATTTTTATACTTATTTTTTATCTTAATTTTAATCCTATTTTTTTTCTTATTTTTATACTTGTTTTTCATTTTATTTTTATTCTTATTTTTTATCTTATTTTTCATCTTACTTTTATACTTATTTTTAATCTTATTTTTCATCTTATTTTTATACTTATTTTTTATCTTAATTTTAATCCTATTTTTTTTCTTATTTTTATACTTGTTTTTCATTTTATTTTTATTCTTATTTTTTATCGTATTTTTATTTTTATTTTTATTCTTATTTTTATTTTTATTCTTATTTTTCATCTTATTTTTCATCTTATTTTTATACTTATTTTTCATTTTATTTTTTATCTTATTTTTATACTTATTTTTTCATCTTATTTTTTATCTTATTTCTATCTTATTTTTATTCTTATTTTTATACTTATTTTTCATCTTATTTTTCATTTTATTTTTATTCTTCTTTTTCATCTTATTTTTAATCTTATTTTTATACTTATTTTACACCTTTTTTTATTTTTATTTTTATTCTTATTTTTCATCTTATTTTTATACTTATTTTTCATCTTATTTTTATTCTTATCTTTATACTTATTTTTCATCTTTTTTTTATACTTATTTTTATACTTATTTTTTATCTTATTTTTATACATATTTTTTATCTTATTTTTTATCTTATTTTTCATCTTACTTTTATACTTATTTTTAATCTTATTTTTCATCTTATTTTTATACTTATTTTTATACTTATTTTTTATCTTATTTTTATACATATTTTTTATCTTATTTTTTATCTTATTTTTCATCTTACTTTTATACTTATTTTTAATCTTATTTTTCATCTTATTTTTATACTTATTTTTTATCTTAATTTTAATCCTATTTTTTTTCTTATTTTTATACTTGTTTTTCATTTTATTTTTATTCTTATTTTTTATCGTATTTTTATTTTTATTTTTATTCTTATTTTTATTTTTATTCTTATTTTTCATCTTATTTTTTATCTTATTTTTCATCTTATTTTTATACTTATTTTTTATCTTAATTTTAATCTTATTTTTTGTCTTATTTTTATACTTATTTTTTATTTTATTTTTATTCTTATTTTTTATCGTATTTTTATTTTTATTTTTATTCTTATTCTTATTTTTCATCTTATTTTTATACTTATTTTTATTCTTATTTTTTGACTTATTTTTATATCCTTTTTTTATCTTATTTTTCATCTTATTTTATTCTTATTTTTATACTTATTTTTATTCTTTTTTTATACTTATTTTACATGTTTTTTTCAACCTTTTTTTTCATCTTATTTTTATACTTTTTCAATCTTATTTTTCATTTTATTATTATGTTTATTTTTCATCTTATTTTTCATCTTATTTTTCATCTTATTTATATATTTATTTTACATCTTATTTTTTATCTTATTTCTATCTTATTTTTATTCTTATTTTTATACTTATTTTTCATCTTATTTTTCATTTTATTTTTATTCTTCTTTTTCATCTTATTTTTCATCTTATTTTTATACTTATTTTACACCTTTTTTTATTTTTATTTTTATTCTTATTTTTCATCTTATTTTTTATCTTATTTTTATACTTATTTTTATACTTATTTTTTATCTTATTTTTTATTCTTATTTTTATACTTATTTTTATTCTTATTTTTATTCTTATTTTTTATCCTATTTTTTATCTTTTTTTATTCCTATTTTTATACTTATTTTTCATCTTATTTCTTTTCTTATTTTTTATCTTATTTTTCATTTTATTTTTTATCTTATTTTTATACTTATTTTTTCATCTTATTTTTTATCTTATTTTTTATCTTATTTTTCAACTTATTTTTATACTTATTTTTTATCTTATTTTTATTCTTATTTTTCATCTTATTTTTTATCTTATTGTTATACTTATTTTTATCTTATTTTTATACTTATTTTTTATCTTATTTTTATACTTATTTTTCATCTTATTTTTATTCTTATCTTTATACTTATTTTTCATCTTTTTTTTATACTTATTTTTATACTTATTTTTTATCTTATTTTTATACATATTTTTTATCTTATTTTTTATCTTATTTTTCATCTTACTTTTATACTTATTTTTAATCTTATTTTTCATCTTATTTTTATACTTATTTTTTATCTTAATTTTAATCCTATTTTTTTTCTTATTTTTATACTTGTTTTTCATTTTATTTTTATTCTTATTTTTTATCGTATTTTTATTTTTATTTTTATTTTTATTTTTATTCTTATTTTTCATCTTATTTTTCATCTTATTTTTATACTTATTTTTCATTTTATTTTTTATCTTATTTTTATACTTATTTTTTCATCTTATTTTTTATCTTATTTTTCATCTTTTTTTTATACTTATTTTTTATCTTAATTTTAATCTTATTTTTTGTCTTATTTTTATACTTATTTTTTATTTTATTTTTATTCTTATTTTTTATCGTATTTTTATTTTTATTTTTATTCTTATTTTTATTCTTATTTTTCATCTTATTTTTATTCTTATTTTTATACTTATTTTTATTCTTATTTTTTGTCTTATTTTTATATCCTTTTTTTATCTTATTTTTCATCTTATTTTATTCTTATTTTTATACTTATTTTTATTCTTTTTTTATACTTATTTTACATGTTTTTTTTTCAACCTTTTTTTTCATCTTATTTTTATACTTTTTCAATCTTATTTTTCATTTTATTATTATGTTTATTTTTCATCTTATTTTTCATCTTATTTTTCATCTTATTTATATATTTATTTTACATCTTATTTTTTATCTTATTTCTATCTTATTTTTATTCTTATTTTTATACTTATTTTTCATCTTATTTTTCATTTTATTTTTATTCTTCTTTTTCATCTTATTTTTAATCTTATTTTTATACTTATTTTACACCTTTTTTTATTTTTATTTTTATTCTTATTTTTCATCTTATTTTTATACTTATTTTTCATCTTATTTTTATTCTTATCTTTATACTTATTTTTCATCTTTTTTTTATACTTATTTTTATACTTATTTTTTATCTTATTTTCAGACATATTTTTTATCTTATTTTTTATCTTATTTTTCATCTTACTTTTATACTTATTTTTAATCTTATTTTTCATCTTATTTTTATACTTATTTTTATACTTATTTTTTATCTTATTTTTATACATATTTTTTATCTTATTTTTTATCTTATTTTTCATCTTACTTTTATACTTATTTTTAATCTTATTTTTCATCTTATTTTTATACTTATTTTTTATCTTAATTTTAATCCTATTTTTTTTCTTATTTTTATACTTGTTTTTCATTTTATTTTTATTCTTATTTTTTATCGTATTTTTATTTTTATTTTTATTCTTATTTTTATTCTTATTTTTCATCTTATTTTTATACTTATTTTTATACTTATTTTTCATCTTATTTTTCATTTTATTTTTATTCTTCTTTTTCATCTTATTTTTAATCTTATTTTTATACTTATTTTACACCTTTTTTTATTTTTATTTTTATTCTTATTTTTCATCTTATTTTTATACTTATTTTTCATCTTATTTTTATTCTTATCTTTATACTTATTTTTCATCTTTTTTTTATACTTATTTTTATACTTATTTTTAATCCTATTTTTTTTCTTATTTTTATACTTGTTTTTCATTTTATTTTTATTCTTATTTTTTATCGTATTTTTATTTTTATTTTTATTCTTATTTTTATTTTTATTCTTATTTTTCATCTTATTTTTCATCTTATTTTTATACTTATTTTTCATTTTATTTTTTATCTTATTTTTATACTTATTTTTTCATCTTATTTTTTATCTTATTTTTCATCTTATTTTTATACTTATTTTTTATTTTAATTTTAATCTTATTTTTTGTCTTATTTTTATACTTATTTTTTATTTTATTTTTATTCTTATTTTTTATCGTATTTTTATTTTTATTTTTATTCTTATTTTTATTCTTATTTTTCATCTTATTTTTATACTTATTTTTATTCTTATTTTTTGACTTATTTTTATATCCTTTTTTTATCTTATTTTTCATCTTATTTTATTCTTATTTTTATACTTATTTTTATTCTTTTTTTATACTTATTTTACATGTTTTTTTCAACCTTTTTTTTCATCTTATTTTTATACTTTTTCAATCTTATTTTTCATTTTATTATTATGTTTATTTTTCATCTTATTTTTCATCTTATTTTTCATCTTATTTATATATTTATTTTACATCTTATTTTTTATCTTATTTCTATCTTATTTTTATTCTTATTTTTATACTTATTTTTCATCTTATTTTTCATTTTATTTTTATTCTTCTTTTTCATCTTATTTTTAATCTTATTTTTATACTTATTTTACACCTTTTTTTATTTTTATTTTTATTCTTATTTTTCATCTTATTTTTTATCTTATTTTTATACTTATTTTTATACTTATTTTTTATCTTATTTTTTATTCTTATTTTTATACTTATTTTTATTCTTATTTTTATTCTTATTTTTTATCCTATTTTTTATCTTTTTTTATTCCTATTTTTATACTTATTTTTCATCTTATTTCTTTTCTTATTTTTTATCTTATTTTTCATTTTATTTTTTATCTTATTTTTATACTTATTTTTTCATCTTATTTTTTATCTTATTTTTTATCTTATTTTTCAACTTATTTTTATACTTATTTTTTATCTTATTTTTATTCTTATTTTTCATCTTATTTTTTATCTTATTGTTATACTTATTTTTATCTTATTTTTATACTTATTTTTTATCTTATTTTTATACTTATTTTTCATCTTATTTTTATTCTTATCTTTATACTTATTTTTCATCTTTTTTTTATACTTATTTTTATACTTATTTTTTATCTTATTTTTATACATATTTTTTATCTTATTTTTTATCTTATTTTTCATCTTACTTTTATACTTATTTTTAATCTTATTTTTCATCTTATTTTTATACTTATTTTTTATCTTAATTTTAATCCTATTTTTTTTCTTATTTTTATACTTGTTTTTCATTTTATTTTTATTCTTATTTTTTATCGTATTTTTATTTTTATTTTTATTCTTATTTTTATTCTTATTTTTCATCTTATTTTTATTCTTATTTTTATACTTATTTTTATTCTTATTTTTATTCTTATTTTTTGTCTTATTTTTATATCCTTTTTTTATCTTATTTTTCATCTTATTTTATTCTTATTTTTATACTTATTTTTATTCTTTTTTTATACTTATTTTATATGTTTTTTTTCAACCTTTTTTTTCATCTTATTTTTATACTTTTTCAATCTTATTTTTCATTTTATTATTATGTTTATTTTTCATCTTATTTTTCATCTTATTTTTCATCTTATTTATATATTTATTTTACATCTTATTTTTTATCTTATTTCTATCTTATTTTTATTCTTATTTTTATACTTATTTTTCATCTTATTTTTCATTTTATTTTTATTCTTCTTTTTCATCTTATTTTTAATCTTATTTTTATACTTATTTTACACTTTTTTTTATTTTTATTTTTATTCTTATTTTTCATCTTATTTTTTATCTTATTTTTATACTTATTTTTATACTTATTTTTATACTTATTTTTTATCTTATTTTTTATTCTTATTTTTATACTTATTTTTATTCTTATTTTTATTCTTATTTTTATACTTATTTTTCATCTTATTTTTCTTCTTACTTTTTGTCTAATTTTTCATCTTAATTTTATTCTTATTTTTATTCTTATTTTTCATCTTATTTTTATACTTATTTTTTATCCTATTTTTTATCTTTTTTTATTCCTATTTTTATACTTATTTTTCATCTTATTTCTTTTCTTATTTTTTATCTTATTTTTCATTTTATTTTTTATCTTATTTTTATACTTATTTTTTCATCTTATTTTTTATCTTATTTTTTATCTTATTTTTCAACTTATTTTTATACTTATTTTTTATCTTATTTTTATTCTTATTTTTCATCATATTTTTTATCTTATTGTTATACTTATTTTTTATCTTATTTTTATACTTATTTTTTATCTTATTTTTATACTTATTTTTCATCTTATTTTTATTCTTATCTTTATACTTATTTTTCTTTTTTTTTTTATACTTATTTTTATACTTATTTTTTATCTTATTTTTATACATATTTTTTATCTTATTTTTTATCTTATTTTTCATCTTACTTTTATACTTATTTTTAATCTTATTTTTCATCTTATTTTTATACTTATTTTTTATCTTAATTTTAATCCTATTTTTTTTCTTATTTTTATACTTGTTTTTCATTTTATTTTTATTCTTATTTTTTATCGTATTTTTATTTTTATTTTTATTCTTATTTTTATTTTTATTCTTATTTTTCATCTTATTTTTCATCTTATTTTTATACTTATTTTTCATTTTATTTTTTATCTTATTTTTATACTTATTTTTTCATCTTATTTTTTATCTTATTTTTCATCTTATTTTTATACTTATTTTTTATCTTAATTTTAATCTTATTTTTTGTCTTATTTTTATACTTATTTTTTATTTTATTTTTATTCTTATTTTTTATCGTATTTTTATTTTTATTTTTATTCTTATTTTTATTCTTATTTTTCATCTTATTTTTATACTTATTTTTATTCTTATTTTTTGTCTTATTTTTATATCCTTTTTTTATCTTATTTTTCATCTTATTTTATTCTTATTTTTATACTTATTTTTATTCTTTTTTTATACTTATTTTACATGTTTTTTTCAACCTTTTTTTTCATCTTATTTTTATACTTTTTCAATCTTATTTTTCATTTTATTATTATGTTTATTTTTCATCTTATTTTCCATCTTATTTTTCATCTTATTTATATATTTATTTTACATCTTATTTTTTATCTTATTTCTATCTTATTTTTATTCTTATTTTTATACTTATTTTTCATCTTATTTTTCATTTTATTTTTATTCTTCTTTTTCATCTTATTTTTAATCTTATTTTTATACTTATTTTACACCTTTTTTTATTTTTATTTTTATTCTTATTTTTCATCTTATTTTTTATCTTATTTTTATACTTATTTTTATACTTATTTTTTATCTTATTTTTTATTCTTATTTTTATACTTATTTTTATTCTTATTTTTATTCTTATTTTTTATCCTATTTTTTATCTTTTTTTATTCCTATTTTTATACTTATTTTTTATCTTATTTCTTTTCTTATTTTTTATCTTATTTTTCATTTTATTTTTTATCTTATTGTTATACTTATTTTTATCTTATTTTTATACTTATTTTTTATCTTATTTTTATACTTATTTTTCATCTTATTTTTATTCTTATCTTTATACTTATTTTTCATCTTTTTTTTATACTTATTTTTATACTTATTTTTTATCTTATTTTTATACATATTTTTTATCTTATTTTTTATCTTATTTTTCATCTTACTTTTATACTTATTTTTAATCTTATTTTTCATCTTATTTTTATACTTATTTTTTATCTTAATTTTAATCCTATTTTTTTTCTTATTTTTATACTTGTTTTTCATTTTATTTTTATTCTTATTTTTTATCGTATTTTTATTTTTATTTTTATTCTTATTTTTATTCTTATTTTTCATCTTATTTTTATTCTTATTTTTATACTTATTTTTATTCTTATTTTTATTCTTATTTTTTGTCTTATTTTTATATCCTTTTTTTATCTTATTTTTCATCTTATTTTATTCTTATTTTTATACTTATTTTTATTCTTTTTTTATACTTATTTTATATGTTTTTTTTCAACCTTTTTTTTCATCTTATTTTTATACTTTTTCAATCTTATTTTTCATTTTATTATTATGTTTATTTTTCATCTTATTTTTCATCTTATTTTTCATCTTATTTATATATTTATTTTACATCTTATTTTTTATCTTATTTCTATCTTATTTTTATTCTTATTTTTATACTTATTTTTCATCTTATTTTTATTCTTCTTTTTCATCTTATTTTTAATCTTATTTTTATACTTATTTTACACTTTTTTTTATTTTTATTTTTATTCTTATTTTTCATCTTATTTTTTATCTTATTTTTATACTTATTTTTATACTTATTTTTATACTTATTTTTTATCTTATTTTTTATTCTTATTTTTATACTTATTTTTATTCTTATTTTTATTCTTATTTTTATACTTATTTTTCATCTTTTTTTTCTTCTTACTTTTTGTCTTATTTTTCATCTTAATTTTATTCTTATTTTTATTCTTATTTTTCATCTTATTTTTATACTTATTTTTTATCCTATTTTTTATCTTTTTTTATTCCTATTTTTATACTTATTTTTCATCTTATTTCTTTTCTTATTTTTTATCTTATTTTTCATTTTATTTTTTATCTTATTTTTATACTTATTTTTTCATCTTATTTTTTATCTTATTTTTTATCTTATTTTTCAACTTATTTTTATACTTATTTTTTATCTTATTTTTATTCTTATTTTTCATCTTATTTTTTATCTTATTGTTATACTTATTTTTATCTTATTTTTATACTTATTTTTTATCTTATTTTTATACTTATTTTTCATCTTATTTTTATTCTTATCTTTATACTTATTTTTCATCTTTTTTTTATACTTATTTTTATACTTATTTTTTATCTTATTTTTATACATATTTTTTATCTTATTTTTTATCTTATTTTTCATCTTACTTTTATACTTATTTTTAATCTTATTTTTCATCTTATTTTTATACTTATTTTTTATTTTATTTTTATTCTTATTTTTTATCGTATTTTTATTTTTATTTTTATTCTTATTTTTATTCTTATTTTTCATCTTATTTTTATACTTATTTTTATTCTTATTTTTTGTCTTATTTTTATATCCTTTTTTTATCTTATTTTTCATCTTATTTTATTCTTATTTTTATACTTATTTTTATTCTTTTTTTATACTTATTTTACATGTTTTTTTCAACCTTTTTTTTCATCTTATTTTTATACTTTTTCAATCTTATTTTTCATTTTATTATTATGTTTATTTTTCATCTTATTTTTCATCTTATTTTTCATCTTATTTATATATTTATTTTACATCTTATTTTTTATCTTATTTCTATCTTATTTTTATTCTTATTTTTATACTTATTTTTCATCTTATTTTTCATTTTATTTTTATTCTTCTTTTTCATCTTATTTTTAATCTTATTTTTATACTTATTTTACACCTTTTTTTATTTTTATTTTTATTCTTATTTTTTATCTTATTTTTTATCTTATTTTTATACTTATTTTTATACTTATTTTTTATCTTATTTTTTATTCTTATTTTTATACTTATTTTTATTCTTATTTTTATTCTTATTTTTTATCCTATTTTTTATCTTTTTTTATTCCTATTTTTATACTTATTTTTCATCTTATTTCTTTTCTTATTTTTTATCTTATTTTTCATTTTATTTTTTATCTTATTTTTATACTTATTTTTTCATCTTATTTTTTATCTTATTTTTTATCTTATTTTTCAACTTATTTTTATACTTATTTTTTATCTTATTTTTATTCTTATTTTTCATCTTATTTTTTATCTTATTGTTATACTTATTTTTATCTTATTTTTATACTTATTTTTTATCTTATTTTTATACTTATTTTTCATCTTATTTTTATTCTTATCTTTATACTTATTTTTCATCTTTTTTTTATACTTATTTTTATACTTATTTTTTATCTTATTTTTATACATATTTTTTATCTTATTTTTTATCTTATTTTTCATCTTACTTTTATACTTATTTTTAATCTTATTTTTCATCTTATTTTTATACTTATTTTTTATCTTAATTTTAATCCTATTTTTTTTCTTATTTTTATACTTGTTTTTCATTTTATTTTTATTCTTATTTTTTATCGTATTTTTATTTTTATTTTTATTCTTATTTTTATTCTTATTTTTCATCTTATTTTTATTCTTATTTTTATACTTATTTTTATTCTTATTTTTATTCTTATTTTTTGTCTTATTTTTATATCCTTTTTTTATCTTATTTTTCATCTTATTTTATTCTTATTTTTATACTTATTTTTATTCTTTTTTTATACTTATTTTATATGTTTTTTTTCAACCTTTTTTTTCATCTTATTTTTATACTTTTTCAATCTTATTTTTCATTTTATTATTATGTTTATTTTTCATCTTATTTTTCATCTTATTTTTCATCTTATTTATATATTTATTTTACATCTTATTTTTTATCTTATTTCTATCTTATTTTTATTCTTATTTTTATACTTATTTTTCATCTTATTTTTCATTTTATTTTTATTCTTCTTTTTCATCTTATTTTTAATCTTATTTTTATACTTATTTTACACTTTTTTTATTTTTATTTTTATTCTTATTTTTCATCTTATTTTTTATCTTATTTTTATACTTATTTTTATACTTATTTTTATACTTATTTTTTATCTTATTTTTTATTCTTATTTTTATACTTATTTGTATTCTTATTTTTATTCTTATTTTTATACTTATTTTTCATCTTATTTTTCTTCTTACTTTTTGTCTAATTTTTCATCTTAATTTTATTCTTATTTTTATTCTTATTTTTCATCTTATTTTTATACTTATTTTTTATCCTATTTTTTATCTTTTTTTATTCCTATTTTTATACTTATTTTTCATCTTATTTCTTTTCTTATTTTTTATCTTATTTTTCATTTTATTTTTTATCTTATTTTTATACTTATTTTTTCATCTTATTTTTTATCTTATTTTTTATCTTATTTTTCAACTTATTTTTATTCTTATTTTTCATCATATTTTTTATCTTATTGTTATACTTATTTTTTATCTTATTTTTATACTTATTTTTTATCTTATTTTTATACTTATTTTTCATCTTATTTTTATTCTTATCTTTATACTTATTTTTCATCTTTTTTTTATACTTATTTTTATACTTATTTTTTATCTTATTTTTATACATATTTTTTATCTTATTTTTTATCTTATTTTTCATCTTACTTTTATACTTATTTTTAATCTTATTTTTCATCTTATTTTTATACTTATTTTTTATCTTAATTTTAATCCTATTTTTTTTCTTATTTTTATACTTGTTTTTCATTTTATTTTTATTCTTATTTTTTATCGTATTTTTATTTTTATTTTTATTCTTATTTTTATTTTTATTCTTATTTTTCATCTTATTTTTCATCTTATTTTTATACTTATTTTTCATTTTATTTTTTATCTTATTTTTATACTTATTTTTTCATCTTATTTTTTATCTTATTTTTCATCTTATTTTTATACTTATTTTTTATCTTAATTTTAATCTTATTTTTTGTCTTATTTTTATACTTATTTTTTATTTTATTTTTATTCTTATTTTTTATCGTATTTTTATTTTTATTTTTATTCTTATTTTTATTCTTATTTTTCATCTTATTTTTATTCTTATTTTTATACTTATTTTTATTCTTATTTTTTGTCTTATTTTTATATCCTTTTTTTATCTTATTTTTCATCTTATTTTATTCTTATTTTTATACTTATTTTTATTCTTTTTTTATACTTATTTTACATGTTTTTTTTTCAACCTTTTTTTTCATCTTATTTTTATACTTTTTCAATCTTATTTTTCATTTTATTATTATGTTTATTTTTCATCTTATTTTTCATCTTATTTTTCATCTTATTTATATATTTATTTTACATCTTATTTTTTATCTTATTTCTATCTTATTTTTATTCTTATTTTTATACTTATTTTTCATCTTATTTTTCATTTTATTTTTATTCTTCTTTTTCATCTTATTTTTAATCTTATTTTTATACTTATTTTACACCTTTTTTTATTTTTATTCTTATTTTTCATCTTATTTTTATACTTATTTTTCATCTTATTTTTATTCTTATCTTTATACTTATTTTTCATCTTTTTTTTATACTTATTTTTATACTTATTTTTTATCTTATTTTTATACATATTTTTTATCTTATTTTTTATCTTATTTTTCATCTTACTTTTATACTTATTTTTAATCTTATTTTTCATCTTATTTTTATACTTATTTTTATACTTATTTTTTATCTTATTTTTATACATATTTTTTATCTTATTTTTTATCTTATTTTTCATCTTACTTTTATACTTATTTTTAATCTTATTTTTCATCTTATTTTTATACTTATTTTTTATCTTAATTTTAATCCTATTTTTTTTCTTATTTTTATACTTGTTTTTCATTTTATTTTTATTCTTATTTTTTATCGTATTTTTATTTTTTTTTTTATTCTTATTTTTATTTTTATTCTTATTTTTCATCTTATTTTTCATCTTATTTTTATACTTATTTTTCATTTTATTTTTTATCTTATTTTTATACTTATTTTTTCATCTTATTTTTTATCTTATTTTTCATCTTATTTTTTATCTTAATTTTAATCTTATTTTTTGTCTTATTTTTATACTTATTTTTTATTTTATTTTTATTCTTATTTTTTATCGTATTTTTATTTTTATTTTTATTCTTATTTTTATTCTTATTTTTCATCTTATTTTTATACTTATTTTTATTCTTATTTTTTGTCTTATTTTTATATCCTTTTTTTATCTTATTTTTCATCTTATTTTATTCTTATTTTTATACTTATTTTTATTCTTTTTTTATACTTATTTTACATGTTTTTTTCAACCTTTTTTTTCATCTTATTTTTATACTTTTTCAATCTTATTTTTCATTTTATTATTATGTTTATTTTTCATCTTATTTTTCATCTTATTTTTCATCTTATTTATATATTTATTTTACATCTTATTTTTTATCTTATTTCTATCTTATTTTTATTCTTATTTTTATACTTATTTTTCATCTTATTTTTCATTTTATTTTTATTCTTCTTTTTCATCTTATTTTTAATCTTATTTTTATACTTATTTTACACCTTTTTTTATTTTTATTTTTATTCTTATTTTTCATCTTATTTTTTATCTTATTTTTATACTTATTTTTATACTTATTTTTTATCTTATTTTTTATTCTTATTTTTATACTTATTTTTATTCTTATTTTTATTCTTATTTTTTATCCTATTTTTTATCTTTTTTTATTCCTATTTTTATACTTATTTTTCATCTTATTTCTTTTCTTATTTTTTATCTTATTTTTCATTTTATTTTTTATCTTATTTTTATACTTATTTTTTCATCTTATTTTTTATCTTATTTTTTATCTTATTTTTCAACTTATTTTTATACTTATTTTTTATCTTAATTTTAATCCTATTTTTTTTCTTATTTTTATACTTGTTTTTCATTTTATTTTTATTCTTATTTTTTATCGTATTTTTATTTTTATTTTTATTCTTATTTTTATTTTTATTCTTATTTTTCATCTTATTTTTCATCTTATTTTTATACTTATTTTTCATTTTATTTTTTATCTTATTTTTATACTTATTTTTTCATCTTATTTTTTATCTTATTTTTCATCTTATTTTTATACTTATTTTTTATCTTAATTTTAATCTTATTTTTTGTCTTATTTTTATACTTATTTTTTATCTTAATTTTAATCTTATTTTTTGTCTTATTTTTATACTTATTTTTTATTTTATTTTTATTCTTATTTTTTATCGTATTTTTATTTTTATTTTTATTCTTATTTTTATTCTTATTTTTCATCTTATTTTTATTCTTATTTTTATACTTATTTTTATTCTTTTTTTATACTTATTTTACATGTTTTTTTTCAACCTTTTTTTTCATCTTATTTTTATACTTTTTCAATCTTATTTTTCATTTTATTATTATGTTTATTTTTCATCTTATTTTTCATCTTATTTTTCATCTTATTTATATATTTATTTTACATCTTATTTTTTATCTTATTTCTATCTTATTTTTATTCTTATTTTTATTCTTATTTTTCATCTTATTTTTCATTTTATTTTTATTCTTCTTTTTCATCTTCTTTTTAATCTTATTTTTATACTTATTTTACACCTTTTTTTATTTTTATTTTTATTCTTATTTTTCATCTTATTTTTATACTTATTTTTCATCTTATTTTTATTCTTATATTTATACTTATTTTTCATCTTTTTTTTATACTTATTTTTATACTTATTTTTTATCTTATTTTTATACATATTTTTTATCTTATTTTTTATCTTATTTTTCATCTTACTTTTATACTTATTTTTAATCTTATTTTTCATCTTATTTTTATACTTATTTTTTATCTTAATTTTAATCCTATTTTTTTTCTTATTTTTATTTTTATTCTTATTTTTCATCTTATTTTTCATCTTATTTTTATACTTATTTTTCATTTTATTTTTTATCTTATTTTTATACTTATTTTTTCATCTTATTTTTTATCTTATTTTTCATCTTATTTTTATACTTATTTTTTATCTTAATTTTAATCTTATTTTTTGTCTTATTTTTATACTTATTTTTTATTTTATTTTTATTCTTATTTTTTATCGTATTTTTATTCTTATTTTTATTCTTATTTTTCATCTTATTTTTATACTTATTTTTATTCTTATTTTTATTCTTATTTTTTGTCTTATTTTTATATCCTTTTTTTATCTTATTTTTCATCTTATTTTATTCTTATTTTTATACTTATTTTTATTCTTTTTTTATACTTATTTTATATGTTTTTTTTCAACCTTTTTTTTCATCTTATTTTTATACTTTTTCAATCTTATTTTTCATTTTATTATTATGTTTATTTTTCATCTTATTTTTCATCTTATTTTTCATCTTATTTATATATTTATTTTACATCTTATTTTTTATCTTATTTCTATCTTATTTTTATTCTTATTTTTATACTTATTTTTCATCTTATTTTTCATTTTATTTTTATTCTTCTTTTTCATCTTATTTTTAATCTTATTTTTATACTTATTTTACACCTTTTTTTATTTTTATTTTTATTCTTATTTTTCATCTTATTTTTTATCTTATTTTTATACTTATTTTTATACTTATTTTTATACTTATTTTTTATCTTATTTTTTATTCTTATTTTTATACTTATTTTTATACTTATTTTTATTCTTATTTTTATTCTTATTTTTATACTTATTTTTCATCTTATTTTTCTTCTTACTTTTTGTCTTATTTTTCATCTTAATTTTATTCTTATTTTTATTCTTATTTTTCATCTTATTTTTATACTTATTTTTATACTTATTTTTCATCTTATTTTTCATTTTATTTTTATTCTTCTTTTTCATCTTATTTTTAATCTTATTTTTATACTTATTTTACACCTTTTTTTATTTTTATTTTTATTCTTATTTTTCATCTTATTTTTATACTTATTTTTCATCTTATTTTTATTCTTATCTTTATACTTATTTTTCATCTTTTTTTTATACTTATTTTTATACTTATTTTTTATCTTATTTTTATACATATTTTTTATCTTATTTTTTATCCTATTTTTTTTCTTATTTTTATACTTGTTTTTCATTTTATTTTTATTCTTATTTTTTATCTTATTTTTCATCTTACTTTTATACTTATTTTTAATCTTATTTTTCATCTTATTTTTATACTTATTTTTTATCTTAATTTTAATCCTATTTTTTTTCTTATTTTTATACTTGTTTTTCATTTTATTTTTATTCTTATTTTTTATCGTATTTTTATTTTTATTTTTATTCTTATTTTTATTTTTATTCTTATTTTTCATCTTATTTTTCATCTTATTTTTATACTTATTTTTCATTTTATTTTTTATCTTATTTTTATACTTATTTTTTCATCTTATTTTTTATCTTATTTTTCATCTTATTTTTATACTTATTTTTTATTTTAATTTTAATCTTATTTTTTGTCTTATTTTTATACTTATTTTTTATTTTATTTTTATTCTTATTTTTTATCGTATTTTTATTTTTATTTTTATTCTTATTTTTATTCTTATTTTTCATCTTATTTTTATACTTATTTTTATTCTTATTTTTATTCTTATTTTTTGTCTTATTTTTATATCCTTTTTTTATCTTATTTTTCATCTTATTTTATTCTTATTTTTATACTTATTTTTATTCTTTTTTTATACTTATTTTACATGTTTTTTTCAACCTTTTTTTTCATCTTATTTTTATACTTTTTCAATCTTATTTTTCATTTTATTATTATGTTTATTTTTCATCTTATTTTTCATCTTATTTTTCATCTTATTTATATATTTATTTTACATCTTATTTTTTATCTTATTTCTATCTTATTTTTATTCTTATTTTTATACTTATTTTTCATCTTATTTTTCATTTTATTTTTATTCTTCTTTTTCATCTTATTTTTAATCTTATTTTTATACTTATTTTACACCTTTTTTTATTTTTATTCTTATTTTTATTTTTATTCTTATTTTTCATCTTATTTTTCATCTTATTTTTATACTTATTTTTCATTTTATTTTTTATCTTATTTTTATACTTATTTTTTCATCTTATTTTTTATCTTATTTTTCATCTTATTTTTATACTTATTTTTTATCTTAATTTTAATCTTATTTTTTGTCTTATTTTTATACTTATTTTTTATTTTATTTTTATTCTTATTTTTATACTTATTTTTATTCTTATTTTTTGACTTATTTTTATATCCTTTTTTTATCTTATTTTTCATCTTATTTTATTCCTATTTTTATACTTATTTTTATTCTTTTTTTATACTTATTTTACATGTTTTTTTCAACCTTTTTTTTCATCTTATTTTTATACTTTTTCAATCTTATTTTTCATTTTATTATTATGTTTATTTTTCATCTTATTTTTCATCTTATTTTTCATCTTATTTATATATTTATTTTACATCTTATTTTTTATCTTATTTCTATCTTATTTTTATTCTTATTTTTATACTTATTTTTCATCTTATTTTTCATTTTATTTTTATTCTTCTTTTTCATCTTATTTTTAATCTTATTTTTATACTTATTTTACACCTTTTTTTATTTTTATTTTTATTCTTATTTTTCATCTTATTTTTTATCTTATTTTTATACTTATTTTTATACTTATTTTTTATCTTATTTTTTATTCTTATTTTTATACTTATTTTTATTCTTATTTTTATTCTTATTTTTTATCCTATTTTTTATCTTTTTTTATTCCTATTTTTATACTTATTTTTCATCTTATTTCTTTTCTTATTTTTTATCTTATTTTTCATTTTATTTTTTATCTTATTTTTATACTTATTTTTTCATCTTATTTTTTATCTTATTTTTTATCTTATTTTTCAACTTATTTTTATACTTATTTTTTATCTTATTTTTATTCTTATTTTTCATCTTATTTTTTATCTTATTGTTATACTTATTTTTATCTTATTTTTATACTTATTTTTTATCTTATTTTTATACTTATTTTTCATCTTATTTTTATTCTTATCTTTATACTTATTTTTCATCTTTTTTTTATACTTATTTTTATACTTATTTTTTATCTTATTTTTATACATATTTTTTATCTTATTTTTTATCTTATTTTTCATCTTACTTTTATACTTATTTTTAATCTTATTTTTCATCTTATTTTTATACTTATTTTTTATCTTAATTTTAATCCTATTTTTTTTCTTATTTTTATACTTGTTTTTCATTTTATTTTTATTCTTATTTTTTATCGTATTTTTATTTTTATTTTTATTCTTATTTTTATTTTTATTCTTATTTTTCATCTTATTTTTCATCTTATTTTTATACTTATTTTTCATTTTATTTTTTATCTTATTTTTATACTTATTTTTTCATCTTATTTTTTATCTTATTTTTCATCTTTTTTTTATACTTATTTTTTATCTTAATTTTAATCTTATTTTTTGTCTTATTTTTATACTTATTTTTTATTTTATTTTTATTCTTATTTTTTATCGTATTTTTATTTTTATTTTTATTCTTATTTTTATTCTTATTTTTCATCTTATTTTTATTCTTATTTTTATACTTATTTTTATTCTTATTTTTTGTCTTATTTTTATATCCTTTTTTTATCTTATTTTTCATCTTATTTTATTCTTATTTTTATACTTATTTTTATTCTTTTTTTATACTTATTTTACATGTTTTTTTTTCAACCTTTTTTTTCATCTTATTTTTATACTTTTTCAATCTTATTTTTCATTTTATTATTATGTTTATTTTTCATCTTATTTTTCATCTTATTTTTCATCTTATTTATATATTTATTTTACATCTTATTTTTTATCTTATTTCTATCTTATTTTTATTCTTATTTTTATACTTATTTTTCATCTTATTTTTCATTTTATTTTTATTCTTCTTTTTCATCTTATTTTTAATCTTATTTTTATACTTATTTTACACCTTTTTTTATTTTTATTTTTATTCTTATTTTTCATCTTATTTTTATACTTATTTTTCATCTTATTTTTATTCTTATCTTTATACTTATTTTTCATCTTTTTTTTATACTTATTTTTATACTTATTTTTTATCTTATTTTCAGACATATTTTTTATCTTATTTTTTATCTTATTTTTCATCTTACTTTTATACTTATTTTTAATCTTATTTTTCATCTTATTTTTATACTTATTTTTATACTTATTTTTTATCTTATTTTTATACATATTTTTTATCTTATTTTTTATCTTATTTTTCATCTTACTTTTATACTTATTTTTAATCTTATTTTTCATCTTATTTTTATACTTATTTTTTATCTTAATTTTAATCCTATTTTTTTTCTTATTTTTATACTTGTTTTTCATTTTATTTTTATTCTTATTTTTTATCGTATTTTTATTTTTATTTTTATTCTTATTTTTATTTTTATTCTTATTTTTCATCTTATTTTTCATCTTATTTTTATACTTATTTTTCATTTTATTTTTTATCTTATTTTTATACTTATTTTTTCATCTTATTTTTTATCTTATTTTTCATCTTATTTTTATACTTATTTTTTATTTTAATTTTAATCTTATTTTTTGTCTTATTTTTATACTTATTTTTATTCTTATTTTTATTCTTATTTTTTGTCTTATTTTTATATCCTTTTTTTATCTTATTTTTCATCTTATTTTATTCTTATTTTTATACTTATTTTTATTCTTTTTTTATACTTATTTTACATGTTTTTTTCAACCTTTTTTTTCATCTTATTTTTATACTTTTTCAATCTTATTTTTCATTTTATTATTATGTTTATTTTTCATCTTATTTTTCATCTTATTTTTCATCTTATTTATATATTTATTTTACATCTTATTTTTTATCTTATTTCTATCTTATTTTTATTCTTATTTTTATACTTATTTTTCATCTTATTTTTCATTTTATTTTTATTCTTCTTTTTCATCTTATTTTTAATCTTATTTTTATACTTATTTTACACCTTTTTTTATTTTTATTCTTATTTTTCATCTTATTTTTATACTTATTTTTCATCTTATTTTTATTCTTATCTTTATACTTATTTTTCATCTTTTTTTTATACTTATTTTTATACTTATTTTTTATCTTATTTTTATACATATTTTTTATCTTATTTTTTATCTTATTTTTCATCTTACTTTTATACTTATTTTTAATCTTATTTTTCATCTTATTTTTATACTTATTTTTATACTTATTTTTTATCTTATTTTTATACATATTTTTTATCTTATTTTTTATCTTATTTTTCATCTTACTTTTATACTTATTTTTAATCTTATTTTTCATCTTATTTTTATACTTATTTTTTATCTTAATTTTAATCCTATTTTTTTTCTTATTTTTATACTTGTTTTTCATTTTATTTTTATTCTTATTTTTTATCGTATTTTTATTTTTATTTTTATTCTTATTTTTATTTTTATTCTTATTTTTCATCTTATTTTTCATCTTATTTTTATACTTATTTTTCATTTTATTTTTTATCTTATTTTTATACTTATTTTTTCATCTTATTTTTTATCTTATTTTTCATCTTATTTTTATACTTATTTTTTATCTTAATTTTAATCTTATTTTTTGTGTTATTTTTATACTTATTTTTTATTTTATTTTTATTCTTATTTTTTATCGTATTTTTATTTTTATTTTTATTCTTATTCTTATTTTTCATCTTATTTTTATACTTATTTTTATTCTTATTTTTTGACTTATTTTTATATCCTTTTTTTATCTTATTTTTCATCTTATTTTATTCTTATTTTTATACTTATTTTTATTCTTTTTTTATACTTATTTTACATGTTTTTTTCAACCTTTTTTTTCATCTTATTTTTATACTTTTTCAATCTTATTTTTCATTTTATTATTATGTTTATTTTTCATCTTATTTTTCATCTTATTTTTCATCTTATTTATATATTTATTTTACATCTTATTTTTTATCTTATTTCTATCTTATTTTTATTCTTATTTTTATACTTATTTTTCATCTTATTTTTCATTTTATTTTTATTCTTCTTTTTCATCTTATTTTTAATCTTATTTTTATACTTATTTTACACCTTTTTTTATTTTTATTTTTATTCTTATTTTTCATCTTATTTTTTATCTTATTTTTATACTTATTTTTATACTTATTTTTTATCTTATTTTTTATTCTTATTTTTATACTTATTTTTATTCTTATTTTTATTCTTATTTTTTATCCTATTTGTTATCTTTTTTTATTCCTATTTTTATACTTATTTTTCATCTTATTTTTATACTTATTTTTCATCTTATTTTTATTCTTATCTTTATACTTATTTTTCATCTTTTTTTTATACTTATTTTTATACTTATTTTTTATCTTATTTTTATACATATTTTTTATCTTATTTTTTATCTTATTTTTCATCTTACTTTTATACTTATTTTTAATCTTATTTTTCATCTTATTTTTATACTTATTTTTTATCTTAATTTTAATCCTATTTTTTTTCTTATTTTTATACTTGTTTTTCATTTTATTTTTATTCTTATTTTTTATCGTATTTTTATTTTTATTTTTATTCTTATTTTTATTTTTATTCTTATTTTTCATCTTATTTTTCATCTTATTTTTATACTTATTTTTCATTTTATTTTTTATCTTATTTTTATACTTATTTTTTCATCTTATTTTTTATCTTATTTTTCATCTTTTTTTTATACTTATTTTTTATCTTAATTTTAATCTTATTTTTTGTCTTATTTTTATACTTATTTTTTATTTTATTTTTATTCTTATTTTTTATCGTATTTTTATTTTTATTTTTATTCTTATTTTTATTCTTATTTTTCATCTTATTTTTATTCTTATTTTTATACTTATTTTTATTCTTATTTTTTGTCTTATTTTTATATCCTTTTTTTATCTTATTTTTCATCTTATTTTATTCTTATTTTTATACTTATTTTTATTCTTTTTTTATACTTATTTTACATGTTTTTTTTTCAACCTTTTTTTTCATCTTATTTTTATACTTTTTCAATCTTATTTTTCATTTTATTATTGTTTATTTTTCATCTTATTTTTCATCTTATTTTTCATCTTATTTATATATTTATTTTACATCTTATTTTTTATCTTATTTCTATCTTATTTTTATTCTTATTTTTATACTTATTTTTCATCTTATTTTTCATTTTATTTTTATTCTTCTTTTTCATCTTATTTTTAATCTTATTTTTATACTTATTTTACACCTTTTTTTATTTTTATTTTTATTCTTATTTTTCATCTTATTTTTATACTTATTTTTCATCTTATTTTTATTCTTATCTTTATACTTATTTTTCATCTTTTTTTTATACTTATTTTTATACTTATTTTTTATCTTATTTTTAGACATATTTTTTATCTTATTTTTTATCTTATTTTTCATCTTACTTTTATACTTATTTTTAATCTTATTTTTCATCTTATTTTTATACTTATTTTTATACTTATTTTTTATCTTATTTTTATACATATTTTTTATCTTATTTTTTATCTTATTTTTCATCTTACTTTTATACTTATTTTTAATCTTATTTTTCATCTTATTTTTATACTTATTTTTTATCTTAATTTTAATCCTATTTTTTTTCTTATTTTTATACTTGTTTTTCATTTTATTTTTATTCTTATTTTTTATCGTATTTTTATTTTTATTTTTATTCTTATTTTTATTTTTATTCTTATTTTTCATCTTATTTTTCATCTTATTTTTATACTTATTTTTCATTTTATTTTTTATCTTATTTTTATACTTATTTTTTCATCTTATTTTTTATCTTATTTTTCATCTTATTTTTATACTTATTTTTTATTTTAATTTTAATCTTATTTTTTGTCTTATTTTTATACTTATTTTTTATTTTATTTTTATTCTTATTTTTTATCGTATTTTTATTTTTATTTTTATTCTTATTTTTATTCTTATTTTTCATCTTATTTTTATACTTATTTTTATTCTTATTTTTATTCTTATTTTTTGTCTTATTTTTATATCCTTTTTTTATCTTATTTTTCATCTTATTTTATTCTTATTTTTATACTTATTTTTATTCTTTTTTTATACTTATTTTACATGTTTTTTTCAACCTTTTTTTTCATCTTATTTTTATACTTTTTCAATCTTATTTTTCATTTTATTATTATGTTTATTTTTCATCTTATTTTTCATCTTATTTTTCATCTTATTTATATATTTATTTTACATCTTATTTTTTATCTTATTTCTATCTTATTTTTATTCTTATTTTTATACTTATTTTTCATCTTATTTTTCATTTTATTTTTATTCTTCTTTTTCATCTTATTTTTAATCTTATTTTTATACTTATTTTACACCTTTTTTTATTTTTATTCTTATTTTTCATCTTATTTTTATACTTATTTTTCATCTTATTTTTATTCTTATCTTTATACTTATTTTTCATCTTTTTTTTATACTTATTTTTATACTTATTTTTTATCTTATTTTTATACATATTTTTTATCTTATTTTTTATCTTATTTTTCATCTTACTTTTATACTTATTTTTAATCTTATTTTTCATCTTATTTTTATACTTATTTTTTATCTTAATTTTAATCCTATTTTTTTTCTTATTTTTATACTTGTTTTTCATTTTATTTTTATTCTTATTTTTTATCGTATTTTTATTTTTATTTTTATTCTTATTTTTATTTTTATTCTTATTTTTCATCTTATTTTTCATCTTATTTTTATACTTATTTTTCATTTTATTTTTTATCTTATTTTTATACTTATTTTTTCATCTTATTTTTTATCTTATTTTTCATCTTATTTTTATACTTATTTTTTATCTTAATTTTAATCTTATTTTTTGTGTTATTTTTATACTTATTTTTTATTTTATTTTTATTCTTATTTTTTATCGTATTTTTATTTTTATTTTTATTCTTATTCTTATTTTTCATCTTATTTTTATACTTATTTTTATTCTTATTTTTTGACTTATTTTTATATCCTTTTTTTATCTTATTTTTCATCTTATTTTATTCTTATTTTTATACTTATTTTTATTCTTTTTTTATACTTATTTTACATGTTTTTTTCAACCTTTTTTTTCATCTTATTTTTATACTTTTTCAATCTTATTTTTCATTTTATTATTATGTTTATTTTTCATCTTATTTTTCATCTTATTTTTCATCTTATTTATATATTTATTTTACATCTTATTTTTTATCTTATTTCTATCTTATTTTTATTCTTATTTTTATACTTATTTTTCATCTTATTTCTTTTCTTATTTTTTATCTTATTTTTCATTTTATTTTTTATCTTATTTTTATACTTATTTTTTCATCTTATTTTTTATCTTATTTTTTATCTTATTTTTCAACTTATTTTTATACTTATTTTTTATCTTATTTTTATTCTTATTTTTCATCTTATTTTTTATCTTATTGTTATACTTATTTTTATCTTATTTTTATACTTATTTTTTATCTTATTTTTATACTTATTTTTCATCTTATTTTTATTCTTATCTTTATACTTATTTTTCATCTTTTTTTTATACTTATTTTTATACTTATTTTTTATCTTATTTTTATACATATTTTTTATCTTATTTTTTATCTTATTTTTCATCTTACTTTTATACTTATTTTTAATCTTATTTTTCATCTTATTTTTATACTTATTTTTTATCTTAATTTTAATCCTATTTTTTTTCTTATTTTTATACTTGTTTTTCATTTTATTTTTATTCTTATTTTTTATCGTATTTTTATTTTTATTTTTATTCTTATTTTTATTCTTATTTTTCATCTTATTTTTATTCTTATTTTTATACTTATTTTTATTCTTATTTTTATTCTTATTTATTGTCTTATTTTTATATCCTTTTTTTATCTTATTTTTCATCTTATTTTATTCTTATTTTTATACTTATTTTTATTCTTTTTTTATACTTATTTTACATGTTTTTTTCAACCTTTTTTTTCATCTTATTTTTATACTTTTTCAATCTTATTTTTCATTTTATTATTATGTTTATTTTTCATCTTATTTTTCATCTTATTTTTCATCTTATTTATATATTTATTTTACATCTTATTTTTTATCTTATTTCTATCTTATTTTTATTCTTATTTTTATACTTATTTTTCATCTTATTTTTCATTTTATTTTTATTCTTCTTTTTCATCTTATTTTTAATCTTATTTTTATACTTATTTTACACCTTTTTTTATTTTTATTTTTATTCTTATTTTTCATCTTATTTTTTATCTTATTTTTATACTTATTTTTATACTTATTTTTTATCTTATTTTTTATTCTTATTTTTATACTTATTTTTATTCTTATTTTTATTCTTATTTTTTATCCTATTTTTTATCTTTTTTTTATTCCTATTTTTATACTTATTTTTCATCTTATTTCTTTTCTTATTTTTTATCTTATTTTTCATTTTATTTTTTATCTTATTGTTATACTTATTTTTATCTTATTTTTATACTTATTTTTTATCTTATTTTTATACTTATTTTTCATCTTATTTTTATTCTTATCTTTATACTTATTTTTCATCTTTTTTTTATACTTATTTTTATACTTATTTTTTATCTTATTTTTATACATATTTTTTATCTTATTTTTTATCTTATTTTTCATCTTACTTTTATACTTATTTTTAATCTTATTTTTCATCTTATTTTTATACTTATTTTTTATTTTATTTTTATTCTTATTTTTTTATCGTATTTTTATTTTTATTTTTATTCTTATTTTTATTCTTATTTTTCATCTTATTTTTATACTTATTTTTATTCTTATTTTTTGTCTTATTTTTATATCCTTTTTTTATCTTATTTTTCATCTTATTTTATTCTTATTTTTATACTTATTTTTATTCTTTTTTTATACTTATTTTACATGTTTTTTTCAACCTTTTTTTTCATCTTATTTTTATACTTTTTCAATCTTATTTTTCATTTTATTATTATGTTTATTTTTCATCTTATTTTTCATCTTATTTTTCATCTTATTTATATATTTATTTTACATCTTATTTTTTATCTTATTTCTATCTTATTTTTATTCTTATTTTTATACTTATTTTTCATCTTATTTTTCATTTTATTTTTATTCTTCTTTTTCATCTTATTTTTAATCTTATTTTTATACTTATTTTACACCTTTTTTTATTTTTATTTTTATTCTTATTTTTCATCTTATTTTTTATCTTATTTTTATACTTATTTTTATACTTATTTTTTATCTTATTTTTTATTCTTATTTTTATACTTATTTTTATTCTTATTTTTATTCTTATTTTTTATCCTATTTTTTATCTTTTTTTATTCCTATTTTTATACTTATTTTTCATCTTATTTCTTTTCTTATTTTTTATCTTATTTTTCATTTTATTTTTTATCTTATTGTTATACTTATTTTTATCTTATTTTTATACTTATTTTTTATCTTATTTTTATACTTATTTTTCATCTTATTTTTATTCTTATCTTTATACTTATTTTTCATCTTTTTTTTATACTTATTTTTATACTTATTTTTTATCTTATTTTTATACATATTTTTTATCTTATTTTTTATCTTATTTTTCATCTTACTTTTATACTTATTTTTAATCTTATTTTTCATCTTATTTTTATACTTATTTTTTATCTTAATTTTAATCCTATTTTTTTTCTTATTTTTATACTTGTTTTTCATTTTATTTTTATTCTTATTTTTTATCGTATTTTTATTTTTATTTTTATTCTTATTTTTATTCTTATTTTTCATCTTATTTTTATTCTTATTTTTATACTTATTTTTATTCTTATTTTTATTCTTATTTTTTGTCTTATTTTTATATCCTTTTTTTATCTTATTTTTCATCTTATTTTATTCTTATTTTTATACTTATTTTTATTCTTTTTTTATACTTATTTTATATGTTTTTTTTCAACCTTTTTTTTCATCTTATTTTTATACTTTTTCAATCTTATTTTTCATTTTATTATTATGTTTATTTTTCATCTTATTTTTCATCTTATTTTTCATCTTATTTATATATTTATTTTACATCTTATTTTTTATCTTATTTCTATCTTATTTTTATTCTTATTTTTATACTTATTTTTCATCTTATTTTTCATTTTATTTTTATTCTTCTTTTTCATCTTATTTTTAATCTTATTTTTATACTTATTTTACACTTTTTTTTATTTTTATTTTTATTCTTATTTTTCATCTTATTTTTTATCTTATTTTTATACTTATTTTTATACTTATTTTTATACTTATTTTTTATCTTATTTTTTATTCTTATTTTTATACTTATTTTTATTCTTATTTTTATTCTTATTTTTATACTTATTTTTCATCTTTTTTTTCTTCTTACTTTTTGTCTTATTTTTCATCTTAATTTTATTCTTATTTTTATTCTTATTTTTCATCTTATTTTTATACTTATTTTTTATCCTATTTTTTATCTTTTTTTATTCCTATTTTTATACTTATTTTTCATCTTATTTCTTTTCTTATTTTTTATCTTATTTTTCATTTTATTTTTTATCTTATTTTTATACTTATTTTTTCATCTTATTTTTTATCTTATTTTTTATCTTATTTTTCAACTTATTTTTATACTTATTTTTTATCTTATTTTTATTCTTATTTTTCATCTTATTTTTTATCTTATTGTTATACTTATTTTTATCTTATTTTTATACTTATTTTTTATCTTATTTTTATACTTATTTTTCATCTTATTTTTATTCTTATCTTTATACTTATTTTTCATCTTTTTTTTATACTTATTTTTATACTTATTTTTTATCTTATTTTTATACATATTTTTTATCTTATTTTTTATCTTATTTTTCATCTTACTTTTATACTTATTTTTAATCTTATTTTTCATCTTATTTTTATACTTATTTTTTATCTTAATTTTAATCCTATTTTTTTTCTTATTTTTATACTTGTTTTTCATTTTATTTTTATTCTTATTTTTTATCGTATTTTTATTTTTATTTTTATTCTTATTTTTATTCTTATTTTTCATCTTATTTTTATTCTTATTTTTATACTTATTTTTATTCTTATTTTTATTCTTATTTTTTGTCTTATTTTTATATCCTTTTTTGATCTTATTTTTCATCTTATTTTATTCTTATTTTTATACTTATTTTTATTCTTTTTTTATACTTATTTTATATGTTTTTTTTCAACCTTTTTTTTCATCTTATTTTTATACTTTTTCAATCTTATTTTTCATTTTATTATTATGTTTATTTTTCATCTTATTTTTCATCTTATTTTTCATCTTATTTATATATTTATTTTACATCTTATTTTTTATCTTATTTCTATCTTATTTTTATTCTTATTTTTCATCTTATTTTTCATTTTATTTTTATTCTTCTTTTTCATCTTATTTTTAATCTTATTTTTATACTTATTTTACACCTTTTTTTATTTTTATTTTTATTCTTATTTTTCATCTTATTTTTATACTTATTTTTCATCTTATTTTTATTCTTATCTTTATACTTATTTTTCATCTTTTTTTTATACTTATTTTTATACTTATTTTTTATCTTATTTTTATACATATTTTTTATCTTATTTTTTATCTTATTTTTCATCTTACTTTTATACTTATTTTTAATCTTATTTTTCATCTTATTTTTATACTTATTTTTTATCTTAATTTTAATCCTATTTTTTTTCTTATTTTTATACTTGTTTTTCATTTTATTTTTATTCTTATTTTTTATCGTATTTTTATTTTTATTTTTATTCTTATTTTTATTTTTATTCTTATTTTTCATCTTATTTTTCATCTTATTTTTATACTTATTTTTCATTTTATTTTTTATCTTATTTTTATACTTATTTTTTCATCTTATTTTTTATCTTATTTTTCATCTTATTTTTATACTTATTTTTTATTTTAATTTTAATCTTATTTTTTGTCTTATTTTTATACTTATTTTTTATTTTATTTTTATTCTTATTTTTTATCGTATTTTTATTTTTATTTTTATTCTTATTTTTATTCTTATTTTTCATCTTATTTTTATACTTATTTTTATTCTTATTTTTATTCTTATTTTTTGTCTTATTTTTATATCCTTTTTTTATCTTATTTTCATCTTATTTTATTCTTATTTTTATACTTATTTTTATTCTTTTTTTATACTTATTTTACATGTTTTTTTCAACCTTTTTTTTCATCTTATTTTTATACTTTTTCAATCTTATTTTTCATTTTATTATTATGTTTATTTTTCATCTTATTTTTCATCTTATTTTTCATCTTATTTATATATTTATTTTACATCTTATTTTTTATCTTATTTCTATCTTATTTTTATTCTTATTTTTATACTTATTTTTCATCTTATTTTTCATTTTATTTTTATTCTTCTTTTTCATCTTATTTTTAATCTTATTTTTATACTTATTTTACACCTTTTTTTATTTTTATTTTTATTCTTATTTTTCATCTTATTTTTTATCTTATTTTTATACTTATTTTTATACTTATTTTTTATCTTATTTTTTATTCTTATTTTTATACTTATTTTTATTCTTATTTTTATTCTTATTTTTATACTTATTTTTCATCTTATTTTTCTTCTTACTTTTTGTCTTATTTTTCATCTTAATTTTATTCTTATTTTTATTCTTATTTTTCATCTTATTTTTATACTTATTTTTTATCCTATTTTTTATCTTTTTTTATTCCTATTCTTATACTTATTTTTCATCTTATTTCTTTTCTTATTTTTTATCTTATTTTTCATTTTATTTTTTATCTTATTTTTATACTTATTTTTTCATCTTATTTTTTATCTTATTTTTTATCTTATTTTTCAACTTATTTTTATACTTATTTTTTATCTTATTTTTATTCTTATTTTTCATCTTATTTTTTATCTTATTGTTATACTTATTTTTTATCTTATTTTTATACTTATTTTTTATCTTATTTTTATACTTATTTTTCATCTTATTTTTATTCTTATCTTTATACTTATTTTTCATCTTTTTTTTATACTTATTTTTATACTTATTTTTTATCTTATTTTTATACATATTTTTTATCTTATTTTTTATCTTATTTTTCATCTTACTTTTATACTTATTTTTAATCTTATTTTTCATCTTATTTTTATACTTATTTTTTATCTTAATTTTAATCCTATTTTTTTTCTTATTTTTATACTTGTTTTTCATTTTATTTTTATTCTTATTTTTTATCGTATTTTTATTTTTATTTTTATTCTTATTTTTATTCTTATTTTTCATCTTATTTTTATTCTTATTTTTATACTTATTTTTATTCTTATTTTTTGTCTTATTTTTATATCCTTTTTTTATCTTATTTTTCATCTTATTTTATTCTTATTTTTATACTTATTTTTATTCTTTTTTTATACTTATTTTATATGTTTTTTTCAACCTTTTTTTTCATCTTATTTTTATACTTTTTCAATCTTATTTTTCATTTTATTATTATGTTTATTTTTCATCTTATTTTTCATCTTATTTTTCATCTTATTTATATATTTATTTTACATCTTATTTTTTATCTTATTTCTATCTTATTTTTATTCTTATTTTTATACTTATTTTTCATCTTATTTTTCATTTTATTTTTATTCTTCTTTTTCATCTTATTTTTAATCTTATTTTTATACTTATTTTACACTTTTTTTTATTTTTATTTTTATTCTTATTTTTCATCTTATTTTTTATCTTATTTTTATACTTATTTTTATACTTATTTTTATACTTATTTTTTATCTTATTTTTTATTCTTATTTTTATACTTATTTTTATTCTTATTTTTATTCTTATTTTTATACTTATTTTTCATCTTATTTTTCTTCTTACTTTTTGTCTTATTTTTCATCTTAATTTTATTCTTATTTTTATTCTTATTTTTCATCTTATTTTTATACTTATTTTTTATCCTATTTTTTATCTTTTTTTATTCCTATTTTTATACTTATTTTTCATCTTATTTCTTTTCTTATTTTTTATCTTATTTTTCATTTTATTTTTTATCTTATTTTTATACATATTTTTTATCTTATTTTTTATCTTATTTTTCATCTTACTTTTATACTTATTTTTAATCTTATTTTTCATCTTATTTTTATACTTATTTTTTATCTTAATTTTAATCCTATTTTTTTTCTTATTTTTATACTTGTTTTTCATTTTATTTTTATTCTTATTTTTTATCGTATTTTTATTTTTATTTTTATTCTTATTTTTATTTTTATTCTTATTTTTCATCTTATTTTTCATCTTATTTTTATACTTATTTTTCATTTTATTTTTTATCTTATTTTTATACTTATTTTTTCATCTTATTTTTTATCTTATTTTTCATCTTATTTTATTCTTATTTTTATACTTATTTTTATTCTTTTTTTATACTTATTTTACATGTTTTTTTCAACCTTTTTTTTCATCTTATTTTTATACTTTTTCAATCTTATTTTTCATTTTATTATTATGTTTATTTTTCATCTTATTTTTCATCTTATTTTTCATCTTATTTATATATTTATTTTACATCTTATTTTTTATCTTATTTCTATCTTATTTTTATTCTTATTTTTATACTTATTTTTCATCTTATTTTTCATTTTATTTTTATTCTTCTTTTTCATCTTATTTTTAATCTTATTTTTATACTTATTTTTATACTTATTTTTTATCTTATTTTTTATTCTTATTTTTATACTTATTTTTATTCTTATTTTTATTCTTATTTTTTATCCTATTTTTTATCTTTTTTTATTCCTATTTTTATACTTATTTTTCATCTTATTTCTTTTCTTATTTTTTATCTTATTTTTCATTTTATTTTTTATCTTATTTTTATACTTATTTTTTCATCTTATTTTTTATCTTATTTTTTATCTTATTTTTCAACTTATTTTTATACTTATTTTTTATCTTATTTTTATTCTTATTTTTCATCTTATTTTTTATCTTATTGTTATACTTATTTTTATCTTATTTTTATACTTATTTTTTATCTTATTTTTATACTTATTTTTCATCTTATTTTTATTCTTATCTTTATACTTATTTTTCATCTTTTTTTTATACTTATTTTTATACTTATTTTTTATCTTATTTTTATACATATTTTTTATCTTATTTTTTATCTTATTTTTCATCTTACTTTTATACTTATTTTTAATCTTATTTTTCATCTTATTTTTATACTTATTTTTTATCTTAATTTTAATCCTATTTTTTTTCTTATTTTTATACTTGTTTTTCATTTTATTTTTATTCTTATTTTTTATCGTATTTTTATTTTTATTTTTATTCTTATTTTTATTTTTATTCTTATTTTTCATCTTATTTTTCATCTTATTTTTATACTTATTTTTCATTTTATTTTTTATCTTATTTTTATACTTATTTTTTCATCTTATTTTTTATCTTATTTTTCATCTTATTTTTATACTTATTTTTTATTTTAATTTTAATCTTATTTTTTGTCTTATTTTTATACTTATTTTTTATTTTATTTTTATTCTTATTTTTTATCGTATTTTTATTTTTATTTTTATTCTTATTTTTATTCTTATTTTTCATCTTATTTTTATACTTATTTTTATTCTTATTTTTATTCTTATTTTTTGTCTTATTTTTATATCCTTTTTTTATCTTATTTTCATCTTATTTTATTCTTATTTTTATACTTATTTTTATTCTTTTTTTATACTTATTTTACATGTTTTTTTCAACCTTTTTTTTCATCTTATTTTTATACTTTTTCAATCTTATTTTTCATTTTATTATTATGTTTATTTTTCATCTTATTTTTCATCTTATTTTTCATCTTATTTATATATTTATTTTACATCTTATTTTTTATCTTATTTCTATCTTATTTTTATTCTTATTTTTATACTTATTTTTCATCTTATTTTTCATTTTATTTTTATTCTTCTTTTTCATCTTATTTTTAATCTTATTTTTATACTTATTTTACACCTTTTTTTATTTTTATTTTTATTCTTATTTTTCATCTTATTTTTTATCTTATTTTTATACTTATTTTTATACTTATTTTTTATCTTATTTTTTATTCTTATTTTTATACTTATTTTTATTCTTATTTTTATTCTTATTTTTATACTTATTTTTCATCTTATTTTTCTTCTTACTTTTTGTCTTATTTTTCATCTTAATTTTATTCTTATTTTTATTCTTATTTTTCATCTTATTTTTATACTTATTTTTTATCCTATTTTTTATCTTTTTTTATTCCTATTCTTATACTTATTTTTCATCTTATTTCTTTTCTTATTTTTTATCTTATTTTTCATTTTATTTTTTATCTTATTTTTATACTTATTTTTTCATCTTATTTTTTATCTTATTTTTTATCTTATTTTTCAACTTATTTTTATACTTATTTTTTATCTTATTTTTATTCTTATTTTTCATCTTATTTTTTATCTTATTGTTATACTTATTTTTTATCTTATTTTTATACTTATTTTTTATCTTATTTTTATACTTATTTTTCATCTTATTTTTATTCTTATCTTTATACTTATTTTTCATCTTTTTTTTATACTTATTTTTATACTTATTTTTTATCTTATTTTTATACATATTTTTTATCTTATTTTTTATCTTATTTTTCATCTTACTTTTATACTTATTTTTAATCTTATTTTTCATCTTATTTTTATACTTATTTTTTATCTTAATTTTAATCCTATTTTTTTTCTTATTTTTATACTTGTTTTTCATTTTATTTTTATTCTTATTTTTTATCGTATTTTTATTTTTATTTTTATTCTTATTTTTATTTTTATTCTTATTTTTCATCTTATTTTTCATCTTATTTTTATACTTATTTTTCATTTTATTTTTTATCTTATTTTTATACTTATTTTTTCATCTTATTTTTTATCTTATTTTTCATCTTATTTTTATACTTATTTTTTATCTTAATTTTAATCTTATTTTTTGTCTTATTTTTATACTTATTTTTTATTTTATTTTTATTCTTATTTTTTATCGTATTTTTATTTTTATTTTTATTCTTATTTTTATTCTTATTTTTCATCTTATTTTTATACTTATTTTTATTCTTATTTTTTGTCTTATTTTTATATCCTTTTTTTATCTTATTTTTCATCTTATTTTATTCTTATTTTTATACTTATTTTTATTCTTTTTTTATACTTATTTTACATGTTTTTTTCAACCTTTTTTTAAATCTTATTTTTATACTTTTTCAATCTTATTTTTCATTTTATTATTATGTTTATTTTTCATCTTATTTTTCATCTTATTTTTCATCTTATTTATATATTTATTTTACATCTTATTTTTTATCTTATTTCTATCTTATTTTTATTCTTATTTTTATACTTATTTTTCATCTTATTTTTCATTTTATTTTTATTCTTCTTTTTCATCTTATTTTTAATCTTATTTTTATACTTATTTTACACCTTTTTTTATTTTTATTTTTATTCTTATTTTTCATCTTATTTTTTATCTTATTTTTATACTTATTTTTATACTTATTTTTTATCTTATTTTTTATTCTTATTTTTATACTTATTTTTATTCTTATTTTTATTCTTATTTTTTATCCTATTTTTTATCTTTTTTTATTCCTATTTTTATACTTATTTTTCATCTTATTTCTTTTCTTATTTTTTATCTTATTTTTCATTTTATTTTTTATCTTATTTTTATACTTATTTTTTCATCTTATTTTTTATCTTATTTTTTATCTTATTTTTCAACTTATTTTTATACTTATTTTTTATCTTATTTTTATTCTTATTTTTCATCTTATTTTTTATCTTATTGTTATACTTATTTTTATCTTATTTTTATACTTATTTTTTATCTTATTTTTATACTTATTTTTCATCTTATTTTTATTCTTATCTTTATACTTATTTTTCATCTTTTTTTTATACTTATTTTTATACTTATTTTTTATCTTATTTTTATACATATTTTTTATCTTATTTTTTATCTTATTTTTCATCTTACTTTTATACTTATTTTTAATCTTATTTTTCATCTTATTTTTATACTTATTTTTTATCTTAATTTTAATCCTATTTTTTTTCTTATTTTTATACTTGTTTTTCATTTTATTTTTATTCTTATTTTTTATCGTATTTTTATTTTTATTTTTATTCTTATTTTTATTCTTATTTTTCATCTTATTTTTATTCTTATTTTTATACTTATTTTTATTCTTATTTTTTGTCTTATTTTTATATCCTTTTTTTATCTTATTTTTCATCTTATTTTATTCTTATTTTTATACTTATTTTTATTCTTTTTTTATACTTATTTTATATGTTTTTTTTCAACCTTTTTTTTCATCTTATTTTTATACTTTTTCAATCTTATTTTTCATTTTATTATTATGTTTATTTTTCATCTTATTTTTCATCTTATTTTTCATCTTATTTATATATTTATTTTACATCTTATTTTTTATCTTATTTCTATCTTATTTTTATTCTTATTTTTATACTTATTTTTCATCTTATTTTTCATTTTATTTTTATTCTTCTTTTTCATCTTATTTTTAATCTTATTTTTATACTTATTTTACACTTTTTTTTATTTTTATTTTTATTCTTATTTTTCATCTTATTTTTTATCTTATTTTTATACTTATTTTTATACTTATTTTTATACTTATTTTTTATCTTATTTTTTATTCTTATTTTTATACTTATTTTTATTCTTATTTTTATTCTTATTTTTATACTTATTTTTCATCTTATTTTTCTTCTTACTTTTTGTCTTATTTTTCATCTTAATTTTATTCTTATTTTTATTCTTATTTTTCATCTTATTTTTATACTTATTTTTTATCCTATTTTTTATCTTTTTTTATTCCTATTTTTATACTTATTTTTCATCTTATTTCTTTTCTTATTTTTTATCTTATTTTTCATTTTATTTTTTATCTTATTTTTATACATATTTTTTATCTTATTTTTTATCTTATTTTTCATCTTACTTTTATACTTATTTTTAATCTTATTTTTCATCTTATTTTTATACTTATTTTTTATCTTAATTTTAATCCTATTTTTTTTCTTATTTTTATACTTGTTTTTCATTTTATTTTTATTCTTATTTTTTATCGTATTTTTATTTTTATTTTTATTCTTATTTTTATTTTTATTCTTATTTTTCATCTTATTTTTCATCTTATTTTTATACTTATTTTTCATTTTATTTTTTATCTTATTTTTATACTTATTTTTTCATCTTATTTTTAATCTTATTTTTATACTTATTTTACACCTTTTTTTATTTTTATTTTTATTCTTATTTTTCATCTTATTTTTTATCTTATTTTTATACTTATTTTTATACTTATTTTTTATCTTATTTTTTATTCTTATTTTTATACTTATTTTTATTCTTATTTTTATTCTTATTTTTATACTTATTTTTCATCTTATTTTTCTTCTTACTTTTTGTCTTATTTTTCATCTTAATTTTATTCTTATTTTTATTCTTATTTTTCATCTTATTTTTATACTTATTTTTTATCCTATTTTTTATCTTTTTTTATTCCTATTCTTATACTTATTTTTCATCTTATTTCTTTTCTTATTTTTTATCTTATTTTTCATTTTATTTTTTATCTTATTTTTATACTTATTTTTTCATCTTATTTTTTATCTTATTTTTTATCTTATTTTTCAACTTATTTTTATACTTATTTTTTATCTTATTTTTATTCTTATTTTTCATCTTATTTTTTATCTTATTGTTATACTTATTTTTTATCTTATTTTTATACTTATTTTTTATCTTATTTTTATACTTATTTTTCATCTTATTTTTATTCTTATCTTTATACTTATTTTTCATCTTTTTTTTATACTTATTTTTATACTTATTTTTTATCTTATTTTTATACATATTTTTTATCTTATTTTTTATCTTATTTTTCATCTTACTTTTATACTTATTTTTAATCTTATTTTTCATCTTATTTTTATACTTATTTTTTATCTTAATTTTAATCCTATTTTTTTTCTTATTTTTATACTTGTTTTTCATTTTATTTTTATTCTTATTTTTTATCGTATTTTTATTTTTATTTTTATTCTTATTTTTATTTTTATTCTTATTTTTCATCTTATTTTTCATCTTATTTTTATACTTATTTTTCATTTTATTTTTTATCTTATTTTTATACTTATTTTTTCATCTTATTTTTTATCTTATTTTTCATCTTATTTTTATACTTATTTTTTATCTTAATTTTAATCTTATTTTTTGTCTTATTTTTATACTTATTTTTTATTTTATTTTTATTCTTATTTTTTATCGTATTTTTATTTTTATTTTTATTCTTATTTTTATTCTTATTTTTCATCTTATTTTTATACTTATTTTTATTCTTATTTTTTGTCTTATTTTTATATCCTTTTTTTATCTTATTTTTCATCTTATTTTATTCTTATTTTTATACTTATTTTTATTCTTTTTTTATACTTATTTTACATGTTTTTTTCAACCTTTTTTTAAATCTTATTTTTATACTTTTTCAATCTTATTTTTCATTTTATTATTATGTTTATTTTTCATCTTATTTTTCATCTTATTTTTCATCTTATTTATATATTTATTTTACATCTTATTTTTTATCTTATTTTTCATCTTATTTTTATACTTATTTTTTATCTTAATTTTAATCTTATTTTTTGTCTTATTTTTATACTTATTTTTTATTTTATTTTTATTCTTATTTTTTATCGTATTTTTATTTTTATTTTTATTCTTATTTTTATTCTTATTTTTCATCTTATTTTTATACTTATTTTTATTCTTATTTTTTGTCTTATTTTTATATCCTTTTTTTATCTTATTTTTCATCTTATTTTATTCTTATTTTTATACTTATTTTTATTCTTTTTTTATACTTATTTTACATGTTTTTTTCAACCTTTTTTTAAATCTTATTTTTATACTTTTTCAATCTTATTTTTCATTTTATTATTATGTTTATTTTTCATCTTATTTTTCATCTTATTTTTCATCTTATTTATATATTTATTTTACATCTTATTTTTTATCTTATTTCTATCTTATTTTTATTCTTATTTTTATACTTATTTTTCATCTTATTTTTCATTTTATTTTTATTCTTATTTTTCATCTTATTTTTTATCTTATTTTTATACTTATTTTTATACTTATTTTTTATTCTTATTTTTATACTTATTTTTATTCTTATTTTTATTCTTATTTTTTATCCTATTTTTTATCTTTTTTTATTCCTATTTTTATACTTATTTTTCATCTTATTTCTTTTCTTATTTTTTATCTTATTTTTCATTTTATTTTTTATCTTATTTTTATACTTATTTTTTCATCTTATTTTTTATCTTATTTTTTATCTTATTTTTCAACTTATTTTTATACTTATTTTTTATCTTATTTTTATTCTTATTTTTCATCTTATTTTTTATCTTATTGTTATACTTATTTTTATCTTATTTTTATACTTATTTTTCATCTTATTTTTATTCTTATCTTTATACTTATTTTTCATCTTATTTTTATTCTTATTTTTATACTTATTTTTATTCTTATTTTTTGTCTTATTTTTATATCCTTTTTTTATCTTATTTTTCATCTTATTTTATTCTTATTTTTATACTTATTTTTATTCTTTTTTTATACTTATTTTATATGTTTTTTTTCAACCTTTTTTTTCATCTTATTTTTATACTTTTTCAATCTTATTTTTCATTTTATTATTATGTTTATTTTTCATCTTATTTTTCATCTTATTTTTCATCTTATTTATATATTTATTTTACATCTTATTTTTTATCTTATTTCTATCTTATTTTTATTCTTATTTTTATACTTATTTTTCATCTTATTTTTCATTTTATTTTTATTCTTCTTTTTCATCTTATTTTTAATCTTATTTTTATACTTATTTTACACTTTTTTTTATTTTTATTTTTATTCTTATTTTTCATCTTATTTTTTATCTTATTTTTATACTTATTTTTATACTTATTTTTATACTTATTTTTTATCTTATTTTTTATTCTTATTTTTATACTTATTTTTATTCTTATTTTTATTCTTATTTTTATACTTATTTTTCATCTTATTTTTCTTCTTACTTTTTGTCTTATTTTTCATCTTAATTTTATTCTTATTTTTATTCTTATTTTTCATCTTATTTTTATACTTATTTTTTATCCTATTTTTTATCTTTTTTTATTCCTATTTTTATACTTATTTTTCATCTTATTTCTTTTCTTATTTTTTATCTTATTTTTCATTTTATTTTTTATCTTATTTTTATACATATTTTTTATCTTATTTTTTATCTTATTTTTCATCTTACTTTTATACTTATTTTTAATCTTATTTTTCATCTTATTTTTATACTTATTTTTTATCTTAATTTTAATCCTATTTTTTTTCTTATTTTTATACTTGTTTTTCATTTTATTTTTATTCTTATTTTTTATCGTATTTTTATTTTTATTTTTATTCTTATTTTTATTTTTATTCTTATTTTTCATCTTATTTTTCATCTTATTTTTATACTTATTTTTCATTTTATTTTTTATCTTATTTTTATACTTATTTTTTCATCTTATTTTTTATCTTATTTTTCATCTTATTTTATTCTTATTTTTATACTTATTTTTATTCTTTTTTTATACTTATTTTACATGTTTTTTTCAACCTTTTTTTTCATCTTATTTTTATACTTTTTCAATCTTATTTTTCATTTTATTATTATGTTTATTTTTCATCTTATTTTTCATCTTATTTTTCATCTTATTTATATATTTATTTTACATCTTATTTTTTATCTTATTTCTATCTTATTTTTATTCTTATTTTTATACTTATTTTTCATCTTATTTTTCATTTTATTTTTATTCTTCTTTTTCATCTTATTTTTAATCTTATTTTTATACTTATTTTACACCTTTTTTTATTTTTATTTTTATTCTTATTTTTCATCTTATTTTTTATCTTATTTTTATACTTATTTTTATACTTATTTTTTATCTTATTTTTTATTCTTATTTTTATACTTATTTTTATTCTTATTTTTATTCTTATTTTTTATCCTATTTTTTATCTTTTTTTATTCCTATTTTTATACTTATTTTTCATCTTATTTCTTTTCTTATTTTTTATCTTATTTTTCATTTTATTTTTTATCTTATTTTTATACTTATTTTTTCATCTTATTTTTTATCTTATTTTTTATCTTATTTTTCAACTTATTTTTATACTTATTTTTTATCTTATTTTTATTCTTATTTTTCATCTTATTTTTTATCTTATTGTTATACTTATTTTTATCTTATTTTTATACTTATTTTTTATCTTATTTTTATACTTATTTTTCATCTTATTTTTATTCTTATCTTTATACTTATTTTTCATCTTTTTTTTATACTTATTTTTATACTTATTTTTTATCTTATTTTTATACATATTTTTTATCTTATTTTTCATCTTACTTTTATACTTATTTTTAATCTTATTTTTCATCTTATTTTTATACTTATTTTTTATCTTAATTTTAATCCTATTTTTTTTCTTATTTTTATACTTGTTTTTCATTTTATTTTTATTCTTATTTTTTATCGTATTTTTATTTTTATTTTTATTCTTATTTTTATTCTTATTTTTCATCTTATTTTTATTCTTATTTTTATACTTATTTTTATTCTTATTTTTTGTCTTATTTTTATATCCTTTTTTTATCTTATTTTTCATCTTATTTTATTCTTATTTTTATACTTATTTTTATTCTTTTTTTATACTTATTTTATATGTTTTTTTTCAACCTTTTTTTTCATCTTATTTTTATACTTTTTCAATCTTATTTTTCATTTTATTATTATGTTTATTTTTCATCTTATTTTTCATCTTATTTTTCATCTTATTTATATATTTATTTTACATCTTATTTTTTATCTTATTTCTATCTTATTTTTATTCTTATTTTTATACTTATTTTTCATCTTATTTTTCATTTTATTTTTATTCTTCTTTTTCATCTTATTTTTAATCTTATTTTTATACTTATTTTACACTTTTTTTTATTTTTATTTTTATTCTTATTTTTCATCTTATTTTTTATCTTATTTTTATACTTATTTTTATACTTATTTTTATACTTATTTTTTATCTTATTTTTTATTCTTATTTTTATACTTATTTTTATTCTTATTTTTATTCTTATTTTTATACTTATTTTTCATCTTATTTTTCTTCTTACTTTTTGTCTTATTTTTCATCTTAATTTTATTCTTATTTTTATTCTTATTTTTCATCTTATTTTTATACTTATTTTTTATCTTATTTTTTATTCTTATTTTTATACTTATTTTTATTCTTATTTTTATTCTTATTTTTATACTTATTTTTCATCTTATTTTTCTTCTTACTTTTTGTCTTATTTTTCATCTTAATTTTATTCTTATTTTTATTCTTATTTTTCATCTTATTTTTATACTTATTTTTTATCCTATTTTTTATCTTTTTTTATTCCTATTTTTATACTTATTTTTCATCTTATTTCTTTTCTTATTTTTTATCTTATTTTTCATTTTATTTTTTATCTTATTTTTATACTTATTTTTTCATCTTATTTTTTATCTTATTTTTTATCTTATTTTTCAACTTATTTTTATACTTATTTTTTATCTTATTTTTATTCTTATTTTTCATCATATTTTTTATCTTATTGTTATACTTATTTTTTATCTTATTTTTATACTTATTTTTTATCTTATTTTTATACTTATTTTTCATCTTATTTTTATTCTTATCTTTATACTTATTTTTCATCTTTTTTTTATACTTATTTTTATACTTATTTTTTATCTTATTTTTATACATATTTTTTATCTTATTTTTTATCTTATTTTTCATCTTACTTTTATACTTATTTTTAATCTTATTTTTCATCTTATTTTTATACTTATTTTTTATCTTAATTTTAATCCTATTTTTTTTCTTATTTTTATACTTGTTTTTCATTTTATTTTTATTCTTATTTTTTATCGTATTTTTATTTTTATTTTTATTCTTATTTTTATTTTTATTCTTATTTTTCATCTTATTTTTCATCTTATTTTTATACTTATTTTTCATTTTATTTTTTATCTTATTTTTATACTTATTTTTTTATCTTATTTTTTATCTTATTTTTCATCTTATTTTTATACTTATTTTTTATCTTAATTTTAATCTTATTTTTTGTCTTATTTTTATACTTATTTTTTATTTTATTTTTATTCTTATTTTTTATCGTATTTTTATTTTTATTTTTATTCTTATTTTTATTCTTATTTTTCATCTTATTTTTATTCTTATTTTTATACTTATTTTTATTCTTATTTTTTGTCTTATTTTTATATCCTTTTTTTATCTTATTTTTCATCTTATTTTATTCTTATTTTTATACTTATTTTTATTCTTTTTTTATACTTATTTTACATGTTTTTTTTTCAACCTTTTTTTTCATCTTATTTTTATACTTTTTCAATCTTATTTTTCATTTTATTATTATGTTTATTTTTCATCTTATTTTTCATCTTATTTTTCATCTTATTTATATATTTATTTTACATCTTATTTTTTATCTTATTTCTATCTTATTTTTATTCTTATTTTTATACTTATTTTTCATCTTATTTTTCATTTTATTTTTATTCTTCTTTTTCATTTTATTTTTAATCTTATTTTTATACTTATTTTACACCTTTTTTTATTTTTATTCTTATTTTTCATCTTATTTTTATACTTATTTTTCATCTTATTTTTATTCTTATCTTTATACTTATTTTTCATCTTTTTTTTATACTTATTTTTATACTTATTTTTTATCTTATTTTTATACATATTTTTTATCTTATTTTTTATCTTATTTTTCATCTTACTTTTATACTTATTTTTAATCTTATTTTTCATCTTATTTTTATACTTATTTTTATACTTATTTTTTATCTTATTTTTATACATATTTTTTATCTTATTTTTTATCTTATTTTTCATCTTACTTTTATACTTATTTTTAATCTTATTTTTCATCTTATTTTTATACTTATTTTTTATCTTAATTTTAATCCTATTTTTTTTCTTATTTTTATACTTGTTTTTCATTTTATTTTTATTCTTATTTTTTATCGTATTTTTATTTTTATTTTTATTCTTATTTTTATTTTTATTCTTATTTTTCATCTTATTTTTCATCTTATTTTTATACTTATTTTTCATTTTATTTTTTATCTTATTTTTATACTTATTTTTTCATCTTATTTTTTATCTTATTTTTCATCTTATTTTTATACTTATTTTTTATCTTAATTTTAATCTTATTTTTTGTCTTATTTTTATACTTATTTTTTATTTTATTTTTATTCTTATTTTTTATCGTATTTTTATTTTTATTTTTATTCTTATTTTTATTCTTATTTTTCATCTTATTTTTATACTTATTTTTATTCTTATTTTTTGTCTTATTTTTATATCCTTTTTTTATCTTATTTTTCATCTTATTTTATTCTTATTTTTATACTTATTTTTATTCTTTTTTTATACTTATTTTACATGTTTTTTTCAACCTTTTTTTTCATCTTATTTTTATACTTTTTCAATCTTATTTTTCATTTTATTATTATGTTTATTTTTCATCTTATTTTTCATCTTATTTTTCATCTTATTTATATATTTATTTTACATCTTATTTTTTATCTTATTTCTATCTTATTTTTATTCTTATTTTTATACTTATTTTTCATCTTATTTTTCATTTTATTTTTATTCTTCTTTTTCATCTTATTTTTAATCTTATTTTTATACTTATTTTTATACTTATTTTTTATCTTATTTTTTATTCTTATTTTTATACTTATTTTTATTCTTATTTTTATTCTTATTTTTTATCCTATTTTTTATCTTTTTTTATTCCTATTTTTATACTTATTTTTCATCTTATTTCTTTTCTTATTTTTTATCTTATTTTTCATTTTATTTTTTATCTTATTTTTATACTTATTTTTTCATCTTATTTTTTATCTTATTTTTTATCTTATTTTTCAACTTATTTTTATACTTATTTTTTATCTTATTTTTATACTTATTTTTCATCTTATTTTTCATTTTATTTTTATTCTTATTTTTATACTTATTTTGCATCTTATTTTTCATCTTATTTTTTATCTTATTTTTTATTCTTATTTTTATACTTATTTTTATACTTATTTTTATTCTTATTTTTATTCTTATTTTTATACTTATTTTTTATCTTATTTTTATACTTATTTTTTATCTTATTTTTCATCTTACTTTTTGTCTTATTTTTCATCTTAATTTTATTCTTATTTTTATTCTTATTTTTCATCCTTTTTTTATACTTATTTTTTATCCTATTTTTTATCTTTTTTTATTCCTATTTTTATACCTATTTTTCATCTTTTTTGTTTTCTTATTTTTTATCTTATTTTTCATTTTATTTTTTATCTTATTTTTATACTTATTTTTTCATCTTATTTTTTATCTTATTTTTTATCTTATTTTTCATCTTATTTTTATACTAATTTTTCATCTTTTTTTTTCATCTTATTTTTATACTTATTTTTCATCTTAATTTTTATCTTTTTTTTTAATCTTATTTTTATATTTATTGTTCATCTTATTTTTATTCTTATTTTTTATCGTATTTTTATTATTATTATTATTATTTTTTATCTTAATTTTTATACTTATTTTTTATCTTATTTTTCATCTTATTTTTTATCTTATTTTTTATCTTAATTTTATTCTTTTTTTTCATCTTATTTTTCATCTTATTTTTATACTTATTTTTCATCTTATTTTTTTATTTTAATTTTATTCTTATTTTTCATCTTATTTTTATACTTATTTTTTATCTTATTTTTCATCTTATTTTTATACTTATTTTTTATCTTAATTTTAATCTTATTTTTTGTCTTATTTTTATACTTATTTTTTATTTTATTTTTATTCTTATTTTTTATCGTAATTTTATTTTTATTTTTATTCTTATTTTTATTCTTATTTGTCATCTTATTTTTTATCTTATTGTTATACTTATTTTTTATCTTATTTTAATACTTATTTTTCATCTTATTTTTATACTTTTTTAATCTTATTTTTCATCTTATTATTATGTTTATTTTTTCATCTTATTTTTCATCCTACTTTTATTCTTATTTATATATTTATTTTACATCTTATTTTTTATCTTATTTTTTATCTTATTTTTATTCTCCTATTTTTATACTTATTTTTCATCTTATTTTTCATCTTATTTTTATTCTTATTTTACATCTTTTTTTATTCTTATTTTTATTCTTCTTTTTCATCTTATTTTTATACTTATTTTTCATCTTTTTTTATTCTTATTTTTATTCTTATTTGTCATTTTATTTTTTATCTTATTGTTATACTTATTTTTTATCTTATTTTAATACTTATTTTTCATCCTTTTTTACATTTATTTTTATTCTTATATTTCATGTTATTTTTCTCTTATTTTTTATCTTATTTAAATACTTATTTTTCATCTTATTTTATTCTTATTTTTATACTTATTTTTATTCTTATTTTTATTCTTTTTTTATACTTATTTTACATGGTTTTTTTTATCCTATTTTTCATCTTATTTTTATACTTTTTCAATCTTATTTTTCATCTTATTATTATGTTAATTTTTCATCTTTTTTTTCATCTTATTTTTATACTTATTTTCATCTTTTTTTATCTTATTTTTTATTCTTATTTTTAAACTTATTTTTCATCTTATTTTTATTCTTATTTTTTTTCTTATTTTTCATCTTATTTTTATACTTATTTTTCATCTTTTTTTATTCTTATTTTTATTCTTATTTGTCATCTTATTTTTTATCTTATTGTTATACTTATTTTTTATCTTATTTTAATACTTATTTTTCATCTTATTTTTATACTTTTTTAATCTTATTTTTCATCTTATTATTATGTTTATTTTTTCATCTTATTTTTCATCCTACTTTTATTCTTATTTATATATTTATTTTACATCTTATTTTTTATCTTATTTTTTATCTTATTTTTATTCTTATTTTTATACTTATTTTTCATCTTATTTTTATTCTTATTTTACATCTTTTTTTATTCTTATTTTTATTCTTTTTTTTCATCTTATTTTTCATCTTATTTTTTATCTTATTTTTATACTTATTTTTTATCTTAATTTTAATCCTATTTTTTGTCTTATTTTTTCACTTGTTTTTCATTTTATTTTTATTCTTATTTTTTATCGTATTTTTATTTTTATTTTTATTCTTATTTTTATTCTTTTTTTTCATCTTATTTTTATAGCTATTTTTTATATTAATTTTCATCTTAATTTTCATCTTATTTTTATTCTTATTTTTTTATCTTTTTTTTCATCTTATTATTATACTTATTTTTTCATCTTATTTTACATCTTATTTTTCATGTTATTTTTATACTTTTTTAATCCTATTTTTCATCTTATTATTATTCTTAGTTTTTATCTTTTTTTATCTTATTTTTTATTCTTATTTTTAAACTTATTTTTCATCTTATTTTTATTCTTATTTTTTTTCTTATTTTTCATCTTATTTTTATACTTATTTTTCATCTTTTTTTATTCTTATTTTTATTCTTATTTTTCATCTTATTTTTATAGCTATTTTTTATATTAATTTTCATCTTAATTTTTGTCTTATTTTTATACCCTTTTTTAATCTTATTTTTTTATCTTATTTTTTATCTTATTTTTTTATCTTTTTTTTCATCTTATTATTATACTTATTTTTTCATCTTATTTTACATCTTATTTTTCATGTTATTTTTATACTTTTTTAATCCTATTTTTCATCTTATTATTATGTTTATTTTTTCATCTGATTTTTCATCTTATTTTTATTCTTAGTTTTCATCTTTTTTTATTCTTATTTTTATTCTTATTTTTCATCTTATTTTTATACTTATTTTTTATTTTAATTTTCATTTTATTTTTTGTCTTATTTTTATTCTTATTTTTTATCGTATTTTTATTCTTATTTTTATTCTTATTTTTCATCTTAATTTTTTACTTATTTTTTATCTTATTTTTATTCTTATTTTTTATCGTATTTTTATTCTTATTTTTCATCTTATTTTTATACTTATTTTTCATCTTATTTTTCATCCTATTTTTTATCTTATTTTATTCCTATTTTGTACTTATTTTTCATCTTATTTGTTTTCTTATTTTTCATATTATTTTTCATCTTATTTTTATACTTATTTTTTCATCTTATTTTTTATCTTATTTTTCATCTTATTTTTAATCTTTTTTTTATTCTTATTTTTCATCTTATTTTTATACGTATTTTTTATCTTAATTTTTATCTTATTTTTATATTTATTGTTCATCTTATTTTTATTCTTATTTTTATTCTTATTTTTCATCTTATTTTTATACTTTTTTAATCTTATTTTTCATCTTATTATTATGTTTATTTTTTCATCTTATTTTTCATCTTACTTTTATTCTTATTTATATACTTATTTTACATCTTTTTTTATTCTTATTTTTATTTTTATTTTTAAACTTATTTTTCATCTTATTTTTATACTTATTTTTTATCTTATTTTTCATCCTATTTTTTATCTTATTTTATTCCTATTTTGTACTTATTTTTCATCTTATTTGTTTTCTTATTTTTCATTTTATTTTTCATCTTATTTTTATACTTATTTTTTCATCTTATTTTTTATCTTATTTTTCATCTTATTTTTAATCTTTTTTTTATTCTTATTTTTCATCTTATTTTTATACTTATTTTTCATCTTAATTTTTATCTTATTTTTATATTTATTGTTCATCTTATTTTTATTCTTATTTTTATTCTTATTTGTCATCTTATTTTTTATCTTATTGTTATACTTATTTTTTATCTTATTTTAATACTTATTTTTCATCTTATTTTTATACTTTTTTAATCTTATTTTTTATCTTATTATTATGTTTATTTTTTCATCTTATTTTTCATCCTACTTTTATTCTTATTTATATATTTATTTTACATCTTATTTTTTATCTTATTTTTTATCTTATTTTTATTCTTATTTTTATACTTATTTTTCATCTTATTTTTCATCTTATTTTTATTCTTATTTTACATCTTTTTTTATTCTTATTTTTATTCTTATTTTTCATCTTATTTTTTATCTTATTTTTATACTTATTTTGCATCCTATTTTTCATCTTATTTTTTATCTTATTTTTTATTCTTATTTTTAAACTTATTTTTCATCTTATTTTTATTCTTATTTTTTTTCTTCTTTTTCATCTTATTTTTATACTTATTTTTCATCTTTTTTTATTCTTATTTTTATTCTTATTTGTCATTTTATTTTTTATCTTATTGTTATACTTATTTTTTATCTTATTTTAATACTTATTTTTCATCCTTTTTTACATTTATTTTTATTCTTATATTTCATGTTATTTTTCTCTTATTTTTTATCTTATTTTAATACTTATTTTTCATCTTATTTTATTCTTATTTTTATACTTATTTTTATTCTTATTTTTATACTTTTTCAATCTTATTTTTCATTTTATTATTATGTTTATTTTTCATCTTATTTTTCATCTTATTTTTCATCTTATTTATATATTTATTTTACATCTTATTTCTATCTTATTTTTATTCTTATTTTTATACTTATTTTTCATCTTATTTTTCATTTTATTTTTATTCTTCTTTTTCATCTTATTTTTAATCTTATTTTTATACTTATTTTACACCTTTTTTTATTTTTATTTTTATTCTTATTTTTCATCTTATTTTTTATCTTATTTTTATACTTATTTTGCATCTTATTTTTCATCTTATTTTTTATCTTATTTTTTATTCTTATTTTTATACTTATTTTTATACTTATTTTTATACTTATTTTTTATCTTATTTTTATACATATTTTTCATCTTATTTTTTATCTTATTTTTTATTCTTATTTTTATTCTTATTTTTCATCTTATTTTTATACTTATTTTTTATCCTATTTTTTATCTTTTTTTATTCCTATTTTTATACTTATTTTTTATCTTATTTGTTTTCTTATTTTTTATCTTATTTTTCATTTTATTTTTTATCTTATTTTTATACTTATTTTTTCATCTTTTTTTTTATCTTATTTTTATACTTATTTTTCATCTTAATTTTTATCCTTTTTTTTATCTTATTTTTATATTTATTGTTCATCTTATTTTTATTCTTATTTTTTATCATATATTTATTATTATTATTCTTATTTTTTATCCTAAGTTTTATACTTATTTTTTATCTTATTTTTCATCTTATTTTTTATCTTATTTTTATATCCTTTTTTTATCTTATTTTTCATCTTATTTTATTCTTATTTTTATACTTATTTTTATTCTTTTTTTATACTTATTTTATATGTTTTTTTTCAACCTTTTTTTTCATCTTATTTTTATACTTTTTCAATCTTATTTTTCATTTTATTATTATGTTTATTTTTCATCTTATTTTTCATCTTATTTTTCATCTTATTTATATATTTATTTTACATCTTATTTTTTATCTTATTTCTATCTTATTTTTATTCTTATTTTTATACTTATTTTTCATCTTATTTTTCATTTTATTTTTATTCTTCTTTTTCATCTTATTTTTAATCTTATTTTTATACTTATTTTACACCTTTTTTTATTTTTATTTTTATTCTTATTTTTCATCTTATTTTTTATCTTATTTTTATACTTATTTTTATACTTATTTTTATACTTATTTTTTATCTTATTTTTTATTCTTATTTTTATACTTATTTTTATACTTATTTTTATTCTTATTTTTATTCTTATTTTTATACTTATTTTTCATCTTATTTTTCTTCTTACTTTTTGTCTTATTTTTCATCTTAATTTTATTCTTATTTTTATTCTTATTTTTCATCTTATTTTTATACTTATTTTTATACTTATTTTTCATCTTATTTTTCATTTTATTTTTATTCTTCTTTTTCATCTTATTTTTAATCTTATTTTTATACTTATTTTACACCTTTTTTTATTTTTATTTTTATTCTTATTTTTCATCTTATTTTTATACTTATTTTTCATCTTATTTTTATTCTTATCTTTATACTTATTTTTCATCTTTTTTTTATACTTATTTTTATACTTATTTTTTATCTTATTTTTATACATATTTTTTATCTTATTTTTTATCTTATTTTTCATCTTACTTTTATACTTATTTTTAATCTTATTTTTCATCTTATTTTTATACTTATTTTTTATCTTAATTTTAATCCTATTTTTTTTCTTATTTTTATACTTGTTTTTCATTTTATTTTTATTCTTATTTTTTATCTTATTTTTCATCTTACTTTTATACTTATTTTTAATCTTATTTTTCATCTTATTTTTATACTTATTTTTTATCTTAATTTTAATCCTATTTTTTTTCTTATTTTTATACTTGTTTTTCATTTTATTTTTATTCTTATTTTTTATCGTATTTTTATTTTTATTTTTATTCTTATTTTTATTTTTATTCTTATTTTTCATCTTATTTTTCATCTTATTTTTATACTTATTTTTCATTTTATTTTTTATCTTATTTTTATACTTATTTTTTCATCTTATTTTTTATCTTATTTTTCATCTTATTTTTATACTTATTTTTTATTTTAATTTTAATCTTATTTTTTGTCTTATTTTTATACTTATTTTTTATTTTATTTTTATTCTTATTTTTTATCGTATTTTTATTTTTATTTTTATTCTTATTTTTATTCTTATTTTTCATCTTATTTTTATACTTATTTTTATTCTTATTTTTATTCTTATTTTTTGTCTTATTTTTATATCCTTTTTTTATCTTATTTTTCATCTTATTTTATTCTTATTTTTATACTTATTTTTATTCTTTTTTTATACTTATTTTACATGTTTTTTTCAACCTTTTTTTTCATCTTATTTTTATACTTTTTCAATCTTATTTTTCATTTTATTATTATGTTTATTTTTCATCTTATTTTTCATCTTATTTTTCATCTTATTTATATATTTATTTTACATCTTATTTTTTATCTTATTTCTATCTTATTTTTATTCTTATTTTTATACTTATTTTTCATCTTATTTTTCATTTTATTTTTATTCTTCTTTTTCATCTTATTTTTAATCTTATTTTTATACTTATTTTACACCTTTTTTTATTTTTATTCTTATTTTTATTTTTATTCTTATTTTTCATCTTATTTTTCATCTTATTTTTATACTTATTTTTCATTTTATTTTTTATCTTATTTTTATACTTATTTTTTCATCTTATTTTTTATCTTATTTTTCATCTTATTTTTATACTTATTTTTTATCTTAATTTTAATCTTATTTTTTGTCTTATTTTTATACTTATTTTTTATTTTATTTTTATTCTTATTTTTTATCGTATTTTTATTTTTATTTTTATTCTTATTTTTATTCTTATTTTTCATCTTATTTTTATTCTTATTTTTATACTTATTTTTATTCTTATTTTTTGTCTTATTTTTATATCCTTTTTTTATCTTATTTTTCATCTTATTTTATTCTTATTTTTATACTTATTTTTATTCTTTTTTTATACTTATTTTACATGTTTTTTTTTCAACCTTTTTTTTCATCTTATTTTTATACTTTTTCAATCTTATTTTTCATTTTATTATTATGTTTATTTTTCATCTTATTTTTCATCTTATTTTTCATCTTATTTATATATTTATTTTACATCTTATTTTTTATCTTATTTCTATCTTATTTTTATTCTTATTTTTATACTTATTTTTCATCTTATTTTTCATTTTATTTTTATTCTTCTTTTTCATCTTATTTTTAATCTTATTTTTATACTTATTTTACACCTTTTTTTATTTTTATTTTTATTCTTATTTTTCATCTTATTTTTATACTTATTTTTCATCTTATTTTTATTCTTATCTTTATACTTATTTTTCATCTTTTTTTTATACTTATTTTTATACTTATTTTTTATCTTATTTTTATACATATTTTTTATCTTATTTTTTATCTTATTTTTCATCTTACTTTTATACTTATTTTTAATCTTATTTTTCATCTTATTTTTATACTTATTTTTATACTTATTTTTTATCTTATTTTTATACATATTTTTTATCTTATTTTTTATCTTATTTTTCATCTTACTTTTATACTTATTTTTAATCTTATTTTTCATCTTATTTTTATACTTATTTTTTATCTTAATTTTAATCCTATTTTTTTTCTTATTTTTATACTTGTTTTTCATTTTATTTTTATTCTTATTTTTTATCGTATTTTTATTTTTATTTTTATTCTTATTTTTATTTTTATTCTTATTTTTCATCTTATTTTTTATCTTATTTTTCATCTTATTTTTATACTTATTTTTTATCTTAATTTTAATCTTATTTTTTGTCTTATTTTTATACTTATTTTTTATTTTATTTTTATTCTTATTTTTTATCGTATTTTTATTTTTATTTTTATTCTTATTCTTATTTTTCATCTTATTTTTATACTTATTTTTATTCTTATTTTTTGACTTATTTTTATATCCTTTTTTTATCTTATTTTTCATCTTATTTTATTCTTATTTTTATACTTATTTTTATTCTTTTTTTATACTTATTTTACATGTTTTTTTCAACCTTTTTTTTCATCTTATTTTTATACTTTTTCAATCTTATTTTTCATTTTATTATTATGTTTATTTTTCATCTTATTTTTCATCTTATTTTTCATCTTATTTATATATTTATTTTACATCTTATTTTTTATCTTATTTCTATCTTATTTTTATTCTTATTTTTATACTTATTTTTCATCTTATTTTTCATTTTATTTTTATTCTTCTTTTTCATCTTATTTTTAATCTTATTTTTATACTTATTTTACACCTTTTTTTATTTTTATTTTTATTCTTATTTTTCATCTTATTTTTTATCTTATTTTTATACTTATTTTTATACTTATTTTTTATCTTATTTTTTATTCTTATTTTTATACTTATTTTTATTCTTATTTTTATTCTTATTTTTTATCCTATTTTTTATCTTTTTTTATTCCTATTTTTATACTTATTTTTCATCTTATTTCTTTTCTTATTTTTTATCTTATTTTTCATTTTATTTTTTATCTTATTTTTATACTTATTTTTTCATCTTATTTTTTATCTTATTTTTTATCTTATTTTTCAACTTATTTTTATACTTATTTTTTATCTTATTTTTATTCTTATTTTTCATCTTATTTTTTATCTTATTGTTATACTTATTTTTATCTTATTTTTATACTTATTTTTTATCTTATTTTTATACTTATTTTTCATCTTATTTTTATTCTTATCTTTATACTTATTTTTCATCTTTTTTTTATACTTATTTTTATACTTATTTTTTATCTTATTTTTATACATATTTTTTATCTTATTTTTTATCTTATTTTTCATCTTACTTTTATACTTATTTTTAATCTTATTTTTCATCTTATTTTTATACTTATTTTTTATCTTAATTTTAATCCTATTTTTTTTCTTATTTTTATACTTGTTTTTCATTTTATTTTTATTCTTATTTTTTATCTTATTTTTCATTTTACTTTTATACTTATTTTTAATCTTATTTTTCATCTTATTTTTATACTTATTTTTTATCTTAATTTTAATCCTATTTTTTTTCTTATTTTTATACTTGTTTTTCATTTTATTTTTATTCTTATTTTTTATCGTATTTTTATTTTTATTTTTATTCTTATTTTTATTTTTATTCTTATTTTTCATCTTATTTTTCATCTTATTTTTATACTTATTTTTCATTTTATTTTTTATCTTATTTTTATACTTATTTTTTCATCTTATTTTTTATCTTATTTTTCATCTTATTTTTATACTTATTTTTTATTTTAATTTTAATCTTATTTTTTGTCTTATTTTTATACTTATTTTTTATTTTATTTTTATTCTTATTTTTTATCGTATTTTTATTTTTATTTTTATTCTTATTTTTATTCTTATTTTTCATCTTATTTTTATACTTATTTTTATTCTTATTTTTATTCTTATTTTTTGTCTTATTTTTATATCCTTTTTTTATCTTATTTTTCATCTTATTTTATTCTTATTTTTATACTTATTTTTATTCTTTTTTTATACTTATTTTACATGTTTTTTTCAACCTTTTTTTTCATCTTATTTTTATACTTTTTCAATCTTATTTTTCATTTTATTATTATGTTTATTTTTCATCTTATTTTTCATCTTATTTTTCATCTTATTTATATATTTATTTTACATCTTATTTTTTATCTTATTTCTATCTTATTTTTATTCTTATTTTTATACTTATTTTTCATCTTATTTTTCATTTTATTTTTATTCTTCTTTTTCATCTTATTTTTAATCTTATTTTTATACTTATTTTACACCTTTTTTTATTTTTATTCTTATTTTTATTTTTATTCTTATTTTTCATCTTATTTTTCATCTTATTTTTATACTTATTTTTCATTTTATTTTTTATCTTATTTTTATACTTATTTTTTCATCTTATTTTTTATCTTATTTTTCATCTTATTTTTATACTTATTTTTTATCTTAATTTTAATCTTATTTTTTGTCTTATTTTTATACTTATTTTTTATTTTATTTTTATTCTTATTTTTTATCGTATTTTTATTTTTATTTTTATTCTTATTTTTATTCTTATTTTTCATCTTATTTTTATTCTTATTTTTATACTTATTTTTATTCTTATTTTTTGTCTTATTTTTATATCCTTTTTTTATCTTATTTTTCATCTTATTTTATTCTTATTTTTATACTTATTTTTATTCTTTTTTTATACTTATTTTACATGTTTTTTTTTCAACCTTTTTTTTCATCTTATTTTTATACTTTTTCAATCTTATTTTTCATTTTATTATTATGTTTATTTTTCATCTTATTTTTCATCTTATTTTTCATCTTATTTATATATTTATTTTACATCTTATTTTTTATCTTATTTCTATCTTATTTTTATTCTTATTTTTATACTTATTTTTCATCTTATTTTTCATTTTATTTTTATTCTTCTTTTTCATCTTATTTTTAATCTTATTTTTATACTTATTTTACACCTTTTTTTATTTTTATTTTTATTCTTATTTTTCATCTTATTTTTATACTTATTTTTCATCTTATTTTTATTCTTATCTTTATACTTATTTTTCATCTTTTTTTTATACTTATTTTTATACTTATTTTTTATCTTATTTTTATACATATTTTTTATCTTATTTTTTATCTTATTTTTCATCTTACTTTTATACTTATTTTTAATCTTATTTTTCATCTTATTTTTATACTTATTTTTATACTTATTTTTTATCTTATTTTTATACATATTTTTTATCTTATTTTTTATCTTATTTTTCATCTTACTTTTATACTTATTTTTAATCTTATTTTTCATCTTATTTTTATACTTATTTTTTATCTTAATTTTAATCCTATTTTTTTTCTTATTTTTATACTTGTTTTTCATTTTATTTTTATTCTTATTTTTTATCGTATTTTTATTTTTATTTTTATTCTTATTTTTATTTTTATTCTTATTTTTCATCTTATTTTTTATCTTATTTTTCATCTTATTTTTATACTTATTTTTTATCTTAATTTTAATCTTATTTTTTGTCTTATTTTTATACTTATTTTTTATTTTATTTTTATTCTTATTTTTTATCGTATTTTTATTTTTATTTTTATTCTTATTCTTATTTTTCATCTTATTTTTATACTTATTTTTATTCTTATTTTTTGACTTATTTTTATATCCTTTTTTTATCTTATTTTTCATCTTATTTTATTCTTATTTTTATACTTATTTTTATTCTTTTTTTATACTTATTTTACATGTTTTTTTCAACCTTTTTTTTCATCTTATTTTTATACTTTTTCAATCTTATTTTTCATTTTATTATTATGTTTATTTTTCATCTTATTTTTCATCTTATTTTTCATCTTATTTATATATTTATTTTACATCTTATTTTTTATCTTATTTCTATCTTATTTTTATTCTTATTTTTATACTTATTTTTCATCTTATTTTTCATTTTATTTTTATTCTTCTTTTTCATCTTATTTTTAATCTTATTTTTATACTTATTTTACACCTTTTTTTATTTTTATTTTTATTCTTATTTTTCATCTTATTTTTTATCTTATTTTTATACTTATTTTTATACTTATTTTTTATCTTATTTTTTATTCTTATTTTTATACTTATTTTTATTCTTATTTTTATTCTTATTTTTTATCCTATTTTTTATCTTTTTTTATTCCTATTTTTATACTTATTTTTCATCTTATTTCTTTTCTTATTTTTTATCTTATTTTTCATTTTATTTTTTATCTTATTTTTATACTTATTTTTTCATCTTATTTTTTATCTTATTTTTTATCTTATTTTTCAACTTATTTTTATACTTATTTTTTATCTTATTTTTATTCTTATTTTTCATCTTATTTTTTATCTTATTGTTATACTTATTTTTATCTTATTTTTATACTTATTTTTTATCTTATTTTTATACTTATTTTTCATCTTATTTTTATTCTTATCTTTATACTTATTTTTCATCTTTTTTTTATACTTATTTTTATACTTATTTTTTATCTTATTTTTATACATATTTTTTATCTTATTTTTTATCTTATTTTTCATCTTACTTTTATACTTATTTTTAATCTTATTTTTCATCTTATTTTTATACTTATTTTTTATCTTAATTTTAATCCTATTTTTTTTCTTATTTTTATACTTGTTTTTCATTTTATTTTTATTCTTATTTTTTATCGTATTTTTATTTTTATTTTTATTCTTATTTTTATTTTTATTCTTATTTTTCATCTTATTTTTCATCTTATTTTTATACTTATTTTTCATTTTATTTTTTATCTTATTTTTATACTTATTTTTTCATCTTATTTTTTATCTTATTTTTCATCTTTTTTTTATACTTATTTTTTATCTTAATTTTAATCTTATTTTTTGTCTTATTTTTATACTTATTTTTTATTTTATTTTTATTCTTATTTTTTATCGTATTTTTATTTTTATTTTTATTCTTATTTTTATTCTTATTTTTCATCTTATTTTTATTCTTATTTTTATACTTATTTTTATTCTTATTTTTTGTCTTATTTTTATATCCTTTTTTTATCTTATTTTTCATCTTATTTTATTCTTATTTTTATACTTATTTTTATTCTTTTTTTATACTTATTTTACATGTTTTTTTTTCAACCTTTTTTTTCATCTTATTTTTATACTTTTTCAATCTTATTTTTCATTTTATTATTATGTTTATTTTTCATCTTATTTTTCATCTTATTTTTCATCTTATTTATATATTTATTTTACATCTTATTTTTTATCTTATTTCTATCTTATTTTTATTCTTATTTTTATACTTATTTTTCATCTTATTTTTCATTTTATTTTTATTCTTCTTTTTCATCTTATTTTTAATCTTATTTTTATACTTATTTTACACCTTTTTTTATTTTTATTTTTATTCTTATTTTTCATCTTATTTTTATACTTATTTTTCATCTTATTTTTATTCTTATCTTTATACTTATTTTTCATCTTTTTTTTATACTTATTTTTATACTTATTTTTTATCTTATTTTCAGACATATTTTTTATCTTATTTTTTATCTTATTTTTCATCTTACTTTTATACTTATTTTTAATCTTATTTTTCATCTTATTTTTATACTTATTTTTATACTTATTTTTTATCTTATTTTTATACATATTTTTTATCTTATTTTTTATCTTATTTTTCATCTTACTTTTATACTTATTTTTAATCTTATTTTTCATCTTATTTTTATACTTATTTTTTATCTTAATTTTAATCCTATTTTTTTTCTTATTTTTATACTTGTTTTTCATTTTATTTTTATTCTTATTTTTTATCGTATTTTTATTTTTATTTTTATTCTTATTTTTATTTTTATTCTTATTTTTCATCTTATTTTTCATCTTATTTTTATACTTATTTTTCATTTTATTTTTTATCTTATTTTTATACTTATTTTTTCATCTTATTTTTTATCTTATTTTTCATCTTATTTTTATACTTATTTTTTATTTTAATTTTAATCTTATTTTTTGTCTTATTTTTATACTTATTTTTTATTTTATTTTTATTCTTATTTTTTATCGTATTTTTATTTTTATTTTTATTTTTATTCTTATTTTTATTCTTATTTTTCATCTTATTTTTATACTTATTTTTATTCTTATTTTTATTCTTATTTTTTGTCTTATTTTTATATCCTTTTTTTATCTTATTTTTCATCTTATTTTATTCTTATTTTTATACTTATTTTTATTCTTTTTTTATACTTATTTTACATGTTTTTTTCAACCTTTTTTTTCATCTTATTTTTATACTTTTTCAATCTTATTTTTCATTTTATTATTATGTTTATTTTTCATCTTATTTTTCATCTTATTTTTCATCTTATTTATATATTTATTTTACATCTTATTTTTTATCTTATTTCTATCTTATTTTTATTCTTATTTTTATACTTATTTTTCATCTTATTTTTCATTTTATTTTTATTCTTCTTTTTCATCTTATTTTTAATCTTATTTTTATACTTATTTTACACCTTTTTTTATTTTTATTCTTATTTTTCATCTTATTTTTATACTTATTTTTCATCTTATTTTTATTCTTATCTTTATACTTATTTTTCATCTTTTTTTTATACTTATTTTTATACTTATTTTTTATCTTATTTTTATACATATTTTTTATCTTATTTTTTATCTTATTTTTCATCTTACTTTTATACTTATTTTTAATCTTATTTTTCATCTTATTTTTATACTTATTTTTATACTTATTTTTTATCTTATTTTTATACATATTTTTTATCTTATTTTTTATCTTATTTTTCATCTTACTTTTATACTTATTTTTAATCTTATTTTTCATCTTATTTTTATACTTATTTTTTATCTTAATTTTAATCCTATTTTTTTTCTTATTTTTATACTTGTTTTTCATTTTATTTTTATTCTTATTTTTTATCGTATTTTTATTTTTATTTTTATTCTTATTTTTATTTTTATTCTTATTTTTCATCTTATTTTTCATCTTATTTTTATACTTATTTTTCATTTTATTTTTTATCTTATTTTTATACTTATTTTTTCATCTTATTTTTTATCTTATTTTTCATCTTATTTTTATACTTATTTTTTATCTTAATTTTAATCTTATTTTTTGTGTTATTTTTATACTTATTTTTTATTTTATTTTTATTCTTATTTTTTATCGTATTTTTATTTTTATTTTTATTCTTATTCTTATTTTTCATCTTATTTTATTCTTATTTTTATACTTATTTTTATTCTTTTTTTATACTTATTTTACATGTTTTTTTCAACCTTTTTTTTCATCTTATTTTTATACTTTTTCAATCTTATTTTTCATTTTATTATTATGTTTATTTTTCATCTTATTTTTCATCTTATTTTTCATCTTATTTATATATTTATTTTACATCTTATTTTTTATCTTATTTCTATCTTATTTTTATTCTTATTTTTATACTTATTTTTCATCTTATTTTTCATTTTATTTTTATTCTTCTTTTTCATCTTATTTTTAATCTTATTTTTATACTTATTTTACACCTTTTTTTATTTTTATTTTTATTCTTATTTTTCATCTTATTTTTTATCTTATTTTTATACTTATTTTTATACTTATTTTTTATCTTATTTTTTATTCTTATTTTTATACTTATTTTTATTCTTATTTTTATTCTTATTTTTTATCCTATTTGTTATCTTTTTTTATTCCTATTTTTATACTTATTTTTCATCTTATTTCTTTTCTTATTTTTTATCTTATTTTTCATTTTATTTTTTATCTTATTTTTATACTTATTTTTTCATCTTATTTTTTATCTTATTTTTTATCTTATTTTTCAACTTATTTTTATACTTATTTTTTATCTTATTTTTATTCTTATTTTTCATCTTATTTTTTATCTTATTGTTATACTTATTTTTATCTTATTTTTATACTTATTTTTTATCTTATTTTTATACTTATTTTTCATCTTATTTTTATTCTTATCTTTATACTTATTTTTCATCTTTTTTTTATACTTATTTTTATACTTATTTTTTATCTTATTTTTATACATATTTTTTATCTTATTTTTTATCTTATTTTTCATCTTACTTTTATACTTATTTTTAATCTTATTTTTCATCTTATTTTTATACTTATTTTTTATCTTAATTTTAATCCTATTTTTTTTCTTATTTTTATACTTGTTTTTCATTTTATTTTTATTCTTATTTTTTATCGTATTTTTATTTTTATTTTTATTCTTATTTTTATTTTTATTCTTATTTTTCATCTTATTTTTCATCTTATTTTTATACTTATTTTTCATTTTATTTTTTATCTTATTTTTATACTTATTTTTTCATCTTATTTTTTATCTTATTTTTCATCTTTTTTTTATACTTATTTTTTATCTTAATTTTAATCTTATTTTTTGTCTTATTTTTATACTTATTTTTTATTTTATTTTTATTCTTATTTTTTATCGTATTTTTATTTTTATTTTTATTCTTATTTTTATTCTTATTTTTCATCTTATTTTTATTCTTATTTTTATACTTATTTTTATTCTTATTTTTTGTCTTATTTTTATATCCTTTTTTTATCTTATTTTTCATCTTATTTTATTCTTATTTTTATACTTATTTTTATTCTTTTTTTATACTTATTTTACATGTTTTTTTTTCAACCTTTTTTTTCATCTTATTTTTATACTTTTTCAATCTTATTTTTCATTTTATTATTATGTTTATTTTTCATCTTATTTTTCATCTTATTTTTCATCTTATTTATATATTTATTTTACATCTTATTTTTTATCTTATTTTTATTCTTATTTTTATACTTATTTTTCATCTTATTTTTCATTTTATTTTTATTCTTCTTTTTCATCTTATTTTTAATCTTATTTTTATACTTATTTTACACCTTTTTTTATTTTTATTTTTATTCTTATTTTTCATCTTATTTTTATACTTATTTTTCATCTTATTTTTATTCTTATCTTTATACTTATTTTTCATCTTTTTTTTATACTTATTTTTATACTTATTTTTTATCTTATTTTTAGACATATTTTTTATCTTATTTTTTATCTTATTTTTCATCTTACTTTTATACTTATTTTTAATCTTATTTTTCATCTTATTTTTATACTTATTTTTATACTTATTTTTTATCTTATTTTTATACATATTTTTTATCTTATTTTTTATCTTATTTTTCATCTTACTTTTATACTTATTTTTAATCTTATTTTTCATCTTATTTTTATACTTATTTTTTATCTTAATTTTAATCCTATTTTTTTTCTTATTTTTATACTTGTTTTTCATTTTATTTTTATTCTTATTTTTTATCGTATTTTTATTTTTATTTTTATTCTTATTTTTATTTTTATTCTTATTTTTCATCTTATTTTTCATCTTATTTTTATACTTATTTTTCATTTTATTTTTTATCTTATTTTTATACTTATTTTTTCATCTTATTTTTTATCTTATTTTTCATCTTATTTTTATACTTATTTTTTATTTTAATTTTAATCTTATTTTTTGTCTTATTTTTATACTTATTTTTTATTTTATTTTTATTCTTATTTTTTATCGTATTTTTATTTTTATTTTTATTCTTATTTTTATTCTTATTTTTCATCTTATTTTTATACTTATTTTTATTCTTATTTTTATTCTTATTTTTTGTCTTATTTTTATATCCTTTTTTTATCTTATTTTTCATCTTATTTTATTCTTATTTTTATACTTATTTTTATTCTTTTTTTATACTTATTTTACATGTTTTTTTCAACCTTTTTTTTCATCTTATTTTTATACTTTTTCAATCTTATTTTTCATTTTATTATTATGTTTATTTTTCATCTTATTTTTCATCTTATTTTTCATCTTATTTATATATTTATTTTACATCTTATTTTTTATCTTATTTCTATCTTATTTTTATTCTTATTTTTATACTTATTTTTCATCTTATTTTTCATTTTATTTTTATTCTTCTTTTTCATCTTATTTTTAATCTTATTTTTATACTTATTTTACACCTTTTTTTATTTTTATTTTTATTCTTATTTTTCATCTTATTTTTTATCTTATTTTTATACTTATTTTTATACTTATTTTTTATCTTATTTTTTATTCTTATTTTTATACTTATTTTTATTCTTATTTTTATTCTTATTTTTTATCCTATTTTTTATCTTTTTTTATTCCTATTTTTATACTTATTTTTCATCTTATTTCTTTTCTTATTTTTTATCTTATTTTTCATTTTATTTTTTATCTTATTGTTATACTTATTTTTATCTTATTTTTATACTTATTTTTTATCTTATTTTTATACTTATTTTTCATCTTATTTTTATTCTTATCTTTATACTTATTTTTCATCTTTTTTTTATACTTATTTTTATACTTATTTTTTATCTTATTTTTATACATATTTTTTATCTTATTTTTTATCTTATTTTTCATCTTACTTTTATACTTATTTTTAATCTTATTTTTCATCTTATTTTTATACTTATTTTTTATTTTATTTTTATTCTTATTTTTTATCGTATTTTTATTTTTATTTTTATTCTTATTTTTATTCTTATTTTTCATCTTATTTTTATACTTATTTTTATTCTTATTTTTTGTCTTATTTTTATATCCTTTTTTTATCTTATTTTTCATCTTATTTTATTCTTATTTTTATACTTATTTTTATTCTTTTTTTATACTTATTTTACATGTTTTTTTCAACCTTTTTTTTCATCTTATTTTTATACTTTTTCAATCTTATTTTTCATTTTATTATTATGTTTATTTTTCATCTTATTTTTCATCTTATTTTTCATCTTATTTATATATTTATTTTACATCTTATTTTTTATCTTATTTCTATCTTATTTTTATTCTTATTTTTATACTTATTTTTCATCTTATTTTTCATTTTATTTTTATTCTTCTTTTTCATCTTATTTTTAATCTTATTTTTATACTTATTTTACACCTTTTTTTATTTTTATTTTTATTCTTATTTTTCATCTTATTTTTTATCTTATTTTTATACTTATTTTTATACTTATTTTTTATCTTATTTTTTATTCTTATTTTTATACTTATTTTTATTCTTATTTTTATTCTTATTTTTTATCCTATTTTTTATCTTTTTTTATTCCTATTTTTATACTTATTTTTCATCTTATTTCTTTTCTTATTTTTTATCTTATTTTTCATTTTATTTTTTATCTTATTGTTATACTTATTTTTATCTTATTTTTATACTTATTTTTTATCTTATTTTTATACTTATTTTTCATCTTATTTTTATTCTTATCTTTATACTTATTTTTCATCTTTTTTTTATACTTATTTTTATACTTATTTTTTATCTTATTTTTATACATATTTTTTATCTTATTTTTTATCTTATTTTTCATCTTACTTTTATACTTATTTTTAATCTTATTTTTCATCTTATTTTTATACTTATTTTTTATCTTAATTTTAATCCTATTTTTTTTCTTATTTTTATACTTGTTTTTCATTTTATTTTTATTCTTATTTTTTATCGTATTTTTATTTTTATTTTTATTCTTATTTTTATTCTTATTTTTCATCTTATTTTTATTCTTATTTTTATACTTATTTTTATTCTTATTTTTTGTCTTATTTTTATATCCTTTTTTTATCTTATTTTTCATCTTATTTTATTCTTATTTTTATACTTATTTTTATTCTTTTTTTATACTTATTTTATATGTTTTTTTTCAACCTTTTTTTTCATCTTATTTTTATACTTTTTCAATCTTATTTTTCATTTTATTATTATGTTTATTTTTCATCTTATTTTTCATCTTATTTTTCATCTTATTTATATATTTATTTTACATCTTATTTTTTATCTTATTTCTATCTTATTTTTATTCTTATTTTTATACTTATTTTTCATCTTATTTTTCATTTTATTTTTATTCTTCTTTTTCATCTTATTTTTAATCTTATTTTTATACTTATTTTACACTTTTTTTTATTTTTATTTTTATTCTTATTTTTCATCTTATTTTTTATCTTATTTTTATACTTATTTTTATACTTATTTTTATACTTATTTTTTATCTTATTTTTTATTCTTATTTTTATACTTATTTTTATTCTTATTTTTATTCTTATTTTTATACTTATTTTTCATCTTATTTTTCTTCTTACTTTTTGTCTTATTTTTCATCTTAATTTTATTCTTATTTTTATTCTTATTTTTCATCTTATTTTTATACTTATTTTTTATCCTATTTTTTATCTTTTTTTATTCCTATTTTTATACTTATTTTTCATCTTATTTCTTTTCTTATTTTTTATCTTATTTTTCATTTTATTTTTTATCTTATTTTTATACATATTTTTTATCTTATTTTTTATCTTATTTTTCATCTTACTTTTATACTTATTTTTAATCTTATTTTTCATCTTATTTTTATACTTATTTTTTATCTTAATTTTAATCCTATTTTTTTTCTTATTTTTATACTTGTTTTTCATTTTATTTTTATTCTTATTTTTTATCGTATTTTTATTTTTATTTTTATTCTTATTTTTATTTTTATTCTTATTTTTCATCTTATTTTTCATCTTATTTTTATACTTATTTTTCATTTTATTTTTTATCTTATTTTTATACTTATTTTTTCATCTTATTTTTTATCTTATTTTTCATCTTATTTTATTCTTATTTTTATACTTATTTTTATTCTTTTTTTATACTTATTTTACATGTTTTTTTCAACCTTTTTTTTCATCTTATTTTTATACTTTTTCAATCTTATTTTTCATTTTATTATTATGTTTATTTTTCATCTTATTTTTCATCTTATTTTTTATCTTATTTCTATCTTATTTTTATTCTTATTTTTATACTTATTTTTCATCTTATTTTTCATTTTATTTTTATTCTTCTTTTTCATCTTATTTTTAATCTTATTTTTATACTTATTTTACACCTTTTTTTATTTTTATTTTTATTCTTATTTTTCATCTTATTTTTTATCTTATTTTTATACTTATTTTTATACTTATTTTTTATCTTATTTTTTATTCTTATTTTTATACTTATTTTTATTCTTATTTTTATTCTTATTTTTTATCCTATTTTTTATCTTTTTTTATTCCTATTTTTATACTTATTTTTCATCTTATTTTTTATCTTATTTTTATACTTATTTTTTCATCTTATTTTTTATCTTATTTTTTATCTTATTTTTCAACTTATTTTTATACTTATTTTTTATCTTATTTTTATTCTTATTTTTCATCTTATTTTTTATCTTATTGTTATACTTATTTTTATCTTATTTTTATACTTATTTTTTATCTTATTTTTATACTTATTTTTCATCTTATTTTTATTCTTATCTTTATACTTATTTTTCATCTTTTTTTTATACTTATTTTTATACTTATTTTTTATCTTATTTTTATACATATTTTTTATCTTATTTTTTATCTTATTTTTCATCTTACTTTTATACTTATTTTTAATCTTATTTTTCATCTTATTTTTATACTTATTTTTTATCTTAATTTTAATCCTATTTTTTTTCTTATTTTTATACTTGTTTTTCATTTTATTTTTATTCTTATTTTTTATCGTATTTTTATTTTTATTTTTATTCTTATTTTTATTCTTATTTTTCATCTTATTTTTATTCTTATTTTTATACTTATTTTTATTCTTATTTTTTGTCTTATTTTTATATCCTTTTTTTATCTTATTTTTCATCTTATTTTATTCTTATTTTTATACTTATTTTTATTCTTTTTTTATACTTATTTTATATGTTTTTTTTCAACCTTTTTTTTCATCTTATTTTTATACTTTTTCAATCTTATTTTTCATTTTATTATTATGTTTATTTTTCATCTTATTTTTCATCTTATTTTTCATCTTATTTATATATTTATTTTACATCTTATTTTTTATCTTATTTCTATCTTATTTTTATTCTTATTTTTATACTTATTTTTCATCTTATTTTTCATTTTATTTTTATTCTTCTTTTTCATCTTATTTTTAATCTTATTTTTATACTTATTTTACACTTTTTTTTATTTTTATTTTTATTCTTATTTTTTATCTTATTTTTTATCTTATTTTTATACTTATTTTTATACTTATTTTTATACTTATTTTTTATCTTATTTTTTATTCTTATTTTTATACTTATTTTTATTCTTATTTTTATTCTTATTTTTATACTTATTTTTCATCTTATTTTTCTTCTTACTTTTTGTCTTATTTTTCATCTTAATTTTATTCTTATTTTTATTCTTATTTTTCATCTTATTTTTATACTTATTTTTTATCCTATTTTTTATCTTTTTTTATTCCTATTTTTATACTTATTTTTCATCTTATTTCTTTTCTTATTTTTTATCTTATTTTTCATTTTATTTTTTATCTTATTTTTATACTTATTTTTTCATCTTATTTTTTATCTTATTTTTTATCTTATTTTTCAACTTATTTTTATACTTATTTTTTATCTTATTTTTATTCTTATTTTTCATCATATTTTTTATCTTATTGTTATACTTATTTTTTATCTTATTTTTATACTTATTTTTTATCTTATTTTTATACTTATTTTTCATCTTATTTTTATTCTTATCTTTATACTTATTTTTCATCTTTTTTTTATACTTATTTTTATACTTATTTTTTATCTTATTTTTATACATATTTTTTATCTTATTTTTTATCTTATTTTTCATCTTACTTTTATACTTATTTTTAATCTTATTTTTCATCTTATTTTTATACTTATTTTTTATCTTAATTTTAATCCTATTTTTTTTCTTATTTTTATACTTGTTTTTCATTTTATTTTTATTCTTATTTTTTATCGTATTTTTATTTTTATTTTTATTCTTATTTTTATTTTTATTCTTATTTTTCATCTTATTTTTCATCTTATTTTTATACTTATTTTTCATTTTATTTTTTATCTTATTTTTATACTTATTTTTTCATCTTATTTTTTATCTTATTTTTCATCTTATTTTTATACTTATTTTTTATTTTAATTTTAATCTTATTTTTTGTCTTATTTTTATACTTATTTTTTATTTTATTTTTATTCTTATTTTTTATCGTATTTTTATTTTTATTTTTATTCTTATTTTTATTCTTATTTTTCATCTTATTTTTATACTTATTTTTATTCTTATTTTTATTCTTATTTTTTGTCTTATTTTTATATCCTTTTTTTATCTTATTTTCATCTTATTTTATTCTTATTTTTATACTTATTTTTATTCTTTTTTTATACTTATTTTACATGTTTTTTTCAACCTTTTTTTTCATCTTATTTTTATACTTTTTCAATCTTATTTTTCATTTTATTATTATGTTTATTTTTCATCTTATTTTTCATCTTATTTTTCATCTTATTTATATATTTATTTTACATCTTATTTTTTATCTTATTTCTATCTTATTTTTATTCTTATTTTTATACTTATTTTTCATCTTATTTTTCATTTTATTTTTATTCTTCTTTTTCATCTTATTTTTAATCTTATTTTTATACTTATTTTACACCTTTTTTTATTTTTATTTTTATTCTTATTTTTCATCTTATTTTTTATCTTATTTTTATACTTATTTTTATACTTATTTTTTATCTTATTTTTTATTCTTATTTTTATACTTATTTTTATTCTTATTTTTATTCTTATTTTTATACTTATTTTTCATCTTATTTTTCTTCTTACTTTTTGTCTTATTTTTCATCTTAATTTTATTCTTATTTTTATTCTTATTTTTCATCTTATTTTTATACTTATTTTTTATCCTATTTTTTATCTTTTTTTATTCCTATTCTTATACTTATTTTTCATCTTATTTCTTTTCTTATTTTTTATCTTATTTTTCATTTTATTTTTTATCTTATTTTTATACTTATTTTTTCATCTTATTTTTTATCTTATTTTTTATCTTATTTTTCAACTTATTTTTATACTTATTTTTTATCTTATTTTTATTCTTATTTTTCATCTTATTTTTTATCTTATTGTTATACTTATTTTTTATCTTATTTTTATACTTATTTTTTATCTTATTTTTATACTTATTTTTCATCTTATTTTTATTCTTATCTTTATACTTATTTTTCATCTTTTTTTTATACTTATTTTTATACTTATTTTTCATCTTATTTTTATACATATTTTTTATCTTATTTTTTATCTTATTTTTCATCTTACTTTTATACTTATTTTTAATCTTATTTTTCATCTTATTTTTATACTTATTTTTTATCTTAATTTTAATCCTATTTTTTTTCTTATTTTTATACTTGTTTTTCATTTTATTTTTATTCTTATTTTTTATCGTATTTTTATTTTTATTTTTATTCTTATTTTTATTTTTATTCTTATTTTTCATCTTATTTTTCATCTTATTTTTATACTTATTTTTCATTTTATTTTTTATCTTATTTTTATACTTATTTTTTCATCTTATTTTTTATCTTATTTTTCATCTTATTTTTATACTTATTTTTTATCTTAATTTTAATCTTATTTTTTGTCTTATTTTTATACTTATTTTTTATTTTATTTTTATTCTTATTTTTTATCGTATTTTTATTTTTATTTTTATTCTTATTTTTATTCTTATTTTTCATCTTATTTTTATACTTATTTTTATTCTTATTTTTTGTCTTATTTTTATATCCTTTTTTTATCTTATTTTTCATCTTATTTTATTCTTATTTTTATACTTATTTTTATTCTTTTTTTATACTTATTTTACATGTTTTTTTCAACCTTTTTTTTCATCTTATTTTTATACTTTTTCAATCTTATTTTTCATTTTATTATTATGTTTATTTTTCATCTTATTTTTCATCTTATTTTTCATCTTATTTATATATTTATTTTACATCTTATTTTTTATCTTATTTCTATCTTATTTTTATTCTTATTTTTATACTTATTTTTCATCTTATTTTTCATTTTATTTTTATTCTTCTTTTTCATCTTATTTTTAATCTTATTTTTATACTTATTTTACACCTTTTTTTATTTTTATTTTTATTCTTATTTTTCATCTTATTTTTTATCTTATTTTTATACTTATTTTTATACTTATTTTTTATCTTATTTTTTATTCTTATTTTTATACTTATTTTTATTCTTATTTTTATTCTTATTTTTTATCCTATTTTTTATCTTTTTTTATTCCTATTTTTATACTTATTTTTCATCTTATTTCTTTTCTTATTTTTTATCTTATTTTTCATTTTATTTTTTATCTTATTTTTATACTTATTTTTTCATCTTATTTTTTATCTTATTTTTTATCTTATTTTTCAACTTATTTTTATACTTATTTTTTATCTTATTTTTATTCTTATTTTTCATCTTATTTTTTATCTTATTGTTATACTTATTTTTATCTTATTTTTATACTTATTTTTTATCTTATTTTTATACTTATTTTTCATCTTATTTTTATTCTTATCTTTATACTTATTTTTCATCTTTTTTTTATACTTATTTTTATACTTATTTTTTATCTTATTTTTATACATATTTTTTATCTTATTTTTTATCTTATTTTTCATCTTACTTTTATACTTATTTTTAATCTTATTTTTCATCTTATTTTTATACTTATTTTTTATCTTAATTTTAATCCTATTTTTTTTCTTATTTTTATACTTGTTTTTCATTTTATTTTTATTCTTATTTTTTATCGTATTTTTATTTTTATTTTTATTCTTATTTTTATTCTTATTTTTCATCTTATTTTTATTCTTATTTTTATACTTATTTTTATTCTTATTTTTTGTCTTATTTTTATATCCTTTTTTTATCTTATTTTTCATCTTATTTTATTCTTATTTTTATACTTATTTTTATTCTTTTTTTATACTTATTTTATATGTTTTTTTTCAACCTTTTTTTTCATCTTATTTTTATACTTTTTCAATCTTATTTTTCATTTTATTATTATGTTTATTTTTCATCTTATTTTTCATCTTATTTTTCATCTTATTTATATATTTATTTTACATCTTATTTTTTATCTTATTTCTATCTTATTTTTATTCTTATTTTTATACTTATTTTTCATCTTATTTTTCATTTTATTTTTATTCTTCTTTTTCATCTTATTTTTAATCTTATTTTTATACTTATTTTACACTTTTTTTTATTTTTATTTTTATTCTTATTTTTCATCTTATTTTTTATCTTATTTTTATACTTATTTTTATACTTATTTTTATACTTATTTTTTATCTTATTTTTTATTCTTATTTTTATACTTATTTTTATTCTTATTTTTATTCTTATTTTTATACTTATTTTTCATCTTATTTTTCTTCTTACTTTTTGTCTTATTTTTCATCTTAATTTTATTCTTATTTTTATTCTTATTTTTCATCTTATTTTTATACTTATTTTTTATCCTATTTTTTATCTTTTTTTATTCCTATTTTTATACTTATTTTTCATCTTATTTCTTTTCTTATTTTTTATCTTATTTTTCATTTTATTTTTTATCTTATTTTTATACTTATTTTTTCATCTTATTTTTTATCTTATTTTTTATCTTATTTTTCAACTTATTTTTATACTTATTTTTTATCTTATTTTTATTCTTATTTTTCATCATATTTTTTATCTTATTGTTATACTTATTTTTTATCTTATTTTTATACTTATTTTTTATCTTATTTTTATACTTATTTTTCATCTTATTTTTATTCTTATCTTTATACTTATTTTTCATCTTTTTTTTATACTTATTTTTATACTTATTTTTTATCTTATTTTTATACATATTTTTTATCTTATTTTTTATCTTATTTTTCATCTTACTTTTATACTTATTTTTAATCTTATTTTTCATCTTATTTTTATACTTATTTTTTATCTTAATTTTAATCCTATTTTTTTTCTTATTTTTATACTTGTTTTTCATTTTATTTTTATTCTTATTTTTTATCGTATTTTTATTTTTATTTTTATTCTCATTTTTATTTTTATTCTTATTTTTCATCTTATTTTTCATCTTATTTTTATACTTATTTTTCATTTTATTTTTTATCTTATTTTTATACTTATTTTTTCATCTTATTTTTTATCTTATTTTTCATCTTATTTTTATACTTATTTTTTATTTTAATTTTAATCTTATTTTTTGTCTTATTTTTATACTTATTTTTTATTTTATTTTTATTCTTATTTTTTATCGTATTTTTATTTTTATTTTTATTCTTATTTTTATTCTTATTTTTCATCTTATTTTTATACTTATTTTTATTCTTATTTTTATTCTTATTTTTTGTCTTATTTTTATATCCTTTTTTTATCTTATTTTCATCTTATTTTATTCTTATTTTTATACTTATTTTTATTCTTTTTTTATACTTATTTTACATGTTTTTTTCAACCTTTTTTTTCATCTTATTTTTATACTTTTTCAATCTTATTTTTCATTTTATTATTATGTTTATTTTTCATCTTATTTTTCATCTTATTTTTCATCTTATTTATATATTTATTTTACATCTTATTTTTTATCTTATTTCTATCTTATTTTTATTCTTATTTTTATACTTATTTTTCATCTTATTTTTCATTTTATTTTTATTCTTCTTTTTCATCTTATTTTTAATCTTATTTTTATACTTATTTTACACCTTTTTTTATTTTTATTTTTATTCTTATTTTTCATCTTATTTTTTATCTTATTTTTATACTTATTTTTATACTTATTTTTTATCTTATTTTTTATTCTTATTTTTATACTTATTTTTATTCTTATTTTTATTCTTATTTTTATACTTATTTTTCATCTTATTTTTCTTCTTACTTTTTGTCTTATTTTTCATCTTAATTTTATTCTTATTTTTATTCTTATTTTTCATCTTATTTTTATACTTATTTTTTATCCTATTTTTTATCTTTTTTTATTCCTATTCTTATACTTATTTTTCATCTTATTTCTTTTCTTATTTTTTATCTTATTTTTCATTTTATTTTTTATCTTATTTTTATACTTATTTTTTCATCTTATTTTTTATCTTATTTTTTATCTTATTTTTCAACTTATTTTTATACTTATTTTTTATCTTATTTTTATTCTTATTTTTCATCTTATTTTTTATCTTATTGTTATACTTATTTTTTATCTTATTTTTATACTTATTTTTTATCTTATTTTTATACTTATTTTTCATCTTATTTTTATTCTTATCTTTATACTTATTTTTCATCTTTTTTTTATACTTATTTTTATACTTATTTTTTATCTTATTTTTATACATATTTTTTATCTTATTTTTTATCTTATTTTTCATCTTACTTTTATACTTATTTTTAATCTTATTTTTCATCTTATTTTTATACTTATTTTTTATCTTAATTTTAATCCTATTTTTTTTCTTATTTTTATACTTGTTTTTCATTTTATTTTTATTCTTATTTTTTATCGTATTTTTATTTTTATTTTTATTCTTATTTTTATTTTTATTCTTATTTTTCATCTTATTTTTCATCTTATTTTTATACTTATTTTTCATTTTATTTTTTATCTTATTTTTATACTTATTTTTTCATCTTATTTTTTATCTTATTTTTCATCTTATTTTTATACTTATTTTTTATCTTAATTTTAATCTTATTTTTTGTCTTATTTTTATACTTATTTTTTATTTTATTTTTATTCTTATTTTTTATCGTATTTTTATTTTTATTTTTATTCTTATTTTTATTCTTATTTTTCATCTTATTTTTATACTTATTTTTATTCTTATTTTTTGTCTTATTTTTATATCCTTTTTTTATCTTATTTTTCATCTTATTTTATTCTTATTTTTATACTTATTTTTATTCTTTTTTTATACTTATTTTACATGTTTTTTTCAACCTTTTTTTTCATCTTATTTTTATACTTTTTCAATCTTATTTTTCATTTTATTATTATGTTTATTTTTCATCTTATTTTTCATCTTATTTTTCATCTTATTTATATATTTATTTTACATCTTATTTTTTATCTTATTTCTATCTTATTTTTATTCTTATTTTTATACTTATTTTTCATCTTATTTTTCATTTTATTTTTATTCTTCTTTTTCATCTTATTTTTAATCTTATTTTTATACTTATTTTACACCTTTTTTTATTTTTATTTTTATTCTTATTTTTCATCTTATTTTTTATCTTATTTTTATACTTATTTTTATACTTATTTTTTATCTTATTTTTTATTCTTATTTTTATACTTATTTTTATTCTTATTTTTATTCTTATTTTTTATCCTATTTTTTATCTTTTTTTATTCCTATTTTTATACTTATTTTTCATCTTATTTCTTTTCTTATTTTTTATCTTATTTTTCATTTTATTTTTTATCTTATTTTTATACTTATTTTTTCATCTTATTTTTTATCTTATTTTTTATCTTATTTTTCAACTTATTTTTATACTTATTTTTTATCTTATTTTTATTCTTATTTTTCATCTTATTTTTTATCTTATTGTTATACTTATTTTTATCTTATTTTTATACTTATTTTTTATCTTATTTTTATACTTATTTTTCATCTTATTTTTATTCTTATCTTTATACTTATTTTTCATCTTTTTTTTATACTTATTTTTATACTTATTTTTTATCTTATTTTTATACATTTTTTTATCTTATTTTTTATCTTATTTTTCATCTTACTTTTATACTTATTTTTAATCTTATTTTTCATCTTATTTTTATACTTATTTTTTATCTTAATTTTAATCCTATTTTTTTTCTTATTTTTATACTTGTTTTTCATTTTATTTTTATTCTTATTTTTTATCGTATTTTTATTTTTATTTTTATTCTTATTTTTATTCTTATTTTTCATCTTATTTTTATTCTTATTTTTATACTTATTTTTATTCTTATTTTTTGTCTTATTTTTATATCCTTTTTTTATCTTATTTTTCATCTTATTTTATTCTTATTTTTATACTTATTTTTATTCTTTTTTTATACTTATTTTATATGTTTTTTTTCAACCTTTTTTTTCATCTTATTTTTATACTTTTTCAATCTTATTTTTCATTTTATTATTATGTTTATTTTTCATCTTATTTTTCATCTTATTTTTCATCTTATTTATATATTTATTTTACATCTTATTTTTTATCTTATTTCTATCTTATTTTTATTCTTATTTTTATACTTATTTTTCATCTTATTTTTCATTTTATTTTTATTCTTCTTTTTCATCTTATTTTTAATCTTATTTTTATACTTATTTTACACTTTTTTTTATTTTTATTTTTATTCTTATTTTTCATCTTATTTTTTATCTTATTTTTATACTTATTTTTATACTTATTTTTATACTTATTTTTTATCTTATTTTTTATTCTTATTTTTATACTTATTTTTATTCTTATTTTTATTCTTATTTTTATACTTATTTTTCATCTTATTTTTCTTCTTACTTTTTGTCTTATTTTTCATCTTAATTTTATTCTTATTTTTATTCTTATTTTTCATCTTATTTTTATACTTATTTTTTATCCTATTTTTTATCTTTTTTTATTCCTATTTTTATACTTATTTTTCATCTTATTTCTTTTCTTATTTTTTATCTTATTTTTCATTTTATTTTTTATCTTATTTTTATACATATTTTTTATCTTATTTTTTATCTTATTTTTCATCTTACTTTTATACTTATTTTTAATCTTATTTTTCATCTTATTTTTATACTTATTTTTTATCTTAATTTTAATCCTATTTTTTTTCTTATTTTTATACTTGTTTTTCATTTTATTTTTATTCTTATTTTTTATCGTATTTTTATTTTTATTTTTATTCTTATTTTTATTTTTATTCTTATTTTTCATCTTATTTTTCATCTTATTTTTATACTTATTTTTCATTTTATTTTTTATCTTATTTTTATACTTATTTTTTCATCTTATTTTTTATCTTATTTTTCATCTTATTTTATTCTTATTTTTATACTTATTTTTATTCTTTTTTTATACTTATTTTACATGTTTTTTTCAACCTTTTTTTTCATCTTATTTTTATACTTTTTCAATCTTATTTTTCATTTTATTATTATGTTTATTTTTCATCTTATTTTTCATCTTATTTTTCATCTTATTTATATATTTATTTTACATCTTATTTTTTATCTTATTTCTATCTTATTTTTATTCTTATTTTTATACTTATTTTTCATCTTATTTTTCATTTTATTTTTATTCTTCTTTTTCATCTTATTTTTAATCTTATTTTTATACTTATTTTACACCTTTTTTTATTTTTATTTTTATTCTTATTTTTCATCTTATTTTTTATCTTATTTTTATACTTATTTTTATACTTATTTTTTATCTTATTTTTTATTCTTATTTTTATACTTATTTTTATTCTTATTTTTATTCTTATTTTTTATCCTATTTTTTATCTTTTTTTATTCCTATTTTTATACTTATTTTTCATCTTATTTCTTTTCTTATTTTTTATCTTATTTTTCATTTTATTTTTTATCTTATTTTTATACTTATTTTTTCATCTTATTTTTTATCTTATTTTTTATCTTATTTTTCAACTTATTTTTATACTTATTTTTTATCTTATTTTTATTCTTATTTTTCATCTTATTTTTTATCTTATTGTTATACTTATTTTTATCTTATTTTTATACTTATTTTTTATCTTATTTTTATACTTATTTTTCATCTTATTTTTATTCTTATCTTTATACTTATTTTTCATCTTTTTTTTATACTTATTTTTATACTTATTTTTTATCTTATTTTTATACATATTTTTTATCTTATTTTTCATCTTACTTTTATACTTATTTTTAATCTTATTTTTCATCTTATTTTTATACTTATTTTTTATCTTAATTTTAATCCTATTTTTTTTCTTATTTTTATACTTGTTTTTCATTTTATTTTTATTCTTATTTTTTATCGTATTTTTATTTTTATTTTTATTCTTATTTTTCATCTTATTTTTATTCTTATTTTTATACTTATTTTTATTCTTATTTTTTGTCTTATTTTTATATCCTTTTTTTATCTTATTTTTCATCTTATTTTATTCTTATTTTTATACTTATTTTTATTCTTTTTTTATACTTATTTTATATGTTTTTTTTCAACCTTTTTTTTCATCTTATTTTTATACTTTTTCAATCTTATTTTTCATTTTATTATTATGTTTATTTTTCATCTTATTTTTCATCTTATTTTTCATCTTATTTATATATTTATTTTACATCTTATTTTTTATCTTATTTCTATCTTATTTTTATTCTTATTTTTATACTTATTTTTCATCTTATTTTTCATTTTATTTTTATTCTTCTTTTTCATCTTATTTTTAATCTTATTTTTATACTTATTTTACACTTTTTTTTATTTTTATTTTTATTCTTATTTTTCATCTTATTTTTTATCTTATTTTTATACTTATTTTTATACTTATTTTTATACTTATTTTTTATCTTATTTTTTATTCTTATTTTTATACTTATTTTTATTCTTATTTTTATTCTTATTTTTATACTTATTTTTCATCTTATTTTTCTTCTTACTTTTTGTCTTATTTTTCATCTTAATTTTATTCTTATTTTTATTCTTATTTTTCATCTTATTTTTATACTTATTTTTTATCCTATTTTTTATCTTTTTTTATTCCTATTTTTATACTTATTTTTCATCTTATTTCTTTTCTTATTTTTTATCTTATTTTTCATTTTATTTTTTATCTTATTTTTATACTTATTTTTTCATCTTATTTTTTATCTTATTTTTTATCTTATTTTTCAACTTATTTTTATACTTATTTTTTATCTTATTTTTATTCTTATTTTTCATCATATTTTTTATCTTATTGTTATACTTATTTTTTATCTTATTTTTATACTTATTTTTTATCTTATTTTTATACTTATTTTTCATCTTATTTTTATTCTTATCTTTATACTTATTTTTCATCTTTTTTTTATACTTATTTTTATACTTATTTTTTATCTTATTTTTATACATATTTTTTATCTTATTTTTTATCTTATTTTTCATCTTACTTTTATACTTATTTTTAATCTTATTTTTCATCTTATTTTTATACTTATTTTTTATCTTAATTTTAATCCTATTTTTTTTCTTATTTTTATACTTGTTTTTCATTTTATTTTTATTCTTATTTTTTATCGTATTTTTATTTTTATTTTTATTCTTATTTTTATTTTTATTCTTATTTTTCATCTTATTTTTCATCTTATTTTTATACTTATTTTTCATTTTATTTTTTATCTTATTTTTATACTTATTTTTTCATCTTATTTTTTATCTTATTTTTCATCTTATTTTTATACTTATTTTTTATCTTAATTTTAATCTTATTTTTTGTCTTATTTTTATACTTATTTTTTATTTTATTTTTATTCTTATTTTTTATCGTATTTTTATTTTTATTTTTATTCTTATTTTTATTCTTATTTTTCATCTTATTTTTATTCTTATTTTTATACTTATTTTTATTCTTATTTTTTGTCTTATTTTTATATCCTTTTTTTATCTTATTTTTCATCTTATTTTATTCTTATTTTTATACTTATTTTTATTCTTTTTTTATACTTATTTTACATGTTTTTTTTTCAACCTTTTTTTTCATCTTATTTTTATACTTTTTCAATCTTATTTTTCATTTTATTATTATGTTTATTTTTCATCTTATTTTTCATCTTATTTTTCATCTTATTTATATATTTATTTTACATCTTATTTTTTATCTTATTTCTATCTTATTTTTATTCTTATTTTTATACTTATTTTTCATCTTATTTTTCATTTTATTTTTATTCTTCTTTTTCATTTTATTTTTAATCTTATTTTTATACTTATTTTACACCTTTTTTTATTTTTATTCTTATTTTTCATCTTATTTTTATACTTATTTTTCATCTTATTTTTATTCTTATCTTTATACTTATTTTTCATCTTTTTTTTATACTTATTTTTATACTTATTTTTTATCTTATTTTTATACATATTTTTTATCTTATTTTTTATCTTATTTTTCATCTTACTTTTATACTTATTTTTAATCTTATTTTTCATCTTATTTTTATACTTATTTTTATACTTATTTTTTATCTTATTTTTATACATATTTTTTATCTTATTTTTTATCTTATTTTTCATCTTACTTTTATACTTATTTTTAATCTTATTTTTCATCTTATTTTTATACTTATTTTTTATCTTAATTTTAATCCTATTTTTTTTCTTATTTTTATACTTGTTTTTCATTTTATTTTTATTCTTATTTTTTATCGTATTTTTATTTTTATTTTTATTCTTATTTTTATTTTTATTCTTATTTTTCATCTTATTTTTCATCTTATTTTTATACTTATTTTTCATTTTATTTTTTATCTTATTTTTATACTTATTTTTTCATCTTATTTTTTATCTTATTTTTCATCTTATTTTTATACTTATTTTTTATCTTAATTTTAATCTTATTTTTTGTCTTATTTTTATACTTATTTTTTATTTTATTTTTATTCTTATTTTTTATCGTATTTTTATTTTTATTTTTATTCTTATTTTTATTCTTATTTTTCATCTTATTTTTATACTTATTTTTATTCTTATTTTTTGTCTTATTTTTATATCCTTTTTTTATCTTATTTTTCATCTTATTTTATTCTTATTTTTATACTTATTTTTATTCTTTTTTTATACTTATTTTACATGTTTTTTTCAACCTTTTTTTTCATCTTATTTTTATACTTTTTCAATCTTATTTTTCATTTTATTATTATGTTTATTTTTCATCTTATTTTTCATCTTATTTTTCATCTTATTTATATATTTATTTTACATCTTATTTTTTATCTTATTTCTATCTTATTTTTATTCTTATTTTTATACTTATTTTTCATCTTATTTTTCATTTTATTTTTATTCTTCTTTTTCATCTTATTTTTAATCTTATTTTTATACTTATTTTTATACTTATTTTTTATCTTATTTTTTATTCTTATTTTTATACTTATTTTTATTCTTATTTTTATTCTTATTTTTTATCCTATTTTTTATCTTTTTTTATTCCTATTTTTATACTTATTTTTCATCTTATTTCTTTTCTTATTTTTTATCTTATTTTTCATTTTATTTTTTATCTTATTTTTATACTTATTTTTTCATCTTATTTTTTATCTTATTTTTTATCTTATTTTTCAACTTATTTTTATACTTATTTTTTATCTTATTTTTATACTTATTTTTCATCTTATTTTTCATTTTATTTTTATTCTTATTTTTATACTTATTTTGCATCTTATTTTTCATCTTATTTTTTATCTTATTTTTTATTCTTATTTTTATACTTATTTTTATACTTATTTTTATTCTTATTTTTATTCTTATTTTTATACTTATTTTTTATCTTATTTTTATACTTATTTTTTATCTTATTTTTCATCTTACTTTTTGTCTTATTTTTCATCTTAATTTTATTCTTATTTTTATTCTTATTTTTCATCCTTTTTTTATACTTATTTTTTATCCTATTTTTTATCTTTTTTTATTCCTATTTTTATACCTATTTTTCATCTTTTTTGTTTTCTTATTTTTTATCTTATTTTTCATTTTATTTTTTATCTTATTTTTATACTTATTTTTTCATCTTATTTTTTATCTTATTTTTTATCTTATTTTTCATCTTATTTTTATACTAATTTTTCATCTTTTTTTTTCATCTTATTTTTATACTTATTTTTCATCTTAATTTTTATCTTTTTTTTTAATCTTATTTTTATATTTATTGTTCATCTTATTTTTATTCTTATTTTTTATCGTATTTTTATTATTATTATTATTATTTTTTATCTTAATTTTTATACTTATTTTTTATCTTATTTTTCATCTTATTTTTTATCTTATTTTTTATCTTAATTTTATTCTTTTTTTTCATCTTATTTTTCATCTTATTTTTATACTTATTTTTCATCTTATTTTTTTATTTTAATTTTATTCTTATTTTTCATCTTATTTTTATACTTATTTTTTATCTTATTTTTCATCTTATTTTTATACTTATTTTTTATCTTAATTTTAATCTTATTTTTTGTCTTATTTTTATACTTATTTTTTATTTTATTTTTATTCTTATTTTTTATCGTAATTTTATTTTTATTTTTATTCTTATTTTTATTCTTATTTGTCATCTTATTTTTTATCTTATTGTTATACTTATTTTTTATCTTATTTTAATACTTATTTTTCATCTTATTTTTATACTTTTTTAATCTTATTTTTCATCTTATTATTATGTTTATTTTTTCATCTTATTTTTCATCCTACTTTTATTCTTATTTATATATTTATTTTACATCTTATTTTTTATCTTATTTTTTATCTTATTTTTATTCTCCTATTTTTATACTTATTTTTCATCTTATTTTTCATCTTATTTTTATTCTTATTTTACATCTTTTTTTATTCTTATTTTTATTCTTCTTTTTCATCTTATTTTTATACTTATTTTTCATCTTTTTTTATTCTTATTTTTATTCTTATTTGTCATTTTATTTTTTATCTTATTGTTATACTTATTTTTTATCTTATTTTAATACTTATTTTTCATCCTTTTTTACATTTATTTTTATTCTTATATTTCATGTTATTTTTCTCTTATTTTTTATCTTATTTAAATACTTATTTTTCATCTTATTTTATTCTTATTTTTATACTTATTTTTATTCTTATTTTTATTCTTTTTTTATACTTATTTTACATGGTTTTTTTTATCCTATTTTTCATCTTATTTTTATACTTTTTCAATCTTATTTTTCATCTTATTATTATGTTAATTTTTCATCTTTTTTTTCATCTTATTTTTATACTTATTTTCATCTTTTTTTATCTTATTTTTTATTCTTATTTTTAAACTTATTTTTCATCTTATTTTTATTCTTATTTTTTTTCTTATTTTTCATCTTATTTTTATACTTATTTTTCATCTTTTTTTATTCTTATTTTTATTCTTATTTGTCATCTTATTTTTTATCTTATTGTTATACTTATTTTTTATCTTATTTTAATACTTATTTTTCATCTTATTTTTATACTTTTTTAATCTTATTTTTCATCTTATTATTATGTTTATTTTTTCATCTTATTTTTCATCCTACTTTTATTCTTATTTATATATTTATTTTACATCTTATTTTTTATCTTATTTTTTATCTTATTTTTATTCTTATTTTTATACTTATTTTTCATCTTATTTTTATTCTTATTTTACATCTTTTTTTATTCTTATTTTTATTCTTTTTTTTCATCTTATTTTTCATCTTATTTTTATACTTATTTTTTATCTTATTTTTATACTTATTTTTTATCTTAATTTTAATCCTATTTTTTGTCTTATTTTTTCACTTGTTTTTCATTTTATTTTTATTCTTATTTTTTATCGTATTTTTATTTTTATTTTTATTCTTATTTTTATTCTTTTTTTTCATCTTATTTTTATAGCTATTTTTTATATTAATTTTCATCTTAATTTTCATCTTATTTTTATTCTTATTTTTTTATCTTTTTTTTCATCTTATTATTATACTTATTTTTTCATCTTATTTTACATCTTATTTTTCATGTTATTTTTATACTTTTTTAATCCTATTTTTCATCTTATTATTATTCTTAGTTTTTATCTTTTTTTATCTTATTTTTTATTCTTATTTTTAAACTTATTTTTCATCTTATTTTTATTCTTATTTTTTTTCTTATTTTTCATCTTATTTTTATACTTATTTTTCATCTTTTTTTATTCTTATTTTTATTCTTATTTTTCATCTTATTTTTATAGCTATTTTTTATATTAATTTTCATCTTAATTTTTGTCTTATTTTTATACCCTTTTTTAATCTTATTTTTTTATCTTATTTTTTATCTTATTTTTTTATCTTTTTTTTCATCTTATTATTATACTTATTTTTTCATCTTATTTTACATCTTATTTTTCATGTTATTTTTATACTTTTTTAATCCTATTTTTCATCTTATTATTATGTTTATTTTTTCATCTGATTTTTCATCTTATTTTTATTCTTAGTTTTCATCTTTTTTTATTCTTATTTTTATTCTTATTTTTCATCTTATTTTTATACTTATTTTTTATTTTAATTTTCATTTTATTTTTTGTCTTATTTTTATTCTTATTTTTTATCGTATTTTTATTCTTATTTTTATTCTTATTTTTCATCTTAATTTTTTACTTATTTTTTATCTTATTTTTATACTTATTTTTCATCTTATTTTTCATCCTATTTTTTATCTTATTTTATTCCTATTTTGTACTTATTTTTCATCTTATTTGTTTTCTTATTTTTCATATTATTTTTCATCTTATTTTTATACTTATTTTTTCATCTTATTTTTTATCTTATTTTTCATCTTATTTTTAATCTTTTTTTTATTCTTATTTTTCATCTTATTTTTATACGTATTTTTTATCTTAATTTTTATCTTATTTTTATATTTATTGTTCATCTTATTTTTATTCTTATTTTTATTCTTATTTTTTATCTTATTTTTATACTTTTTTAATCTTATTTTTCATCTTATTATTATGTTTATTTTTTCATCTTATTTTTCATCTTACTTTTATTCTTATTTATATACTTATTTTACATCTTTTTTTATTCTTATTTTTATTTTTATTTTTAAACTTATTTTTCATCTTATTTTTATACTTATTTTTTATCTTATTTTTCATCCTATTTTTTATCTTATTTTATTCCTATTTTGTACTTATTTTTCATCTTATTTGTTTTCTTATTTTTCATTTTATTTTTCATCTTATTTTTATACTTATTTTTTCATCTTATTTTTTATCTTATTTTTCATCTTATTTTTAATCTTTTTTTTATTCTTATTTTTCATCTTATTTTTATACTTATTTTTCATCTTAATTTTTATCTTATTTTTATATTTATTGTTCATCTTATTTTTATTCTTATTTTTATTCTTATTTGTCATCTTATTTTTTATCTTATTGTTATACTTATTTTTTATCTTATTTTAATACTTATTTTTCATCTTATTTTTATACTTTTTTAATCTTATTTTTTATCTTATTATTATGTTTATTTTTTCATCTTATTTTTCATCCTACTTTTATTCTTATTTATATATTTATTTTACATCTTATTTTTTATCTTATTTTTTATCTTATTTTTATTCTTATTTTTATACTTATTTTTCATCTTATTTTTCATCTTATTTTTATTCTTATTTTACATCTTTTTTTATTCTTATTTTTATTCTTATTTTTCATCTTATTTTTTATCTTATTTTTATACTTATTTTGCATCCTATTTTTCATCTTATTTTTTATCTTATTTTTTATTCTTATTTTTAAACTTATTTTTCATCTTATTTTTATTCTTATTTTTTTTCTTCTTTTTCATCTTATTTTTATACTTATTTTTCATCTTTTTTTATTCTTATTTTTATTCTTATTTGTCATTTTATTTTTTATCTTATTGTTATACTTATTTTTTATCTTATTTTAATACTTATTTTTCATCCTTTTTTACATTTATTTTTATTCTTATATTTCATGTTATTTTTCTCTTATTTTTTATCTTATTTTAATACTTATTTTTCATCTTATTTTATTCTTATTTTTATACTTATTTTTATTCTTATTTTTATACTTTTTCAATCTTATTTTTCATTTTATTATTATGTTTATTTTTCATCTTATTTTTCATCTTATTTTTCATCTTATTTATATATTTATTTTACATCTTATTTCTATCTTATTTTTATTCTTATTTTTATACTTATTTTTCATCTTATTTTTCATTTTATTTTTATTCTTCTTTTTCATCTTATTTTTAATCTTATTTTTATACTTATTTTACACCTTTTTTTATTTTTATTTTTATTCTTATTTTTCATCTTATTTTTTATCTTATTTTTATACTTATTTTGCATCTTATTTTTCATCTTATTTTTTATCTTATTTTTTATTCTTATTTTTATACTTATTTTTATACTTATTTTTATACTTATTTTTTATCTTATTTTTATACATATTTTTCATCTTATTTTTTATCTTATTTTTTATTCTTATTTTTATTCTTATTTTTCATCTTATTTTTATACTTATTTTTTATCCTATTTTTTATCTTTTTTTATTCCTATTTTTATACTTATTTTTTATCTTATTTGTTTTCTTATTTTTTATCTTATTTTTCATTTTATTTTTTATCTTATTTTTATACTTATTTTTTCATCTTTTTTTTTATCTTATTTTTATACTTATTTTTCATCTTAATTTTTATCCTTTTTTTTATCTTATTTTTATATTTATTGTTCATCTTATTTTTATTCTTATTTTTTATCATATATTTATTATTATTATTCTTATTTTTTATCCTAAGTTTTATACTTATTTTTTATCTTATTTTTCATCTTATTTTTTATCTTATTTTTTATCTTAATTTTATTCTTTTTTTTCATCTTATTTTTCATCTTATTTTTATACTTATTTTTCATCTTATTTTTTTATTTTAATTTTATTCTTATTTTTCATCTTATTTTTATACTTATTTTTTATCTTATTTTTCATCTTATTTTTATACTTATTTTTTATCTTAATTTTAATCTTATTTTTCATCTTATTTTTATACTTATTTTTTATCTTATTTTTCATCTTATTTTTATTCTTATTTTTTATCGTAATTTTATTTTTATTTTTATTCTTATTTTTATTCTTATTTTTCATCTTATTTTTATTCTTATTTTTATACTTATTTTTATTCTTATTATTATTCTTATTTTTATTCTTATTTTATATGTAATTTTTTGTCTTATTTTTTATCTTATTTTTCATCTTATTTTTTATCTTATATTTATACTTATTTTTCATCCTTTTTTATACTTATTTTTCATCTTAATTTTCATCTTATTTTTATTCTTTTTTTTATACTTATTTTACATGTTTTTTTTTATCCTATTTTTCATCTTATTTTTATACTTTTTCAATCTTATTTTTCATCTTATTATTATGTTTATTTTTCATCTTATTTTTCATCTTATTTTTATACTTATTTTTTATCTTATTTTTATTCTTATTTTTATACTTATTTTTTATCTTTTTTTCATCTTATTTTTATAATTATTTTTCATCTTAATTTTTATCTTATTTTTTTATCTTATTTTTATATTTATTGTTCATCTTATTTTTATTCTTATTTTTTATCGTATTTTTCATCTTATTTTTTATCTTAATTTTATTCTTATTTTTCATCTTATTTTTATACTTATTTTTTATCTTAATTTTAATCCTATTTTTTGTCTTATTTTTATACTTATTTTTCATTTTATTTTTATTCTTATTTTTTATCGTATTTTTATTTTTATTCTTATTTTTATTCTTATTTTTCATCTTATTTTTATAGCTATTTTTTTTATATTAATTTTCATCTTAATTTTTGTCTTATTTTTATAACCTTTTTTCATCTTATTTTTTTATCTTATTTTTCATCTTATTTTTATTCTTATTTTTTTATCTTTTTTTTTCATCTTATTATTATACTTATTTTTTCATCTTATTTTTCATGTTATTTTTATACTTTTTTAATCCTATTTTTCATCCTTTTATTATGTTTATTTTTTCATCTGATTTTTCATCTTATTTTTATTCTTAGTTTTCATCTTTTTTTATTCTTATTTTTATTCTTATTTGTCATCTTATTTTTTATCTTATTTTTATATTTATTTTTTATCTTATTTTTATTCTTATTTTTCATCTTATTTTTATACTTATTTTTTCTCTTAATTTTAATCTTATTTTTTGTCTTATTTTTATTCTTACTTTTTATCGTATTTTTATTCTTATTTTTCATCTAATTTTTATACTTATTTTTCATCTTATTTTTCATCCTATTTTTTATCTTATTTTATTCCTATTTTGTACTTATTTTTCATCTTATTTGTTTTCTTATTTTTTATCTTATTTTTCATTTTATTTTTCATCTTATTTTTATACTTATTTTTTTATCTTATTTTTTATCTTATTTTTTATCTTATTTTTCATCTTATTTTTAATCTTTTTTTTATTCTTATTTTTCATCTTATTTTTATACTTATTTTTCATCTTAATTTTTAACTTATTTTTATATTTATTGTTCATCTTATTTTTATTCTTTTTTTATCGTGTTTTTATTATTATTATTCTTATTTTTATACTTATTTTTTATCTTATTTTTATACTTATTTTTTATTTTAATTTTCATCTTATTTTTTGTCTTATTTTTCATCTTATTTTTATTCTTATTTTTTATCCTATTTTTATTCTTATTTTTATTCTCATTTTTTATCTTATTTTTTATCTGATTTTTATACTTATTTTTTATCTTATTTCTTATCTTATTTTTCATCTTATTTTTATACTTATTTTTCATCTTAATTTTTATCTTATTTTTATACTTATTTTGCATCCTATTTTTCATCTTATTTTTTATCTTATTTTTTTTTCTTATTTTTAAACTTATTTTTCATCTTATTTTTATTCTTATTTTTTTTCTTCTTTTTCATCTTATTTTTATACTTATTTTTCATCCTATTTTTTATCTTATTTTATTCCTATTTTGTACTTATTTTTCATCTTATTTGTTTTATTATTTTTTATCTTATTTTTCATTTTATTTTTCATCTTATTTTTAATCTTTTTTTTATTCTTATTTTTCATCTTATTTTTATACTTATTTTTCATCTTAATTTTTATCTTATTTTTATATTTATTGTTCATTTTATTTTTATTCTTTTTTTATCGTGTTTTTATTATTATTATTCTTATTTTTATACTTATTTTTTATCTTATTTTTATACTTATTTTTTATTTTAATTTTCATCTTCTTTTTTGTCTTATTTTTCATATTATTTTTATTCTTATTTTTTATCCTATTTTTATTCTTATTTTTATTCTTATTTTTTATCTTATTTTTTATCTGATTTTTATACTTATTTTTTATCTTATTTCTTATCTTATTTTTTATCTTATTTTTATACTTATTTTTCATCTTAATTTTTATCTTATTTTTATATTTATTGTTCATCTTATTTTTATTCTTTTTTATCGTGTTTTTAATATTATTATTCTTATTTTTATTCTTATTTTTTATCGTATTTTTATTCTTATTTTTCATCTTATTTTTAATCTTATTTTTATTCTTATTTTTATACTTATTTTTATTCTTATTTTTATTCTTTTTTTATACTTATTTTACATGTTTTTTTTCAACCTTTTTTTTCATCTTATTTTTATACTTTTTCAATCTTATTTTTCATTTTATTATTATGTTTATTTTTCATCTTATTTTTCATCTTATTTTTCATCTTATTTATATATTTATTTTACATCTTATTTCTATCTTATTTTTATTCTTATTTTTATACTTATTTTTCATCTTATTTTTCATTTTATTTTTATTCTTATTTTTATACTTATTTTGCATCTTATTTTTCATCTTATTTTTTATCTTATTTTTTATTCTTATTTTTATACTTATTTTTATACTTATTTTTATTCTTATTTTTATTCTTATTTTTATACTTATTTTTTATCTTATTTTTATACTTATTTTTTATCTTATTTTTCATCTTACTTTTTGTCTTATTTTTCATCTTAATTTTATTCTTATTTTTATTCTTATTTTTCATCCTTTTTTTATACTTATTTTTTATCCTATTTTTTATCTTTTTTTATTCCTATTTTTATACCTATTTTTCATCTTTTTTGTTTTCTTATTTTTTATCTTATTTTTCATTTTATTTTTTATCTTATTTTTATACTTATTTTTTCATCTTATTTTTTATCTTATTTTTTATCTTATTTTTCATCTTATTTTTATACTAATTTTTCATCTTTTTTTTTCATCTTATTTTTATACTTATTTTTCATCTTAATTTTTATCTTTTTTTTTAATCTTATTTTTATATTTATTGTTCATCTTATTTTTATTCTTATTTTTTATCGTATTTTTATTATTATTATTATTATTTTTTATCTTAATTTTTATACTTATTTTTTATCTTATTTTTCATCTTATTTTTTATCTTATTTTTTATCTTAATTTTATTCTTTTTTTTCATCTTATTTTTCATCTTATTTTTATACTTATTTTTCATCTTATTTTTTTATTTTAATTTTATTCTTATTTTTCATCTTATTTTTATACTTATTTTTTATCTTATTTTTCATCTTATTTTTATACTTATTTTTTATCTTAATTTTAATCTTATTTTTTGTCTTATTTTTATACTTATTTTTTATTTTATTTTTATTCTTATTTTTTATCGTAATTTTATTTTTATTTTTATTCTTATTTTTATTCTTATTTGTCATCTTATTTTTTATCTTATTGTTATACTTATTTTTTATCTTATTTTAATACTTATTTTTCATCTTATTTTTATACTTTTTTAATCTTATTTTTCATCTTATTATTATGTTTATTTTTTCATCTTATTTTTCATCCTACTTTTATTCTTATTTATATATTTATTTTACATCTTATTTTTTATCTTATTTTTTATCTTATTTTTATTCTCCTATTTTTATACTTATTTTTCATCTTATTTTTCATCTTATTTTTATACTTATTTTTCATCTTTTTTTATTCTTATTTTTATTCTTATTTGTCATTTTATTTTTTATCTTATTGTTATACTTATTTTTTATCTTATTTTAATACTTATTTTTCATCCTTTTTTACATTTATTTTTATTCTTATATTTCATGTTATTTTTCTCTTATTTTTTATCTTATTTAAATACTTATTTTTCATCTTATTTTATTCTTATTTTTATACTTATTTTTATTCTTATTTTTATTCTTTTTTTATACTTATTTTACATGGTTTTTTTCAACCTTTTTTTTCATCTTATTTTTATACTTTTTCAATCTTATTTTTCATTTTATTATTATGTTTATTTTTCATCTTATTTTTCATCTTATTTTTCATCTTATTTATATATTTATTTTACATCTTATTTCTATCTTATTTTTATTCTTATTTTTATACTTATTTTTCATCTTATTTTTCATTTTATTTTTATTCTTCTTTTTCATCTTATTTTTAATCGTATTTTTATACTTATTTTACACCTTTTTTTATTTTTATTTTTATTCTTATTTTTCATCTTATTTTTTATCTTATTTTTATACTTATTTTGCATCTTATTTTTCATCTTATTTTTTATCTTATTTTTTATTCTTATTTTTATACTTATTTTTATACTTATTTTTATACTTATTTTTTATCTTATTTTTATACTTATTTTTCATCTTATTTTTTATCTTAATTTTATTCTTATTTTTATTCTTATTTTTCATCTTATTTTTATACTTATTTTTTATCCTATTTTTTATCTTTTTTATTCCTTTTTTTATACTTATTTTTCATCTTATTTGTTTTCTTATTTTTTATCTTATTTTTCATTTTATTTTTTATCTTATTTTTATACTTATTTTTTCATCTTATTTTTTATCTTATTTTTTATCTTATTTTTCATCTTATTTTTATACTAATTTTTCATCTTTTTTTTTCATCTTATTTTTATACTTATTTTTCATCTTAATTTTTATCTTTTTTTTATATTTATTGTTCATCTTATTTTTATTCTTATTTTTTATCGTATTTTTATTATTATTATTCTTATTTTTTATCTTAATTTTTATACTTATTTTTTATCTTATTTTTCATCTTATTTTTTATCTTAATTTAATTCTTTTTTTCATCTTATTTTTATACTTATTTTTCATCTTATTCTTTTATTTTAATTTTATTCTTATTTTTCATCTTATTTTTATACTTATTTTTTATCTTATTTTTCATCTTATTTTTATACTTATTTTTTATCTTAATTTTAATCTTATTTTTTGTCTTATTTTTATACTTATTTTTTATTTTATTTTTATTCTTATTTTTTATCGTAATTTTATTTTTATTTTTATTCTTATTTTTATTCTTATTTTTCATTTTATTTTTATTCTTATTTTTATACTTATTTTTATACTTATTTTTATTCTTATTTTTATTCTTATTTTTATACTTATTTTTCATCTTTTTTTATTCTTATTTTTATTTTTATTTGTCATCTTATTTTTTATCTTATTTTTATACATATTTTTCATCTTATTTTTTATCTTATTTTTCATCTTATTTTTATACTTTTTTAATCTTATTTTTCATCTTACTTTTATTCTTATTTATATACTTATTTTACATCTTTTTTTATTCTTATTTTTATTCTTATTTTTCATCTTATTTTTTATCTTATTTTTATACTTATTTTTCCATCTTATTTTTCATCTTATTTTTTATCTTATTTTTATTCTTATTTTTAAACTTATTTTTCATCTTATTTTTATTCTTATTTTTTTTCTTATTTTTCATCTTATTTTTAAACTTATTTTTCATCTTATTTTTATTCTTATTTTTTTTCTTATTTTTCATCTTATTTTTATACTTATTTTTCATCTTTTTTTATTCTTATTTTTATTCTTATTTGTCATCTTATTTTTAAACTTATTTTTCATCTTATTTTTATTCTTATTTTTTTTCTTATTTTTCATCTTATTTTTATACTTATTTTTCATCTTTTTTTATTCTTATTTTTATTCTTATTTGTCATCTTATTTTTTATCTTATTGTTATACTTATTTTTTATCTTATTTTAATACTTATTTTTCATCTTATTTTTCATCTTATTTTTATACTTATTTTTTATCGTATTTTTATTCTTATTTTTATTCTTATTTTTTATCTTATTTTTTATCTGATTTTTATACTTATTTTTCATCTTATTTTTATACTTATTTTTCATCTTATTTTTATACTTATTTTTATACTTATTTTTTATCTTATTTTTATACTTATTTTTCATCTTATTTTTTTATCTTATTATTTATCTTATTTTTCATCTTATTTTTCATCTTATTTTTATTCTTATTTTTGTTCTTATTTTTTATCATATTTTTATTTTTATTTTTATTCTTATTTTTATTCTTATTTATCATCTTATTTTTCATCTTATTTTTCATCTTATTTTTATACTTATTTTTCATCTTATTTTTCATCTTATTTATATATTTATTTTACATCTTATTTCTATCTTATTTTTATTCTTATTTTTATACTTATTTTTCATCTTATTTTTCATTTTATTTTTATTCTTCTTTTTCATCTTATTTTTAATCTTATTTTTATACTTATTTTACACCTTTTTTTATTTTTATTTTTATTCTTATTTTTCATCTTATTTTTTATCTTATTTTTATACTTATTTTGCATCTTATTTTTCATCTTATTTTTTATCTTATTTTTTATCTTATTTTTATACTTATTTTTCATCTTATTTTTTATCTTAATTTTATTCTTATTTTTATTCTTATTTTTCATCTTATTTTTATACTTATTTTTTATCCTATTTTTTATCTTTTTTATTCCTATTTTTATACTTATTTTTCATCTTATTTGTTTTCTTATTTTTTATCTTATTTTTCATTTTATTTTTTATCTTGTTTTTATACTTATTTTTTATCTTATTTTTCATCTTATTTTTATACTAATTTTTCATCTTTTTTTTTCATCTTATTTTTATACTTATTTTTCATCTTAATTTTTATCTTTTTTTTTATCTTATTTTTATATTTATTGTTCATCTTATTTTATTCTTATTTGTATACTTATTTTTATTCTTATTTTTATACTTATTTTTTATCTGATTTGTTTTCTTATTTTTTATCTTATTTTTTACCTTATTTTTCATCTTATTTTTATACTTATTTTTTATCTTTTTTTTATTCTTATTTTTATTCTTATTTGTTATCTTATTTTGATACTTATTTTGTATCTTATTTTAATACTTATTTTTCATCTTATTTTATTCTTATTTTTATACTTATTTTTATTCTTATTTTTATACTTATTTTACATCTTAATTTTTATCTTATTTTTTATCTTAATTTTATTCTTATTTTTATTCTTATTTTTCATCTTATTTTTTATCTTATATTTATACTTATTTTTCATCCTTTTTTATACTTATTTTTCATCTTAATTTTCATCTTATTTTTATTCTTTTTTATACTTATTTTACATGTTTTTTTTTATCCTATTTTTCATCTTATTTTTATACTTTTTCAATCTTATTTTTCATCTTATTATTATGTTTATTTTTCATCTTATTTTTCATCTTATTTTTATACTTATTTTTTATCTTATTTTTATTCTTATTTTTAATCTTATTTTTTATCTTATTTTTCATTTTATTTTTTATCTTATTTTTATACTTATTTTTTCATCTTATTTTTTATCTTATTTTTTATTCTTATTTTTATACTTAATTTGCATCTTATTTTTATTCTTATTTTTAAAATTATTTTTTGTCTTAGTTTTATACTTATTTTTTATCTTATTTTTATACTTATTTTTCATCTTATTTTTCATCTTATTTTTTATCTTATTTTTATTCTTATTTTTATACTTATTTTTCATATTATTTTTATTGTTATTTTTATACTTATTTTTCATCTTATTTTTATTCTTATTTTACATCTTTTTTTATTCTTATTTTTCATCTTATTTTTTAACTTATTTTTATACTTATTTTGCATCCTATTTTTCATCTTATTTTTTATCTTATTTTTTATTCTTATTTTTATTCTTATTTTTCATCTTATTTTTTATCTTATTTTTATACTTATTTTGCATCTTATTTTTCATCTTATTTTTCATCTTATTTTTATTCTTATTTTTCATCTTATTTTTATACTTTTTCAATCTTATTTTTCATTTTATTATTATGTTTATTTTTCATCTTATTTTTCATCTTATTTTTCATCTTATTTATATATTTATTTTACATCTTATTTCTATCTTATTTTTATTCTTATTTTTATACTTATTTTTCATTTTATTTTTATTCTTCTTTTTCATCTTATTTTTATTCTTATTTTTTATCGTATTTTTATTATTATTATTCTTATTTTTTATCTTAATTTTTATACTTATTTTTTATCTTATTTTTCATCTTATTTTTTATCTTATTTTTTATCTTAATTTAATTCTTTTTTTTCATCTTATTTTTTATCTTATTTTTATACTTATTTTTCATCTTATTTTTTTATTTTAATTTTATTCTTATTTTTCATCTTATTTTTATACTTATTTTTTATCTTATTTTTCATCTTATTTTTATACTTATTTTTTATCTTAATTTTAATCTTATTTTTTGTCTTATTTTTATACTTATTTTTTATTTTATTTTTATTCTTATTTTATATGTTTTTTTTCAACCTTTTTTTTCATCTTATTTTTATACTTTTTCAATCTTATTTTTCATTTTATTATTATGTTTATTTTTCATCTTATTTTTCATCTTATTTTTCATCTTATTTATATCTTTATTTTACATCTTATTTTTTATCTTATTTCTATCTTATTTTTATTCTTATTTTTATACTTATTTTTCATCTTATTTTTCATTTTATTTTTATTCTTCTTTTTCATCTTATTTTTAATCTTATTTTTATACTTATTTTACACCTTTTTTTATTTTTATTTTTATTCTTATTTTTCATCTTATTTTTTATCTTATTTTTATACTTATTTTTATACTTATTTTTTATCTTATTTTTTATTCTTATTTTTATACTTATTTTTATACTTATTTTTATTCTTATTTTTATTCTTATTTTTATACTTATTTTTCATCTTATTTTTCTTCTTACTTTTTGTCTTATTTTTCATCTTAATTTTATTCTTATTTTTAGTCTTATTTTTCATCTTATTTTTATACTTATTTTTTATCCTATTTTTTATCTTTTTTTATTCCTATTTTTATACTTATTTTTCATCTTATTTCTTTTCTTATTTTTTATCTTATTTTTCATTTTATTTTTTATCTTATTTTTATACTTATTTTTTCATCTTATTTTTTATCTTATTTTTTATCTTTTTTTTTATCTTATTTTTATATTTATTGTTCATCTTATTTTTATTCTTATTTTTCATCTTATTTTTATACTTATTTTTCATCTTAATTTTGATCTTATTTTTATATTTATTGTTCATCTTATTTTTATTCTTATTTTTATTCTTATTTTTTATCTGATTTTTATACTTCTTTTTTATCTTATTTCTTATCTTATTTTTCATCTTATTTTTATACTTTTTTTCATCTTATTTTTCATCTTATTTTTCATCCTATTTTTTATCTTATTTTATTCCTATTTTGTACTTATTTTTCATCTTATTTGTTTTCTTATTTTTCATTTTATTTTTCATCTTATTTTTATACTTATTTTTCATCTTATTTTTTATCTTATTTTTTATCTTATTTTTCATCTTATTTTTATACTTATTTTTTATCTTTTTTTCATCTTATTTTTATAATTATTTTTCATCTTAATTTTTATCTTATTTTTTTATCTTATTTTTATATTTATTGTTCATCTTATTTTTATTCTTATTTTTTATCATATTTTTATTATTATTATTCTTATTTTTTATCTCAATTTTTATACTTATTTTTTATCTTATTTTTCATCTTATTTTTTATCTTATTTTTTATCTTAATTTTATTCTTATTTTTCATCTTATTTTTATACTTATTTTTCATTTTATTTTTATTCTTATTTTTTATCGTATTTTTATTTTTATTCTTATTTTTATTCTTATTTTTCATCTTATTTTTATAGCTATTTTTTTTATATTAATTTTCATCTTAATTTTTGTCTTATTTTTATAACCTTTTTTCATCTTATTTTTTTTCTTATTTTTCATCTTATTTTTATACTTATTTTTCATCTTTTTTTATTCTTATTTTTATTCTTATTTGTCATCTTATTTTTTATCTTATTGTTATACTTATTTTTTATCTTATTTTAATACTTATTTTTCATCTTATTTTTATACTTTTTTAATCTTATTTTTCATCTTATTATTATGTTTATTTTTTCATCTTATTTTTCATCCTACTTTTATTCTTATTTATATATTTATTTTACATCTTATTTTTTATCTTATTTTTTATCTTATTTTTTATCTTATTTTTATTCTTATTTTTATACTTATTTTTCATCTTATTTTTATTCTTATTTTACATCTTTTTTTATTCTTATTTTTATTCTTATTTTTCATCTTATTTTTTATCTTATTTTTATACTTATTTTGCATCCTATTTTTCATCTTATTTTTTATCTTATTTTTTATTCTTATTTTTAAACTTATTTTTCATCTTATTTTTATTCTTATTTTTTTTCTTCTTTTTCATCTTATTTTTATACTTATTTTTCATCTTTTTTTATTCTTATTTTTATTCTTATTTCTCATCTTATTTTTTATCTTATTGTTATACTTATTTTTTATCTTATTTTAATACTTATTTTTTATCTTATTTTTCATCTTATTTTTATACTTATTTTTCATCCTTTTTTACATTTATTTTTATTCTTATTTTTCATCTTATTTTTCTCTTATTTTTTATCTTATTTTAATACTTATTTTTCATCTTATTTTTCATCTTATTTTTTATCTTATTTTTTATTCTTATTTTTATACTTATTTTTATACTTATTTTTATACTTATTTTTTATCTTATTTTTATACTTATTTTTCATCTTATTTTTTATCTTAATTTTATTCTTATTTTTATTCTTATTTTTCATCTTATTTTTATACTTATTTTTTATCCTATTTTTTATCTTTTTTATTCCTATTTTTATACTTATTTTTCATCTTATTTGTTTTCTTATTTTTTATCTTATTTTTCATTTTATTTTTTATCTTATTTTTATACTTATTTTTTCATCTTATTTTTTATCTTATTTTTTATCTTATTTTTCATCTTATTTTTATACTAATTTTTCATCTTTTTTTTTCATCTTATTTTTATACTTATTTTTCATCTTAATTTTTATCTTTTTTTTTTATCTTATTTTTATATTTATTGTTCATCTTATTTTTATTCTTATTTTTTATCGTATTTTTATTATTATTATTCTTATTTTTTATCTTAATTTAATTCTTTTTTTTCATCTTATTTTTCATCTTATTTTTATACTTATTTTTCATCTTATTTTCTTATTTTAATTTTATTCTTATTTTTCATCTTATTTTTATACTTATTTTTTATCTTATTTTTCATCTTATTTTTATACTTATTTTTTATCTTAATTTTAATGTTATTTTTTGTCTTATTTTTATACTTATTTTTTATTTTATTTTTATTCTTATTTTTTATCGTAATTTTATTTTTATTTTTATTCTTATTTTTATTCTTATTTTTATACTTATTTTTATTCTTATTTTAATTCTTATTTTTATACTTATTTTTTATCTGATTTGTTTTCTTATTTTTTATCTTATTGTTTTTCTTATTTTTCATCTTATTTTTATACTTATTTTTTATCTTATTTTTATACTTATTTTTCATCTTATTTTTATTCTTATCTTTATACTTATTTTTCATATTTTTTTTATACTTATTTTTATACTTATTTTTTATCTTATTTTTATACATATTTTTCATCTTATTTTTTATCTTATTTTTCATCTTATTTTTATACTTTTTTAATCTTATTTTTCATCTTATTATTATGGTTTTTTTTTCATCTTATTTTTCATCTTACTTTTATTCTTATTTATATACTTATTTTACATCTTTTTTTATTCTTATTTTTATTCTTATTTTTCATCTTATTTTTTATCTTATTTTTATACTTATTTTGCATCTTATTTTTCATCTTATTTTTTATCTTATTTTTATTCTTATTTTTAAACTTATTTTTCATCTTATTTTTATTCTTATTTTTTTTCTTATTTTTCATCTTATTTTTATACTTATTTTTCATCTTTTTTTATTCTTATTTTTATTCTTATTTATCATCTTATTTTTTATCTTATTGTTATACTTATTTTTTATCTTATTTTAATACTTATTTTTTATCGTATTTTTATTCTTATTTTTATTCTTATTTTTTATCTTATTTTTTATCTGATTTTTATACTTATTTTTCATCTTATTTTTCATCTTATTTTTATACTTATTTTTCATCTTATTTTTCAACTTATTTTTATACTTATTTTTTATCTTATTTTTATTCTTATTTTTCATCTTATTTTTTATCTTATTGTTATACTTATTTTTTATCTTATTTTTATACTTATTTTTTATCTTATTTTTATACTTATTTTTCATCTTATTTTTATTCTTATCTTTATACTTATTTTTCATCTTTTTTTTATACTTATTTTTATACTTATTTTTTATCTTATTTTTATACATATTTTTTATCTTATTTTTTATCTTATTTTTCATCTTACTTTTATACTTATTTTTAATCTTATTTTTCATCTTATTATTTTGGTTTTTTTTTCATCTTATTTTTCATCTTACTTTTATTCTTATTTATATACTTATTTTACATCTTTTTTTATTCTTATTTTTATTCTTATTTTTCATCTTATTTTTATAGCTATTTTTTTTATATTAATTTTCATCTTAATTTTTGTCTTATTTTTATAACCTTTTTTCATCTTATTTTTTTTCTTATTTTTCATCTTATTTTTATACTTATTTTTCATCTTTTTTTATTCTTATTTTTATTCTTATTTGTCATCTTATTTTTTATCTTATTGTTATACTTATTTTTTATCTTATTTTAATACTTATTTTTCATCTTATTTTTATACTTTTTTAATCTTATTTTTCATCTTATTATTATGTTTATTTTTTCATCTTATTTTTCATCCTACTTTTATTCTTATTTATATATTTATTTTACATCTTATTTTTTATCTTATTTTTTATCTTATTTTTTATCTTATTTTTATTCTTATTTTTATACTTATTTTTCATCTTATTTTTATTCTTATTTTACATCTTTTTTTATTCTTATTTTTATTCTTATTTTTCATCTTATTTTTTATCTTATTTTTATACTTATTTTGCATCCTATTTTTCATCTTATTTTTTATCTTATTTTTTATTCTTATTTTTAAACTTATTTTTCATCTTATTTTTATTCTTATTTTTTTTCTTCTTTTTCATCTTATTTTTATACTTATTTTTCATCTTTTTTTATTCTTATTTTTATTCTTATTTCTCATCTTATTTTTTATCTTATTGTTATACTTATTTTTTATCTTATTTTAATACTTATTTTTTATCTTATTTTTCATCTTATTTTTATACTTATTTTTCATCCTTTTTTACATTTATTTTTATTCTTATTTTTCATCTTATTTTTCTCTTATTTTTTATCTTATTTTAATACTTATTTTTCATCTTATTTTTCATCTTATTTTTTATCTTATTTTTTATTCTTATTTTTATACTTATTTTTATACTTATTTTTATACTTATTTTTTATCTTATTTTTATACTTATTTTTCATCTTATTTTTTATCTTAATTTTATTCTTATTTTTATTCTTATTTTTCATCTTATTTTTATACTTATTTTTTATCCTATTTTTTATCTTTTTTATTCCTATTTTTATACTTATTTTTCATCTTATTTGTTTTCTTATTTTTTATCTTATTTTTCATTTTATTTTTTATCTTATTTTTATACTTATTTTTTCATCTTATTTTTTATCTTATTTTTTATCTTATTTTTCATCTTATTTTTATACTAATTTTTCATCTTTTTTTTTCATCTTATTTTTATACTTATTTTTCATCTTAATTTTTATCTTTTTTTTTTATCTTATTTTTATATTTATTGTTCATCTTATTTTTATTCTTATTTTTTATCGTATTTTTATTATTATTATTCTTATTTTTTATCTTAATTTAATTCTTTTTTTTCATCTTATTTTTCATCTTATTTTTATACTTATTTTTCATCTTATTTTCTTATTTTAATTTTATTCTTATTTTTCATCTTATTTTTATACTTATTTTTTATCTTATTTTTCATCTTATTTTTATACTTATTTTTTATCTTAATTTTAATGTTATTTTTTGTCTTATTTTTATACTTATTTTTTATTTTATTTTTATTCTTATTTTTTATCGTAATTTTATTTTTATTTTTATTCTTATTTTTATTCTTATTTTTATACTTATTTTTATTCTTATTTTAATTCTTATTTTTATACTTATTTTTTATCTGATTTGTTTTCTTATTTTTTATCTTATTGTTTTTCTTATTTTTCATCTTATTTTTATACTTATTTTTTATCTTATTTTTATACTTATTTTTCATCTTATTTTTATTCTTATCTTTATACTTATTTTTCATATTTTTTTTATACTTATTTTTATACTTATTTTTTATCTTATTTTTATACATATTTTTCATCTTATTTTTTATCTTATTTTTCATCTTATTTTTATACTTTTTTAATCTTATTTTTCATCTTATTATTATGGTTTTTTTTTCATCTTATTTTTCATCTTACTTTTATTCTTATTTATATACTTATTTTACATCTTTTTTTATTCTTATTTTTATTCTTATTTTTCATCTTATTTTTTATCTTATTTTTATACTTATTTTGCATCTTATTTTTCATCTTATTTTTTATCTTATTTTTATTCTTATTTTTAAACTTATTTTTCATCTTATTTTTATTCTTATTTTTTTTCTTATTTTTCATCTTATTTTTATACTTATTTTTCATCTTTTTTTATTCTTATTTTTATTCTTATTTATCATCTTATTTTTTATCTTATTGTTATACTTATTTTTTATCTTATTTTAATACTTATTTTTTATCGTATTTTTATTCTTATTTTTATTCTTATTTTTTATCTTATTTTTTATCTGATTTTTATACTTATTTTTCATCTTATTTTTCATCTTATTTTTATACTTATTTTTCATCTTATTTTTCAACTTATTTTTATACTTATTTTTTATCTTATTTTTATTCTTATTTTTCATCTTATTTTTTATCTTATTGTTATACTTATTTTTTATCTTATTTTTATACTTATTTTTTATCTTATTTTTATACTTATTTTTCATCTTATTTTTATTCTTATCTTTATACTTATTTTTCATCTTTTTTTTATACTTATTTTTATACTTATTTTTTATCTTATTTTTATACATATTTTTTATCTTATTTTTTATCTTATTTTTCATCTTACTTTTATACTTATTTTTAATCTTATTTTTCATCTTATTATTTTGGTTTTTTTTTCATCTTATTTTTCATCTTACTTTTATTCTTATTTATATACTTATTTTACATCTTTTTTTATTCTTATTTTTATTCTTATTTTTCATCTTATTTTTTATCTTATTTTTATACTTATTTTGCATCTTATTTTTCATCTTATTTTTTATCTTATTTTTATTCTTATTTTTAAACTTATTTTTCATCTTATTTTTATTCTTATTTTTTTTCTTATTTTTCATCTTATTTTTATACTTATTTTTCATCTTTTTTTATTCTTATTTTTATTCTTATTTATCATCTTATTTTTTATCTTATTGTTATACTTATTTTTTATCTTATTTTAATACTTATTTTTCATCTTATTTTTCATCTTATTTTTATACTTATTTTTTATCGTATTTTTATTCTTATTTTTATTCTTATTTTTTATCTGATTTTTATACTTATTTTTCATCTTATTTTTCATCTTATTTTTATACTTATTTTTCATCTTATTTTTATACTTATTTTTATACTTATTTTTTATCTTATTTTTATACTTATTTTTCATCTTATTTTTCATCTTATTTTTATACTTATTTTTCATCTTATTTTTCAACTTATTTTTATACTTATTTTTTATCTTATTTTTATTCTTATTTTTCATCTTATTTTTTATATTATTGTTATACTTATTTTTTATCTTATTTTTATACTTATTTTTTATCTTATTTTTATACTTATTTTTCATCTTATTTTTATTCTTATCTTTATACTTATTTTTCATCTTTTTTTATACTTATTTTTAATCTTATTTTTCATCTTATTTTTATACTTATTTTTTATCTTAATTTTAATCCTATTTTTTTTCTTATTTTTATACTTGTTTTTCATTTTATTTTTATTCTTATTTTTTATCGTATTTTTATTTTTATTTTTATTCTTATTTTTATTTTTATTCTTATTTTTCATCTTATTTTTCATCTTATTTTTATACTTATTTTTCATTTTATTTTTTATCTGATTTTTATACTTATTTTTTCATCTTATTTTTTATCTTATTTTTCATCTTATTTTTATACTTATTTTTTATCTTAATTTTAATCTTATTTTTTGTCTTATTTTTATACTTATTTTTTATTTTATTTTTATTCTTATTTTTTATCGTATTTTTATTTTTATTTTTATTCTTATTTTTATTCTTATTTTTCATCTTATTTTTATTCTTATTTTTATACTTATTTTTAGTCTTATTTTTATATCCTTTTTTTATCTTATTTTTCATCTTATTTTATTCTTATTTTTATACTTATTTTTATTCTTTTTTTATACTTATTTTACATGTTTTTTTTTCAACCTTTTTTTTCATCTTATTTTTATACTTTTTCAATCTTATTTTTCATTTTATTATTATGTTTATTTTTCATCTTATTTTTCATCTTATTTTTCATCTTATTTATATATTTATTTTACATCTTATTTTTTATCTTATTTCTATCTTATTTTTATTCTTATTTTTATACTTATTTTTCATCTTATTTTTCATTTTATTTTTATTCTTCTTTTTCATCTTATTTTTAATCTTATTTTTATACTTATTTTACACCTTTTTTTATTTTTATTTTTATTCTTATTTTTCATCTTATTTTTATACTTATTTTTCATCTTATTTTTATTCTTATCTTTATACTTATTTTTCATCTTTTTTTTATACTTATTTTTATACTTATTTTTTATCTTATTTTTATACATATTTTTTATCTTATTTTTTATCTTATTTTTCATCTTACTTTTATACTTATTTTTAATCTTATTTTTAATCTTATTTTTATACTTATTTTTTATCTTAATTTTAATCCTATTTTTTTTCTTATTTTTATACTTGTTTTTCATTTTATTTTTATTCTTATTTTTTATCGTATTTTTATTTTTATTTTTATTCTTATTTTTATTTTTATTCTTATTTTTTATCTTATTTTTCATCTTATTTTTATACTTATTTTTCATTTTATTTTTTATCTTATTTTTATACTTATTTTTTCATCTTATTTTTTATCTTATTTTTCATCTTATTTTTATACTTATTTTTTATCTTAATTTTAATCTTATTTTTTGTCTTATTTTTATACTTATTTTTTATTTTATTTTTATTCTTATTTTTTATCGTATTTTTATTTTTATTTTTATTCTTATTTTTATTCTTATTTTTCATCTTGTTTTTATTCTTATTTTTATACTTATTTTTATTCTTATTTTTTGTCTTATTTTTATATCCTTTTTTTTATCTTATTTTTCATCTTATTTTATTCTTATTTTTATACTTATTTTTATTCTTTTTTTATACTTATTTTACATGTTTTTTTTCAACCTTTTTTTTCATCTTATTTTTATACTTTTTCAATCTTATTTTTCATTTTATTATTATGTTTATTTTTCATCTTATTTTTCATCTTATTTATATATTTATTTTACATCTTATTTTTTATCTTATTTCTATCTTATTTTTATTCTTATTTTTATACTTATTTTTCATCTTATTTTTCATTTTATTTTTATTCTTCTTTTTCATCTTATTTTTAATCTTATTTTTATACTTATTTTACACCTTTTTTTATTTTTATTTTTATTCTTATTTTTCATCTTATTTTTATACTTATTTTTCATCTTATTTTTATTCTTATCTTTATACTTATTTTTCATCTTTTTTTTATACTTATTTTTTATCTTAATTTTAATCCTATTTTTTTTCTTATTTTTATACATATTTTTTATCTTATTTTTTATCTTATTTTTCATCTTACTTTTATACTTATTTTTAATCTTATTTTTCATCTTATTTTTATACTTATTTTTTATCTTAATTTTAATCCTATTTTTTTTCTTATTTTTATACTTGTTTTTCATTTTATTTTTATTCTTATTTTTTATCGTATTTTTATTTTTATTTTTATTTTTATTCTTATTTTTTATCGTATTTTTATTTTTATTTTTATTCTTATTTTTATTCTTATTTTTATTCTTATTTTTATTCTTATTTTTTGTCTTATTTTTATATCCTTTTTTTATCTTATTTTTCATCTTATTTTATTCTTATTTTTATACTTATTTTTATTCTTTTTTTATACTTATTTTATATGTTTTTTTTTCAACCTTTTTTTTCATCTTATTTTTATACTTTTTCAATCTTATTTTTCATTTTATTATTATGTTTATTTTTCATCTTATTTTTCATCTTATTTTTCATCTTATTTATATATTTATTTTACATCTTATTTTTTATCTTATTTCTATCTTATTTTTATTCTTATTTTTATACTTATTTTTCATCTTATTTTTCATTTTATTTTTATTCTTCTTTTTCATCTTATTTTTAATCTTATTTTTATACTTATTTTACACCTTTTTTTATTTTTATTTTTATTATTATTTTTCATCTTATTTTTTATCTTATTTTTATACTTATTTTTATACTTATTTTTATACTTATTTTTTATCTTATTTTTTATTCTTATTTTTATACTTATTTTTATACTTATTTTTATTCTTATTTTTATTCTTATTTTTATACTTATTTTTCATCTTATTTTTCTTCTTACTTTTTGTCTTATTTTTCATCTTAATTTTATTCTTATTTTTATTCTTATTTTTCATCTTATTTTTATACTTATTTTTTATCCTATTTTTTATCTTTTTTTATTCCTATTTTTATACTTATTTTTCATCTTATTTCTTTTCTTATTTTTTATCTTATTTTTCATTTTATTTTTTATCTTATTTTTATACTTATTTTTTCATCTTATTTTTTATCTTATTTTTTATCTTATTTTTCAACTTATTTTTATACTTATTTTTTATCTTATTTTTATTCTTATTTTTCATCTTATTTTTTATCTTATTGTTATACTTATTTTTTATCTTATTTTTATACTTATTTTTTATCTTATTTTTATACTTATTTTTCATCTTATTTTTATTCTTATCTTTATACTTATTTTTCATCTTTTTTTTATACTTATTTTTATACTTATTTTTTATCTTATTTTTATACATATTTTTTATCTTATTTTTTATCTTATTTTTCATCTTACTTTTATACTTATTTTTAATCTTATTTTTCATCTTATTTTTATACTTATTTTTTATCATAATTTTAATCCTATTTTTTTTCTTATTTTTATACTTGTTTTTCATTTTATTTTTATTCTTATTTTTTATCGTATTTTTATTTTTATTTTTATTCTTATTTTTATTCTTATTTTTCATCTTATTTTTATTCTTATTTTTATACTTATTTTTATTCTTATTTTTCATCTTATTTTTATACTTATTTTTCATTTTATTTTTTATCTTATTTTTATACTTATTTTTTCATCTTATTTTTTATCTTATTTTTCATCTTATTTTTATACTTATTTTTTATCTTAATTTTAATCTTATTTTTTGTCTTATTTTTATACTTATTTTTTATTTTATTTTTATTCTTATTTTTTATCGTATTTTTATTTTTATTTTTATTCTTATTTTTATTCTTATTTTTCATCTTATTTTTATTCTTATTTTTATACTTATTTTTATTCTTTTTTTATACTTATTTTACATGTTTTTTTTCAACCTTTTTTTTCATCTTATTTTTATACTTTTTCAATCTTATTTTTCATTTTATTATTATGTTTATTTTTCATCTTATTTTTCATCTTATTTTTCATCTTATTTATATATTTATTTTACATCTTATTTTTTATCTTATTTCTATCTTATTTTTATTCTTATTTTTATACTTATTTTTCATCTTATTTTTCATTTTATTTTTATTCTTCTTTTTCATCTTATTTTTAATCTTATTTTTATACTTATTTTACACCTTTTTTTATTTTTATTTTTATTCTTATTTTTCATCTTATTTTTATACTTATTTTTCATCTTATTTTTATTCTTATCTTTATACTTATTTTTCATCTTTTTTTTATACTTATTTTTATACTTATTTTTTATCTTATTTTTATACATATTTTTTATCTTATTTTTTATCTTATTTTTCATCTTACTTTTATACTTATTTTTAATCTTATTTTTCATCTTATTTTTATACTTATTTTTTATCTTAATTTTAATCCTATTTTTTTTCTTATTTTTATACTTGTTTTTCATTTTATTTTTATTCTTATTTTTTATCGTATTTTTATTTTTATTCTTATTCTTATTTTTATTTTTATTCTTATTTTTCATCTTATTTTTATACTTATTTTTCATTTTATTTTTTATCTTATTTTTATACTTATTTTTTCATCTTATTTTTTATCTTATTTTTCATCTTATTTTTATACTTATTTTTTATCTTAATTTTAATCTTATTTTTTGTCTTATTTTTATACTTATTTTTTATTTTATTTTTATTCTTATTTTTTATCGTATTTTTATTTTTATTTTTATTCTTATTTTTATTCTTATTTTTCATCTTATTTTTATTCTTATTTTTATACTTATTTTTCATCTTATTTTTCATTTTATTTTTATTCTTCTTTTTCATCTTATTTTTAATCTTATTTTTATACTTATTTTACACCTTTTTTTATTTTTATTTTTATTCTTATTTTTCATCTTATTTTTTATCTTATTTTTATACTTATTTTTATACTTATTTTTATACTTATTTTTTATCTTATTTTTTATTCTTATTTTTATACTTATTTTTATACTTATTTTTATTCTTATTTTTATTCTTATTTTTATACTTATTTTTCATCTTATTTTTCTTCTTACTTTTTGTCTTATTTTTCATCTTAATTTTATTCTTATTTTTATTCCTATTTTTCATCTTATTTTTATACTTATTTTTATACTTATTTTTTATCTTATTTTTATACATATTTTTTATCTTATTTTTTATCTTATTTTTTATCTTATTTTTCAACTTATTTTTATACTTATTTTTTATCTTATTTTTATTCTTATTTTTCATCTTATTTTTTATCTTATTGTTATACTTATTTTTTATCTTATTTTTATACTTATTTTTTATCTTATTTTTATACTTATTTTTCATCTTATTTTTATTCTTATCTTTATACTTATTTTTCATCTTTTTTTTATACTTATTTTTATACTTATTTTTTATCTTATTTTTATACATATTTTTTATCTTATTTTTTATCTTATTTTTCATCTTACTTTTATACTTATTTTTAATCTTATTTTTCATCTTATTTTTATACTTATTTTTTATCTTAATTTTAATCCTATTTTTTTTCTTATTTTTATACTTGTTTTTCATTTTATTTTTATTCTTATTTTTTATCGTATTTTTATTTTTATTTTTATTCTTATTTTTATTCTTATTTTTCATCTTATTTTTATACTTATTTTTCATTTTATTTTTTATCTTATTTTTATACTTATTTTTTCATCTTATTTTTTATCTTATTTTTCATCTTATTTTTATACTTATTTTTTATCTTAATTTTAATCTTATTTTTTGTCTTATTTTTATACTTATTTTTTATTTTATTTTTATTCTTATTTTTTATCGTATTTTTATTTTTATTTTTATTCTTATTTTTATTCTTATTTTTCATCTTGTTTTTATTCTTATTTTTATACTTATTTTTATTCTTATTTTTTGTCTTATTTTTATATCCTTTTTTTTATCTTATTTTTCATCTTATTTTATTCTTATTTTTATACTTATTTTTATTCTTTTTTTATACTTATTTTACATGTTTTTTTTCAACCTTTTTTTTCATCTTATTTTTATACTTTTTCAATCTTATTTTTCATTTTATTATTATGTTTATTTTTCATCTTATTTTTCATCTTATTTATATATTTATTTTACATCTTATTTTTTATCTTATTTCTATCTTATTTTTATTCTTATTTTTATACTTATTTTTCATCTTATTTTTATTCTTATTTTTATACTTATTTTTATTCTTATTTTTTATCTTATTTTTATACTTATTTTTTCATCTTATTTTTTATCTTATTTTTCATCTTATTTTTATACTTATTTTTTATCTTAATTTTAATCTTATTTTTTGTCTTATTTTTATACTTATTTTTTATCTTAATTTTAATCTTATTTTTTGTCTTATTTTTATACTTATTTTTTATTTTATTTTTATTCTTATTTTTCATCTTATTTATATATTTATTTTACATCTTATTTTTTATCTTATTTCTATCTTATTTTTATTCTTATTTTTATTCTTATTTTTCATCTTATTTTTCATTTTATTTTTATTCTTCTTTTTCATCTTATTTTTAATCTTATTTTTATACTTATTTTACACCTTTTTTTATTTTTATTTTTATTCTTATTTTTCATCTTATTTTTTATCTTATTTTTATACTTATTTTTATACTTATTTTTATACTTATTTTTTATCTTATTTTTTATTCTTATTTTTATACTTATTTTTATACTTATTTTTATTCTTATTTTTATTCTTATTTTTATACTTATTTTTCATCTTATTTTTCTTCTTACTTTTTGTCTTATTTTTTATCTTAATTTTATTCTTATTTTTATTCTTATTTTTCATCTTATTTTTATACTTATTTTTATACTTATTTTTCATCTTATTTTTCATTTTATTTTTATTCTTCTTTTTCATCTTATTTTTAATCTTATTTTTATACTTATTTTACACCTTTTTTTATTTTTATTTTTATTCTTATTTTTCATCTTATTTTTATACTTATTTTTCATCTTATTTTTATTCTTATCTTTATACTTATTTTTCATCTTTTTTTTATACTTATTTTTATACTTATTTTTTATCTTATTTTTATACATATTTTTTATCTTATTTTTTATCTTATTTTTCATCTTACTTTTATACTTATTTTTAATCTTATTTTTAATCCTATTTTTTTTCTTATTTTTATACTTGTTTTTCATTTTATTTTTATTCTTATTTTTTATCGTATTTTTATTTTTATTTTTATTCTTATTTTTATTTTTATTCTTATTTTTCATCTTATTTTTCATCTTATTTTTATACTTATTTTTCATTTTATTTTTTATCTTATTTTTATACTTATTTTTTCATCTTATTTTTTATCTTATTTTTCATCTTATTTTTATACTTATTTTTTATTTTAATTTTAATCTTATTTTTTGTCTTATTTTTATACTTATTTTTTATTTTATTTTTATTCTTATTTTTTATCGTATTTTTATTTTTATTTTTATTCTTATTTTTATTCTTATTTTTCATCTTATTTTTATACTTATTTTTATTCTTATTTTTTGACTTATTTTTATATCCTTTTTTTATCTTATTTTTCATCTTATTTTATTCTTATTTTTATACTTATTTTTATTCTTTTTTTATACTTATTTTACATGTTTTTTTCAACCTTTTTTTTCATCTTATTTTTATACTTTTTCAATCTTATTTTTCATTTTATTATTATGTTTATTTTTCATCTTATTTTTCATCTTATTTTTCATCTTATTTATATATTTATTTTACATCTTATTTTTTATCTTATTTCTATCTTATTTTTATTCTTATTTTTATACTTATTTTTCATCTTATTTTTCATTTTATTTTTATTCTTCTTTTTCATCTTATTTTTAATCTTATTTTTATACTTATTTTACACCTTTTTTTATTTTTATTTTTATTCTTATTTTTCATCTTATTTTTTATCTTATTTTTATACTTATTTTTATACTTATTTTTTATCTTATTTTTTATTCTTATTTTTATACTTATTTTTATTCTTATTTTTATTCTTATTTTTTATCCTATTTTTTATCTTTTTTTATTCCTATTTTTATACTTATTTTTCATCTTATTTCTTTTCTTATTTTTTATCTTATTTTTCATTTTATTTTTTATCTTATTTTTATACTTATTTTTTCATCTTATTTTTTATCTTATTTTTTATCTTATTTTTCAACTTATTTTTATACTTATTTTTTATCTTATTTTTATTCTTATTTTTCATCTTATTTTTTATCTTATTGTTATACTTATTTTTATCTTATTTTTATACTTATTTTTTATCTTATTTTTATACTTATTTTTCATCTTATTTTTATTCTTATCTTTATACTTATTTTTCATCTTTTTTTTATACTTATTTTTATACTTATTTTTTATCTTATTTTTATACATATTTTTTATCTTATTTTTTATCTTATTTTTCATCTTACTTTTATACTTATTTTTAATCTTATTTTTCATCTTATTTTTATACTTATTTTTTATCTTAATTTTAATCCTATTTTTTTTCATATTTTTATACTTGTTTTTCATTTTATTTTTATTCTTATTTTTTATCGTATTTTTATTTTTATTTTTATTCTTATTTTTATTCTTATTTTTCATCTTATTTTTATTCTTATTTTTATACTTATTTTTATTCTTATTTTTATTCTTATTTTTTGTCTTATTTTTATATCCTTTTTTTATCTTATTTTTCATCTTATTTTATTCTTATTTTTATACTTATTTTTATTCTTTTTTTATACTTATTTTATATGTTTTTTTTCAACCTTTTTTTTCATCTTATTTTTATACTTTTTCAATCTTATTTTTCATTTTATTATTATGTTTATTTTTCATCTTATTTTTCATCTTATTTTTCATCTTATTTATATATTTATTTTACATCTTATTTTTTATCTTATTTCTATCTTATTTTTATTCTTATTTTTATACTTATTTTTCATCTTATTTTTCATTTTATTTTTATTCTTCTTTTTCATCTTATTTTTAATCTTATTTTTATACTTATTTTACACTTTTTTTTATTTTTATTTTTATTCTTATTTTTCATCTTATTTTTTATCTTATTTTTATACTTATTTTTATACTTATTTTTATACTTATTTTTTATCTTATTTTTTATTCTTATTTTTATACTTATTTTTATTCTTATTTTTATTCTTATTTTTATACTTATTTTTCATCTTATTTTTCTTCTTACTTTTTGTCTAATTTTTCATCTTAATTTTATTCTTATTTTTATTCTTATTTTTCATTTTATTTTTCATCTTATTTTTATACTTATTTTTCATTTTATTTTTTATCTTATTTTTATACTTATTTTTTCATCTTATTTTTTATCTTATTTTTCATCTTATTTTTATACTTATTTTTTATCTTAATTTTAATCTTATTTTTTGTCTTATTTTTATACTTATTTTTTATTTTATTTTTATTCTTATTTTTTATCGTATTTTTATTTTTATTTTTATTCTTATTTTTATTCTTATTTTTCATCTTATTTTTATACTTATTTTTATTCTTATTTTTTGTCTTATTTTTATATCCTTTTTTTATCTTATTTTTCATCTTATTTTATTCTTATTTTTATACTTATTTTTATTCTTTTTTTATACTTATTTTACATGTTTTTTTCAACCTTTTTTTTCATCTTATTTTTATACTTTTTCAATCTTATTTTTCATTTTATTATTATGTTTATTTTTCATCTTATTTTCCATCTTATTTTTCATCTTATTTATATATTTATTTTACATCTTATTTTTTATCTTATTTCTATCTTATTTTTATTCTTATTTTTATACTTATTTTTCATCTTATTTTTCATTTTATTTTTATTCTTCTTTTTCATCTTATTTTTAATCTTATTTTTATACTTATTTTACACCTTTTTTTATTTTTATTTTTATTCTTATTTTTCATCTTATTTTTTATCTTATTTTTATACTTATTTTTATACTTATTTTTTATCTTATTTTTTATTCTTATTTTTATACTTATTTTTATTCTTATTTTTATTCTTATTTTTTATCCTATTTTTTATCTTTTTTTATTCCTATTTTTATACTTATTTTTTATCTTATTTCTTTTCTTATTTTTTATCTTATTTTTCATTTTATTTTTTATCTTATTGTTATACTTATTTTTATCTTATTTTTATACTTATTTTTTATCTTATTTTTATACTTATTTTTCATCTTATTTTTATTCTTATCTTTATACTTATTTTTCATCTTTTTTTTATACTTATTTTTATACTTATTTTTTATCTTATTTTTATACATATTTTTTATCTTATTTTTTATCTTATTTTTCATCTTACTTTTATACTTATTTTTAATCTTATTTTTCATCTTATTTTTATACTTATTTTTTATCTTAATTTTAATCCTATTTTTTTTCTTATTTTTATACTTGTTTTTCATTTTATTTTTATTCTTATTTTTTATCGTATTTTTATTTTTATTTTTATTCTTATTTTTATTCTTATTTTTCATCTTATTTTTATTCTTATTTTTATACTTATTTTTATTCTTATTTTTATTCTTATTTTTTGTCTTATTTTTATATCCTTTTTTTATCTTATTTTTCATCTTATTTTATTCTTATTTTTATACTTATTTTTATTCTTTTTTTATACTTATTTTATATGTTTTTTTTCAACCTTTTTTTTCATCTTATTTTTATACTTTTTCAATCTTATTTTTCATTTTATTATTATGTTTATTTTTCATCTTATTTTTCATCTTATTTTTCATCTTATTTATATATTTATTTTACATCTTATTTTTTATCTTATTTCTATCTTATTTTTATTCTTATTTTTATACTTATTTTTCATCTTATTTTTCATTTTATTTTTATTCTTCTTTTTCATCTTATTTTTAATCTTATTTTTATACTTATTTTACACTTTTTTTTATTTTTATTTTTATTCTTATTTTTCATCTTATTTTTTATCTTATTTTTATACTTATTTTTATACTTATTTTTATACTTATTTTTTATCTTATTTTTTATTCTTATTTTTATACTTATTTTTATTCTTATTTTTATTCTTATTTTTATACTTATTTTTCATCTTTTTTTTCTTCTTACTTTTTGTCTTATTTTTCATCTTAATTTTATTCTTATTTTTATTCTTATTTTTTCATCTTATTTTTTATCTTATTTTTTATCTTATTTTTCAACTTATTTTTATACTTATTTTTTATCTTATTTTTATTCTTATTTTTCATCTTATTTTTTATCTTATTGTTATACTTATTTTTATCTTATTTTTATACTTATTTTTTATCTTATTTTTATACTTATTTTTCATCTTATTTTTATTCTTATCTTTATACTTATTTTTCATCTTTTTTTTATACTTATTTTTATACTTATTTTTTATCTTATTTTTATACATATTTTTTATCTTATTTTTTATCTTATTTTTCATCTTACTTTTATACTTATTTTTAATCTTATTTTTCATCTTATTTTTATACTTATTTTTTATTTTATTTTTATTCTTATTTTTTATCGTATTTTTATTTTTATTTTTATTCTTATTTTTATTCTTATTTTTCATCTTATTTTTATACTTATTTTTATTCTTATTTTTTGTCTTATTTTTATATCCTTTTTTTATCTTATTTTTCATCTTATTTTATTCTTATTTTTATACTTATTTTTATTCTTTTTTTATACTTATTTTACATGTTTTTTTCAACCTTTTTTTTCATCTTATTTTTATACTTTTTCAATCTTATTTTTCATTTTATTATTATGTTTATTTTTCATCTTATTTTTCATCTTATTTTTCATCTTATTTATATATTTATTTTACATCTTATTTTTTATCTTATTTCTATCTTATTTTTATTCTTATTTTTATACTTATTTTTCATCTTATTTTTCATTTTATTTTTATTCTTCTTTTTCATCTTATTTTTAATCTTATTTTTATACTTATTTTACACCTTTTTTTATTTTTATTTTTATTCTTATTTTTTATCTTATTTTTTATCTTATTTTTATACTTATTTTTATACTTATTTTTTATCTTATTTTTTATTCTTATTTTTATACTTATTTTTATTCTTATTTTTATTCTTATTTTTTATCCTATTTTTTATCTTTTTTTATTCCTATTTTTATACTTATTTTTCATCTTATTTCTTTTCTTATTTTTTATCTTATTTTTCATTTTATTTTTTATCTTATTTTTATACTTATTTTTTCATCTTATTTTTTATCTTATTTTTTATCTTATTTTTCAACTTATTTTTATACTTATTTTTTATCTTATTTTTATTCTTATTTTTCATCTTATTTTTTATCTTATTGTTATACTTATTTTTATCTTATTTTTATACTTATTTTTTATCTTATTTTTATACTTATTTTTCATCTTATTTTTATTCTTATCTTTATACTTATTTTTCATCTTTTTTTTATACTTATTTTTATACTTATTTTTTATCTTATTTTTATACATATTTTTTATCTTATTTTTTATCTTATTTTTCATCTTACTTTTATACTTATTTTTAATCTTATTTTTCATCTTATTTTTATACTTATTTTTTATCTTAATTTTAATCCTATTTTTTTTCTTATTTTTATACTTATTTTTATTCTTATTTTTATTCTTATTTTTTGTCTTATTTTTATATCCTTTTTTTATCTTATTTTTCATCTTATTTTATTCTTATTTTTATACTTATTTTTATTCTTTTTTTATACTTATTTTATATGTTTTTTTTCAACCTTTTTTTTCATCTTATTTTTATACTTTTTCAATCTTATTTTTCATTTTATTATTATGTTTATTTTTCATCTTATTTTTCATCTTATTTTTCATCTTATTTATATATTTATTTTACATCTTATTTTTTATCTTATTTCTATCTTATTTTTATTCTTATTTTTATACTTATTTTTCATCTTATTTTTCATTTTATTTTTATTCTTCTTTTTCATCTTATTTTTAATCTTATTTTTATACTTATTTTACACTTTTTTTATTTTTATTTTTATTCTTATTTTTCATCTTATTTTTTATCTTATTTTTATACTTATTTTTATACTTATTTTTATACTTATTTTTTATCTTATTTTTTATTCTTATTTTTATACTTATTTGTATTCTTATTTTTATTCTTATTTTTATACTTATTTTTCATCTTATTTTTCTTCTTACTTTTTGTCTAATTTTTCATCTTAATTTTATTCTTATTTTTATTCTTATTTTTCATCTTATTTTTATACTTATTTTTTATCCTATTTTTTATCTTTTTTTATTCCTATTTTTATACTTATTTTTCATCTTATTTCTTTTCTTATTTTTTATCTTATTTTTCATTTTATTTTTTATCTTATTTTTATACTTATTTTTTCATCTTATTTTTTATCTTATTTTTTATCTTATTTTTCAACTTATTTTTATACTTATTTTTTATCTTATTTTTATTCTTATTTTTCATCATATTTTTTATCTTATTGTTATACTTATTTTTTATCTTATTTTTATACTTATTTTTTATCTTATTTTTATACTTATTTTTCATCTTATTTTTATTCTTATCTTTATACTTATTTTTCATCTTTTTTTTATACTTATTTTTATACTTATTTTTTATCTTATTTTTATACATATTTTTTATCTTATTTTTTATCTTATTTTTCATCTTACTTTTATACTTATTTTTAATCTTATTTTTCATCTTATTTTTATACTTATTTTTTATCTTAATTTTAATCCTATTTTTTTTCTTATTTTTATACTTGTTTTTCATTTTATTTTTATTCTTATTTTTTATCGTATTTTTATTTTTATTTTTATTCTTATTTTTATTTTTATTCTTATTTTTCATCTTATTTTTCATCTTATTTTTATACTTATTTTTCATTTTATTTTTTATCTTATTTTTATACTTATTTTTTCATCTTATTTTTTATCTTATTTTTCATCTTATTTTTATACTTATTTTTTATCTTAATTTTAATCTTATTTTTTGTCTTATTTTTATACTTATTTTTTATTTTATTTTTATTCTTATTTTTTATCGTATTTTTATTTTTATTTTTATTCTTATTTTTATTCTTATTTTTCATCTTATTTTTATTCTTATTTTTATACTTATTTTTATTCTTATTTTTTGTCTTATTTTTATATCCTTTTTTTATCTTATTTTTCATCTTATTTTATTCTTATTTTTATACTTATTTTTATTCTTTTTTTATACTTATTTTACATGTTTTTTTTTCAACCTTTTTTTTCATCTTATTTTTATACTTTTTCAATCTTATTTTTCATTTTATTATTATGTTTATTTTTCATCTTATTTTTCATCTTATTTTTCATCTTATTTATATATTTATTTTACATCTTATTTTTTATCTTATTTCTATCTTATTTTTATTCTTATTTTTATACTTATTTTTCATCTTATTTTTCATTTTATTTTTATTCTTCTTTTTCATCTTATTTTTAATCTTATTTTTATACTTATTTTACACCTTTTTTTATTTTTATTCTTATTTTTCATCTTATTTTTATACTTATTTTTCATCTTATTTTTATTCTTATCTTTATACTTATTTTTCATCTTTTTTTTATACTTATTTTTATACTTATTTTTTATCTTATTTTTATACATATTTTTTATCTTATTTTTTATCTTATTTTTCATCTTACTTTTATACTTATTTTTAATCTTATTTTTCATCTTATTTTTATACTTATTTTTATACTTATTTTTTATCTTATTTTTATACATATTTTTTATCTTATTTTTTATCTTATTTTTCATCTTACTTTTATACTTATTTTTAATCTTATTTTTCATCTTATTTTTATACTTATTTTTTATCTTAATTTTAATCCTATTTTTTTTCTTATTTTTATACTTGTTTTTCATTTTATTTTTATTCTTATTTTTTATCGTATTTTTATTTTTTTTTTTATTCTTATTTTTATTTTTATTCTTATTTTTCATCTTATTTTTCATCTTATTTTTATACTTATTTTTCATTTTATTTTTTATCTTATTTTTATACTTATTTTTTCATCTTATTTTTTATCTTATTTTTCATCTTATTTTTATACTTATTTTTTATCTTAATTTTAATCTTATTTTTTGTCTTATTTTTATACTTATTTTTTATTTTATTTTTATTCTTATTTTTTATCGTATTTTTATTTTTATTTTTATTCTTATTTTTATTCTTATTTTTCATCTTATTTTTATACTTATTTTTATTCTTATTTTTTGTCTTATTTTTATATCCTTTTTTTATCTTATTTTTCATCTTATTTTATTCTTATTTTTATACTTATTTTTATTCTTTTTTTATACTTATTTTACATGTTTTTTTCAACCTTTTTTTTCATCTTATTTTTATACTTTTTCAATCTTATTTTTCATTTTATTATTATGTTTATTTTTCATCTTATTTTTCATCTTATTTTTCATCTTATTTATATATTTATTTTACATCTTATTTTTTATCTTATTTCTATCTTATTTTTATTCTTATTTTTATACTTATTTTTCATCTTATTTTTCATTTTATTTTTATTCTTCTTTTTCATCTTATTTTTAATCTTATTTTTATACTTATTTTACACCTTTTTTTATTTTTATTTTTATTCTTATTTTTCATCTTATTTTTTATCTTATTTTTATACTTATTTTTATACTTATTTTTATACTTATTTTTTATCTTATTTTTTATTCTTATTTTTATACTTATTTGTATTCTTATTTTTATTCTTATTTTTATACTTATTTTTCATCTTATTTTTCTTCTTACTTTTTGTCTAATTTTTCATCTTAATTTTATTCTTATTTTTATTCTTATTTTTCATCTTATTTTTATACTTATTTTTTATCCTATTTTTTATCTTTTTTTATTCCTATTTTTATACTTATTTTTCATCTTATTTCTTTTCTTATTTTTTATCTTATTTTTCATTTTATTTTTTATCTTATTTTTATACTTATTTTTTCATCTTATTTTTTATCTTATTTTTTATCTTATTTTTCAACTTATTTTTATACTTATTTTTTATCTTATTTTTATTCTTATTTTTCATCATATTTTTTATCTTATTGTTATACTTATTTTTTATCTTATTTTTATACTTATTTTTTATCTTATTTTTATACTTATTTTTCATCTTATTTTTATTCTTATCTTTATACTTATTTTTCATCTTTTTTTTATACTTATTTTTATACTTATTTTTTATCTTATTTTTATACATATTTTTTATCTTATTTTTTATCTTATTTTTCATCTTACTTTTATACTTATTTTTAATCTTATTTTTCATCTTATTTTTATACTTATTTTTTATCTTACTTTTAATCCTATTTTTTTTCTTATTTTTATACTTGTTTTTCATTTTATTTTTATTCTTATTTTTTATCGTATTTTTATTTTTATTCTTATTTTTATTTTTATTCTTATTTTTCATCTTATTTTTCATCTTATTTTTATACTTATTTTTCATTTTATTTTTTATCTTATTTTTATACTTATTTTTTCATCTTATTTTTTATCTTATTTTTCATCTTATTTTTATACTTATTTTTTATCTTAATTTTAATCTTATTTTTTGTCTTATTTTTATACTTATTTTTTATTTTATTTTTATTCTTATTTTTTATCGTATTTTTATTTTTATTTTTATTCTTATTTTTATTCTTATTTTTCATCTTATTTTTATTCTTATTTTTATACTTATTTTTATTCTTATTTTTTGTCTTATTTTTATATCCTTTTTTTATCTTATTTTTCATCTTATTTTATTCTTATTTTTATACTTATTTTTATTCTTTTTTTATACTTATTTTACATGTTTTTTTTTCAACCTTTTTTTTCATCTTATTTTTATACTTTTTCAATCTTATTTTTCATTTTATTATTATGTTTATTTTTCATCTTATTTTTCATCTTATTTTTCATCTTATTTATATATTTATTTTACATCTTATTTTTTATCTTATTTCTATCTTATTTTTATTCTTATTTTTATACTTATTTTTCATCTTATTTTTCATTTTATTTTTATTCTTCTTTTTCATCTTATTTTTAATCTTATTTTTATACTTATTTTACACCTTTTTTTATTTTTATTCTTATTTTTCATCTTATTTTTATACTTATTTTTCATCTTATTTTTATTCTTATCTTTATACTTATTTTTCATCTTTTTTTTATACTTATTTTTATACTTATTTTTTATCTTATTTTTATACATATTTTTTATCTTATTTTTTATCTTATTTTTCATCTTACTTTTATACTTATTTTTAATCTTATTTTTCATCTTATTTTTATACTTATTTTTATACTTATTTTTTATCTTATTTTTATACATATTTTTTATCTTATTTTTTATCTTATTTTTCATCTTACTTTTATACTTATTTTTAATCTTATTTTTCATCTTATTTTTATACTTATTTTTTATCTTAATTTTAATCCTATTTTTTTTCTTATTTTTATACTTGTTTTTCATTTTATTTTTATTCTTATTTTTTATCGTATTTTTTTTTTTTTTTTTATTCTTATTTTTATTTTTATTCTTATTTTTCATCTTATTTTTCATCTTATTTTTATACTTATTTTTCATTTTATTTTTTATCTTATTTTTATACTTATTTTTTCATCTTATTTTTTATCTTATTTTTCATCTTATTTTTATACTTATTTTTTATCTTAATTTTAATCTTATTTTTTGTCTTATTTTTATACTTATTTTTTATTTTATTTTTATTCTTATTTTTTATCGTATTTTTATTTTTATTTTTATTCTTATTTTTATTCTTATTTTTCATCTTATTTTTATACTTATTTTTATTCTTATTTTTTGTCTTATTTTTATATCCTTTTTTTATCTTATTTTTCATCTTATTTTATTCTTATTTTTATACTTATTTTTATTCTTTTTTTATACTTATTTTACATGTTTTTTTCAACCTTTTTTTTCATCTTATTTTTATACTTTTTCAATCTTATTTTTCATTTTATTATTATGTTTATTTTTCATCTTATTTTTATTCTTATTTTTCATCTTATTTTTTATCTTATTTTTATACTTATTTTTATACTTATTTTTTATCTTATTTTTTATTCTTATTTTTATACTTATTTTTATTCTTATTTTTATTCTTATTTTTTATCCTATTTTTTATCTTTTTTTATTCCTATTTTTATACTTATTTTTCATCTTATTTCTTTTCTTATTTTTTATCTTATTTTTCATTTTATTTTTTATCTTATTTTTATACTTATTTTTTCATCTTATTTTTTATCTTATTTTTTATCTTATTTTTCAACTTATTTTTATACTTATTTTTTATCTTATTTTTATTCTTATTTTTCATCTTATTTTTTATCTTATTGTTATACTTATTTTTATCTTATTTTTATACTTATTTTTTATCTTATTTTTATACATATTTTTTATCTTATTTTTTATCTTATTTTTCATCTTACTTTTATACTTATTTTTAATCTTATTTTTCATCTTATTTTTATACTTATTTTTTATCTTAATTTTAATCCTATTTTTTTTCTTATTTTTATACTTGTTTTTCATTTTATTTTTATTCTTATTTTTTATCGTATTTTTATTTTTATTTTTATTCTTATTTTTATTTTTATTCTTATTTTTCATCTTATTTTTCATCTTATTTTTATACTTATTTTTCATTTTATTTTTTATCTTATTTTTATACTTATTTTTTCATCTTATTTTTTATCTTATTTTTCATCTTATTTTTATACTTATTTTTTATCTTAATTTTAATCTTATTTTTTGTCTTATTTTTATACTTATTTTTTATCTTAATTTTAATCTTATTTTTTGTCTTATTTTTATACTTATTTTTTATTTTATTTTTATTCTTATTTTTTATCGTATTTTTATTTTTATTTTTATTCTTATTTTTATTCTTATTTTTCATCTTATTTTTATTCTTATTTTTATACTTATTTTTATTCTTTTTTTATACTTATTTTACATGTTTTTTTTCAACCTTTTTTTTTTTCTTATTTTTATACTTTTTCAATCTTATTTTTCATTTTATTATTATGTTTATTTTTCATCTTATTTTTCATCTTATTTTTCATCTTATTTATATATTTATTTTACATCTTATTTTTTATCTTATTTCTATCTTATTTTTATTCTTATTTTTATTCTTATTTTTCATCTTATTTTTCATTTTATTTTTATTCTTCTTTTTCATCTTCTTTTTAATCTTATTTTTATACTTATTTTACACCTTTTTTTATTTTTATTTTTATTCTTATTTTTCATCTTATTTTTATACTTATTTTTCATCTTATTTTTATTCTTATATTTATACTTATTTTTCATCTTTTTTTTATACTTATTTTTATACTTATTTTTTATCTTATTTTTATACATATTTTTTATCTTATTTTTTATCTTATTTTTCATCTTACTTTTATACTTATTTTTAATCTTATTTTTCATCTTATTTTTATACTTATTTTTTATCTTAATTTTAATCCTATTTTTTTTCTTATTTTTATTTTTATTCTTATTTTTCATCTTATTTTTCATCTTATTTTTATACTTATTTTTCATTTTATTTTTTATCTTATTTTTATACTTATTTTTTCATCTTATTTTTTATCTTATTTTTCATCTTATTTTTATACTTATTTTTTATCTTAATTTTAATCTTATTTTTTGTCTTATTTTTATACTTATTTTTTATTTTATTTTTATTCTTATTTTTTATCGTATTTTTATTTTTATTTTTATTCTTATTTTTATTCTTATTTTTCATCTTATTTTTATACTTATTTTTATTCTTATTTTTATTCTTATTTTTTGTCTTATTTTTATATCCTTTTTTTATCTTATTTTTCATCTTATTTTATTCTTATTTTTATACTTATTTTTATTCTTTTTTTATACTTATTTTATATGTTTTTTTTCAACCTTTTTTTTCATCTTATTTTTATACTTTTTCAATCTTATTTTTCATTTTATTATTATGTTTATTTTTCATCTTATTTTTCATCTTATTTTTCATCTTATTTATATATTTATTTTACATCTTATTTTTTATCTTATTTCTATCTTATTTTTATTCTTATTTTTATACTTATTTTTCATCTTATTTTTCATTTTATTTTTATTCTTCTTTTTCATCTTATTTTTAATCTTATTTTTATACTTATTTTACACCTTTTTTTATTTTTATTTTTATTCTTATTTTTCATCTTATTTTTTATCTTATTTTTATACTTATTTTTATACTTATTTTTATACTTATTTTTTATCTTATTTTTTATTCTTATTTTTATACTTATTTTTATACTTATTTTTATTCTTATTTTTATTCTTATTTTTATACTTATTTTTCATCTTATTTTTCTTCTTACTTTTTGTCTTATTTTTCATCTTAATTTTATTCTTATTTTTATTCTTATTTTTCATCTTATTTTTATACTTATTTTTATACTTATTTTTCATCTTATTTTTCATTTTATTTTTATTCTTCTTTTTCATCTTATTTTTAATCTTATTTTTATACTTATTTTACACCTTTTTTTATTTTTATTTTTATTCTTATTTTTCATCTTATTTTTATACTTATTTTTCATCTTATTTTTATTCTTATCTTTATACTTATTTTTCATCTTTTTTTTATACTTATTTTTATACTTATTTTTTATCTTATTTTTATACATATTTTTTATCTTATTTTTTATCTTATTTTTCATCTTACTTTTATACTTATTTTTAATCTTATTTTTCATCTTATTTTTATACTTATTTTTTATCTTAATTTTAATCCTATTTTTTTTCTTATTTTTATACTTGTTTTTCATTTTATTTTTATTCTTATTTTTTATCTTATTTTTCATCTTACTTTTATACTTATTTTTAATCTTATTTTTCATCTTATTTTTATACTTATTTTTTATCTTAATTTTAATCCTATTTTTTTTCTTATTTTTATACTTGTTTTTCATTTTATTTTTATTCTTATTTTTTATCGTATTTTTATTTTTATTTTTATTCTTATTTTTATTTTTATTCTTATTTTTCATCTTATTTTTCATCTTATTTTTATACTTATTTTTCATTTTATTTTTTATCTTATTTTTATACTTATTTTTTCATCTTATTTTTTATCTTATTTCTATCTTATTTTTATTCTTATTTTTATACTTATTTTTCATCTTATTTTTCATTTTATTTTTATTCTTCTTTTTCATCTTATTTTTAATCTTATTTTTATACTTATTTTACACCTTTTTTTATTTTTATTTTTATTCTTATTTTTCATCTTATTTTTATACTTATTTTTCATCTTATTTTTATTCTTATCTTTATACTTATTTTTCATCTTTTTTTTATACTTATTTTTATACTTATTTTTTATCTTATTTTTATACATATTTTTTATCTTATTTTTTATCTTATTTTTCATCTTACTTTTATACTTATTTTTAATCTTATTTTTCATCTTATTTTTATACTTATTTTTATACTTATTTTTTATCTTATTTTTATACATATTTTTTATCTTATTTTTTATCTTATTTTTCATCTTACTTTTATACTTATTTTTAATCTTATTTTTCATCTTATTTTTATACTTATTTTTTATCTTAATTTTAATCCTATTTTTTTTCTTATTTTTATACTTGTTTTTCATTTTATTTTTATTCTTATTTTTTATCGTATTTTTATTTTTATTTTTATTCTTATTTTTATTTTTATTCTTATTTTTCATCTTATTTTTTATCTTATTTTTCATCTTATTTTTATACTTATTTTTTATCTTAATTTTAATCTTATTTTTTGTCTTATTTTTATACTTATTTTTTATTTTATTTTTATTCTTATTTTTTATCGTATTTTTATTTTTATTTTTATTCTTATTCTTATTTTTCATCTTATTTTTATACTTATTTTTATTCTTATTTTTTGACTTATTTTTATATCCTTTTTTTATCTTATTTTTCATCTTATTTTATTCTTATTTTTATACTTATTTTTATTCTTTTTTTATACTTATTTTACATGTTTTTTTCAACCTTTTTTTTCATCTTATTTTTATACTTTTTCAATCTTATTTTTCATTTTATTATTATGTTTATTTTTCATCTTATTTTTCATCTTATTTTTCATCTTATTTATATATTTATTTTACATCTTATTTTTTATCTTATTTCTATCTTATTTTTATTCTTATTTTTATACTTATTTTTCATCTTATTTTTCATTTTATTTTTATTCTTCTTTTTCATCTTATTTTTCATCTTATTTTTATACTTATTTTACACCTTTTTTTATTTTTATTTTTATTCTTATTTTTCATCTTATTTTTTATCTTATTTTTATACTTATTTTTATACTTATTTTTTATCTTATTTTTTATTCTTATTTTTATACTTATTTTTATTCTTATTTTTATTCTTATTTTTTATCCTATTTTTTATCTTTTTTTATTCCTATTTTTATACTTATTTTTCATCTTATTTCTTTTCTTATTTTTTATCTTATTTTTCATTTTATTTTTTATCTTATTTTTATACTTATTTTTTCATCTTATTTTTTATCTTATTTTTTATCTTATTTTTCAACTTATTTTTATACTTATTTTTTATCTTATTTTTATTCTTATTTTTCATCTTATTTTTTATCTTATTGTTATACTTATTTTTATCTTATTTTTATACTTATTTTTTATCTTATTTTTATACTTATTTTTCATCTTATTTTTATTCTTATCTTTATACTTATTTTTCATCTTTTTTTTATACTTATTTTTATACTTATTTTTTATCTTATTTTTATACATATTTTTTATCTTATTTTTTATCTTATTTTTCATCTTACTTTTATACTTATTTTTAATCTTATTTTTCATCTTATTTTTATACTTATTTTTTATCTTAATTTTAATCCTATTTTTTTTCTTATTTTTATACTTGTTTTTCATTTTATTTTTATTCTTATTTTTTATCGTATTTTTATTTTTATTTTTATTTTTATTTTTATTCTTATTTTTCATCTTATTTTTCATCTTATTTTTATACTTATTTTTCATTTTATTTTTTATCTTATTTTTATACTTATTTTTTCATCTTATTTTTTATCTTATTTTTCATCTTTTTTTTATACTTATTTTTTATCTTAATTTTAATCTTATTTTTTGTCTTATTTTTATACTTATTTTTTATTTTATTTTTATTCTTATTTTTTATCGTATTTTTATTTTTATTTTTATTCTTATTTTTATTCTTATTTTTCATCTTATTTTTATTCTTATTTTTATACTTATTTTTATTCTTATTTTTTGTCTTATTTTTATATCCTTTTTTTATCTTATTTTTCATCTTATTTTATTCTTATTTTTATACTTATTTTTATTCTTTTTTTATACTTATTTTACATGTTTTTTTTTCAACCTTTTTTTTCATCTTATTTTTATACTTTTTCAATCTTATTTTTCATTTTATTATTATGTTTATTTTTCATCTTATTTTTCATCTTATTTTTCATCTTATTTATATATTTATTTTACATCTTATTTTTTATCTTATTTCTATCTTATTTTTATTCTTATTTTTATACTTATTTTTCATCTTATTTTTCATTTTATTTTTATTCTTCTTTTTCATCTTATTTTTAATCTTATTTTTATACTTATTTTACACCTTTTTTTATTTTTATTTTTATTCTTATTTTTCATCTTATTTTTATACTTATTTTTCATCTTATTTTTATTCTTATCTTTATACTTATTTTTCATCTTTTTTTTATACTTATTTTTATACTTATTTTTTATCTTATTTTCAGACATATTTTTTATCTTATTTTTTATCTTATTTTTCATCTTACTTTTATACTTATTTTTAATCTTATTTTTCATCTTATTTTTATACTTATTTTTATACTTATTTTTTATCTTATTTTTATACATATTTTTTATCTTATTTTTTATCTTATTTTTCATCTTACTTTTATACTTATTTTTAATCTTATTTTTCATCTTATTTTTATACTTATTTTTTATCTTAATTTTAATCCTATTTTTTTTCTTATTTTTATACTTGTTTTTCATTTTATTTTTATTCTTATTTTTTATCGTATTTTTATTTTTATTTTTATTCTTATTTTTATTCTTATTTTTCATCTTATTTTTATACTTATTTTTATACTTATTTTTCATCTTATTTTTCATTTTATTTTTATTCTTCTTTTTCATCTTATTTTTAATCTTATTTTTATACTTATTTTACACCTTTTTTTATTTTTATTTTTATTCTTATTTTTCATCTTATTTTTATACTTATTTTTCATCTTATTTTTATTCTTATCTTTATACTTATTTTTCATCTTTTTTTTATACTTATTTTTATACTTATTTTTAATCCTATTTTTTTTCTTATTTTTATACTTGTTTTTCATTTTATTTTTATTCTTATTTTTTATCGTATTTTTATTTTTATTTTTATTCTTATTTTTATTTTTATTCTTATTTTTCATCTTATTTTTCATCTTATTTTTATACTTATTTTTCATTTTATTTTTTATCTTATTTTTATACTTATTTTTTCATCTTATTTTTTATCTTATTTTTCATCTTATTTTTATACTTATTTTTTATTTTAATTTTAATCTTATTTTTTGTCTTATTTTTATACTTATTTTTTATTTTATTTTTATTCTTATTTTTTATCGTATTTTTATTTTTATTTTTATTCTTATTTTTATTCTTATTTTTCATCTTATTTTTATACTTATTTTTATTCTTATTTTTTGACTTATTTTTATATCCTTTTTTTATCTTATTTTTCATCTTATTTTATTCTTATTTTTATACTTATTTTTATTCTTTTTTTATACTTATTTTACATGTTTTTTTCAACCTTTTTTTTCATCTTATTTTTATACTTTTTCAATCTTATTTTTCATTTTATTATTATGTTTATTTTTCATCTTATTTTTCATCTTATTTTTCATCTTATTTATATATTTATTTTACATCTTATTTTTTATCTTATTTCTATCTTATTTTTATTCTTATTTTTATACTTATTTTTCATCTTATTTTTCATTTTATTTTTATTCTTCTTTTTCATCTTATTTTTAATCTTATTTTTATACTTATTTTACACCTTTTTTTATTTTTATTTTTATTCTTATTTTTCATCTTATTTTTTATCTTATTTTTATACTTATTTTTATACTTATTTTTTATCTTATTTTTTATTCTTATTTTTATACTTATTTTTATTCTTATTTTTATTCTTATTTTTTATCCTATTTTTTATCTTTTTTTATTCCTATTTTTATACTTATTTTTCATCTTATTTCTTTTCTTATTTTTTATCTTATTTTTCATTTTATTTTTTATCTTATTTTTATACTTATTTTTTCATCTTATTTTTTATCTTATTTTTTATCTTATTTTTCAACTTATTTTTATACTTATTTTTTATCTTATTTTTATTCTTATTTTTCATCTTATTTTTTATCTTATTGTTATACTTATTTTTATCTTATTTTTATACTTATTTTTTATCTTATTTTTATACTTATTTTTCATCTTATTTTTATTCTTATCTTTATACTTATTTTTCATCTTTTTTTTATACTTATTTTTATACTTATTTTTTATCTTATTTTTATACATATTTTTTATCTTATTTTTTATCTTATTTTTCATCTTACTTTTATACTTATTTTTAATCTTATTTTTCATCTTATTTTTATACTTATTTTTTATCTTAATTTTAATCCTATTTTTTTTCTTATTTTTATACTTGTTTTTCATTTTATTTTTATTCTTATTTTTTATCGTATTTTTATTTTTATTTTTATTCTTATTTTTATTCTTATTTTTCATCTTATTTTTATTCTTATTTTTATACTTATTTTTATTCTTATTTTTATTCTTATTTTTTGTCTTATTTTTATATCCTTTTTTTATCTTATTTTTCATCTTATTTTATTCTTATTTTTATACTTATTTTTATTCTTTTTTTATACTTATTTTATATGTTTTTTTTCAACCTTTTTTTTCATCTTATTTTTATACTTTTTCAATCTTATTTTTCATTTTATTATTATGTTTATTTTTCATCTTATTTTTCATCTTATTTTTCATCTTATTTATATATTTATTTTACATCTTATTTTTTATCTTATTTCTATCTTATTTTTATTCTTATTTTTATACTTATTTTTCATCTTATTTTTCATTTTATTTTTATTCTTCTTTTTCATCTTATTTTTAATCTTATTTTTATACTTATTTTACACTTTTTTTTATTTTTATTTTTATTCTTATTTTTCATCTTATTTTTTATCTTATTTTTATACTTATTTTTATACTTATTTTTATACTTATTTTTTATCTTATTTTTTATTCTTATTTTTATACTTATTTTTATTCTTATTTTTATTCTTATTTTTATACTTATTTTTCATCTTATTTTTCTTCTTACTTTTTGTCTAATTTTTCATCTTAATTTTATTCTTATTTTTATTCTTATTTTTCATCTTATTTTTATACTTATTTTTTATCCTATTTTTTATCTTTTTTTATTCCTATTTTTATACTTATTTTTCATCTTATTTCTTTTCTTATTTTTTATCTTATTTTTCATTTTATTTTTTATCTTATTTTTATACTTATTTTTTCATCTTATTTTTTATCTTATTTTTTATCTTATTTTTCAACTTATTTTTATACTTATTTTTTATCTTATTTTTATTCTTATTTTTCATCATATTTTTTATCTTATTGTTATACTTATTTTTTATCTTATTTTTATACTTATTTTTTATCTTATTTTTATACTTATTTTTCATCTTATTTTTATTCTTATCTTTATACTTATTTTTCTTTTTTTTTTTATACTTATTTTTATACTTATTTTTTATCTTATTTTTATACATATTTTTTATCTTATTTTTTATCTTATTTTTCATCTTACTTTTATACTTATTTTTAATCTTATTTTTCATCTTATTTTTATACTTATTTTTTATCTTAATTTTAATCCTATTTTTTTTCTTATTTTTATACTTGTTTTTCATTTTATTTTTATTCTTATTTTTTATCGTATTTTTATTTTTATTTTTATTCTTATTTTTATTTTTATTCTTATTTTTCATCTTATTTTTCATCTTATTTTTATACTTATTTTTCATTTTATTTTTTATCTTATTTTTATACTTATTTTTTCATCTTATTTTTTATCTTATTTTTCATCTTATTTTTATACTTATTTTTTATCTTAATTTTAATCTTATTTTTTGTCTTATTTTTATACTTATTTTTTATTTTATTTTTATTCTTATTTTTTATCGTATTTTTATTTTTATTTTTATTCTTATTTTTATTCTTATTTTTCATCTTATTTTTATACTTATTTTTATTCTTATTTTTTGTCTTATTTTTATATCCTTTTTTTATCTTATTTTTCATCTTATTTTATTCTTATTTTTATACTTATTTTTATTCTTTTTTTATACTTATTTTACATGTTTTTTTCAACCTTTTTTTTCATCTTATTTTTATACTTTTTCAATCTTATTTTTCATTTTATTATTATGTTTATTTTTCATCTTATTTTCCATCTTATTTTTCATCTTATTTATATATTTATTTTACATCTTATTTTTTATCTTATTTCTATCTTATTTTTATTCTTATTTTTATACTTATTTTTCATCTTATTTTTCATTTTATTTTTATTCTTCTTTTTCATCTTATTTTTAATCTTATTTTTATACTTATTTTACACCTTTTTTTATTTTTATTTTTATTCTTATTTTTCATCTTATTTTTTATCTTATTTTTATACTTATTTTTATACTTATTTTTTATCTTATTTTTTATTCTTATTTTTATACTTATTTTTATTCTTATTTTTATTCTTATTTTTTATCCTATTTTTTATCTTTTTTTATTCCTATTTTTATACTTATTTTTTATCTTATTTCTTTTCTTATTTTTTATCTTATTTTTCATTTTATTTTTTATCTTATTGTTATACTTATTTTTATCTTATTTTTATACTTATTTTTTATCTTATTTTTATACTTATTTTTCATCTTATTTTTATTCTTATCTTTATACTTATTTTTCATCTTTTTTTTATACTTATTTTTATACTTATTTTTTATCTTATTTTTATACATATTTTTTATCTTATTTTTTATCTTATTTTTCATCTTACTTTTATACTTATTTTTAATCTTATTTTTCATCTTATTTTTATACTTATTTTTTATCTTAATTTTAATCCTATTTTTTTTCTTATTTTTATACTTGTTTTTCATTTTATTTTTATTCTTATTTTTTATCGTATTTTTATTTTTATTTTTATTCTTATTTTTATTCTTATTTTTCATCTTATTTTTATTCTTATTTTTATACTTATTTTTATTCTTATTTTTATTCTTATTTTTTGTCTTATTTTTATATCCTTTTTTTATCTTATTTTTCATCTTATTTTATTCTTATTTTTATACTTATTTTTATTCTTTTTTTATACTTATTTTATATGTTTTTTTTCAACCTTTTTTTTCATCTTATTTTTATACTTTTTCAATCTTATTTTTCATTTTATTATTATGTTTATTTTTCATCTTATTTTTCATCTTATTTTTCATCTTATTTATATATTTATTTTACATCTTATTTTTTATCTTATTTCTATCTTATTTTTATTCTTATTTTTATACTTATTTTTCATCTTATTTTTATTCTTCTTTTTCATCTTATTTTTAATCTTATTTTTATACTTATTTTACACTTTTTTTTATTTTTATTTTTATTCTTATTTTTCATCTTATTTTTTATCTTATTTTTATACTTATTTTTATACTTATTTTTATACTTATTTTTTATCTTATTTTTTATTCTTATTTTTATACTTATTTTTATTCTTATTTTTATTCTTATTTTTATACTTATTTTTCATCTTTTTTTTCTTCTTACTTTTTGTCTTATTTTTCATCTTAATTTTATTCTTATTTTTATTCTTATTTTTCATCTTATTTTTATACTTATTTTTTATCCTATTTTTTATCTTTTTTTATTCCTATTTTTATACTTATTTTTCATCTTATTTCTTTTCTTATTTTTTATCTTATTTTTCATTTTATTTTTTATCTTATTTTTATACTTATTTTTTCATCTTATTTTTTATCTTATTTTTTATCTTATTTTTCAACTTATTTTTATACTTATTTTTTATCTTATTTTTATTCTTATTTTTCATCTTATTTTTTATCTTATTGTTATACTTATTTTTATCTTATTTTTATACTTATTTTTTATCTTATTTTTATACTTATTTTTCATCTTATTTTTATTCTTATCTTTATACTTATTTTTCATCTTTTTTTTATACTTATTTTTATACTTATTTTTTATCTTATTTTTATACATATTTTTTATCTTATTTTTTATCTTATTTTTCATCTTACTTTTATACTTATTTTTAATCTTATTTTTCATCTTATTTTTATACTTATTTTTTATTTTATTTTTATTCTTATTTTTTATCGTATTTTTATTTTTATTTTTATTCTTATTTTTATTCTTATTTTTCATCTTATTTTTATACTTATTTTTATTCTTATTTTTTGTCTTATTTTTATATCCTTTTTTTATCTTATTTTTCATCTTATTTTATTCTTATTTTTATACTTATTTTTATTCTTTTTTTATACTTATTTTACATGTTTTTTTCAACCTTTTTTTTCATCTTATTTTTATACTTTTTCAATCTTATTTTTCATTTTATTATTATGTTTATTTTTCATCTTATTTTTCATCTTATTTTTCATCTTATTTATATATTTATTTTACATCTTATTTTTTATCTTATTTCTATCTTATTTTTATTCTTATTTTTATACTTATTTTTCATCTTATTTTTCATTTTATTTTTATTCTTCTTTTTCATCTTATTTTTAATCTTATTTTTATACTTATTTTACACCTTTTTTTATTTTTATTTTTATTCTTATTTTTTATCTTATTTTTTATCTTATTTTTATACTTATTTTTATACTTATTTTTTATCTTATTTTTTATTCTTATTTTTATACTTATTTTTATTCTTATTTTTATTCTTATTTTTTATCCTATTTTTTATCTTTTTTTATTCCTATTTTTATACTTATTTTTCATCTTATTTCTTTTCTTATTTTTTATCTTATTTTTCATTTTATTTTTTATCTTATTTTTATACTTATTTTTTCATCTTATTTTTTATCTTATTTTTTATCTTATTTTTCAACTTATTTTTATACTTATTTTTTATCTTATTTTTATTCTTATTTTTCATCTTATTTTTTATCTTATTGTTATACTTATTTTTATCTTATTTTTATACTTATTTTTTATCTTATTTTTATACTTATTTTTCATCTTATTTTTATTCTTATCTTTATACTTATTTTTCATCTTTTTTTTATACTTATTTTTATACTTATTTTTTATCTTATTTTTATACATATTTTTTATCTTATTTTTTATCTTATTTTTCATCTTACTTTTATACTTATTTTTAATCTTATTTTTCATCTTATTTTTATACTTATTTTTTATCTTAATTTTAATCCTATTTTTTTTCTTATTTTTATACTTGTTTTTCATTTTATTTTTATTCTTATTTTTTATCGTATTTTTATTTTTATTTTTATTCTTATTTTTATTCTTATTTTTCATCTTATTTTTATTCTTATTTTTATACTTATTTTTATTCTTATTTTTATTCTTATTTTTTGTCTTATTTTTATATCCTTTTTTTATCTTATTTTTCATCTTATTTTATTCTTATTTTTATACTTATTTTTATTCTTTTTTTATACTTATTTTATATGTTTTTTTTCAACCTTTTTTTTCATCTTATTTTTATACTTTTTCAATCTTATTTTTCATTTTATTATTATGTTTATTTTTCATCTTATTTTTCATCTTATTTTTCATCTTATTTATATATTTATTTTACATCTTATTTTTTATCTTATTTCTATCTTATTTTTATTCTTATTTTTATACTTATTTTTCATCTTATTTTTCATTTTATTTTTATTCTTCTTTTTCATCTTATTTTTAATCTTATTTTTATACTTATTTTACACTTTTTTTATTTTTATTTTTATTCTTATTTTTCATCTTATTTTTTATCTTATTTTTATACTTATTTTTATACTTATTTTTATACTTATTTTTTATCTTATTTTTTATTCTTATTTTTATACTTATTTGTATTCTTATTTTTATTCTTATTTTTATACTTATTTTTCATCTTATTTTTCTTCTTACTTTTTGTCTAATTTTTCATCTTAATTTTATTCTTATTTTTATTCTTATTTTTCATCTTATTTTTATACTTATTTTTTATCCTATTTTTTATCTTTTTTTATTCCTATTTTTATACTTATTTTTCATCTTATTTCTTTTCTTATTTTTTATCTTATTTTTCATTTTATTTTTTATCTTATTTTTATACTTATTTTTTCATCTTATTTTTTATCTTATTTTTTATCTTATTTTTCAACTTATTTTTATTCTTATTTTTCATCATATTTTTTATCTTATTGTTATACTTATTTTTTATCTTATTTTTATACTTATTTTTTATCTTATTTTTATACTTATTTTTCATCTTATTTTTATTCTTATCTTTATACTTATTTTTCATCTTTTTTTTATACTTATTTTTATACTTATTTTTTATCTTATTTTTATACATATTTTTTATCTTATTTTTTATCTTATTTTTCATCTTACTTTTATACTTATTTTTAATCTTATTTTTCATCTTATTTTTATACTTATTTTTTATCTTAATTTTAATCCTATTTTTTTTCTTATTTTTATACTTGTTTTTCATTTTATTTTTATTCTTATTTTTTATCGTATTTTTATTTTTATTTTTATTCTTATTTTTATTTTTATTCTTATTTTTCATCTTATTTTTCATCTTATTTTTATACTTATTTTTCATTTTATTTTTTATCTTATTTTTATACTTATTTTTTCATCTTATTTTTTATCTTATTTTTCATCTTATTTTTATACTTATTTTTTATCTTAATTTTAATCTTATTTTTTGTCTTATTTTTATACTTATTTTTTATTTTATTTTTATTCTTATTTTTTATCGTATTTTTATTTTTATTTTTATTCTTATTTTTATTCTTATTTTTCATCTTATTTTTATTCTTATTTTTATACTTATTTTTATTCTTATTTTTTGTCTTATTTTTATATCCTTTTTTTATCTTATTTTTCATCTTATTTTATTCTTATTTTTATACTTATTTTTATTCTTTTTTTATACTTATTTTACATGTTTTTTTTTCAACCTTTTTTTTCATCTTATTTTTATACTTTTTCAATCTTATTTTTCATTTTATTATTATGTTTATTTTTCATCTTATTTTTCATCTTATTTTTCATCTTATTTATATATTTATTTTACATCTTATTTTTTATCTTATTTCTATCTTATTTTTATTCTTATTTTTATACTTATTTTTCATCTTATTTTTCATTTTATTTTTATTCTTCTTTTTCATCTTATTTTTAATCTTATTTTTATACTTATTTTACACCTTTTTTTATTTTTATTCTTATTTTTCATCTTATTTTTATACTTATTTTTCATCTTATTTTTATTCTTATCTTTATACTTATTTTTCATCTTTTTTTTATACTTATTTTTATACTTATTTTTTATCTTATTTTTATACATATTTTTTATCTTATTTTTTATCTTATTTTTCATCTTACTTTTATACTTATTTTTAATCTTATTTTTCATCTTATTTTTATACTTATTTTTATACTTATTTTTTATCTTATTTTTATACATATTTTTTATCTTATTTTTTATCTTATTTTTCATCTTACTTTTATACTTATTTTTAATCTTATTTTTCATCTTATTTTTATACTTATTTTTTATCTTAATTTTAATCCTATTTTTTTTCTTATTTTTATACTTGTTTTTCATTTTATTTTTATTCTTATTTTTTATCGTATTTTTATTTTTTTTTTTATTCTTATTTTTATTTTTATTCTTATTTTTCATCTTATTTTTCATCTTATTTTTATACTTATTTTTCATTTTATTTTTTATCTTATTTTTATACTTATTTTTTCATCTTATTTTTTATCTTATTTTTCATCTTATTTTTTATCTTAATTTTAATCTTATTTTTTGTCTTATTTTTATACTTATTTTTTATTTTATTTTTATTCTTATTTTTTATCGTATTTTTATTTTTATTTTTATTCTTATTTTTATTCTTATTTTTCATCTTATTTTTATACTTATTTTTATTCTTATTTTTTGTCTTATTTTTATATCCTTTTTTTATCTTATTTTTCATCTTATTTTATTCTTATTTTTATACTTATTTTTATTCTTTTTTTATACTTATTTTACATGTTTTTTTCAACCTTTTTTTTCATCTTATTTTTATACTTTTTCAATCTTATTTTTCATTTTATTATTATGTTTATTTTTCATCTTATTTTTCATCTTATTTTTCATCTTATTTATATATTTATTTTACATCTTATTTTTTATCTTATTTCTATCTTATTTTTATTCTTATTTTTATACTTATTTTTCATCTTATTTTTCATTTTATTTTTATTCTTCTTTTTCATCTTATTTTTAATCTTATTTTTATACTTATTTTACACCTTTTTTTATTTTTATTTTTATTCTTATTTTTCATCTTATTTTTTATCTTATTTTTATACTTATTTTTATACTTATTTTTTATCTTATTTTTTATTCTTATTTTTATACTTATTTTTATTCTTATTTTTATTCTTATTTTTTATCCTATTTTTTATCTTTTTTTATTCCTATTTTTATACTTATTTTTCATCTTATTTCTTTTCTTATTTTTTATCTTATTTTTCATTTTATTTTTTATCTTATTTTTATACTTATTTTTTCATCTTATTTTTTATCTTATTTTTTATCTTATTTTTCAACTTATTTTTATACTTATTTTTTATCTTAATTTTAATCCTATTTTTTTTCTTATTTTTATACTTGTTTTTCATTTTATTTTTATTCTTATTTTTTATCGTATTTTTATTTTTATTTTTATTCTTATTTTTATTTTTATTCTTATTTTTCATCTTATTTTTCATCTTATTTTTATACTTATTTTTCATTTTATTTTTTATCTTATTTTTATACTTATTTTTTCATCTTATTTTTTATCTTATTTTTCATCTTATTTTTATACTTATTTTTTATCTTAATTTTAATCTTATTTTTTGTCTTATTTTTATACTTATTTTTTATCTTAATTTTAATCTTATTTTTTGTCTTATTTTTATACTTATTTTTTATTTTATTTTTATTCTTATTTTTTATCGTATTTTTATTTTTATTTTTATTCTTATTTTTATTCTTATTTTTCATCTTATTTTTATTCTTATTTTTATACTTATTTTTATTCTTTTTTTATACTTATTTTACATGTTTTTTTTCAACCTTTTTTTTCATCTTATTTTTATACTTTTTCAATCTTATTTTTCATTTTATTATTATGTTTATTTTTCATCTTATTTTTCATCTTATTTTTCATCTTATTTATATATTTATTTTACATCTTATTTTTTATCTTATTTCTATCTTATTTTTATTCTTATTTTTATTCTTATTTTTCATCTTATTTTTCATTTTATTTTTATTCTTCTTTTTCATCTTCTTTTTAATCTTATTTTTATACTTATTTTACACCTTTTTTTATTTTTATTTTTATTCTTATTTTTCATCTTATTTTTATACTTATTTTTCATCTTATTTTTATTCTTATATTTATACTTATTTTTCATCTTTTTTTTATACTTATTTTTATACTTATTTTTTATCTTATTTTTATACATATTTTTTATCTTATTTTTTATCTTATTTTTCATCTTACTTTTATACTTATTTTTAATCTTATTTTTCATCTTATTTTTATACTTATTTTTTATCTTAATTTTAATCCTATTTTTTTTCTTATTTTTATTTTTATTCTTATTTTTCATCTTATTTTTCATCTTATTTTTATACTTATTTTTCATTTTATTTTTTATCTTATTTTTATACTTATTTTTTCATCTTATTTTTTATCTTATTTTTCATCTTATTTTTATACTTATTTTTTATCTTAATTTTAATCTTATTTTTTGTCTTATTTTTATACTTATTTTTTATTTTATTTTTATTCTTATTTTTTATCGTATTTTTATTCTTATTTTTATTCTTATTTTTCATCTTATTTTTATACTTATTTTTATTCTTATTTTTATTCTTATTTTTTGTCTTATTTTTATATCCTTTTTTTATCTTATTTTTCATCTTATTTTATTCTTATTTTTATACTTATTTTTATTCTTTTTTTATACTTATTTTATATGTTTTTTTTCAACCTTTTTTTTCATCTTATTTTTATACTTTTTCAATCTTATTTTTCATTTTATTATTATGTTTATTTTTCATCTTATTTTTCATCTTATTTTTCATCTTATTTATATATTTATTTTACATCTTATTTTTTATCTTATTTCTATCTTATTTTTATTCTTATTTTTATACTTATTTTTCATCTTATTTTTCATTTTATTTTTATTCTTCTTTTTCATCTTATTTTTAATCTTATTTTTATACTTATTTTACACCTTTTTTTATTTTTATTTTTATTCTTATTTTTCATCTTATTTTTTATCTTATTTTTATACTTATTTTTATACTTATTTTTATACTTATTTTTTATCTTATTTTTTATTCTTATTTTTATACTTATTTTTATACTTATTTTTATTCTTATTTTTATTCTTATTTTTATACTTATTTTTCATCTTATTTTTCTTCTTACTTTTTGTCTTATTTTTCATCTTAATTTTATTCTTATTTTTATTCTTATTTTTCATCTTATTTTTATACTTATTTTTATACTTATTTTTCATCTTATTTTTCATTTTATTTTTATTCTTCTTTTTCATCTTATTTTTAATCTTATTTTTATACTTATTTTACACCTTTTTTTATTTTTATTTTTATTCTTATTTTTCATCTTATTTTTATACTTATTTTTCATCTTATTTTTATTCTTATCTTTATACTTATTTTTCATCTTTTTTTTATACTTATTTTTATACTTATTTTTTATCTTATTTTTATACATATTTTTTATCTTATTTTTTATCCTATTTTTTTTCTTATTTTTATACTTGTTTTTCATTTTATTTTTATTCTTATTTTTTATCTTATTTTTCATCTTACTTTTATACTTATTTTTAATCTTATTTTTCATCTTATTTTTATACTTATTTTTTATCTTAATTTTAATCCTATTTTTTTTCTTATTTTTATACTTGTTTTTCATTTTATTTTTATTCTTATTTTTTATCGTATTTTTATTTTTATTTTTATTCTTATTTTTATTTTTATTCTTATTTTTCATCTTATTTTTCATCTTATTTTTATACTTATTTTTCATTTTATTTTTTATCTTATTTTTATACTTATTTTTTCATCTTATTTTTTATCTTATTTTTCATCTTATTTTTATACTTATTTTTTATTTTAATTTTAATCTTATTTTTTGTCTTATTTTTATACTTATTTTTTATTTTATTTTTATTCTTATTTTTTATCGTATTTTTATTTTTATTTTTATTCTTATTTTTATTCTTATTTTTCATCTTATTTTTATACTTATTTTTATTCTTATTTTTATTCTTATTTTTTGTCTTATTTTTATATCCTTTTTTTATCTTATTTTTCATCTTATTTTATTCTTATTTTTATACTTATTTTTATTCTTTTTTTATACTTATTTTACATGTTTTTTTCAACCTTTTTTTTCATCTTATTTTTATACTTTTTCAATCTTATTTTTCATTTTATTATTATGTTTATTTTTCATCTTATTTTTCATCTTATTTTTCATCTTATTTATATATTTATTTTACATCTTATTTTTTATCTTATTTCTATCTTATTTTTATTCTTATTTTTATACTTATTTTTCATCTTATTTTTCATTTTATTTTTATTCTTCTTTTTCATCTTATTTTTAATCTTATTTTTATACTTATTTTACACCTTTTTTTATTTTTATTCTTATTTTTATTTTTATTCTTATTTTTCATCTTATTTTTCATCTTATTTTTATACTTATTTTTCATTTTATTTTTTATCTTATTTTTATACTTATTTTTTCATCTTATTTTTTATCTTATTTTTCATCTTATTTTTATACTTATTTTTTATCTTAATTTTAATCTTATTTTTTGTCTTATTTTTATACTTATTTTTTATTTTATTTTTATTCTTATTTTTATACTTATTTTTATTCTTATTTTTTGACTTATTTTTATATCCTTTTTTTATCTTATTTTTCATCTTATTTTATTCCTATTTTTATACTTATTTTTATTCTTTTTTTATACTTATTTTACATGTTTTTTTCAACCTTTTTTTTCATCTTATTTTTATACTTTTTCAATCTTATTTTTCATTTTATTATTATGTTTATTTTTCATCTTATTTTTCATCTTATTTTTCATCTTATTTATATATTTATTTTACATCTTATTTTTTATCTTATTTCTATCTTATTTTTATTCTTATTTTTATACTTATTTTTCATCTTATTTTTCATTTTATTTTTATTCTTCTTTTTCATCTTATTTTTAATCTTATTTTTATACTTATTTTACACCTTTTTTTATTTTTATTTTTATTCTTATTTTTCATCTTATTTTTTATCTTATTTTTATACTTATTTTTATACTTATTTTTTATCTTATTTTTTATTCTTATTTTTATACTTATTTTTATTCTTATTTTTATTCTTATTTTTTATCCTATTTTTTATCTTTTTTTATTCCTATTTTTATACTTATTTTTCATCTTATTTCTTTTCTTATTTTTTATCTTATTTTTCATTTTATTTTTTATCTTATTTTTATACTTATTTTTTCATCTTATTTTTTATCTTATTTTTTATCTTATTTTTCAACTTATTTTTATACTTATTTTTTATCTTATTTTTATTCTTATTTTTCATCTTATTTTTTATCTTATTGTTATACTTATTTTTATCTTATTTTTATACTTATTTTTTATCTTATTTTTATACTTATTTTTCATCTTATTTTTATTCTTATCTTTATACTTATTTTTCATCTTTTTTTTATACTTATTTTTATACTTATTTTTTATCTTATTTTTATACATATTTTTTATCTTATTTTTTATCTTATTTTTCATCTTACTTTTATACTTATTTTTAATCTTATTTTTCATCTTATTTTTATACTTATTTTTTATCTTAATTTTAATCCTATTTTTTTTCTTATTTTTATACTTGTTTTTCATTTTATTTTTATTCTTATTTTTTATCGTATTTTTATTTTTATTTTTATTCTTATTTTTATTTTTATTCTTATTTTTCATCTTATTTTTCATCTTATTTTTATACTTATTTTTCATTTTATTTTTTATCTTATTTTTATACTTATTTTTTCATCTTATTTTTTATCTTATTTTTCATCTTTTTTTTATACTTATTTTTTATCTTAATTTTAATCTTATTTTTTGTCTTATTTTTATACTTATTTTTTATTTTATTTTTATTCTTATTTTTTATCGTATTTTTATTTTTATTTTTATTCTTATTTTTATTCTTATTTTTCATCTTATTTTTATTCTTATTTTTATACTTATTTTTATTCTTATTTTTTGTCTTATTTTTATATCCTTTTTTTATCTTATTTTTCATCTTATTTTATTCTTATTTTTATACTTATTTTTATTCTTTTTTTATACTTATTTTACATGTTTTTTTTTCAACCTTTTTTTTCATCTTATTTTTATACTTTTTCAATCTTATTTTTCATTTTATTATTATGTTTATTTTTCATCTTATTTTTCATCTTATTTTTCATCTTATTTATATATTTATTTTACATCTTATTTTTTATCTTATTTCTATCTTATTTTTATTCTTATTTTTATACTTATTTTTCATCTTATTTTTCATTTTATTTTTATTCTTCTTTTTCATCTTATTTTTAATCTTATTTTTATACTTATTTTACACCTTTTTTTATTTTTATTTTTATTCTTATTTTTCATCTTATTTTTATACTTATTTTTCATCTTATTTTTATTCTTATCTTTATACTTATTTTTCATCTTTTTTTTATACTTATTTTTATACTTATTTTTTATCTTATTTTCAGACATATTTTTTATCTTATTTTTTATCTTATTTTTCATCTTACTTTTATACTTATTTTTAATCTTATTTTTCATCTTATTTTTATACTTATTTTTATACTTATTTTTTATCTTATTTTTATACATATTTTTTATCTTATTTTTTATCTTATTTTTCATCTTACTTTTATACTTATTTTTAATCTTATTTTTCATCTTATTTTTATACTTATTTTTTATCTTAATTTTAATCCTATTTTTTTTCTTATTTTTATACTTGTTTTTCATTTTATTTTTATTCTTATTTTTTATCGTATTTTTATTTTTATTTTTATTCTTATTTTTATTTTTATTCTTATTTTTCATCTTATTTTTCATCTTATTTTTATACTTATTTTTCATTTTATTTTTTATCTTATTTTTATACTTATTTTTTCATCTTATTTTTTATCTTATTTTTCATCTTATTTTTATACTTATTTTTTATTTTAATTTTAATCTTATTTTTTGTCTTATTTTTATACTTATTTTTATTCTTATTTTTATTCTTATTTTTTGTCTTATTTTTATATCCTTTTTTTATCTTATTTTTCATCTTATTTTATTCTTATTTTTATACTTATTTTTATTCTTTTTTTATACTTATTTTACATGTTTTTTTCAACCTTTTTTTTCATCTTATTTTTATACTTTTTCAATCTTATTTTTCATTTTATTATTATGTTTATTTTTCATCTTATTTTTCATCTTATTTTTCATCTTATTTATATATTTATTTTACATCTTATTTTTTATCTTATTTCTATCTTATTTTTATTCTTATTTTTATACTTATTTTTCATCTTATTTTTCATTTTATTTTTATTCTTCTTTTTCATCTTATTTTTAATCTTATTTTTATACTTATTTTACACCTTTTTTTATTTTTATTCTTATTTTTCATCTTATTTTTATACTTATTTTTCATCTTATTTTTATTCTTATCTTTATACTTATTTTTCATCTTTTTTTTATACTTATTTTTATACTTATTTTTTATCTTATTTTTATACATATTTTTTATCTTATTTTTTATCTTATTTTTCATCTTACTTTTATACTTATTTTTAATCTTATTTTTCATCTTATTTTTATACTTATTTTTATACTTATTTTTTATCTTATTTTTATACATATTTTTTATCTTATTTTTTATCTTATTTTTCATCTTACTTTTATACTTATTTTTAATCTTATTTTTCATCTTATTTTTATACTTATTTTTTATCTTAATTTTAATCCTATTTTTTTTCTTATTTTTATACTTGTTTTTCATTTTATTTTTATTCTTATTTTTTATCGTATTTTTATTTTTATTTTTATTCTTATTTTTATTTTTATTCTTATTTTTCATCTTATTTTTCATCTTATTTTTATACTTATTTTTCATTTTATTTTTTATCTTATTTTTATACTTATTTTTTCATCTTATTTTTTATCTTATTTTTCATCTTATTTTTATACTTATTTTTTATCTTAATTTTAATCTTATTTTTTGTGTTATTTTTATACTTATTTTTTATTTTATTTTTATTCTTATTTTTTATCGTATTTTTATTTTTATTTTTATTCTTATTCTTATTTTTCATCTTATTTTTATACTTATTTTTATTCTTATTTTTTGACTTATTTTTATATCCTTTTTTTATCTTATTTTTCATCTTATTTTATTCTTATTTTTATACTTATTTTTATTCTTTTTTTATACTTATTTTACATGTTTTTTTCAACCTTTTTTTTCATCTTATTTTTATACTTTTTCAATCTTATTTTTCATTTTATTATTATGTTTATTTTTCATCTTATTTTTCATCTTATTTTTCATCTTATTTATATATTTATTTTACATCTTATTTTTTATCTTATTTCTATCTTATTTTTATTCTTATTTTTATACTTATTTTTCATCTTATTTTTCATTTTATTTTTATTCTTCTTTTTCATCTTATTTTTAATCTTATTTTTATACTTATTTTACACCTTTTTTTATTTTTATTTTTATTCTTATTTTTCATCTTATTTTTTATCTTATTTTTATACTTATTTTTATACTTATTTTTTATCTTATTTTTTATTCTTATTTTTATACTTATTTTTATTCTTATTTTTATTCTTATTTTTTATCCTATTTGTTATCTTTTTTTATTCCTATTTTTATACTTATTTTTCATCTTATTTTTATACTTATTTTTCATCTTATTTTTATTCTTATCTTTATACTTATTTTTCATCTTTTTTTTATACTTATTTTTATACTTATTTTTTATCTTATTTTTATACATATTTTTTATCTTATTTTTTATCTTATTTTTCATCTTACTTTTATACTTATTTTTAATCTTATTTTTCATCTTATTTTTATACTTATTTTTTATCTTAATTTTAATCCTATTTTTTTTCTTATTTTTATACTTGTTTTTCATTTTATTTTTATTCTTATTTTTTATCGTATTTTTATTTTTATTTTTATTCTTATTTTTATTTTTATTCTTATTTTTCATCTTATTTTTCATCTTATTTTTATACTTATTTTTCATTTTATTTTTTATCTTATTTTTATACTTATTTTTTCATCTTATTTTTTATCTTATTTTTCATCTTTTTTTTATACTTATTTTTTATCTTAATTTTAATCTTATTTTTTGTCTTATTTTTATACTTATTTTTTATTTTATTTTTATTCTTATTTTTTATCGTATTTTTATTTTTATTTTTATTCTTATTTTTATTCTTATTTTTCATCTTATTTTTATTCTTATTTTTATACTTATTTTTATTCTTATTTTTTGTCTTATTTTTATATCCTTTTTTTATCTTATTTTTCATCTTATTTTATTCTTATTTTTATACTTATTTTTATTCTTTTTTTATACTTATTTTACATGTTTTTTTTTCAACCTTTTTTTTCATCTTATTTTTATACTTTTTCAATCTTATTTTTCATTTTATTATTGTTTATTTTTCATCTTATTTTTCATCTTATTTTTCATCTTATTTATATATTTATTTTACATCTTATTTTTTATCTTATTTCTATCTTATTTTTATTCTTATTTTTATACTTATTTTTCATCTTATTTTTCATTTTATTTTTATTCTTCTTTTTCATCTTATTTTTAATCTTATTTTTATACTTATTTTACACCTTTTTTTATTTTTATTTTTATTCTTATTTTTCATCTTATTTTTATACTTATTTTTCATCTTATTTTTATTCTTATCTTTATACTTATTTTTCATCTTTTTTTTATACTTATTTTTATACTTATTTTTTATCTTATTTTTAGACATATTTTTTATCTTATTTTTTATCTTATTTTTCATCTTACTTTTATACTTATTTTTAATCTTATTTTTCATCTTATTTTTATACTTATTTTTATACTTATTTTTTATCTTATTTTTATACATATTTTTTATCTTATTTTTTATCTTATTTTTCATCTTACTTTTATACTTATTTTTAATCTTATTTTTCATCTTATTTTTATACTTATTTTTTATCTTAATTTTAATCCTATTTTTTTTCTTATTTTTATACTTGTTTTTCATTTTATTTTTATTCTTATTTTTTATCGTATTTTTATTTTTATTTTTATTCTTATTTTTATTTTTATTCTTATTTTTCATCTTATTTTTCATCTTATTTTTATACTTATTTTTCATTTTATTTTTTATCTTATTTTTATACTTATTTTTTCATCTTATTTTTTATCTTATTTTTCATCTTATTTTTATACTTATTTTTTATTTTAATTTTAATCTTATTTTTTGTCTTATTTTTATACTTATTTTTTATTTTATTTTTATTCTTATTTTTTATCGTATTTTTATTTTTATTTTTATTCTTATTTTTATTCTTATTTTTCATCTTATTTTTATACTTATTTTTATTCTTATTTTTATTCTTATTTTTTGTCTTATTTTTATATCCTTTTTTTATCTTATTTTTCATCTTATTTTATTCTTATTTTTATACTTATTTTTATTCTTTTTTTATACTTATTTTACATGTTTTTTTCAACCTTTTTTTTCATCTTATTTTTATACTTTTTCAATCTTATTTTTCATTTTATTATTATGTTTATTTTTCATCTTATTTTTCATCTTATTTTTCATCTTATTTATATATTTATTTTACATCTTATTTTTTATCTTATTTCTATCTTATTTTTATTCTTATTTTTATACTTATTTTTCATCTTATTTTTCATTTTATTTTTATTCTTCTTTTTCATCTTATTTTTAATCTTATTTTTATACTTATTTTACACCTTTTTTTATTTTTATTCTTATTTTTCATCTTATTTTTATACTTATTTTTCATCTTATTTTTATTCTTATCTTTATACTTATTTTTCATCTTTTTTTTATACTTATTTTTATACTTATTTTTTATCTTATTTTTATACATATTTTTTATCTTATTTTTTATCTTATTTTTCATCTTACTTTTATACTTATTTTTAATCTTATTTTTCATCTTATTTTTATACTTATTTTTTATCTTAATTTTAATCCTATTTTTTTTCTTATTTTTATACTTGTTTTTCATTTTATTTTTATTCTTATTTTTTATCGTATTTTTATTTTTATTTTTATTCTTATTTTTATTTTTATTCTTATTTTTCATCTTATTTTTCATCTTATTTTTATACTTATTTTTCATTTTATTTTTTATCTTATTTTTATACTTATTTTTTCATCTTATTTTTTATCTTATTTTTCATCTTATTTTTATACTTATTTTTTATCTTAATTTTAATCTTATTTTTTGTGTTATTTTTATACTTATTTTTTATTTTATTTTTATTCTTATTTTTTATCGTATTTTTATTTTTATTTTTATTCTTATTCTTATTTTTCATCTTATTTTTATACTTATTTTTATTCTTATTTTTTGACTTATTTTTATATCCTTTTTTTATCTTATTTTTCATCTTATTTTATTCTTATTTTTATACTTATTTTTATTCTTTTTTTATACTTATTTTACATGTTTTTTTCAACCTTTTTTTTCATCTTATTTTTATACTTTTTCAATCTTATTTTTCATTTTATTATTATGTTTATTTTTCATCTTATTTTTCATCTTATTTTTCATCTTATTTATATATTTATTTTACATCTTATTTTTTATCTTATTTCTATCTTATTTTTATTCTTATTTTTATACTTATTTTTCATCTTATTTCTTTTCTTATTTTTTATCTTATTTTTCATTTTATTTTTTATCTTATTTTTATACTTATTTTTTCATCTTATTTTTTATCTTATTTTTTATCTTATTTTTCAACTTATTTTTATACTTATTTTTTATCTTATTTTTATTCTTATTTTTCATCTTATTTTTTATCTTATTGTTATACTTATTTTTATCTTATTTTTATACTTATTTTTTATCTTATTTTTATACTTATTTTTCATCTTATTTTTATTCTTATCTTTATACTTATTTTTCATCTTTTTTTTATACTTATTTTTATACTTATTTTTTATCTTATTTTTATACATATTTTTTATCTTATTTTTTATCTTATTTTTCATCTTACTTTTATACTTATTTTTAATCTTATTTTTCATCTTATTTTTATACTTATTTTTTATCTTAATTTTAATCCTATTTTTTTTCTTATTTTTATACTTGTTTTTCATTTTATTTTTATTCTTATTTTTTATCGTATTTTTATTTTTATTTTTATTCTTATTTTTATTCTTATTTTTCATCTTATTTTTATTCTTATTTTTATACTTATTTTTATTCTTATTTTTATTCTTATTTATTGTCTTATTTTTATATCCTTTTTTTATCTTATTTTTCATCTTATTTTATTCTTATTTTTATACTTATTTTTATTCTTTTTTTATACTTATTTTACATGTTTTTTTCAACCTTTTTTTTCATCTTATTTTTATACTTTTTCAATCTTATTTTTCATTTTATTATTATGTTTATTTTTCATCTTATTTTTCATCTTATTTTTCATCTTATTTATATATTTATTTTACATCTTATTTTTTATCTTATTTCTATCTTATTTTTATTCTTATTTTTATACTTATTTTTCATCTTATTTTTCATTTTATTTTTATTCTTCTTTTTCATCTTATTTTTAATCTTATTTTTATACTTATTTTACACCTTTTTTTATTTTTATTTTTATTCTTATTTTTCATCTTATTTTTTATCTTATTTTTATACTTATTTTTATACTTATTTTTTATCTTATTTTTTATTCTTATTTTTATACTTATTTTTATTCTTATTTTTATTCTTATTTTTTATCCTATTTTTTATCTTTTTTTTATTCCTATTTTTATACTTATTTTTCATCTTATTTCTTTTCTTATTTTTTATCTTATTTTTCATTTTATTTTTTATCTTATTGTTATACTTATTTTTATCTTATTTTTATACTTATTTTTTATCTTATTTTTATACTTATTTTTCATCTTATTTTTATTCTTATCTTTATACTTATTTTTCATCTTTTTTTTATACTTATTTTTATACTTATTTTTTATCTTATTTTTATACATATTTTTTATCTTATTTTTTATCTTATTTTTCATCTTACTTTTATACTTATTTTTAATCTTATTTTTCATCTTATTTTTATACTTATTTTTTATTTTATTTTTATTCTTATTTTTTTATCGTATTTTTATTTTTATTTTTATTCTTATTTTTATTCTTATTTTTCATCTTATTTTTATACTTATTTTTATTCTTATTTTTTGTCTTATTTTTATATCCTTTTTTTATCTTATTTTTCATCTTATTTTATTCTTATTTTTATACTTATTTTTATTCTTTTTTTATACTTATTTTACATGTTTTTTTCAACCTTTTTTTTCATCTTATTTTTATACTTTTTCAATCTTATTTTTCATTTTATTATTATGTTTATTTTTCATCTTATTTTTCATCTTATTTTTCATCTTATTTATATATTTATTTTACATCTTATTTTTTATCTTATTTCTATCTTATTTTTATTCTTATTTTTATACTTATTTTTCATCTTATTTTTCATTTTATTTTTATTCTTCTTTTTCATCTTATTTTTAATCTTATTTTTATACTTATTTTACACCTTTTTTTATTTTTATTTTTATTCTTATTTTTCATCTTATTTTTTATCTTATTTTTATACTTATTTTTATACTTATTTTTTATCTTATTTTTTATTCTTATTTTTATACTTATTTTTATTCTTATTTTTATTCTTATTTTTTATCCTATTTTTTATCTTTTTTTATTCCTATTTTTATACTTATTTTTCATCTTATTTCTTTTCTTATTTTTTATCTTATTTTTCATTTTATTTTTTATCTTATTGTTATACTTATTTTTATCTTATTTTTATACTTATTTTTTATCTTATTTTTATACTTATTTTTCATCTTATTTTTATTCTTATCTTTATACTTATTTTTCATCTTTTTTTTATACTTATTTTTATACTTATTTTTTATCTTATTTTTATACATATTTTTTATCTTATTTTTTATCTTATTTTTCATCTTACTTTTATACTTATTTTTAATCTTATTTTTCATCTTATTTTTATACTTATTTTTTATCTTAATTTTAATCCTATTTTTTTTCTTATTTTTATACTTGTTTTTCATTTTATTTTTATTCTTATTTTTTATCGTATTTTTATTTTTATTTTTATTCTTATTTTTATTCTTATTTTTCATCTTATTTTTATTCTTATTTTTATACTTATTTTTATTCTTATTTTTATTCTTATTTTTTGTCTTATTTTTATATCCTTTTTTTATCTTATTTTTCATCTTATTTTATTCTTATTTTTATACTTATTTTTATTCTTTTTTTATACTTATTTTATATGTTTTTTTTCAACCTTTTTTTTCATCTTATTTTTATACTTTTTCAATCTTATTTTTCATTTTATTATTATGTTTATTTTTCATCTTATTTTTCATCTTATTTTTCATCTTATTTATATATTTATTTTACATCTTATTTTTTATCTTATTTCTATCTTATTTTTATTCTTATTTTTATACTTATTTTTCATCTTATTTTTCATTTTATTTTTATTCTTCTTTTTCATCTTATTTTTAATCTTATTTTTATACTTATTTTACACTTTTTTTTATTTTTATTTTTATTCTTATTTTTCATCTTATTTTTTATCTTATTTTTATACTTATTTTTATACTTATTTTTATACTTATTTTTTATCTTATTTTTTATTCTTATTTTTATACTTATTTTTATTCTTATTTTTATTCTTATTTTTATACTTATTTTTCATCTTTTTTTTCTTCTTACTTTTTGTCTTATTTTTCATCTTAATTTTATTCTTATTTTTATTCTTATTTTTCATCTTATTTTTATACTTATTTTTTATCCTATTTTTTATCTTTTTTTATTCCTATTTTTATACTTATTTTTCATCTTATTTCTTTTCTTATTTTTTATCTTATTTTTCATTTTATTTTTTATCTTATTTTTATACTTATTTTTTCATCTTATTTTTTATCTTATTTTTTATCTTATTTTTCAACTTATTTTTATACTTATTTTTTATCTTATTTTTATTCTTATTTTTCATCTTATTTTTTATCTTATTGTTATACTTATTTTTATCTTATTTTTATACTTATTTTTTATCTTATTTTTATACTTATTTTTCATCTTATTTTTATTCTTATCTTTATACTTATTTTTCATCTTTTTTTTATACTTATTTTTATACTTATTTTTTATCTTATTTTTATACATATTTTTTATCTTATTTTTTATCTTATTTTTCATCTTACTTTTATACTTATTTTTAATCTTATTTTTCATCTTATTTTTATACTTATTTTTTATCTTAATTTTAATCCTATTTTTTTTCTTATTTTTATACTTGTTTTTCATTTTATTTTTATTCTTATTTTTTATCGTATTTTTATTTTTATTTTTATTCTTATTTTTATTCTTATTTTTCATCTTATTTTTATTCTTATTTTTATACTTATTTTTATTCTTATTTTTATTCTTATTTTTTGTCTTATTTTTATATCCTTTTTTGATCTTATTTTTCATCTTATTTTATTCTTATTTTTATACTTATTTTTATTCTTTTTTTATACTTATTTTATATGTTTTTTTTCAACCTTTTTTTTCATCTTATTTTTATACTTTTTCAATCTTATTTTTCATTTTATTATTATGTTTATTTTTCATCTTATTTTTCATCTTATTTTTCATCTTATTTATATATTTATTTTACATCTTATTTTTTATCTTATTTCTATCTTATTTTTATTCTTATTTTTCATCTTATTTTTCATTTTATTTTTATTCTTCTTTTTCATCTTATTTTTAATCTTATTTTTATACTTATTTTACACCTTTTTTTATTTTTATTTTTATTCTTATTTTTCATCTTATTTTTATACTTATTTTTCATCTTATTTTTATTCTTATCTTTATACTTATTTTTCATCTTTTTTTTATACTTATTTTTATACTTATTTTTTATCTTATTTTTATACATATTTTTTATCTTATTTTTTATCTTATTTTTCATCTTACTTTTATACTTATTTTTAATCTTATTTTTCATCTTATTTTTATACTTATTTTTTATCTTAATTTTAATCCTATTTTTTTTCTTATTTTTATACTTGTTTTTCATTTTATTTTTATTCTTATTTTTTATCGTATTTTTATTTTTATTTTTATTCTTATTTTTATTTTTATTCTTATTTTTCATCTTATTTTTCATCTTATTTTTATACTTATTTTTCATTTTATTTTTTATCTTATTTTTATACTTATTTTTTCATCTTATTTTTTATCTTATTTTTCATCTTATTTTTATACTTATTTTTTATTTTAATTTTAATCTTATTTTTTGTCTTATTTTTATACTTATTTTTTATTTTATTTTTATTCTTATTTTTTATCGTATTTTTATTTTTATTTTTATTCTTATTTTTATTCTTATTTTTCATCTTATTTTTATACTTATTTTTATTCTTATTTTTATTCTTATTTTTTGTCTTATTTTTATATCCTTTTTTTATCTTATTTTCATCTTATTTTATTCTTATTTTTATACTTATTTTTATTCTTTTTTTATACTTATTTTACATGTTTTTTTCAACCTTTTTTTTCATCTTATTTTTATACTTTTTCAATCTTATTTTTCATTTTATTATTATGTTTATTTTTCATCTTATTTTTCATCTTATTTTTCATCTTATTTATATATTTATTTTACATCTTATTTTTTATCTTATTTCTATCTTATTTTTATTCTTATTTTTATACTTATTTTTCATCTTATTTTTCATTTTATTTTTATTCTTCTTTTTCATCTTATTTTTAATCTTATTTTTATACTTATTTTACACCTTTTTTTATTTTTATTTTTATTCTTATTTTTCATCTTATTTTTTATCTTATTTTTATACTTATTTTTATACTTATTTTTTATCTTATTTTTTATTCTTATTTTTATACTTATTTTTATTCTTATTTTTATTCTTATTTTTATACTTATTTTTCATCTTATTTTTCTTCTTACTTTTTGTCTTATTTTTCATCTTAATTTTATTCTTATTTTTATTCTTATTTTTCATCTTATTTTTATACTTATTTTTTATCCTATTTTTTATCTTTTTTTATTCCTATTCTTATACTTATTTTTCATCTTATTTCTTTTCTTATTTTTTATCTTATTTTTCATTTTATTTTTTATCTTATTTTTATACTTATTTTTTCATCTTATTTTTTATCTTATTTTTTATCTTATTTTTCAACTTATTTTTATACTTATTTTTTATCTTATTTTTATTCTTATTTTTCATCTTATTTTTTATCTTATTGTTATACTTATTTTTTATCTTATTTTTATACTTATTTTTTATCTTATTTTTATACTTATTTTTCATCTTATTTTTATTCTTATCTTTATACTTATTTTTCATCTTTTTTTTATACTTATTTTTATACTTATTTTTTATCTTATTTTTATACATATTTTTTATCTTATTTTTTATCTTATTTTTCATCTTACTTTTATACTTATTTTTAATCTTATTTTTCATCTTATTTTTATACTTATTTTTTATCTTAATTTTAATCCTATTTTTTTTCTTATTTTTATACTTGTTTTTCATTTTATTTTTATTCTTATTTTTTATCGTATTTTTATTTTTATTTTTATTCTTATTTTTATTCTTATTTTTCATCTTATTTTTATTCTTATTTTTATACTTATTTTTATTCTTATTTTTTGTCTTATTTTTATATCCTTTTTTTATCTTATTTTTCATCTTATTTTATTCTTATTTTTATACTTATTTTTATTCTTTTTTTATACTTATTTTATATGTTTTTTTCAACCTTTTTTTTCATCTTATTTTTATACTTTTTCAATCTTATTTTTCATTTTATTATTATGTTTATTTTTCATCTTATTTTTCATCTTATTTTTCATCTTATTTATATATTTATTTTACATCTTATTTTTTATCTTATTTCTATCTTATTTTTATTCTTATTTTTATACTTATTTTTCATCTTATTTTTCATTTTATTTTTATTCTTCTTTTTCATCTTATTTTTAATCTTATTTTTATACTTATTTTACACTTTTTTTTATTTTTATTTTTATTCTTATTTTTCATCTTATTTTTTATCTTATTTTTATACTTATTTTTATACTTATTTTTATACTTATTTTTTATCTTATTTTTTATTCTTATTTTTATACTTATTTTTATTCTTATTTTTATTCTTATTTTTATACTTATTTTTCATCTTATTTTTCTTCTTACTTTTTGTCTTATTTTTCATCTTAATTTTATTCTTATTTTTATTCTTATTTTTCATCTTATTTTTATACTTATTTTTTATCCTATTTTTTATCTTTTTTTATTCCTATTTTTATACTTATTTTTCATCTTATTTCTTTTCTTATTTTTTATCTTATTTTTCATTTTATTTTTTATCTTATTTTTATACATATTTTTTATCTTATTTTTTATCTTATTTTTCATCTTACTTTTATACTTATTTTTAATCTTATTTTTCATCTTATTTTTATACTTATTTTTTATCTTAATTTTAATCCTATTTTTTTTCTTATTTTTATACTTGTTTTTCATTTTATTTTTATTCTTATTTTTTATCGTATTTTTATTTTTATTTTTATTCTTATTTTTATTTTTATTCTTATTTTTCATCTTATTTTTCATCTTATTTTTATACTTATTTTTCATTTTATTTTTTATCTTATTTTTATACTTATTTTTTCATCTTATTTTTTATCTTATTTTTCATCTTATTTTATTCTTATTTTTATACTTATTTTTATTCTTTTTTTATACTTATTTTACATGTTTTTTTCAACCTTTTTTTTCATCTTATTTTTATACTTTTTCAATCTTATTTTTCATTTTATTATTATGTTTATTTTTCATCTTATTTTTCATCTTATTTTTCATCTTATTTATATATTTATTTTACATCTTATTTTTTATCTTATTTCTATCTTATTTTTATTCTTATTTTTATACTTATTTTTCATCTTATTTTTCATTTTATTTTTATTCTTCTTTTTCATCTTATTTTTAATCTTATTTTTATACTTATTTTTATACTTATTTTTTATCTTATTTTTTATTCTTATTTTTATACTTATTTTTATTCTTATTTTTATTCTTATTTTTTATCCTATTTTTTATCTTTTTTTATTCCTATTTTTATACTTATTTTTCATCTTATTTCTTTTCTTATTTTTTATCTTATTTTTCATTTTATTTTTTATCTTATTTTTATACTTATTTTTTCATCTTATTTTTTATCTTATTTTTTATCTTATTTTTCAACTTATTTTTATACTTATTTTTTATCTTATTTTTATTCTTATTTTTCATCTTATTTTTTATCTTATTGTTATACTTATTTTTATCTTATTTTTATACTTATTTTTTATCTTATTTTTATACTTATTTTTCATCTTATTTTTATTCTTATCTTTATACTTATTTTTCATCTTTTTTTTATACTTATTTTTATACTTATTTTTTATCTTATTTTTATACATATTTTTTATCTTATTTTTTATCTTATTTTTCATCTTACTTTTATACTTATTTTTAATCTTATTTTTCATCTTATTTTTATACTTATTTTTTATCTTAATTTTAATCCTATTTTTTTTCTTATTTTTATACTTGTTTTTCATTTTATTTTTATTCTTATTTTTTATCGTATTTTTATTTTTATTTTTATTCTTATTTTTATTTTTATTCTTATTTTTCATCTTATTTTTCATCTTATTTTTATACTTATTTTTCATTTTATTTTTTATCTTATTTTTATACTTATTTTTTCATCTTATTTTTTATCTTATTTTTCATCTTATTTTTATACTTATTTTTTATTTTAATTTTAATCTTATTTTTTGTCTTATTTTTATACTTATTTTTTATTTTATTTTTATTCTTATTTTTTATCGTATTTTTATTTTTATTTTTATTCTTATTTTTATTCTTATTTTTCATCTTATTTTTATACTTATTTTTATTCTTATTTTTATTCTTATTTTTTGTCTTATTTTTATATCCTTTTTTTATCTTATTTTCATCTTATTTTATTCTTATTTTTATACTTATTTTTATTCTTTTTTTATACTTATTTTACATGTTTTTTTCAACCTTTTTTTTCATCTTATTTTTATACTTTTTCAATCTTATTTTTCATTTTATTATTATGTTTATTTTTCATCTTATTTTTCATCTTATTTTTCATCTTATTTATATATTTATTTTACATCTTATTTTTTATCTTATTTCTATCTTATTTTTATTCTTATTTTTATACTTATTTTTCATCTTATTTTTCATTTTATTTTTATTCTTCTTTTTCATCTTATTTTTAATCTTATTTTTATACTTATTTTACACCTTTTTTTATTTTTATTTTTATTCTTATTTTTCATCTTATTTTTTATCTTATTTTTATACTTATTTTTATACTTATTTTTTATCTTATTTTTTATTCTTATTTTTATACTTATTTTTATTCTTATTTTTATTCTTATTTTTATACTTATTTTTCATCTTATTTTTCTTCTTACTTTTTGTCTTATTTTTCATCTTAATTTTATTCTTATTTTTATTCTTATTTTTCATCTTATTTTTATACTTATTTTTTATCCTATTTTTTATCTTTTTTTATTCCTATTCTTATACTTATTTTTCATCTTATTTCTTTTCTTATTTTTTATCTTATTTTTCATTTTATTTTTTATCTTATTTTTATACTTATTTTTTCATCTTATTTTTTATCTTATTTTTTATCTTATTTTTCAACTTATTTTTATACTTATTTTTTATCTTATTTTTATTCTTATTTTTCATCTTATTTTTTATCTTATTGTTATACTTATTTTTTATCTTATTTTTATACTTATTTTTTATCTTATTTTTATACTTATTTTTCATCTTATTTTTATTCTTATCTTTATACTTATTTTTCATCTTTTTTTTATACTTATTTTTATACTTATTTTTTATCTTATTTTTATACATATTTTTTATCTTATTTTTTATCTTATTTTTCATCTTACTTTTATACTTATTTTTAATCTTATTTTTCATCTTATTTTTATACTTATTTTTTATCTTAATTTTAATCCTATTTTTTTTCTTATTTTTATACTTGTTTTTCATTTTATTTTTATTCTTATTTTTTATCGTATTTTTATTTTTATTTTTATTCTTATTTTTATTTTTATTCTTATTTTTCATCTTATTTTTCATCTTATTTTTATACTTATTTTTCATTTTATTTTTTATCTTATTTTTATACTTATTTTTTCATCTTATTTTTTATCTTATTTTTCATCTTATTTTTATACTTATTTTTTATCTTAATTTTAATCTTATTTTTTGTCTTATTTTTATACTTATTTTTTATTTTATTTTTATTCTTATTTTTTATCGTATTTTTATTTTTATTTTTATTCTTATTTTTATTCTTATTTTTCATCTTATTTTTATACTTATTTTTATTCTTATTTTTTGTCTTATTTTTATATCCTTTTTTTATCTTATTTTTCATCTTATTTTATTCTTATTTTTATACTTATTTTTATTCTTTTTTTATACTTATTTTACATGTTTTTTTCAACCTTTTTTTAAATCTTATTTTTATACTTTTTCAATCTTATTTTTCATTTTATTATTATGTTTATTTTTCATCTTATTTTTCATCTTATTTTTCATCTTATTTATATATTTATTTTACATCTTATTTTTTATCTTATTTCTATCTTATTTTTATTCTTATTTTTATACTTATTTTTCATCTTATTTTTCATTTTATTTTTATTCTTCTTTTTCATCTTATTTTTAATCTTATTTTTATACTTATTTTACACCTTTTTTTATTTTTATTTTTATTCTTATTTTTCATCTTATTTTTTATCTTATTTTTATACTTATTTTTATACTTATTTTTTATCTTATTTTTTATTCTTATTTTTATACTTATTTTTATTCTTATTTTTATTCTTATTTTTTATCCTATTTTTTATCTTTTTTTATTCCTATTTTTATACTTATTTTTCATCTTATTTCTTTTCTTATTTTTTATCTTATTTTTCATTTTATTTTTTATCTTATTTTTATACTTATTTTTTCATCTTATTTTTTATCTTATTTTTTATCTTATTTTTCAACTTATTTTTATACTTATTTTTTATCTTATTTTTATTCTTATTTTTCATCTTATTTTTTATCTTATTGTTATACTTATTTTTATCTTATTTTTATACTTATTTTTTATCTTATTTTTATACTTATTTTTCATCTTATTTTTATTCTTATCTTTATACTTATTTTTCATCTTTTTTTTATACTTATTTTTATACTTATTTTTTATCTTATTTTTATACATATTTTTTATCTTATTTTTTATCTTATTTTTCATCTTACTTTTATACTTATTTTTAATCTTATTTTTCATCTTATTTTTATACTTATTTTTTATCTTAATTTTAATCCTATTTTTTTTCTTATTTTTATACTTGTTTTTCATTTTATTTTTATTCTTATTTTTTATCGTATTTTTATTTTTATTTTTATTCTTATTTTTATTCTTATTTTTCATCTTATTTTTATTCTTATTTTTATACTTATTTTTATTCTTATTTTTTGTCTTATTTTTATATCCTTTTTTTATCTTATTTTTCATCTTATTTTATTCTTATTTTTATACTTATTTTTATTCTTTTTTTATACTTATTTTATATGTTTTTTTTCAACCTTTTTTTTCATCTTATTTTTATACTTTTTCAATCTTATTTTTCATTTTATTATTATGTTTATTTTTCATCTTATTTTTCATCTTATTTTTCATCTTATTTATATATTTATTTTACATCTTATTTTTTATCTTATTTCTATCTTATTTTTATTCTTATTTTTATACTTATTTTTCATCTTATTTTTCATTTTATTTTTATTCTTCTTTTTCATCTTATTTTTAATCTTATTTTTATACTTATTTTACACTTTTTTTTATTTTTATTTTTATTCTTATTTTTCATCTTATTTTTTATCTTATTTTTATACTTATTTTTATACTTATTTTTATACTTATTTTTTATCTTATTTTTTATTCTTATTTTTATACTTATTTTTATTCTTATTTTTATTCTTATTTTTATACTTATTTTTCATCTTATTTTTCTTCTTACTTTTTGTCTTATTTTTCATCTTAATTTTATTCTTATTTTTATTCTTATTTTTCATCTTATTTTTATACTTATTTTTTATCCTATTTTTTATCTTTTTTTATTCCTATTTTTATACTTATTTTTCATCTTATTTCTTTTCTTATTTTTTATCTTATTTTTCATTTTATTTTTTATCTTATTTTTATACATATTTTTTATCTTATTTTTTATCTTATTTTTCATCTTACTTTTATACTTATTTTTAATCTTATTTTTCATCTTATTTTTATACTTATTTTTTATCTTAATTTTAATCCTATTTTTTTTCTTATTTTTATACTTGTTTTTCATTTTATTTTTATTCTTATTTTTTATCGTATTTTTATTTTTATTTTTATTCTTATTTTTATTTTTATTCTTATTTTTCATCTTATTTTTCATCTTATTTTTATACTTATTTTTCATTTTATTTTTTATCTTATTTTTATACTTATTTTTTCATCTTATTTTTAATCTTATTTTTATACTTATTTTACACCTTTTTTTATTTTTATTTTTATTCTTATTTTTCATCTTATTTTTTATCTTATTTTTATACTTATTTTTATACTTATTTTTTATCTTATTTTTTATTCTTATTTTTATACTTATTTTTATTCTTATTTTTATTCTTATTTTTATACTTATTTTTCATCTTATTTTTCTTCTTACTTTTTGTCTTATTTTTCATCTTAATTTTATTCTTATTTTTATTCTTATTTTTCATCTTATTTTTATACTTATTTTTTATCCTATTTTTTATCTTTTTTTATTCCTATTCTTATACTTATTTTTCATCTTATTTCTTTTCTTATTTTTTATCTTATTTTTCATTTTATTTTTTATCTTATTTTTATACTTATTTTTTCATCTTATTTTTTATCTTATTTTTTATCTTATTTTTCAACTTATTTTTATACTTATTTTTTATCTTATTTTTATTCTTATTTTTCATCTTATTTTTTATCTTATTGTTATACTTATTTTTTATCTTATTTTTATACTTATTTTTTATCTTATTTTTATACTTATTTTTCATCTTATTTTTATTCTTATCTTTATACTTATTTTTCATCTTTTTTTTATACTTATTTTTATACTTATTTTTTATCTTATTTTTATACATATTTTTTATCTTATTTTTTATCTTATTTTTCATCTTACTTTTATACTTATTTTTAATCTTATTTTTCATCTTATTTTTATACTTATTTTTTATCTTAATTTTAATCCTATTTTTTTTCTTATTTTTATACTTGTTTTTCATTTTATTTTTATTCTTATTTTTTATCGTATTTTTATTTTTATTTTTATTCTTATTTTTATTTTTATTCTTATTTTTCATCTTATTTTTCATCTTATTTTTATACTTATTTTTCATTTTATTTTTTATCTTATTTTTATACTTATTTTTTCATCTTATTTTTTATCTTATTTTTCATCTTATTTTTATACTTATTTTTTATCTTAATTTTAATCTTATTTTTTGTCTTATTTTTATACTTATTTTTTATTTTATTTTTATTCTTATTTTTTATCGTATTTTTATTTTTATTTTTATTCTTATTTTTATTCTTATTTTTCATCTTATTTTTATACTTATTTTTATTCTTATTTTTTGTCTTATTTTTATATCCTTTTTTTATCTTATTTTTCATCTTATTTTATTCTTATTTTTATACTTATTTTTATTCTTTTTTTATACTTATTTTACATGTTTTTTTCAACCTTTTTTTAAATCTTATTTTTATACTTTTTCAATCTTATTTTTCATTTTATTATTATGTTTATTTTTCATCTTATTTTTCATCTTATTTTTCATCTTATTTATATATTTATTTTACATCTTATTTTTTATCTTATTTTTCATCTTATTTTTATACTTATTTTTTATCTTAATTTTAATCTTATTTTTTGTCTTATTTTTATACTTATTTTTTATTTTATTTTTATTCTTATTTTTTATCGTATTTTTATTTTTATTTTTATTCTTATTTTTATTCTTATTTTTCATCTTATTTTTATACTTATTTTTATTCTTATTTTTTGTCTTATTTTTATATCCTTTTTTTATCTTATTTTTCATCTTATTTTATTCTTATTTTTATACTTATTTTTATTCTTTTTTTATACTTATTTTACATGTTTTTTTCAACCTTTTTTTAAATCTTATTTTTATACTTTTTCAATCTTATTTTTCATTTTATTATTATGTTTATTTTTCATCTTATTTTTCATCTTATTTTTCATCTTATTTATATATTTATTTTACATCTTATTTTTTATCTTATTTCTATCTTATTTTTATTCTTATTTTTATACTTATTTTTCATCTTATTTTTCATTTTATTTTTATTCTTATTTTTCATCTTATTTTTTATCTTATTTTTATACTTATTTTTATACTTATTTTTTATTCTTATTTTTATACTTATTTTTATTCTTATTTTTATTCTTATTTTTTATCCTATTTTTTATCTTTTTTTATTCCTATTTTTATACTTATTTTTCATCTTATTTCTTTTCTTATTTTTTATCTTATTTTTCATTTTATTTTTTATCTTATTTTTATACTTATTTTTTCATCTTATTTTTTATCTTATTTTTTATCTTATTTTTCAACTTATTTTTATACTTATTTTTTATCTTATTTTTATTCTTATTTTTCATCTTATTTTTTATCTTATTGTTATACTTATTTTTATCTTATTTTTATACTTATTTTTCATCTTATTTTTATTCTTATCTTTATACTTATTTTTCATCTTATTTTTATTCTTATTTTTATACTTATTTTTATTCTTATTTTTTGTCTTATTTTTATATCCTTTTTTTATCTTATTTTTCATCTTATTTTATTCTTATTTTTATACTTATTTTTATTCTTTTTTTATACTTATTTTATATGTTTTTTTTCAACCTTTTTTTTCATCTTATTTTTATACTTTTTCAATCTTATTTTTCATTTTATTATTATGTTTATTTTTCATCTTATTTTTCATCTTATTTTTCATCTTATTTATATATTTATTTTACATCTTATTTTTTATCTTATTTCTATCTTATTTTTATTCTTATTTTTATACTTATTTTTCATCTTATTTTTCATTTTATTTTTATTCTTCTTTTTCATCTTATTTTTAATCTTATTTTTATACTTATTTTACACTTTTTTTTATTTTTATTTTTATTCTTATTTTTCATCTTATTTTTTATCTTATTTTTATACTTATTTTTATACTTATTTTTATACTTATTTTTTATCTTATTTTTTATTCTTATTTTTATACTTATTTTTATTCTTATTTTTATTCTTATTTTTATACTTATTTTTCATCTTATTTTTCTTCTTACTTTTTGTCTTATTTTTCATCTTAATTTTATTCTTATTTTTATTCTTATTTTTCATCTTATTTTTATACTTATTTTTTATCCTATTTTTTATCTTTTTTTATTCCTATTTTTATACTTATTTTTCATCTTATTTCTTTTCTTATTTTTTATCTTATTTTTCATTTTATTTTTTATCTTATTTTTATACATATTTTTTATCTTATTTTTTATCTTATTTTTCATCTTACTTTTATACTTATTTTTAATCTTATTTTTCATCTTATTTTTATACTTATTTTTTATCTTAATTTTAATCCTATTTTTTTTCTTATTTTTATACTTGTTTTTCATTTTATTTTTATTCTTATTTTTTATCGTATTTTTATTTTTATTTTTATTCTTATTTTTATTTTTATTCTTATTTTTCATCTTATTTTTCATCTTATTTTTATACTTATTTTTCATTTTATTTTTTATCTTATTTTTATACTTATTTTTTCATCTTATTTTTTATCTTATTTTTCATCTTATTTTATTCTTATTTTTATACTTATTTTTATTCTTTTTTTATACTTATTTTACATGTTTTTTTCAACCTTTTTTTTCATCTTATTTTTATACTTTTTCAATCTTATTTTTCATTTTATTATTATGTTTATTTTTCATCTTATTTTTCATCTTATTTTTCATCTTATTTATATATTTATTTTACATCTTATTTTTTATCTTATTTCTATCTTATTTTTATTCTTATTTTTATACTTATTTTTCATCTTATTTTTCATTTTATTTTTATTCTTCTTTTTCATCTTATTTTTAATCTTATTTTTATACTTATTTTACACCTTTTTTTATTTTTATTTTTATTCTTATTTTTCATCTTATTTTTTATCTTATTTTTATACTTATTTTTATACTTATTTTTTATCTTATTTTTTATTCTTATTTTTATACTTATTTTTATTCTTATTTTTATTCTTATTTTTTATCCTATTTTTTATCTTTTTTTATTCCTATTTTTATACTTATTTTTCATCTTATTTCTTTTCTTATTTTTTATCTTATTTTTCATTTTATTTTTTATCTTATTTTTATACTTATTTTTTCATCTTATTTTTTATCTTATTTTTTATCTTATTTTTCAACTTATTTTTATACTTATTTTTTATCTTATTTTTATTCTTATTTTTCATCTTATTTTTTATCTTATTGTTATACTTATTTTTATCTTATTTTTATACTTATTTTTTATCTTATTTTTATACTTATTTTTCATCTTATTTTTATTCTTATCTTTATACTTATTTTTCATCTTTTTTTTATACTTATTTTTATACTTATTTTTTATCTTATTTTTATACATATTTTTTATCTTATTTTTCATCTTACTTTTATACTTATTTTTAATCTTATTTTTCATCTTATTTTTATACTTATTTTTTATCTTAATTTTAATCCTATTTTTTTTCTTATTTTTATACTTGTTTTTCATTTTATTTTTATTCTTATTTTTTATCGTATTTTTATTTTTATTTTTATTCTTATTTTTATTCTTATTTTTCATCTTATTTTTATTCTTATTTTTATACTTATTTTTATTCTTATTTTTTGTCTTATTTTTATATCCTTTTTTTATCTTATTTTTCATCTTATTTTATTCTTATTTTTATACTTATTTTTATTCTTTTTTTATACTTATTTTATATGTTTTTTTTCAACCTTTTTTTTCATCTTATTTTTATACTTTTTCAATCTTATTTTTCATTTTATTATTATGTTTATTTTTCATCTTATTTTTCATCTTATTTTTCATCTTATTTATATATTTATTTTACATCTTATTTTTTATCTTATTTCTATCTTATTTTTATTCTTATTTTTATACTTATTTTTCATCTTATTTTTCATTTTATTTTTATTCTTCTTTTTCATCTTATTTTTAATCTTATTTTTATACTTATTTTACACTTTTTTTTATTTTTATTTTTATTCTTATTTTTCATCTTATTTTTTATCTTATTTTTATACTTATTTTTATACTTATTTTTATACTTATTTTTTATCTTATTTTTTATTCTTATTTTTATACTTATTTTTATTCTTATTTTTATTCTTATTTTTATACTTATTTTTCATCTTATTTTTCTTCTTACTTTTTGTCTTATTTTTCATCTTAATTTTATTCTTATTTTTATTCTTATTTTTCATCTTATTTTTATACTTATTTTTTATCTTATTTTTTATTCTTATTTTTATACTTATTTTTATTCTTATTTTTATTCTTATTTTTATACTTATTTTTCATCTTATTTTTCTTCTTACTTTTTGTCTTATTTTTCATCTTAATTTTATTCTTATTTTTATTCTTATTTTTCATCTTATTTTTATACTTATTTTTTATCCTATTTTTTATCTTTTTTTATTCCTATTTTTATACTTATTTTTCATCTTATTTCTTTTCTTATTTTTTATCTTATTTTTCATTTTATTTTTTATCTTATTTTTATACTTATTTTTTCATCTTATTTTTTATCTTATTTTTTATCTTATTTTTCAACTTATTTTTATACTTATTTTTTATCTTATTTTTATTCTTATTTTTCATCATATTTTTTATCTTATTGTTATACTTATTTTTTATCTTATTTTTATACTTATTTTTTATCTTATTTTTATACTTATTTTTCATCTTATTTTTATTCTTATCTTTATACTTATTTTTCATCTTTTTTTTATACTTATTTTTATACTTATTTTTTATCTTATTTTTATACATATTTTTTATCTTATTTTTTATCTTATTTTTCATCTTACTTTTATACTTATTTTTAATCTTATTTTTCATCTTATTTTTATACTTATTTTTTATCTTAATTTTAATCCTATTTTTTTTCTTATTTTTATACTTGTTTTTCATTTTATTTTTATTCTTATTTTTTATCGTATTTTTATTTTTATTTTTATTCTTATTTTTATTTTTATTCTTATTTTTCATCTTATTTTTCATCTTATTTTTATACTTATTTTTCATTTTATTTTTTATCTTATTTTTATACTTATTTTTTTATCTTATTTTTTATCTTATTTTTCATCTTATTTTTATACTTATTTTTTATCTTAATTTTAATCTTATTTTTTGTCTTATTTTTATACTTATTTTTTATTTTATTTTTATTCTTATTTTTTATCGTATTTTTATTTTTATTTTTATTCTTATTTTTATTCTTATTTTTCATCTTATTTTTATTCTTATTTTTATACTTATTTTTATTCTTATTTTTTGTCTTATTTTTATATCCTTTTTTTATCTTATTTTTCATCTTATTTTATTCTTATTTTTATACTTATTTTTATTCTTTTTTTATACTTATTTTACATGTTTTTTTTTCAACCTTTTTTTTCATCTTATTTTTATACTTTTTCAATCTTATTTTTCATTTTATTATTATGTTTATTTTTCATCTTATTTTTCATCTTATTTTTCATCTTATTTATATATTTATTTTACATCTTATTTTTTATCTTATTTCTATCTTATTTTTATTCTTATTTTTATACTTATTTTTCATCTTATTTTTCATTTTATTTTTATTCTTCTTTTTCATTTTATTTTTAATCTTATTTTTATACTTATTTTACACCTTTTTTTATTTTTATTCTTATTTTTCATCTTATTTTTATACTTATTTTTCATCTTATTTTTATTCTTATCTTTATACTTATTTTTCATCTTTTTTTTATACTTATTTTTATACTTATTTTTTATCTTATTTTTATACATATTTTTTATCTTATTTTTTATCTTATTTTTCATCTTACTTTTATACTTATTTTTAATCTTATTTTTCATCTTATTTTTATACTTATTTTTATACTTATTTTTTATCTTATTTTTATACATATTTTTTATCTTATTTTTTATCTTATTTTTCATCTTACTTTTATACTTATTTTTAATCTTATTTTTCATCTTATTTTTATACTTATTTTTTATCTTAATTTTAATCCTATTTTTTTTCTTATTTTTATACTTGTTTTTCATTTTATTTTTATTCTTATTTTTTATCGTATTTTTATTTTTATTTTTATTCTTATTTTTATTTTTATTCTTATTTTTCATCTTATTTTTCATCTTATTTTTATACTTATTTTTCATTTTATTTTTTATCTTATTTTTATACTTATTTTTTCATCTTATTTTTTATCTTATTTTTCATCTTATTTTTATACTTATTTTTTATCTTAATTTTAATCTTATTTTTTGTCTTATTTTTATACTTATTTTTTATTTTATTTTTATTCTTATTTTTTATCGTATTTTTATTTTTATTTTTATTCTTATTTTTATTCTTATTTTTCATCTTATTTTTATACTTATTTTTATTCTTATTTTTTGTCTTATTTTTATATCCTTTTTTTATCTTATTTTTCATCTTATTTTATTCTTATTTTTATACTTATTTTTATTCTTTTTTTATACTTATTTTACATGTTTTTTTCAACCTTTTTTTTCATCTTATTTTTATACTTTTTCAATCTTATTTTTCATTTTATTATTATGTTTATTTTTCATCTTATTTTTCATCTTATTTTTCATCTTATTTATATATTTATTTTACATCTTATTTTTTATCTTATTTCTATCTTATTTTTATTCTTATTTTTATACTTATTTTTCATCTTATTTTTCATTTTATTTTTATTCTTCTTTTTCATCTTATTTTTAATCTTATTTTTATACTTATTTTTATACTTATTTTTTATCTTATTTTTTATTCTTATTTTTATACTTATTTTTATTCTTATTTTTATTCTTATTTTTTATCCTATTTTTTATCTTTTTTTATTCCTATTTTTATACTTATTTTTCATCTTATTTCTTTTCTTATTTTTTATCTTATTTTTCATTTTATTTTTTATCTTATTTTTATACTTATTTTTTCATCTTATTTTTTATCTTATTTTTTATCTTATTTTTCAACTTATTTTTATACTTATTTTTTATCTTATTTTTATACTTATTTTTCATCTTATTTTTCATTTTATTTTTATTCTTATTTTTATACTTATTTTGCATCTTATTTTTCATCTTATTTTTTATCTTATTTTTTATTCTTATTTTTATACTTATTTTTATACTTATTTTTATTCTTATTTTTATTCTTATTTTTATACTTATTTTTTATCTTATTTTTATACTTATTTTTTATCTTATTTTTCATCTTACTTTTTGTCTTATTTTTCATCTTAATTTTATTCTTATTTTTATTCTTATTTTTCATCCTTTTTTTATACTTATTTTTTATCCTATTTTTTATCTTTTTTTATTCCTATTTTTATACCTATTTTTCATCTTTTTTGTTTTCTTATTTTTTATCTTATTTTTCATTTTATTTTTTATCTTATTTTTATACTTATTTTTTCATCTTATTTTTTATCTTATTTTTTATCTTATTTTTCATCTTATTTTTATACTAATTTTTCATCTTTTTTTTTCATCTTATTTTTATACTTATTTTTCATCTTAATTTTTATCTTTTTTTTTAATCTTATTTTTATATTTATTGTTCATCTTATTTTTATTCTTATTTTTTATCGTATTTTTATTATTATTATTATTATTTTTTATCTTAATTTTTATACTTATTTTTTATCTTATTTTTCATCTTATTTTTTATCTTATTTTTTATCTTAATTTTATTCTTTTTTTTCATCTTATTTTTCATCTTATTTTTATACTTATTTTTCATCTTATTTTTTTATTTTAATTTTATTCTTATTTTTCATCTTATTTTTATACTTATTTTTTATCTTATTTTTCATCTTATTTTTATACTTATTTTTTATCTTAATTTTAATCTTATTTTTTGTCTTATTTTTATACTTATTTTTTATTTTATTTTTATTCTTATTTTTTATCGTAATTTTATTTTTATTTTTATTCTTATTTTTATTCTTATTTGTCATCTTATTTTTTATCTTATTGTTATACTTATTTTTTATCTTATTTTAATACTTATTTTTCATCTTATTTTTATACTTTTTTAATCTTATTTTTCATCTTATTATTATGTTTATTTTTTCATCTTATTTTTCATCCTACTTTTATTCTTATTTATATATTTATTTTACATCTTATTTTTTATCTTATTTTTTATCTTATTTTTATTCTCCTATTTTTATACTTATTTTTCATCTTATTTTTCATCTTATTTTTATTCTTATTTTACATCTTTTTTTATTCTTATTTTTATTCTTCTTTTTCATCTTATTTTTATACTTATTTTTCATCTTTTTTTATTCTTATTTTTATTCTTATTTGTCATTTTATTTTTTATCTTATTGTTATACTTATTTTTTATCTTATTTTAATACTTATTTTTCATCCTTTTTTACATTTATTTTTATTCTTATATTTCATGTTATTTTTCTCTTATTTTTTATCTTATTTAAATACTTATTTTTCATCTTATTTTATTCTTATTTTTATACTTATTTTTATTCTTATTTTTATTCTTTTTTTATACTTATTTTACATGGTTTTTTTTATCCTATTTTTCATCTTATTTTTATACTTTTTCAATCTTATTTTTCATCTTATTATTATGTTAATTTTTCATCTTTTTTTTCATCTTATTTTTATACTTATTTTCATCTTTTTTTATCTTATTTTTTATTCTTATTTTTAAACTTATTTTTCATCTTATTTTTATTCTTATTTTTTTTCTTATTTTTCATCTTATTTTTATACTTATTTTTCATCTTTTTTTATTCTTATTTTTATTCTTATTTGTCATCTTATTTTTTATCTTATTGTTATACTTATTTTTTATCTTATTTTAATACTTATTTTTCATCTTATTTTTATACTTTTTTAATCTTATTTTTCATCTTATTATTATGTTTATTTTTTCATCTTATTTTTCATCCTACTTTTATTCTTATTTATATATTTATTTTACATCTTATTTTTTATCTTATTTTTTATCTTATTTTTATTCTTATTTTTATACTTATTTTTCATCTTATTTTTATTCTTATTTTACATCTTTTTTTATTCTTATTTTTATTCTTTTTTTTCATCTTATTTTTCATCTTATTTTTTATCTTATTTTTATACTTATTTTTTATCTTAATTTTAATCCTATTTTTTGTCTTATTTTTTCACTTGTTTTTCATTTTATTTTTATTCTTATTTTTTATCGTATTTTTATTTTTATTTTTATTCTTATTTTTATTCTTTTTTTTCATCTTATTTTTATAGCTATTTTTTATATTAATTTTCATCTTAATTTTCATCTTATTTTTATTCTTATTTTTTTATCTTTTTTTTCATCTTATTATTATACTTATTTTTTCATCTTATTTTACATCTTATTTTTCATGTTATTTTTATACTTTTTTAATCCTATTTTTCATCTTATTATTATTCTTAGTTTTTATCTTTTTTTATCTTATTTTTTATTCTTATTTTTAAACTTATTTTTCATCTTATTTTTATTCTTATTTTTTTTCTTATTTTTCATCTTATTTTTATACTTATTTTTCATCTTTTTTTATTCTTATTTTTATTCTTATTTTTCATCTTATTTTTATAGCTATTTTTTATATTAATTTTCATCTTAATTTTTGTCTTATTTTTATACCCTTTTTTAATCTTATTTTTTTATCTTATTTTTTATCTTATTTTTTTATCTTTTTTTTCATCTTATTATTATACTTATTTTTTCATCTTATTTTACATCTTATTTTTCATGTTATTTTTATACTTTTTTAATCCTATTTTTCATCTTATTATTATGTTTATTTTTTCATCTGATTTTTCATCTTATTTTTATTCTTAGTTTTCATCTTTTTTTATTCTTATTTTTATTCTTATTTTTCATCTTATTTTTATACTTATTTTTTATTTTAATTTTCATTTTATTTTTTGTCTTATTTTTATTCTTATTTTTTATCGTATTTTTATTCTTATTTTTATTCTTATTTTTCATCTTAATTTTTTACTTATTTTTTATCTTATTTTTATTCTTATTTTTTATCGTATTTTTATTCTTATTTTTCATCTTATTTTTATACTTATTTTTCATCTTATTTTTCATCCTATTTTTTATCTTATTTTATTCCTATTTTGTACTTATTTTTCATCTTATTTGTTTTCTTATTTTTCATATTATTTTTCATCTTATTTTTATACTTATTTTTTCATCTTATTTTTTATCTTATTTTTCATCTTATTTTTAATCTTTTTTTTATTCTTATTTTTCATCTTATTTTTATACGTATTTTTTATCTTAATTTTTATCTTATTTTTATATTTATTGTTCATCTTATTTTTATTCTTATTTTTATTCTTATTTTTCATCTTATTTTTATACTTTTTTAATCTTATTTTTCATCTTATTATTATGTTTATTTTTTCATCTTATTTTTCATCTTACTTTTATTCTTATTTATATACTTATTTTACATCTTTTTTTATTCTTATTTTTATTTTTATTTTTAAACTTATTTTTCATCTTATTTTTATACTTATTTTTTATCTTATTTTTCATCCTATTTTTTATCTTATTTTATTCCTATTTTGTACTTATTTTTCATCTTATTTGTTTTCTTATTTTTCATTTTATTTTTCATCTTATTTTTATACTTATTTTTTCATCTTATTTTTTATCTTATTTTTCATCTTATTTTTAATCTTTTTTTTATTCTTATTTTTCATCTTATTTTTATACTTATTTTTCATCTTAATTTTTATCTTATTTTTATATTTATTGTTCATCTTATTTTTATTCTTATTTTTATTCTTATTTGTCATCTTATTTTTTATCTTATTGTTATACTTATTTTTTATCTTATTTTAATACTTATTTTTCATCTTATTTTTATACTTTTTTAATCTTATTTTTTATCTTATTATTATGTTTATTTTTTCATCTTATTTTTCATCCTACTTTTATTCTTATTTATATATTTATTTTACATCTTATTTTTTATCTTATTTTTTATCTTATTTTTATTCTTATTTTTATACTTATTTTTCATCTTATTTTTCATCTTATTTTTATTCTTATTTTACATCTTTTTTTATTCTTATTTTTATTCTTATTTTTCATCTTATTTTTTATCTTATTTTTATACTTATTTTGCATCCTATTTTTCATCTTATTTTTTATCTTATTTTTTATTCTTATTTTTAAACTTATTTTTCATCTTATTTTTATTCTTATTTTTTTTCTTCTTTTTCATCTTATTTTTATACTTATTTTTCATCTTTTTTTATTCTTATTTTTATTCTTATTTGTCATTTTATTTTTTATCTTATTGTTATACTTATTTTTTATCTTATTTTAATACTTATTTTTCATCCTTTTTTACATTTATTTTTATTCTTATATTTCATGTTATTTTTCTCTTATTTTTTATCTTATTTTAATACTTATTTTTCATCTTATTTTATTCTTATTTTTATACTTATTTTTATTCTTATTTTTATACTTTTTCAATCTTATTTTTCATTTTATTATTATGTTTATTTTTCATCTTATTTTTCATCTTATTTTTCATCTTATTTATATATTTATTTTACATCTTATTTCTATCTTATTTTTATTCTTATTTTTATACTTATTTTTCATCTTATTTTTCATTTTATTTTTATTCTTCTTTTTCATCTTATTTTTAATCTTATTTTTATACTTATTTTACACCTTTTTTTATTTTTATTTTTATTCTTATTTTTCATCTTATTTTTTATCTTATTTTTATACTTATTTTGCATCTTATTTTTCATCTTATTTTTTATCTTATTTTTTATTCTTATTTTTATACTTATTTTTATACTTATTTTTATACTTATTTTTTATCTTATTTTTATACATATTTTTCATCTTATTTTTTATCTTATTTTTTATTCTTATTTTTATTCTTATTTTTCATCTTATTTTTATACTTATTTTTTATCCTATTTTTTATCTTTTTTTATTCCTATTTTTATACTTATTTTTTATCTTATTTGTTTTCTTATTTTTTATCTTATTTTTCATTTTATTTTTTATCTTATTTTTATACTTATTTTTTCATCTTTTTTTTTATCTTATTTTTATACTTATTTTTCATCTTAATTTTTATCCTTTTTTTTATCTTATTTTTATATTTATTGTTCATCTTATTTTTATTCTTATTTTTTATCATATATTTATTATTATTATTCTTATTTTTTATCCTAAGTTTTATACTTATTTTTTATCTTATTTTTCATCTTATTTTTTATCTTATTTTTATATCCTTTTTTTATCTTATTTTTCATCTTATTTTATTCTTATTTTTATACTTATTTTTATTCTTTTTTTATACTTATTTTATATGTTTTTTTTCAACCTTTTTTTTCATCTTATTTTTATACTTTTTCAATCTTATTTTTCATTTTATTATTATGTTTATTTTTCATCTTATTTTTCATCTTATTTTTCATCTTATTTATATATTTATTTTACATCTTATTTTTTATCTTATTTCTATCTTATTTTTATTCTTATTTTTATACTTATTTTTCATCTTATTTTTCATTTTATTTTTATTCTTCTTTTTCATCTTATTTTTAATCTTATTTTTATACTTATTTTACACCTTTTTTTATTTTTATTTTTATTCTTATTTTTCATCTTATTTTTTATCTTATTTTTATACTTATTTTTATACTTATTTTTATACTTATTTTTTATCTTATTTTTTATTCTTATTTTTATACTTATTTTTATACTTATTTTTATTCTTATTTTTATTCTTATTTTTATACTTATTTTTCATCTTATTTTTCTTCTTACTTTTTGTCTTATTTTTCATCTTAATTTTATTCTTATTTTTATTCTTATTTTTCATCTTATTTTTATACTTATTTTTATACTTATTTTTCATCTTATTTTTCATTTTATTTTTATTCTTCTTTTTCATCTTATTTTTAATCTTATTTTTATACTTATTTTACACCTTTTTTTATTTTTATTTTTATTCTTATTTTTCATCTTATTTTTATACTTATTTTTCATCTTATTTTTATTCTTATCTTTATACTTATTTTTCATCTTTTTTTTATACTTATTTTTATACTTATTTTTTATCTTATTTTTATACATATTTTTTATCTTATTTTTTATCTTATTTTTCATCTTACTTTTATACTTATTTTTAATCTTATTTTTCATCTTATTTTTATACTTATTTTTTATCTTAATTTTAATCCTATTTTTTTTCTTATTTTTATACTTGTTTTTCATTTTATTTTTATTCTTATTTTTTATCTTATTTTTCATCTTACTTTTATACTTATTTTTAATCTTATTTTTCATCTTATTTTTATACTTATTTTTTATCTTAATTTTAATCCTATTTTTTTTCTTATTTTTATACTTGTTTTTCATTTTATTTTTATTCTTATTTTTTATCGTATTTTTATTTTTATTTTTATTCTTATTTTTATTTTTATTCTTATTTTTCATCTTATTTTTCATCTTATTTTTATACTTATTTTTCATTTTATTTTTTATCTTATTTTTATACTTATTTTTTCATCTTATTTTTTATCTTATTTTTCATCTTATTTTTATACTTATTTTTTATTTTAATTTTAATCTTATTTTTTGTCTTATTTTTATACTTATTTTTTATTTTATTTTTATTCTTATTTTTTATCGTATTTTTATTTTTATTTTTATTCTTATTTTTATTCTTATTTTTCATCTTATTTTTATACTTATTTTTATTCTTATTTTTATTCTTATTTTTTGTCTTATTTTTATATCCTTTTTTTATCTTATTTTTCATCTTATTTTATTCTTATTTTTATACTTATTTTTATTCTTTTTTTATACTTATTTTACATGTTTTTTTCAACCTTTTTTTTCATCTTATTTTTATACTTTTTCAATCTTATTTTTCATTTTATTATTATGTTTATTTTTCATCTTATTTTTCATCTTATTTTTCATCTTATTTATATATTTATTTTACATCTTATTTTTTATCTTATTTCTATCTTATTTTTATTCTTATTTTTATACTTATTTTTCATCTTATTTTTCATTTTATTTTTATTCTTCTTTTTCATCTTATTTTTAATCTTATTTTTATACTTATTTTACACCTTTTTTTATTTTTATTCTTATTTTTATTTTTATTCTTATTTTTCATCTTATTTTTCATCTTATTTTTATACTTATTTTTCATTTTATTTTTTATCTTATTTTTATACTTATTTTTTCATCTTATTTTTTATCTTATTTTTCATCTTATTTTTATACTTATTTTTTATCTTAATTTTAATCTTATTTTTTGTCTTATTTTTATACTTATTTTTTATTTTATTTTTATTCTTATTTTTTATCGTATTTTTATTTTTATTTTTATTCTTATTTTTATTCTTATTTTTCATCTTATTTTTATTCTTATTTTTATACTTATTTTTATTCTTATTTTTTGTCTTATTTTTATATCCTTTTTTTATCTTATTTTTCATCTTATTTTATTCTTATTTTTATACTTATTTTTATTCTTTTTTTATACTTATTTTACATGTTTTTTTTTCAACCTTTTTTTTCATCTTATTTTTATACTTTTTCAATCTTATTTTTCATTTTATTATTATGTTTATTTTTCATCTTATTTTTCATCTTATTTTTCATCTTATTTATATATTTATTTTACATCTTATTTTTTATCTTATTTCTATCTTATTTTTATTCTTATTTTTATACTTATTTTTCATCTTATTTTTCATTTTATTTTTATTCTTCTTTTTCATCTTATTTTTAATCTTATTTTTATACTTATTTTACACCTTTTTTTATTTTTATTTTTATTCTTATTTTTCATCTTATTTTTATACTTATTTTTCATCTTATTTTTATTCTTATCTTTATACTTATTTTTCATCTTTTTTTTATACTTATTTTTATACTTATTTTTTATCTTATTTTTATACATATTTTTTATCTTATTTTTTATCTTATTTTTCATCTTACTTTTATACTTATTTTTAATCTTATTTTTCATCTTATTTTTATACTTATTTTTATACTTATTTTTTATCTTATTTTTATACATATTTTTTATCTTATTTTTTATCTTATTTTTCATCTTACTTTTATACTTATTTTTAATCTTATTTTTCATCTTATTTTTATACTTATTTTTTATCTTAATTTTAATCCTATTTTTTTTCTTATTTTTATACTTGTTTTTCATTTTATTTTTATTCTTATTTTTTATCGTATTTTTATTTTTATTTTTATTCTTATTTTTATTTTTATTCTTATTTTTCATCTTATTTTTTATCTTATTTTTCATCTTATTTTTATACTTATTTTTTATCTTAATTTTAATCTTATTTTTTGTCTTATTTTTATACTTATTTTTTATTTTATTTTTATTCTTATTTTTTATCGTATTTTTATTTTTATTTTTATTCTTATTCTTATTTTTCATCTTATTTTTATACTTATTTTTATTCTTATTTTTTGACTTATTTTTATATCCTTTTTTTATCTTATTTTTCATCTTATTTTATTCTTATTTTTATACTTATTTTTATTCTTTTTTTATACTTATTTTACATGTTTTTTTCAACCTTTTTTTTCATCTTATTTTTATACTTTTTCAATCTTATTTTTCATTTTATTATTATGTTTATTTTTCATCTTATTTTTCATCTTATTTTTCATCTTATTTATATATTTATTTTACATCTTATTTTTTATCTTATTTCTATCTTATTTTTATTCTTATTTTTATACTTATTTTTCATCTTATTTTTCATTTTATTTTTATTCTTCTTTTTCATCTTATTTTTAATCTTATTTTTATACTTATTTTACACCTTTTTTTATTTTTATTTTTATTCTTATTTTTCATCTTATTTTTTATCTTATTTTTATACTTATTTTTATACTTATTTTTTATCTTATTTTTTATTCTTATTTTTATACTTATTTTTATTCTTATTTTTATTCTTATTTTTTATCCTATTTTTTATCTTTTTTTATTCCTATTTTTATACTTATTTTTCATCTTATTTCTTTTCTTATTTTTTATCTTATTTTTCATTTTATTTTTTATCTTATTTTTATACTTATTTTTTCATCTTATTTTTTATCTTATTTTTTATCTTATTTTTCAACTTATTTTTATACTTATTTTTTATCTTATTTTTATTCTTATTTTTCATCTTATTTTTTATCTTATTGTTATACTTATTTTTATCTTATTTTTATACTTATTTTTTATCTTATTTTTATACTTATTTTTCATCTTATTTTTATTCTTATCTTTATACTTATTTTTCATCTTTTTTTTATACTTATTTTTATACTTATTTTTTATCTTATTTTTATACATATTTTTTATCTTATTTTTTATCTTATTTTTCATCTTACTTTTATACTTATTTTTAATCTTATTTTTCATCTTATTTTTATACTTATTTTTTATCTTAATTTTAATCCTATTTTTTTTCTTATTTTTATACTTGTTTTTCATTTTATTTTTATTCTTATTTTTTATCTTATTTTTCATTTTACTTTTATACTTATTTTTAATCTTATTTTTCATCTTATTTTTATACTTATTTTTTATCTTAATTTTAATCCTATTTTTTTTCTTATTTTTATACTTGTTTTTCATTTTATTTTTATTCTTATTTTTTATCGTATTTTTATTTTTATTTTTATTCTTATTTTTATTTTTATTCTTATTTTTCATCTTATTTTTCATCTTATTTTTATACTTATTTTTCATTTTATTTTTTATCTTATTTTTATACTTATTTTTTCATCTTATTTTTTATCTTATTTTTCATCTTATTTTTATACTTATTTTTTATTTTAATTTTAATCTTATTTTTTGTCTTATTTTTATACTTATTTTTTATTTTATTTTTATTCTTATTTTTTATCGTATTTTTATTTTTATTTTTATTCTTATTTTTATTCTTATTTTTCATCTTATTTTTATACTTATTTTTATTCTTATTTTTATTCTTATTTTTTGTCTTATTTTTATATCCTTTTTTTATCTTATTTTTCATCTTATTTTATTCTTATTTTTATACTTATTTTTATTCTTTTTTTATACTTATTTTACATGTTTTTTTCAACCTTTTTTTTCATCTTATTTTTATACTTTTTCAATCTTATTTTTCATTTTATTATTATGTTTATTTTTCATCTTATTTTTCATCTTATTTTTCATCTTATTTATATATTTATTTTACATCTTATTTTTTATCTTATTTCTATCTTATTTTTATTCTTATTTTTATACTTATTTTTCATCTTATTTTTCATTTTATTTTTATTCTTCTTTTTCATCTTATTTTTAATCTTATTTTTATACTTATTTTACACCTTTTTTTATTTTTATTCTTATTTTTATTTTTATTCTTATTTTTCATCTTATTTTTCATCTTATTTTTATACTTATTTTTCATTTTATTTTTTATCTTATTTTTATACTTATTTTTTCATCTTATTTTTTATCTTATTTTTCATCTTATTTTTATACTTATTTTTTATCTTAATTTTAATCTTATTTTTTGTCTTATTTTTATACTTATTTTTTATTTTATTTTTATTCTTATTTTTTATCGTATTTTTATTTTTATTTTTATTCTTATTTTTATTCTTATTTTTCATCTTATTTTTATTCTTATTTTTATACTTATTTTTATTCTTATTTTTTGTCTTATTTTTATATCCTTTTTTTATCTTATTTTTCATCTTATTTTATTCTTATTTTTATACTTATTTTTATTCTTTTTTTATACTTATTTTACATGTTTTTTTTTCAACCTTTTTTTTCATCTTATTTTTATACTTTTTCAATCTTATTTTTCATTTTATTATTATGTTTATTTTTCATCTTATTTTTCATCTTATTTTTCATCTTATTTATATATTTATTTTACATCTTATTTTTTATCTTATTTCTATCTTATTTTTATTCTTATTTTTATACTTATTTTTCATCTTATTTTTCATTTTATTTTTATTCTTCTTTTTCATCTTATTTTTAATCTTATTTTTATACTTATTTTACACCTTTTTTTATTTTTATTTTTATTCTTATTTTTCATCTTATTTTTATACTTATTTTTCATCTTATTTTTATTCTTATCTTTATACTTATTTTTCATCTTTTTTTTATACTTATTTTTATACTTATTTTTTATCTTATTTTTATACATATTTTTTATCTTATTTTTTATCTTATTTTTCATCTTACTTTTATACTTATTTTTAATCTTATTTTTCATCTTATTTTTATACTTATTTTTATACTTATTTTTTATCTTATTTTTATACATATTTTTTATCTTATTTTTTATCTTATTTTTCATCTTACTTTTATACTTATTTTTAATCTTATTTTTCATCTTATTTTTATACTTATTTTTTATCTTAATTTTAATCCTATTTTTTTTCTTATTTTTATACTTGTTTTTCATTTTATTTTTATTCTTATTTTTTATCGTATTTTTATTTTTATTTTTATTCTTATTTTTATTTTTATTCTTATTTTTCATCTTATTTTTTATCTTATTTTTCATCTTATTTTTATACTTATTTTTTATCTTAATTTTAATCTTATTTTTTGTCTTATTTTTATACTTATTTTTTATTTTATTTTTATTCTTATTTTTTATCGTATTTTTATTTTTATTTTTATTCTTATTCTTATTTTTCATCTTATTTTTATACTTATTTTTATTCTTATTTTTTGACTTATTTTTATATCCTTTTTTTATCTTATTTTTCATCTTATTTTATTCTTATTTTTATACTTATTTTTATTCTTTTTTTATACTTATTTTACATGTTTTTTTCAACCTTTTTTTTCATCTTATTTTTATACTTTTTCAATCTTATTTTTCATTTTATTATTATGTTTATTTTTCATCTTATTTTTCATCTTATTTTTCATCTTATTTATATATTTATTTTACATCTTATTTTTTATCTTATTTCTATCTTATTTTTATTCTTATTTTTATACTTATTTTTCATCTTATTTTTCATTTTATTTTTATTCTTCTTTTTCATCTTATTTTTAATCTTATTTTTATACTTATTTTACACCTTTTTTTATTTTTATTTTTATTCTTATTTTTCATCTTATTTTTTATCTTATTTTTATACTTATTTTTATACTTATTTTTTATCTTATTTTTTATTCTTATTTTTATACTTATTTTTATTCTTATTTTTATTCTTATTTTTTATCCTATTTTTTATCTTTTTTTATTCCTATTTTTATACTTATTTTTCATCTTATTTCTTTTCTTATTTTTTATCTTATTTTTCATTTTATTTTTTATCTTATTTTTATACTTATTTTTTCATCTTATTTTTTATCTTATTTTTTATCTTATTTTTCAACTTATTTTTATACTTATTTTTTATCTTATTTTTATTCTTATTTTTCATCTTATTTTTTATCTTATTGTTATACTTATTTTTATCTTATTTTTATACTTATTTTTTATCTTATTTTTATACTTATTTTTCATCTTATTTTTATTCTTATCTTTATACTTATTTTTCATCTTTTTTTTATACTTATTTTTATACTTATTTTTTATCTTATTTTTATACATATTTTTTATCTTATTTTTTATCTTATTTTTCATCTTACTTTTATACTTATTTTTAATCTTATTTTTCATCTTATTTTTATACTTATTTTTTATCTTAATTTTAATCCTATTTTTTTTCTTATTTTTATACTTGTTTTTCATTTTATTTTTATTCTTATTTTTTATCGTATTTTTATTTTTATTTTTATTCTTATTTTTATTTTTATTCTTATTTTTCATCTTATTTTTCATCTTATTTTTATACTTATTTTTCATTTTATTTTTTATCTTATTTTTATACTTATTTTTTCATCTTATTTTTTATCTTATTTTTCATCTTTTTTTTATACTTATTTTTTATCTTAATTTTAATCTTATTTTTTGTCTTATTTTTATACTTATTTTTTATTTTATTTTTATTCTTATTTTTTATCGTATTTTTATTTTTATTTTTATTCTTATTTTTATTCTTATTTTTCATCTTATTTTTATTCTTATTTTTATACTTATTTTTATTCTTATTTTTTGTCTTATTTTTATATCCTTTTTTTATCTTATTTTTCATCTTATTTTATTCTTATTTTTATACTTATTTTTATTCTTTTTTTATACTTATTTTACATGTTTTTTTTTCAACCTTTTTTTTCATCTTATTTTTATACTTTTTCAATCTTATTTTTCATTTTATTATTATGTTTATTTTTCATCTTATTTTTCATCTTATTTTTCATCTTATTTATATATTTATTTTACATCTTATTTTTTATCTTATTTCTATCTTATTTTTATTCTTATTTTTATACTTATTTTTCATCTTATTTTTCATTTTATTTTTATTCTTCTTTTTCATCTTATTTTTAATCTTATTTTTATACTTATTTTACACCTTTTTTTATTTTTATTTTTATTCTTATTTTTCATCTTATTTTTATACTTATTTTTCATCTTATTTTTATTCTTATCTTTATACTTATTTTTCATCTTTTTTTTATACTTATTTTTATACTTATTTTTTATCTTATTTTCAGACATATTTTTTATCTTATTTTTTATCTTATTTTTCATCTTACTTTTATACTTATTTTTAATCTTATTTTTCATCTTATTTTTATACTTATTTTTATACTTATTTTTTATCTTATTTTTATACATATTTTTTATCTTATTTTTTATCTTATTTTTCATCTTACTTTTATACTTATTTTTAATCTTATTTTTCATCTTATTTTTATACTTATTTTTTATCTTAATTTTAATCCTATTTTTTTTCTTATTTTTATACTTGTTTTTCATTTTATTTTTATTCTTATTTTTTATCGTATTTTTATTTTTATTTTTATTCTTATTTTTATTTTTATTCTTATTTTTCATCTTATTTTTCATCTTATTTTTATACTTATTTTTCATTTTATTTTTTATCTTATTTTTATACTTATTTTTTCATCTTATTTTTTATCTTATTTTTCATCTTATTTTTATACTTATTTTTTATTTTAATTTTAATCTTATTTTTTGTCTTATTTTTATACTTATTTTTTATTTTATTTTTATTCTTATTTTTTATCGTATTTTTATTTTTATTTTTATTTTTATTCTTATTTTTATTCTTATTTTTCATCTTATTTTTATACTTATTTTTATTCTTATTTTTATTCTTATTTTTTGTCTTATTTTTATATCCTTTTTTTATCTTATTTTTCATCTTATTTTATTCTTATTTTTATACTTATTTTTATTCTTTTTTTATACTTATTTTACATGTTTTTTTCAACCTTTTTTTTCATCTTATTTTTATACTTTTTCAATCTTATTTTTCATTTTATTATTATGTTTATTTTTCATCTTATTTTTCATCTTATTTTTCATCTTATTTATATATTTATTTTACATCTTATTTTTTATCTTATTTCTATCTTATTTTTATTCTTATTTTTATACTTATTTTTCATCTTATTTTTCATTTTATTTTTATTCTTCTTTTTCATCTTATTTTTAATCTTATTTTTATACTTATTTTACACCTTTTTTTATTTTTATTCTTATTTTTCATCTTATTTTTATACTTATTTTTCATCTTATTTTTATTCTTATCTTTATACTTATTTTTCATCTTTTTTTTATACTTATTTTTATACTTATTTTTTATCTTATTTTTATACATATTTTTTATCTTATTTTTTATCTTATTTTTCATCTTACTTTTATACTTATTTTTAATCTTATTTTTCATCTTATTTTTATACTTATTTTTATACTTATTTTTTATCTTATTTTTATACATATTTTTTATCTTATTTTTTATCTTATTTTTCATCTTACTTTTATACTTATTTTTAATCTTATTTTTCATCTTATTTTTATACTTATTTTTTATCTTAATTTTAATCCTATTTTTTTTCTTATTTTTATACTTGTTTTTCATTTTATTTTTATTCTTATTTTTTATCGTATTTTTATTTTTATTTTTATTCTTATTTTTATTTTTATTCTTATTTTTCATCTTATTTTTCATCTTATTTTTATACTTATTTTTCATTTTATTTTTTATCTTATTTTTATACTTATTTTTTCATCTTATTTTTTATCTTATTTTTCATCTTATTTTTATACTTATTTTTTATCTTAATTTTAATCTTATTTTTTGTGTTATTTTTATACTTATTTTTTATTTTATTTTTATTCTTATTTTTTATCGTATTTTTATTTTTATTTTTATTCTTATTCTTATTTTTCATCTTATTTTATTCTTATTTTTATACTTATTTTTATTCTTTTTTTATACTTATTTTACATGTTTTTTTCAACCTTTTTTTTCATCTTATTTTTATACTTTTTCAATCTTATTTTTCATTTTATTATTATGTTTATTTTTCATCTTATTTTTCATCTTATTTTTCATCTTATTTATATATTTATTTTACATCTTATTTTTTATCTTATTTCTATCTTATTTTTATTCTTATTTTTATACTTATTTTTCATCTTATTTTTCATTTTATTTTTATTCTTCTTTTTCATCTTATTTTTAATCTTATTTTTATACTTATTTTACACCTTTTTTTATTTTTATTTTTATTCTTATTTTTCATCTTATTTTTTATCTTATTTTTATACTTATTTTTATACTTATTTTTTATCTTATTTTTTATTCTTATTTTTATACTTATTTTTATTCTTATTTTTATTCTTATTTTTTATCCTATTTGTTATCTTTTTTTATTCCTATTTTTATACTTATTTTTCATCTTATTTCTTTTCTTATTTTTTATCTTATTTTTCATTTTATTTTTTATCTTATTTTTATACTTATTTTTTCATCTTATTTTTTATCTTATTTTTTATCTTATTTTTCAACTTATTTTTATACTTATTTTTTATCTTATTTTTATTCTTATTTTTCATCTTATTTTTTATCTTATTGTTATACTTATTTTTATCTTATTTTTATACTTATTTTTTATCTTATTTTTATACTTATTTTTCATCTTATTTTTATTCTTATCTTTATACTTATTTTTCATCTTTTTTTTATACTTATTTTTATACTTATTTTTTATCTTATTTTTATACATATTTTTTATCTTATTTTTTATCTTATTTTTCATCTTACTTTTATACTTATTTTTAATCTTATTTTTCATCTTATTTTTATACTTATTTTTTATCTTAATTTTAATCCTATTTTTTTTCTTATTTTTATACTTGTTTTTCATTTTATTTTTATTCTTATTTTTTATCGTATTTTTATTTTTATTTTTATTCTTATTTTTATTTTTATTCTTATTTTTCATCTTATTTTTCATCTTATTTTTATACTTATTTTTCATTTTATTTTTTATCTTATTTTTATACTTATTTTTTCATCTTATTTTTTATCTTATTTTTCATCTTTTTTTTATACTTATTTTTTATCTTAATTTTAATCTTATTTTTTGTCTTATTTTTATACTTATTTTTTATTTTATTTTTATTCTTATTTTTTATCGTATTTTTATTTTTATTTTTATTCTTATTTTTATTCTTATTTTTCATCTTATTTTTATTCTTATTTTTATACTTATTTTTATTCTTATTTTTTGTCTTATTTTTATATCCTTTTTTTATCTTATTTTTCATCTTATTTTATTCTTATTTTTATACTTATTTTTATTCTTTTTTTATACTTATTTTACATGTTTTTTTTTCAACCTTTTTTTTCATCTTATTTTTATACTTTTTCAATCTTATTTTTCATTTTATTATTATGTTTATTTTTCATCTTATTTTTCATCTTATTTTTCATCTTATTTATATATTTATTTTACATCTTATTTTTTATCTTATTTTTATTCTTATTTTTATACTTATTTTTCATCTTATTTTTCATTTTATTTTTATTCTTCTTTTTCATCTTATTTTTAATCTTATTTTTATACTTATTTTACACCTTTTTTTATTTTTATTTTTATTCTTATTTTTCATCTTATTTTTATACTTATTTTTCATCTTATTTTTATTCTTATCTTTATACTTATTTTTCATCTTTTTTTTATACTTATTTTTATACTTATTTTTTATCTTATTTTTAGACATATTTTTTATCTTATTTTTTATCTTATTTTTCATCTTACTTTTATACTTATTTTTAATCTTATTTTTCATCTTATTTTTATACTTATTTTTATACTTATTTTTTATCTTATTTTTATACATATTTTTTATCTTATTTTTTATCTTATTTTTCATCTTACTTTTATACTTATTTTTAATCTTATTTTTCATCTTATTTTTATACTTATTTTTTATCTTAATTTTAATCCTATTTTTTTTCTTATTTTTATACTTGTTTTTCATTTTATTTTTATTCTTATTTTTTATCGTATTTTTATTTTTATTTTTATTCTTATTTTTATTTTTATTCTTATTTTTCATCTTATTTTTCATCTTATTTTTATACTTATTTTTCATTTTATTTTTTATCTTATTTTTATACTTATTTTTTCATCTTATTTTTTATCTTATTTTTCATCTTATTTTTATACTTATTTTTTATTTTAATTTTAATCTTATTTTTTGTCTTATTTTTATACTTATTTTTTATTTTATTTTTATTCTTATTTTTTATCGTATTTTTATTTTTATTTTTATTCTTATTTTTATTCTTATTTTTCATCTTATTTTTATACTTATTTTTATTCTTATTTTTATTCTTATTTTTTGTCTTATTTTTATATCCTTTTTTTATCTTATTTTTCATCTTATTTTATTCTTATTTTTATACTTATTTTTATTCTTTTTTTATACTTATTTTACATGTTTTTTTCAACCTTTTTTTTCATCTTATTTTTATACTTTTTCAATCTTATTTTTCATTTTATTATTATGTTTATTTTTCATCTTATTTTTCATCTTATTTTTCATCTTATTTATATATTTATTTTACATCTTATTTTTTATCTTATTTCTATCTTATTTTTATTCTTATTTTTATACTTATTTTTCATCTTATTTTTCATTTTATTTTTATTCTTCTTTTTCATCTTATTTTTAATCTTATTTTTATACTTATTTTACACCTTTTTTTATTTTTATTTTTATTCTTATTTTTCATCTTATTTTTTATCTTATTTTTATACTTATTTTTATACTTATTTTTTATCTTATTTTTTATTCTTATTTTTATACTTATTTTTATTCTTATTTTTATTCTTATTTTTTATCCTATTTTTTATCTTTTTTTATTCCTATTTTTATACTTATTTTTCATCTTATTTCTTTTCTTATTTTTTATCTTATTTTTCATTTTATTTTTTATCTTATTGTTATACTTATTTTTATCTTATTTTTATACTTATTTTTTATCTTATTTTTATACTTATTTTTCATCTTATTTTTATTCTTATCTTTATACTTATTTTTCATCTTTTTTTTATACTTATTTTTATACTTATTTTTTATCTTATTTTTATACATATTTTTTATCTTATTTTTTATCTTATTTTTCATCTTACTTTTATACTTATTTTTAATCTTATTTTTCATCTTATTTTTATACTTATTTTTTATTTTATTTTTATTCTTATTTTTTATCGTATTTTTATTTTTATTTTTATTCTTATTTTTATTCTTATTTTTCATCTTATTTTTATACTTATTTTTATTCTTATTTTTTGTCTTATTTTTATATCCTTTTTTTATCTTATTTTTCATCTTATTTTATTCTTATTTTTATACTTATTTTTATTCTTTTTTTATACTTATTTTACATGTTTTTTTCAACCTTTTTTTTCATCTTATTTTTATACTTTTTCAATCTTATTTTTCATTTTATTATTATGTTTATTTTTCATCTTATTTTTCATCTTATTTTTCATCTTATTTATATATTTATTTTACATCTTATTTTTTATCTTATTTCTATCTTATTTTTATTCTTATTTTTATACTTATTTTTCATCTTATTTTTCATTTTATTTTTATTCTTCTTTTTCATCTTATTTTTAATCTTATTTTTATACTTATTTTACACCTTTTTTTATTTTTATTTTTATTCTTATTTTTCATCTTATTTTTTATCTTATTTTTATACTTATTTTTATACTTATTTTTTATCTTATTTTTTATTCTTATTTTTATACTTATTTTTATTCTTATTTTTATTCTTATTTTTTATCCTATTTTTTATCTTTTTTTATTCCTATTTTTATACTTATTTTTCATCTTATTTCTTTTCTTATTTTTTATCTTATTTTTCATTTTATTTTTTATCTTATTGTTATACTTATTTTTATCTTATTTTTATACTTATTTTTTATCTTATTTTTATACTTATTTTTCATCTTATTTTTATTCTTATCTTTATACTTATTTTTCATCTTTTTTTTATACTTATTTTTATACTTATTTTTTATCTTATTTTTATACATATTTTTTATCTTATTTTTTATCTTATTTTTCATCTTACTTTTATACTTATTTTTAATCTTATTTTTCATCTTATTTTTATACTTATTTTTTATCTTAATTTTAATCCTATTTTTTTTCTTATTTTTATACTTGTTTTTCATTTTATTTTTATTCTTATTTTTTATCGTATTTTTATTTTTATTTTTATTCTTATTTTTATTCTTATTTTTCATCTTATTTTTATTCTTATTTTTATACTTATTTTTATTCTTATTTTTTGTCTTATTTTTATATCCTTTTTTTATCTTATTTTTCATCTTATTTTATTCTTATTTTTATACTTATTTTTATTCTTTTTTTATACTTATTTTATATGTTTTTTTTCAACCTTTTTTTTCATCTTATTTTTATACTTTTTCAATCTTATTTTTCATTTTATTATTATGTTTATTTTTCATCTTATTTTTCATCTTATTTTTCATCTTATTTATATATTTATTTTACATCTTATTTTTTATCTTATTTCTATCTTATTTTTATTCTTATTTTTATACTTATTTTTCATCTTATTTTTCATTTTATTTTTATTCTTCTTTTTCATCTTATTTTTAATCTTATTTTTATACTTATTTTACACTTTTTTTTATTTTTATTTTTATTCTTATTTTTCATCTTATTTTTTATCTTATTTTTATACTTATTTTTATACTTATTTTTATACTTATTTTTTATCTTATTTTTTATTCTTATTTTTATACTTATTTTTATTCTTATTTTTATTCTTATTTTTATACTTATTTTTCATCTTATTTTTCTTCTTACTTTTTGTCTTATTTTTCATCTTAATTTTATTCTTATTTTTATTCTTATTTTTCATCTTATTTTTATACTTATTTTTTATCCTATTTTTTATCTTTTTTTATTCCTATTTTTATACTTATTTTTCATCTTATTTCTTTTCTTATTTTTTATCTTATTTTTCATTTTATTTTTTATCTTATTTTTATACATATTTTTTATCTTATTTTTTATCTTATTTTTCATCTTACTTTTATACTTATTTTTAATCTTATTTTTCATCTTATTTTTATACTTATTTTTTATCTTAATTTTAATCCTATTTTTTTTCTTATTTTTATACTTGTTTTTCATTTTATTTTTATTCTTATTTTTTATCGTATTTTTATTTTTATTTTTATTCTTATTTTTATTTTTATTCTTATTTTTCATCTTATTTTTCATCTTATTTTTATACTTATTTTTCATTTTATTTTTTATCTTATTTTTATACTTATTTTTTCATCTTATTTTTTATCTTATTTTTCATCTTATTTTATTCTTATTTTTATACTTATTTTTATTCTTTTTTTATACTTATTTTACATGTTTTTTTCAACCTTTTTTTTCATCTTATTTTTATACTTTTTCAATCTTATTTTTCATTTTATTATTATGTTTATTTTTCATCTTATTTTTCATCTTATTTTTTATCTTATTTCTATCTTATTTTTATTCTTATTTTTATACTTATTTTTCATCTTATTTTTCATTTTATTTTTATTCTTCTTTTTCATCTTATTTTTAATCTTATTTTTATACTTATTTTACACCTTTTTTTATTTTTATTTTTATTCTTATTTTTCATCTTATTTTTTATCTTATTTTTATACTTATTTTTATACTTATTTTTTATCTTATTTTTTATTCTTATTTTTATACTTATTTTTATTCTTATTTTTATTCTTATTTTTTATCCTATTTTTTATCTTTTTTTATTCCTATTTTTATACTTATTTTTCATCTTATTTTTTATCTTATTTTTATACTTATTTTTTCATCTTATTTTTTATCTTATTTTTTATCTTATTTTTCAACTTATTTTTATACTTATTTTTTATCTTATTTTTATTCTTATTTTTCATCTTATTTTTTATCTTATTGTTATACTTATTTTTATCTTATTTTTATACTTATTTTTTATCTTATTTTTATACTTATTTTTCATCTTATTTTTATTCTTATCTTTATACTTATTTTTCATCTTTTTTTTATACTTATTTTTATACTTATTTTTTATCTTATTTTTATACATATTTTTTATCTTATTTTTTATCTTATTTTTCATCTTACTTTTATACTTATTTTTAATCTTATTTTTCATCTTATTTTTATACTTATTTTTTATCTTAATTTTAATCCTATTTTTTTTCTTATTTTTATACTTGTTTTTCATTTTATTTTTATTCTTATTTTTTATCGTATTTTTATTTTTATTTTTATTCTTATTTTTATTCTTATTTTTCATCTTATTTTTATTCTTATTTTTATACTTATTTTTATTCTTATTTTTTGTCTTATTTTTATATCCTTTTTTTATCTTATTTTTCATCTTATTTTATTCTTATTTTTATACTTATTTTTATTCTTTTTTTATACTTATTTTATATGTTTTTTTTCAACCTTTTTTTTCATCTTATTTTTATACTTTTTCAATCTTATTTTTCATTTTATTATTATGTTTATTTTTCATCTTATTTTTCATCTTATTTTTCATCTTATTTATATATTTATTTTACATCTTATTTTTTATCTTATTTCTATCTTATTTTTATTCTTATTTTTATACTTATTTTTCATCTTATTTTTCATTTTATTTTTATTCTTCTTTTTCATCTTATTTTTAATCTTATTTTTATACTTATTTTACACTTTTTTTTATTTTTATTTTTATTCTTATTTTTTATCTTATTTTTTATCTTATTTTTATACTTATTTTTATACTTATTTTTATACTTATTTTTTATCTTATTTTTTATTCTTATTTTTATACTTATTTTTATTCTTATTTTTATTCTTATTTTTATACTTATTTTTCATCTTATTTTTCTTCTTACTTTTTGTCTTATTTTTCATCTTAATTTTATTCTTATTTTTATTCTTATTTTTCATCTTATTTTTATACTTATTTTTTATCCTATTTTTTATCTTTTTTTATTCCTATTTTTATACTTATTTTTCATCTTATTTCTTTTCTTATTTTTTATCTTATTTTTCATTTTATTTTTTATCTTATTTTTATACTTATTTTTTCATCTTATTTTTTATCTTATTTTTTATCTTATTTTTCAACTTATTTTTATACTTATTTTTTATCTTATTTTTATTCTTATTTTTCATCATATTTTTTATCTTATTGTTATACTTATTTTTTATCTTATTTTTATACTTATTTTTTATCTTATTTTTATACTTATTTTTCATCTTATTTTTATTCTTATCTTTATACTTATTTTTCATCTTTTTTTTATACTTATTTTTATACTTATTTTTTATCTTATTTTTATACATATTTTTTATCTTATTTTTTATCTTATTTTTCATCTTACTTTTATACTTATTTTTAATCTTATTTTTCATCTTATTTTTATACTTATTTTTTATCTTAATTTTAATCCTATTTTTTTTCTTATTTTTATACTTGTTTTTCATTTTATTTTTATTCTTATTTTTTATCGTATTTTTATTTTTATTTTTATTCTTATTTTTATTTTTATTCTTATTTTTCATCTTATTTTTCATCTTATTTTTATACTTATTTTTCATTTTATTTTTTATCTTATTTTTATACTTATTTTTTCATCTTATTTTTTATCTTATTTTTCATCTTATTTTTATACTTATTTTTTATTTTAATTTTAATCTTATTTTTTGTCTTATTTTTATACTTATTTTTTATTTTATTTTTATTCTTATTTTTTATCGTATTTTTATTTTTATTTTTATTCTTATTTTTATTCTTATTTTTCATCTTATTTTTATACTTATTTTTATTCTTATTTTTATTCTTATTTTTTGTCTTATTTTTATATCCTTTTTTTATCTTATTTTCATCTTATTTTATTCTTATTTTTATACTTATTTTTATTCTTTTTTTATACTTATTTTACATGTTTTTTTCAACCTTTTTTTTCATCTTATTTTTATACTTTTTCAATCTTATTTTTCATTTTATTATTATGTTTATTTTTCATCTTATTTTTCATCTTATTTTTCATCTTATTTATATATTTATTTTACATCTTATTTTTTATCTTATTTCTATCTTATTTTTATTCTTATTTTTATACTTATTTTTCATCTTATTTTTCATTTTATTTTTATTCTTCTTTTTCATCTTATTTTTAATCTTATTTTTATACTTATTTTACACCTTTTTTTATTTTTATTTTTATTCTTATTTTTCATCTTATTTTTTATCTTATTTTTATACTTATTTTTATACTTATTTTTTATCTTATTTTTTATTCTTATTTTTATACTTATTTTTATTCTTATTTTTATTCTTATTTTTATACTTATTTTTCATCTTATTTTTCTTCTTACTTTTTGTCTTATTTTTCATCTTAATTTTATTCTTATTTTTATTCTTATTTTTCATCTTATTTTTATACTTATTTTTTATCCTATTTTTTATCTTTTTTTATTCCTATTCTTATACTTATTTTTCATCTTATTTCTTTTCTTATTTTTTATCTTATTTTTCATTTTATTTTTTATCTTATTTTTATACTTATTTTTTCATCTTATTTTTTATCTTATTTTTTATCTTATTTTTCAACTTATTTTTATACTTATTTTTTATCTTATTTTTATTCTTATTTTTCATCTTATTTTTTATCTTATTGTTATACTTATTTTTTATCTTATTTTTATACTTATTTTTTATCTTATTTTTATACTTATTTTTCATCTTATTTTTATTCTTATCTTTATACTTATTTTTCATCTTTTTTTTATACTTATTTTTATACTTATTTTTCATCTTATTTTTATACATATTTTTTATCTTATTTTTTATCTTATTTTTCATCTTACTTTTATACTTATTTTTAATCTTATTTTTCATCTTATTTTTATACTTATTTTTTATCTTAATTTTAATCCTATTTTTTTTCTTATTTTTATACTTGTTTTTCATTTTATTTTTATTCTTATTTTTTATCGTATTTTTATTTTTATTTTTATTCTTATTTTTATTTTTATTCTTATTTTTCATCTTATTTTTCATCTTATTTTTATACTTATTTTTCATTTTATTTTTTATCTTATTTTTATACTTATTTTTTCATCTTATTTTTTATCTTATTTTTCATCTTATTTTTATACTTATTTTTTATCTTAATTTTAATCTTATTTTTTGTCTTATTTTTATACTTATTTTTTATTTTATTTTTATTCTTATTTTTTATCGTATTTTTATTTTTATTTTTATTCTTATTTTTATTCTTATTTTTCATCTTATTTTTATACTTATTTTTATTCTTATTTTTTGTCTTATTTTTATATCCTTTTTTTATCTTATTTTTCATCTTATTTTATTCTTATTTTTATACTTATTTTTATTCTTTTTTTATACTTATTTTACATGTTTTTTTCAACCTTTTTTTTCATCTTATTTTTATACTTTTTCAATCTTATTTTTCATTTTATTATTATGTTTATTTTTCATCTTATTTTTCATCTTATTTTTCATCTTATTTATATATTTATTTTACATCTTATTTTTTATCTTATTTCTATCTTATTTTTATTCTTATTTTTATACTTATTTTTCATCTTATTTTTCATTTTATTTTTATTCTTCTTTTTCATCTTATTTTTAATCTTATTTTTATACTTATTTTACACCTTTTTTTATTTTTATTTTTATTCTTATTTTTCATCTTATTTTTTATCTTATTTTTATACTTATTTTTATACTTATTTTTTATCTTATTTTTTATTCTTATTTTTATACTTATTTTTATTCTTATTTTTATTCTTATTTTTTATCCTATTTTTTATCTTTTTTTATTCCTATTTTTATACTTATTTTTCATCTTATTTCTTTTCTTATTTTTTATCTTATTTTTCATTTTATTTTTTATCTTATTTTTATACTTATTTTTTCATCTTATTTTTTATCTTATTTTTTATCTTATTTTTCAACTTATTTTTATACTTATTTTTTATCTTATTTTTATTCTTATTTTTCATCTTATTTTTTATCTTATTGTTATACTTATTTTTATCTTATTTTTATACTTATTTTTTATCTTATTTTTATACTTATTTTTCATCTTATTTTTATTCTTATCTTTATACTTATTTTTCATCTTTTTTTTATACTTATTTTTATACTTATTTTTTATCTTATTTTTATACATATTTTTTATCTTATTTTTTATCTTATTTTTCATCTTACTTTTATACTTATTTTTAATCTTATTTTTCATCTTATTTTTATACTTATTTTTTATCTTAATTTTAATCCTATTTTTTTTCTTATTTTTATACTTGTTTTTCATTTTATTTTTATTCTTATTTTTTATCGTATTTTTATTTTTATTTTTATTCTTATTTTTATTCTTATTTTTCATCTTATTTTTATTCTTATTTTTATACTTATTTTTATTCTTATTTTTTGTCTTATTTTTATATCCTTTTTTTATCTTATTTTTCATCTTATTTTATTCTTATTTTTATACTTATTTTTATTCTTTTTTTATACTTATTTTATATGTTTTTTTTCAACCTTTTTTTTCATCTTATTTTTATACTTTTTCAATCTTATTTTTCATTTTATTATTATGTTTATTTTTCATCTTATTTTTCATCTTATTTTTCATCTTATTTATATATTTATTTTACATCTTATTTTTTATCTTATTTCTATCTTATTTTTATTCTTATTTTTATACTTATTTTTCATCTTATTTTTCATTTTATTTTTATTCTTCTTTTTCATCTTATTTTTAATCTTATTTTTATACTTATTTTACACTTTTTTTTATTTTTATTTTTATTCTTATTTTTCATCTTATTTTTTATCTTATTTTTATACTTATTTTTATACTTATTTTTATACTTATTTTTTATCTTATTTTTTATTCTTATTTTTATACTTATTTTTATTCTTATTTTTATTCTTATTTTTATACTTATTTTTCATCTTATTTTTCTTCTTACTTTTTGTCTTATTTTTCATCTTAATTTTATTCTTATTTTTATTCTTATTTTTCATCTTATTTTTATACTTATTTTTTATCCTATTTTTTATCTTTTTTTATTCCTATTTTTATACTTATTTTTCATCTTATTTCTTTTCTTATTTTTTATCTTATTTTTCATTTTATTTTTTATCTTATTTTTATACTTATTTTTTCATCTTATTTTTTATCTTATTTTTTATCTTATTTTTCAACTTATTTTTATACTTATTTTTTATCTTATTTTTATTCTTATTTTTCATCATATTTTTTATCTTATTGTTATACTTATTTTTTATCTTATTTTTATACTTATTTTTTATCTTATTTTTATACTTATTTTTCATCTTATTTTTATTCTTATCTTTATACTTATTTTTCATCTTTTTTTTATACTTATTTTTATACTTATTTTTTATCTTATTTTTATACATATTTTTTATCTTATTTTTTATCTTATTTTTCATCTTACTTTTATACTTATTTTTAATCTTATTTTTCATCTTATTTTTATACTTATTTTTTATCTTAATTTTAATCCTATTTTTTTTCTTATTTTTATACTTGTTTTTCATTTTATTTTTATTCTTATTTTTTATCGTATTTTTATTTTTATTTTTATTCTCATTTTTATTTTTATTCTTATTTTTCATCTTATTTTTCATCTTATTTTTATACTTATTTTTCATTTTATTTTTTATCTTATTTTTATACTTATTTTTTCATCTTATTTTTTATCTTATTTTTCATCTTATTTTTATACTTATTTTTTATTTTAATTTTAATCTTATTTTTTGTCTTATTTTTATACTTATTTTTTATTTTATTTTTATTCTTATTTTTTATCGTATTTTTATTTTTATTTTTATTCTTATTTTTATTCTTATTTTTCATCTTATTTTTATACTTATTTTTATTCTTATTTTTATTCTTATTTTTTGTCTTATTTTTATATCCTTTTTTTATCTTATTTTCATCTTATTTTATTCTTATTTTTATACTTATTTTTATTCTTTTTTTATACTTATTTTACATGTTTTTTTCAACCTTTTTTTTCATCTTATTTTTATACTTTTTCAATCTTATTTTTCATTTTATTATTATGTTTATTTTTCATCTTATTTTTCATCTTATTTTTCATCTTATTTATATATTTATTTTACATCTTATTTTTTATCTTATTTCTATCTTATTTTTATTCTTATTTTTATACTTATTTTTCATCTTATTTTTCATTTTATTTTTATTCTTCTTTTTCATCTTATTTTTAATCTTATTTTTATACTTATTTTACACCTTTTTTTATTTTTATTTTTATTCTTATTTTTCATCTTATTTTTTATCTTATTTTTATACTTATTTTTATACTTATTTTTTATCTTATTTTTTATTCTTATTTTTATACTTATTTTTATTCTTATTTTTATTCTTATTTTTATACTTATTTTTCATCTTATTTTTCTTCTTACTTTTTGTCTTATTTTTCATCTTAATTTTATTCTTATTTTTATTCTTATTTTTCATCTTATTTTTATACTTATTTTTTATCCTATTTTTTATCTTTTTTTATTCCTATTCTTATACTTATTTTTCATCTTATTTCTTTTCTTATTTTTTATCTTATTTTTCATTTTATTTTTTATCTTATTTTTATACTTATTTTTTCATCTTATTTTTTATCTTATTTTTTATCTTATTTTTCAACTTATTTTTATACTTATTTTTTATCTTATTTTTATTCTTATTTTTCATCTTATTTTTTATCTTATTGTTATACTTATTTTTTATCTTATTTTTATACTTATTTTTTATCTTATTTTTATACTTATTTTTCATCTTATTTTTATTCTTATCTTTATACTTATTTTTCATCTTTTTTTTATACTTATTTTTATACTTATTTTTTATCTTATTTTTATACATATTTTTTATCTTATTTTTTATCTTATTTTTCATCTTACTTTTATACTTATTTTTAATCTTATTTTTCATCTTATTTTTATACTTATTTTTTATCTTAATTTTAATCCTATTTTTTTTCTTATTTTTATACTTGTTTTTCATTTTATTTTTATTCTTATTTTTTATCGTATTTTTATTTTTATTTTTATTCTTATTTTTATTTTTATTCTTATTTTTCATCTTATTTTTCATCTTATTTTTATACTTATTTTTCATTTTATTTTTTATCTTATTTTTATACTTATTTTTTCATCTTATTTTTTATCTTATTTTTCATCTTATTTTTATACTTATTTTTTATCTTAATTTTAATCTTATTTTTTGTCTTATTTTTATACTTATTTTTTATTTTATTTTTATTCTTATTTTTTATCGTATTTTTATTTTTATTTTTATTCTTATTTTTATTCTTATTTTTCATCTTATTTTTATACTTATTTTTATTCTTATTTTTTGTCTTATTTTTATATCCTTTTTTTATCTTATTTTTCATCTTATTTTATTCTTATTTTTATACTTATTTTTATTCTTTTTTTATACTTATTTTACATGTTTTTTTCAACCTTTTTTTTCATCTTATTTTTATACTTTTTCAATCTTATTTTTCATTTTATTATTATGTTTATTTTTCATCTTATTTTTCATCTTATTTTTCATCTTATTTATATATTTATTTTACATCTTATTTTTTATCTTATTTCTATCTTATTTTTATTCTTATTTTTATACTTATTTTTCATCTTATTTTTCATTTTATTTTTATTCTTCTTTTTCATCTTATTTTTAATCTTATTTTTATACTTATTTTACACCTTTTTTTATTTTTATTTTTATTCTTATTTTTCATCTTATTTTTTATCTTATTTTTATACTTATTTTTATACTTATTTTTTATCTTATTTTTTATTCTTATTTTTATACTTATTTTTATTCTTATTTTTATTCTTATTTTTTATCCTATTTTTTATCTTTTTTTATTCCTATTTTTATACTTATTTTTCATCTTATTTCTTTTCTTATTTTTTATCTTATTTTTCATTTTATTTTTTATCTTATTTTTATACTTATTTTTTCATCTTATTTTTTATCTTATTTTTTATCTTATTTTTCAACTTATTTTTATACTTATTTTTTATCTTATTTTTATTCTTATTTTTCATCTTATTTTTTATCTTATTGTTATACTTATTTTTATCTTATTTTTATACTTATTTTTTATCTTATTTTTATACTTATTTTTCATCTTATTTTTATTCTTATCTTTATACTTATTTTTCATCTTTTTTTTATACTTATTTTTATACTTATTTTTTATCTTATTTTTATACATTTTTTTATCTTATTTTTTATCTTATTTTTCATCTTACTTTTATACTTATTTTTAATCTTATTTTTCATCTTATTTTTATACTTATTTTTTATCTTAATTTTAATCCTATTTTTTTTCTTATTTTTATACTTGTTTTTCATTTTATTTTTATTCTTATTTTTTATCGTATTTTTATTTTTATTTTTATTCTTATTTTTATTCTTATTTTTCATCTTATTTTTATTCTTATTTTTATACTTATTTTTATTCTTATTTTTTGTCTTATTTTTATATCCTTTTTTTATCTTATTTTTCATCTTATTTTATTCTTATTTTTATACTTATTTTTATTCTTTTTTTATACTTATTTTATATGTTTTTTTTCAACCTTTTTTTTCATCTTATTTTTATACTTTTTCAATCTTATTTTTCATTTTATTATTATGTTTATTTTTCATCTTATTTTTCATCTTATTTTTCATCTTATTTATATATTTATTTTACATCTTATTTTTTATCTTATTTCTATCTTATTTTTATTCTTATTTTTATACTTATTTTTCATCTTATTTTTCATTTTATTTTTATTCTTCTTTTTCATCTTATTTTTAATCTTATTTTTATACTTATTTTACACTTTTTTTTATTTTTATTTTTATTCTTATTTTTCATCTTATTTTTTATCTTATTTTTATACTTATTTTTATACTTATTTTTATACTTATTTTTTATCTTATTTTTTATTCTTATTTTTATACTTATTTTTATTCTTATTTTTATTCTTATTTTTATACTTATTTTTCATCTTATTTTTCTTCTTACTTTTTGTCTTATTTTTCATCTTAATTTTATTCTTATTTTTATTCTTATTTTTCATCTTATTTTTATACTTATTTTTTATCCTATTTTTTATCTTTTTTTATTCCTATTTTTATACTTATTTTTCATCTTATTTCTTTTCTTATTTTTTATCTTATTTTTCATTTTATTTTTTATCTTATTTTTATACATATTTTTTATCTTATTTTTTATCTTATTTTTCATCTTACTTTTATACTTATTTTTAATCTTATTTTTCATCTTATTTTTATACTTATTTTTTATCTTAATTTTAATCCTATTTTTTTTCTTATTTTTATACTTGTTTTTCATTTTATTTTTATTCTTATTTTTTATCGTATTTTTATTTTTATTTTTATTCTTATTTTTATTTTTATTCTTATTTTTCATCTTATTTTTCATCTTATTTTTATACTTATTTTTCATTTTATTTTTTATCTTATTTTTATACTTATTTTTTCATCTTATTTTTTATCTTATTTTTCATCTTATTTTATTCTTATTTTTATACTTATTTTTATTCTTTTTTTATACTTATTTTACATGTTTTTTTCAACCTTTTTTTTCATCTTATTTTTATACTTTTTCAATCTTATTTTTCATTTTATTATTATGTTTATTTTTCATCTTATTTTTCATCTTATTTTTCATCTTATTTATATATTTATTTTACATCTTATTTTTTATCTTATTTCTATCTTATTTTTATTCTTATTTTTATACTTATTTTTCATCTTATTTTTCATTTTATTTTTATTCTTCTTTTTCATCTTATTTTTAATCTTATTTTTATACTTATTTTACACCTTTTTTTATTTTTATTTTTATTCTTATTTTTCATCTTATTTTTTATCTTATTTTTATACTTATTTTTATACTTATTTTTTATCTTATTTTTTATTCTTATTTTTATACTTATTTTTATTCTTATTTTTATTCTTATTTTTTATCCTATTTTTTATCTTTTTTTATTCCTATTTTTATACTTATTTTTCATCTTATTTCTTTTCTTATTTTTTATCTTATTTTTCATTTTATTTTTTATCTTATTTTTATACTTATTTTTTCATCTTATTTTTTATCTTATTTTTTATCTTATTTTTCAACTTATTTTTATACTTATTTTTTATCTTATTTTTATTCTTATTTTTCATCTTATTTTTTATCTTATTGTTATACTTATTTTTATCTTATTTTTATACTTATTTTTTATCTTATTTTTATACTTATTTTTCATCTTATTTTTATTCTTATCTTTATACTTATTTTTCATCTTTTTTTTATACTTATTTTTATACTTATTTTTTATCTTATTTTTATACATATTTTTTATCTTATTTTTCATCTTACTTTTATACTTATTTTTAATCTTATTTTTCATCTTATTTTTATACTTATTTTTTATCTTAATTTTAATCCTATTTTTTTTCTTATTTTTATACTTGTTTTTCATTTTATTTTTATTCTTATTTTTTATCGTATTTTTATTTTTATTTTTATTCTTATTTTTCATCTTATTTTTATTCTTATTTTTATACTTATTTTTATTCTTATTTTTTGTCTTATTTTTATATCCTTTTTTTATCTTATTTTTCATCTTATTTTATTCTTATTTTTATACTTATTTTTATTCTTTTTTTATACTTATTTTATATGTTTTTTTTCAACCTTTTTTTTCATCTTATTTTTATACTTTTTCAATCTTATTTTTCATTTTATTATTATGTTTATTTTTCATCTTATTTTTCATCTTATTTTTCATCTTATTTATATATTTATTTTACATCTTATTTTTTATCTTATTTCTATCTTATTTTTATTCTTATTTTTATACTTATTTTTCATCTTATTTTTCATTTTATTTTTATTCTTCTTTTTCATCTTATTTTTAATCTTATTTTTATACTTATTTTACACTTTTTTTTATTTTTATTTTTATTCTTATTTTTCATCTTATTTTTTATCTTATTTTTATACTTATTTTTATACTTATTTTTATACTTATTTTTTATCTTATTTTTTATTCTTATTTTTATACTTATTTTTATTCTTATTTTTATTCTTATTTTTATACTTATTTTTCATCTTATTTTTCTTCTTACTTTTTGTCTTATTTTTCATCTTAATTTTATTCTTATTTTTATTCTTATTTTTCATCTTATTTTTATACTTATTTTTTATCCTATTTTTTATCTTTTTTTATTCCTATTTTTATACTTATTTTTCATCTTATTTCTTTTCTTATTTTTTATCTTATTTTTCATTTTATTTTTTATCTTATTTTTATACTTATTTTTTCATCTTATTTTTTATCTTATTTTTTATCTTATTTTTCAACTTATTTTTATACTTATTTTTTATCTTATTTTTATTCTTATTTTTCATCATATTTTTTATCTTATTGTTATACTTATTTTTTATCTTATTTTTATACTTATTTTTTATCTTATTTTTATACTTATTTTTCATCTTATTTTTATTCTTATCTTTATACTTATTTTTCATCTTTTTTTTATACTTATTTTTATACTTATTTTTTATCTTATTTTTATACATATTTTTTATCTTATTTTTTATCTTATTTTTCATCTTACTTTTATACTTATTTTTAATCTTATTTTTCATCTTATTTTTATACTTATTTTTTATCTTAATTTTAATCCTATTTTTTTTCTTATTTTTATACTTGTTTTTCATTTTATTTTTATTCTTATTTTTTATCGTATTTTTATTTTTATTTTTATTCTTATTTTTATTTTTATTCTTATTTTTCATCTTATTTTTCATCTTATTTTTATACTTATTTTTCATTTTATTTTTTATCTTATTTTTATACTTATTTTTTCATCTTATTTTTTATCTTATTTTTCATCTTATTTTTATACTTATTTTTTATCTTAATTTTAATCTTATTTTTTGTCTTATTTTTATACTTATTTTTTATTTTATTTTTATTCTTATTTTTTATCGTATTTTTATTTTTATTTTTATTCTTATTTTTATTCTTATTTTTCATCTTATTTTTATTCTTATTTTTATACTTATTTTTATTCTTATTTTTTGTCTTATTTTTATATCCTTTTTTTATCTTATTTTTCATCTTATTTTATTCTTATTTTTATACTTATTTTTATTCTTTTTTTATACTTATTTTACATGTTTTTTTTTCAACCTTTTTTTTCATCTTATTTTTATACTTTTTCAATCTTATTTTTCATTTTATTATTATGTTTATTTTTCATCTTATTTTTCATCTTATTTTTCATCTTATTTATATATTTATTTTACATCTTATTTTTTATCTTATTTCTATCTTATTTTTATTCTTATTTTTATACTTATTTTTCATCTTATTTTTCATTTTATTTTTATTCTTCTTTTTCATTTTATTTTTAATCTTATTTTTATACTTATTTTACACCTTTTTTTATTTTTATTCTTATTTTTCATCTTATTTTTATACTTATTTTTCATCTTATTTTTATTCTTATCTTTATACTTATTTTTCATCTTTTTTTTATACTTATTTTTATACTTATTTTTTATCTTATTTTTATACATATTTTTTATCTTATTTTTTATCTTATTTTTCATCTTACTTTTATACTTATTTTTAATCTTATTTTTCATCTTATTTTTATACTTATTTTTATACTTATTTTTTATCTTATTTTTATACATATTTTTTATCTTATTTTTTATCTTATTTTTCATCTTACTTTTATACTTATTTTTAATCTTATTTTTCATCTTATTTTTATACTTATTTTTTATCTTAATTTTAATCCTATTTTTTTTCTTATTTTTATACTTGTTTTTCATTTTATTTTTATTCTTATTTTTTATCGTATTTTTATTTTTATTTTTATTCTTATTTTTATTTTTATTCTTATTTTTCATCTTATTTTTCATCTTATTTTTATACTTATTTTTCATTTTATTTTTTATCTTATTTTTATACTTATTTTTTCATCTTATTTTTTATCTTATTTTTCATCTTATTTTTATACTTATTTTTTATCTTAATTTTAATCTTATTTTTTGTCTTATTTTTATACTTATTTTTTATTTTATTTTTATTCTTATTTTTTATCGTATTTTTATTTTTATTTTTATTCTTATTTTTATTCTTATTTTTCATCTTATTTTTATACTTATTTTTATTCTTATTTTTTGTCTTATTTTTATATCCTTTTTTTATCTTATTTTTCATCTTATTTTATTCTTATTTTTATACTTATTTTTATTCTTTTTTTATACTTATTTTACATGTTTTTTTCAACCTTTTTTTTCATCTTATTTTTATACTTTTTCAATCTTATTTTTCATTTTATTATTATGTTTATTTTTCATCTTATTTTTCATCTTATTTTTCATCTTATTTATATATTTATTTTACATCTTATTTTTTATCTTATTTCTATCTTATTTTTATTCTTATTTTTATACTTATTTTTCATCTTATTTTTCATTTTATTTTTATTCTTCTTTTTCATCTTATTTTTAATCTTATTTTTATACTTATTTTTATACTTATTTTTTATCTTATTTTTTATTCTTATTTTTATACTTATTTTTATTCTTATTTTTATTCTTATTTTTTATCCTATTTTTTATCTTTTTTTATTCCTATTTTTATACTTATTTTTCATCTTATTTCTTTTCTTATTTTTTATCTTATTTTTCATTTTATTTTTTATCTTATTTTTATACTTATTTTTTCATCTTATTTTTTATCTTATTTTTTATCTTATTTTTCAACTTATTTTTATACTTATTTTTTATCTTATTTTTATACTTATTTTTCATCTTATTTTTCATTTTATTTTTATTCTTATTTTTATACTTATTTTGCATCTTATTTTTCATCTTATTTTTTATCTTATTTTTTATTCTTATTTTTATACTTATTTTTATACTTATTTTTATTCTTATTTTTATTCTTATTTTTATACTTATTTTTTATCTTATTTTTATACTTATTTTTTATCTTATTTTTCATCTTACTTTTTGTCTTATTTTTCATCTTAGTTTTATTCTTATTTTTATTCTTATTTTTCATCCTTTTTTTATACTTATTTTTTATCCTATTTTTTATCTTTTTTTATTCCTATTTTTATACCTATTTTTCATCTTTTTTGTTTTCTTATTTTTTATCTTATTTTTCATTTTATTTTTTATCTTATTTTTATACTTATTTTTTCATCTTATTTTTTATCTTATTTTTTATCTTATTTTTCATCTTATTTTTATACTAATTTTTCATCTTTTTTTTTCATCTTATTTTTATACTTATTTTTCATCTTAATTTTTATCTTTTTTTTTAATCTTATTTTTATATTTATTGTTCATCTTATTTTTATTCTTATTTTTTATCGTATTTTTATTATTATTATTATTATTTTTTATCTTAATTTTTATACTTATTTTTTATCTTATTTTTCATCTTATTTTTTATCTTATTTTTTATCTTAATTTTATTCTTTTTTTTCATCTTATTTTTCATCTTATTTTTATACTTATTTTTCATCTTATTTTTTTATTTTAATTTTATTCTTATTTTTCATCTTATTTTTATACTTATTTTTTATCTTATTTTTCATCTTATTTTTATACTTATTTTTTATCTTAATTTTAATCTTATTTTTTGTCTTATTTTTATACTTATTTTTTATTTTATTTTTATTCTTATTTTTTATCGTAATTTTATTTTTATTTTTATTCTTATTTTTATTCTTATTTGTCATCTTATTTTTTATCTTATTGTTATACTTATTTTTTATCTTATTTTAATACTTATTTTTCATCTTATTTTTATACTTTTTTAATCTTATTTTTCATCTTATTATTATGTTTATTTTTTCATCTTATTTTTCATCCTACTTTTATTCTTATTTATATATTTATTTTACATCTTATTTTTTATCTTATTTTTTATCTTATTTTTATTCTCCTATTTTTATACTTATTTTTCATCTTATTTTTCATCTTATTTTTATTCTTATTTTACATCTTTTTTTATTCTTATTTTTATTCTTCTTTTTCATCTTATTTTTATACTTATTTTTCATCTTTTTTTATTCTTATTTTTATTCTTATTTGTCATTTTATTTTTTATCTTATTGTTATACTTATTTTTTATCTTATTTTAATACTTATTTTTCATCCTTTTTTACATTTATTTTTATTCTTATATTTCATGTTATTTTTCTCTTATTTTTTATCTTATTTAAATACTTATTTTTCATCTTATTTTATTCTTATTTTTATACTTATTTTTATTCTTATTTTTATTCTTTTTTTATACTTATTTTACATGTTTTTTTTTATCCTATTTTTCATCTTATTTTTATACTTTTTCAATCTTATTTTTCATCTTATTATTATGTTAATTTTTCATCTTTTTTTTCATCTTATTTTTATACTTATTTTCATCTTTTTTTATCTTATTTTTTATTCTTATTTTTAAACTTATTTTTCATCTTATTTTTATTCTTATTTTTTTTCTTATTTTTCATCTTATTTTTATACTTATTTTTCATCTTTTTTTATTCTTATTTTTATTCTTATTTGTCATCTTATTTTTTATCTTATTGTTATACTTATTTTTTATCTTATTTTAATACTTATTTTTCATCTTATTTTTATACTTTTTTAATCTTATTTTTCATCTTATTATTATGTTTATTTTTTCATCTTATTTTTCATCCTACTTTTATTCTTATTTATATATTTATTTTACATCTTATTTTTTATCTTATTTTTTATCTTATTTTTATTCTTATTTTTATACTTATTTTTCATCTTATTTTTATTCTTATTTTACATCTTTTTTTATTCTTATTTTTATTCTTTTTTTTCATCTTATTTTTCATCTTATTTTTATACTTATTTTTTATCTTATTTTTATACTTATTTTTTATCTTAATTTTAATCCTATTTTTTGTCTTATTTTTTCACTTGTTTTTCATTTTATTTTTATTCTTATTTTTTATCGTATTTTTATTTTTATTTTTATTCTTATTTTTATTCTTTTTTTTCATCTTATTTTTATAGCTATTTTTTATATTAATTTTCATCTTAATTTTCATCTTATTTTTATTCTTATTTTTTTATCTTTTTTTTCATCTTATTATTATACTTATTTTTTCATCTTATTTTACATCTTATTTTTCATGTTATTTTTATACTTTTTTAATCCTATTTTTCATCTTATTATTATTCTTAGTTTTTATCTTTTTTTATCTTATTTTTTATTCTTATTTTTAAACTTATTTTTCATCTTATTTTTATTCTTATTTTTTTTCTTATTTTTCATCTTATTTTTATACTTATTTTTCATCTTTTTTTATTCTTATTTTTATTCTTATTTTTCATCTTATTTTTATACTTATTTTTTATTTTAATTTTCATTTTATTTTTTGTCTTATTTTTATTCTTATTTTTTATCGTATTTTTATTCTTATTTTTATTCTTATTTTTCATCTTAATTTTTTACTTATTTTTTATCTTATTTTTATTCTTATTTTTTATCGTATTTTTATTCTTATTTTTCATCTTATTTTTATACTTATTTTTCATCTTATTTTTCATCCTATTTTTTATCTTATTTTATTCCTATTTTGTACTTATTTTTCATCTTATTTGTTTTCTTATTTTTCATATTATTTTTCATCTTATTTTTATACTTATTTTTTCATCTTATTTTTTATCTTATTTTTCATCTTATTTTTAATCTTTTTTTTATTCTTATTTTTCATCTTATTTTTATACGTATTTTTTATCTTAATTTTTATCTTATTTTTATATTTATTGTTCATCTTATTTTTATTCTTATTTTTATTCTTATTTTTCATCTTATTTTTATACTTTTTTAATCTTATTTTTCATCTTATTATTATGTTTATTTTTTCATCTTATTTTTCATCTTACTTTTATTCTTATTTATATACTTATTTTACATCTTTTTTTATTCTTATTTTTATTTTTATTTTTAAACTTATTTTTCATCTTATTTTTATACTTATTTTTTATCTTATTTTTCATCCTATTTTTTATCTTATTTTATTCCTATTTTGTACTTATTTTTCATCTTATTTGTTTTCTTATTTTTCATTTTATTTTTCATCTTATTTTTATACTTATTTTTTCATCTTATTTTTTATCTTATTTTTCATCTTATTTTTAATCTTTTTTTTATTCTTATTTTTCATCTTATTTTTATACTTATTTTTCATCTTAATTTTTATCTTATTTTTATATTTATTGTTCATCTTATTTTTATTCTTATTTTTATTCTTATTTGTCATCTTATTTTTTATCTTATTGTTATACTTATTTTTTATCTTATTTTAATACTTATTTTTCATCTTATTTTTATACTTTTTTAATCTTATTTTTTATCTTATTATTATGTTTATTTTTTCATCTTATTTTTCATCCTACTTTTATTCTTATTTATATATTTATTTTACATCTTATTTTTTATCTTATTTTTTATCTTATTTTTATTCTTATTTTTATACTTATTTTTCATCTTATTTTTCATCTTATTTTTATTCTTATTTTACATCTTTTTTTATTCTTATTTTTATTCTTATTTTTCATCTTATTTTTTATCTTATTTTTATACTTATTTTGCATCCTATTTTTCATCTTATTTTTTATCTTATTTTTTATTCTTATTTTTAAACTTATTTTTCATCTTATTTTTATTCTTATTTTTTTTCTTCTTTTTCATCTTATTTTTATACTTATTTTTCATCTTTTTTTATTCTTATTTTTATTCTTATTTGTCATTTTATTTTTTATCTTATTGTTATACTTATTTTTTATCTTATTTTAATACTTATTTTTCATCCTTTTTTACATTTATTTTTATTCTTATATTTCATGTTATTTTTCTCTTATTTTTTATCTTATTTTAATACTTATTTTTCATCTTATTTTATTCTTATTTTTATACTTATTTTTATTCTTATTTTTATACTTTTTCAATCTTATTTTTCATTTTATTATTATGTTTATTTTTCATCTTATTTTTCATCTTATTTTTCATCTTATTTATATATTTATTTTACATCTTATTTCTATCTTATTTTTATTCTTATTTTTATACTTATTTTTCATCTTATTTTTCATTTTATTTTTATTCTTCTTTTTCATCTTATTTTTAATCTTATTTTTATACTTATTTTACACCTTTTTTTATTTTTATTTTTATTCTTATTTTTCATCTTATTTTTTATCTTATTTTTATACTTATTTTGCATCTTATTTTTCATCTTATTTTTTATCTTATTTTTTATTCTTATTTTTACACTTATTTTTATACTTATTTTTATACTTATTTTTTATCTTATTTTTATACATATTTTTCATCTTATTTTTTATCTTATTTTTTATTCTTATTTTTATTCTTATTTTTCATCTTATTTTTATACTTATTTTTTATCCTATTTTTTATCTTTTTTTATTCCTATTTTTATACTTATTTTTTATCTTATTTGTTTTCTTATTTTTTATCTTATTTTTCATTTTATTTTTTATCTTATTTTTATACTTATTTTTTCATCTTTTTTTTTATCTTATTTTTATACTTATTTTTCATCTTAATTTTTATCCTTTTTTTTATCTTATTTTTATATTTATTGTTCATCTTATTTTTATTCTTATTTTTTATCATATATTTATTATTATTATTCTTATTTTTTATCCTAAGTTTTATACTTATTTTTTATCTTATTTTTCATCTTATTTTTTATCTTATTTTTTATCTTAATTTTATTCTTTTTTTTCATCTTATTTTTCATCTTATTTTTATACTTATTTTTCATCTTATTTTTTTATTTTAATTTTATTCTTATTTTTCATCTTATTTTTATACTTATTTTTTATCTTATTTTTCATCTTATTTTTATACTTATTTTTTATCTTAATTTTAATCTTATTTTTCATCTTATTTTTATACTTATTTTTTATCTTATTTTTCATCTTATTTTTATTCTTATTTTTTATCGTAATTTTATTTTTATTTTTATTCTTATTTTTATTCTTATTTTTCATCTTATTTTTATTCTTATTTTTATACTTATTTTTATTCTTATTATTATTCTTATTTTTATTCTTATTTTATATGTAATTTTTTGTCTTATTTTTTATCTTATTTTTCATCTTATTTTTTATCTTATATTTATACTTATTTTTCATCCTTTTTTATACTTATTTTTCATCTTAATTTTCATCTTATTTTTATTCTTTTTTTTATACTTATTTTACATGTTTTTTTTTATCCTATTTTTCATCTTATTTTTATACTTTTTCAATCTTATTTTTCATCTTATTATTATGTTTATTTTTCATCTTATTTTTCATCTTATTTTTATACTTATTTTTTATCTTATTTTTATTCTTATTTTTATACTTATTTTTTATCTTTTTTTCATCTTATTTTTATAATTATTTTTCATCTTAATTTTTATCTTATTTTTTTATCTTATTTTTATATTTATTGTTCATCTTATTTTTATTCTTATTTTTTATCGTATTTTTCATCTTATTTTTTATCTTAATTTTATTCTTATTTTTCATCTTATTTTTATACTTATTTTTTATCGTATTTTTATTTTTATTCTTATTTTTATTCTTATTTTTCATCTTATTTTTATAGCTATTTTTTTTATATTAATTTTCATCTTAATTTTTGTCTTATTTTTATAACCTTTTTTCATCTTATTTTTTTATCTTATTTTTCATCTTATTTTTATTCTTATTTTTTTATCTTTTTTTTTCATCTTATTATTATACTTATTTTTTCATCTTATTTTTCATGTTATTTTTATACTTTTTTAATCCTATTTTTCATCCTTTTATTATGTTTATTTTTTCATCTGATTTTTCATCTTATTTTTATTCTTAGTTTTCATCTTTTTTTATTCTTATTTTTATTCTTATTTGTCATCTTATTTTTTATCTTATTTTTATATTTATTTTTTATCTTATTTTTATTCTTATTTTTCATCTTATTTTTATACTTATTTTTTCTCTTAATTTTAATCTTATTTTTTGTCTTATTTTTATTCTTACTTTTTATCGTATTTTTATTCTTATTTTTCATCTAATTTTTATACTTATTTTTCATCTTATTTTTCATCCTATTTTTTATCTTATTTTATTCCTATTTTGTACTTATTTTTCATCTTATTTGTTTTCTTATTTTTTATCTTATTTTTCATTTTATTTTTCATCTTATTTTTATACTTATTTTTTTATCTTATTTTTTATCTTATTTTTTATCTTATTTTTCATCTTATTTTTAATCTTTTTTTTATTCTTATTTTTCATCTTATTTTTATACTTATTTTTATACTTATTTTGCATCCTATTTTTCATCTTATTTTTTATCTTATTTTTTATTCTTATTTTTAAACTTATTTTTCATCTTATTTTTATTCTTATTTTTTTTCTTCTTTTTCATCTTATTTTTATACTTATTTTTCATCCTATTTTTTATCTTATTTTATTCCTATTTTGTACTTATTTTTCATCTTATTTGTTTTATTATTTTTTATCTTATTTTTCATTTTATTTTTCATCTTATTTTTAATCTTTTTTTTATTCTTATTTTTCATCTTATTTTTATACTTATTTTTCATCTTAATTTTTATCTTATTTTTATATTTATTGTTCATTTTATTTTTATTCTTTTTTTATCGTGTTTTTATTATTATTATTCTTATTTTTATACTTATTTTTTATCTTATTTTTATACTTATTTTTTATTTTAATTTTCATCTTCTTTTTTGTCTTATTTTTCATATTATTTTTATTCTTATTTTTTATCCTATTTTTATTCTTATTTTTATTCTTATTTTTTATCTTATTTTTTATCTGATTTTTATACTTATTTTTTATCTTATTTCTTATCTTATTTTTTATCTTATTTTTATACTTATTTTTCATCTTAATTTTTATCTTATTTTTATATTTATTGTTCATCTTATTTTTATTCTTTTTTATCGTGTTTTTAATATTATTATTCTTATTTTTATTCTTATTTTTTATCGTATTTTTATTCTTATTTTTCATCTTATTTTTAATCTTATTTTTATTCTTATTTTTATACTTATTTTTATTCTTATTTTTATTCTTTTTTTATACTTATTTTACATGTTTTTTTTCAACCTTTTTTTTCATCTTATTTTTATACTTTTTCAATCTTATTTTTCATTTTATTATTATGTTTATTTTTCATCTTTTTTTTCATCTTATTTTTCATCTTATTTATATATTTATTTTACATCTTATTTCTATCTTATTTTTATTCTTATTTTTATACTTATTTTTCATCTTATTTTTCATTTTATTTTTATTCTTATTTTTATACTTATTTTGCATCTTATTTTTCATCTTATTTTTTATCTTATTTTTTATTCTTATTTTTATACTTATTTTTATACTTATTTTTATTCTTATTTTTATTCTTATTTTTATACTTATTTTTTATCTTATTTTTATACTTATTTTTTATCTTATTTTTCATCTTACTTTTTGTCTTATTTTTCATCTTAATTTTATTCTTATTTTTATTCTTATTTTTCATCCTTTTTTTATACTTATTTTTTATCCTATTTTTTATCTTTTTTTATTCCTATTTTTATACCTATTTTTCATCTTTTTTGTTTTCTTATTTTTTATCTTATTTTTCATTTTATTTTTTATCTTATTTTTATACTTATTTTTTCATCTTATTTTTTATCTTATTTTTTATCTTATTTTTCATCTTATTTTTATACTAATTTTTCATCTTTTTTTTTCATCTTATTTTTATACTTATTTTTCATCTTAATTTTTATCTTTTTTTTTAATCTTATTTTTATATTTATTGTTCATCTTATTTTTATTCTTATTTTTTATCGTATTTTTATTATTATTATTATTATTTTTTATCTTAATTTTTATACTTATTTTTTATCTTATTTTTCATCTTATTTTTTATCTTATTTTTTATCTTAATTTTATTCTTTTTTTTCATCTTATTTTTCATCTTATTTTTATACTTATTTTTCATCTTATTTTTTTATTTTAATTTTATTCTTATTTTTCATCTTATTTTTATACTTATTTTTTATCTTATTTTTCATCTTATTTTTATACTTATTTTTTATCTTAATTTTAATCTTATTTTTTGTCTTATTTTTATACTTATTTTTTATTTTATTTTTATTCTTATTTTTTATCGTAATTTTATTTTTATTCTTATTTTTATTCTTATTTGTCATCTTATTTTTTATCTTATTGTTATACTTATTTTTTATCTTATTTTAATACTTATTTTTCATCTTATTTTTATACTTTTTTAATCTTATTTTTCATCTTATTATTATGTTTATTTTTTCATCTTATTTTTCATCCTACTTTTATTCTTATTTATATATTTATTTTACATCTTATTTTTTATCTTATTTTTTATCTTATTTTTATTCTCCTATTTTTATACTTATTTTTCATCTTATTTTTCATCTTATTTTTATACTTATTTTTCATCTTTTTTTATTCTTATTTTTATTCTTATTTGTCATTTTATTTTTTATCTTATTGTTATACTTATTTTTTATCTTATTTTAATACTTATTTTTCATCCTTTTTTACATTTATTTTTATTCTTATATTTCATGTTATTTTTCTCTTATTTTTTATCTTATTTAAATACTTATTTTTCATCTTATTTTATTCTTATTTTTATACTTATTTTTATTCTTATTTTTATTCTTTTTTTATACTTATTTTACATGGTTTTTTTCAACCTTTTTTTTCATCTTATTTTTATACTTTTTCAATCTTATTTTTCATTTTATTATTATGTTTATTTTTCATCTTATTTTTCATCTTATTTTTCATCTTATTTATATATTTATTTTACATCTTATTTCTATCTTATTTTTATTCTTATTTTTATACTTATTTTTCATCTTATTTTTCATTTTATTTTTATTCTTCTTTTTCATCTTATTTTTAATCGTATTTTTATACTTATTTTACACCTTTTTTTATTTTTATTTTTATTCTTATTTTTCATCTTATTTTTTATCTTATTTTTATACTTATTTTGCATCTTATTTTTCATCTTATTTTTTATCTTATTTTTTATTCTTATTTTTATACTTATTTTTATACTTATTTTTATACTTATTTTTTATCTTATTTTTATACTTATTTTTCATCTTATTTTTTATCTTAATTTTATTCTTATTTTTATTCTTATTTTTCATCTTATTTTTATACTTATTTTTTATCCTATTTTTTATCTTTTTTATTCCTTTTTTTATACTTATTTTTCATCTTATTTGTTTTCTTATTTTTTATCTTATTTTTCATTTTATTTTTTATCTTATTTTTATACTTATTTTTTCATCTTATTTTTTATCTTATTTTTTATCTTATTTTTCATCTTATTTTTATACTAATTTTTCATCTTTTTTTTTCATCTTATTTTTATACTTATTTTTCATCTTAATTTTTATCTTTTTTTTATATTTATTGTTCATCTTATTTTTATTCTTATTTTTTATCGTATTTTTATTATTATTATTCTTATTTTTTATCTTAATTTTTATCTTATTTTTCATCTTATTTTTTATCTTAATTTAATTCTTTTTTTTCATCTTATTTTTATACTTATTTTTCATCTTATTCTTTTATTTTAATTTTATTCTTATTTTTCATCTTATTTTTATACTTATTTTTTATCTTATTTTTCATCTTATTTTTATACTTATTTTTTATCTTAATTTTAATCTTATTTTTTGTCTTATTTTTATACTTATTTTTTATTTTATTTTTATTCTTATTTTTTATCGTAATTTTATTTTTATTTTTATTCTTATTTTTATTCTTATTTTTCATTTTATTTTTATTCTTATTTTTATACTTATTTTTATACTTATTTTTATTCTTATTTTTATTCTTATTTTTATACTTATTTTTCATCTTTTTTTATTCTTATTTTTATTTTTATTTGTCATCTTATTTTTTATCTTATTTTTATACATATTTTTCATCTTATTTTTTATCTTATTTTTCATCTTATTTTTATACTTTTTTAATCTTATTTTTCATCTTACTTTTATTCTTATTTATATACTTATTTTACATCTTTTTTTATTCTTATTTTTATTCTTATTTTTCATCTTATTTTTTATCTTATTTTTATACTTATTTTTCCATCTTATTTTTCATCTTATTTTTTATCTTATTTTTATTCTTATTTTTAAACTTATTTTTCATCTTATTTTTATTCTTATTTTTTTTCTTATTTTTCATCTTATTTTTATACTTATTTTTTATCTTATTTTTATACTTATTTTTCATCTTATTTTTTTATCTTATTATTTATCTTATTTTTCATCTTATTTTTCATCTTATTTTTATTCTTATTTTTGTTCTTATTTTTTATCATATTTTTATTTTTATTTTTATTCTTATTTATCATCTTATTTTTCATCTTATTTTTCATCTTATTTTTATACTTATTTTTCATCTTATTTTTCATCTTATTTATATATTTATTTTACATCTTATTTCTATCTTATTTTTATTCTTATTTTTATACTTATTTTTCATCTTATTTTTCATTTTATTTTTATTCTTCTTTTTCATCTTATTTTTAATCTTATTTTTATACTTATTTTACACCTTTTTTTATTTTTATTTTTATTCTTATTTTTCATCTTATTTTTTATCTTATTTTTATACTTATTTTGCATCTTATTTTTCATCTTATTTTTTATCTTATTTTTTATCTTATTTTTATACTTATTTTTCATCTTATTTTTTATCTTAATTTTATTCTTATTTTTATTCTTATTTTTCATCTTATTTTTATACTTATTTTTTATCCTATTTTTTATCTTTTTTATTCCTATTTTTATACTTATTTTTCATCTTATTTGTTTTCTTATTTTTTATCTTATTTTTCATTTTATTTTTTATCTTGTTTTTATACTTATTTTTTATCTTATTTTTCATCTTATTTTTATACTAATTTTTCATCTTTTTTTTTCATCTTATTTTTATACTTATTTTTCATCTTAATTTTTATCTTTTTTTTTATCTTATTTTTATATTTATTGTTCATCTTATTTTATTCTTATTTGTATACTTATTTTTATTCTTATTTTTATACTTATTTTTTATCTGATTTGTTTTCTTATTTTTTATCTTATTTTTTACCTTATTTTTCATCTTATTTTTATACTTATTTTTTATCTTTTTTTTATTCTTATTTTTATTCTTATTTGTTATCTTATTTTGATACTTATTTTGTATCTTATTTTAATACTTATTTTTCATCTTATTTTATTCTTATTTTTATACTTATTTTTATTCTTATTTTTATACTTATTTTACATCTTAATTTTTATCTTATTTTTTATCTTAATTTTATTCTTATTTTTATTCTTATTTTTCATCTTATTTTTTATCTTATATTTATACTTATTTTTCATCCTTTTTTATACTTATTTTTCATCTTAATTTTCATCTTATTTTTATTCTTTTTTATACTTATTTTACATGTTTTTTTTTATCCTATTTTTCATCTTATTTTTATACTTTTTCAATCTTATTTTTCATCTTATTATTATGTTTATTTTTCATCTTATTTTTCATCTTATTTTTATACTTATTTTTTATCTTATTTTTATTCTTATTTTTAATCTTATTTTTTATCTTATTTTTCATTTTATTTTTTATCTTATTTTTATACTTATTTTTTCATCTTATTTTTTATCTTATTTTTTATTCTTATTTTTATACTTAATTTGCATCTTATTTTTATTCTTATTTTTAAAATTATTTTTTGTCTTAGTTTTATACTTATTTTTTATCTTATTTTTATACTTATTTTTCATCTTATTTTTCATCTTATTTTTTATCTTATTTTTATTCTTATTTTTATACTTATTTTTCATATTATTTTTATTGTTATTTTTATACTTATTTTTCATCTTATTTTTATTCTTATTTTACATCTTTTTTTATTCTTATTTTTCATCTTATTTTTTAACTTATTTTTATACTTATTTTGCATCCTATTTTTCATCTTATTTTTTATCTTATTTTTTATTCTTATTTTTATTCTTATTTTTCATCTTATTTTTTATCTTATTTTTATACTTATTTTGCATCTTATTTTTCATCTTATTTTTCATCTTATTTTTATTCTTATTTTTCATCTTATTTTTATACTTTTTCAATCTTATTTTTCATTTTATTATTATGTTTATTTTTCATCTTATTTTTCATCTTATTTTTCATCTTATTTATATATTTATTTTACATCTTATTTCTATCTTATTTTTATTCTTATTTTTATACTTATTTTTCATTTTATTTTTATTCTTCTTTTTCATCTTATTTTTATTCTTATTTTTTATCGTATTTTTATTATTATTATTCTTATTTTTTATCTTAATTTTTATACTTATTTTTTATCTTATTTTTCATCTTATTTTTTATCTTATTTTTTATCTTAATTTAATTCTTTTTTTTCATCTTATTTTTTATCTTATTTTTATACTTATTTTTCATCTTATTTTTTTATTTTAATTTTATTCTTATTTTTCATCTTATTTTTATACTTATTTTTTATCTTATTTTTCATCTTATTTTTATACTTATTTTTTATCTTAATTTTAATCTTATTTTTTGTCTTATTTTTATACTTATTTTTTATTTTATTTTTATTCTTATTTTTTATCGTAATTTTATTTTTATTTTTATTCTTATTTTTATTCTTATTTTTCATTTTATTTTTATTCTTATTTTTATACTTATTTTTATTCTTATTTTAATTCTTATTTTTATACTTATTTTTTATCTGATTTGTTTTCTTATTTTTTATCTTATTGTTTTTCTTATTTTTCATCTTATTTTTATACTTATTTTTCATCTTTTTTTATTCTTATTTTTATTTTTATTTGTCATCTTATTTTTTATCTTATTTTTATACTTATTTTTTATCTTATTTTTATTCTTATTTTTAATCTTATTTTTTATCTTATTTTTCATTTTATTTTTTATCTTATTTTTATACTTATTTTTCATCTTATTTTTCATCTTATTTTTATACTTATTTTTCATCTTATTTTTCAACTTATTTTTATACTTATTTTTTATCTTATTTTTATTCTTATTTTTCATCTTATTTTTTATCTTATTGTTATACTTATTTTTTATCTTATTTTTATACTTATTTTTTATCTTATTTTTATACTTATTTTTCATCTTATTTTTATTCTTATCTTTATACTTATTTTTCATCTTTTTTTTATACTTATTTTTATACTTATTTTTTATCTTATTTTTATACATATTTTTTATCTTATTTTTTATCTTATTTTTCATCTTACTTTTATACTTATTTTTAATCTTATTTTTCATCTTATTTTTATACTTATTTTTTATCTTAATTTTAATCCTATTTTTTTTCTTATTTTTATACTTGTTTTTCATTTTATTTTTATTCTTATTTTTTATCGTATTTTTATTTTTATTTTTATTCTTATTTTTATTTTTATTCTTATTTTTCATCTTATTTTTCATCTTATTTTTATACTTATTTTTCATTTTATTTTTTATCTTATTTTTATACTTATTTTTTCATCTTATTTTTTATCTTATTTTTCATCTTATTTTTATACTTATTTTTTATCTTAATTTTAATCTTATTTTTTGTCTTATTTTTATACTTATTTTTTATTTTATTTTTATTCTTATTTTTTATCGTATTTTTATTTTTATTTTTATTCTTATTTTTATTCTTATTTTTCATCTTATTTTTTATCTTATTTTTATACTTATTTTTTCATCTTATTTTTTATCTTATTTTTTATCTTATTTTTCAACTTATTTTTATACTTATTTTTTATCTTATTTTTATTCTTATTTTTCATCTTATTTTTTATCTTATTGTTATACTTATTTTTTATCTTATTTTTATACTTATTTTTTATCTTATTTTTATACTTATTTTTCATCTTATTTTTATTCTTATCTTTATACTTATTTTTCATCTTTTTTTTATACTTATTTTTATACTTATTTTTTATCTTATTTTTATACATATTTTTTATCTTATTTTTTATCTTATTTTTCATCTTACTTTTATACTTATTTTTAATCTTATTTTTCATCTTATTTTTATACTTATTTTTTATCTTAATTTTAATCCTATTTTTTTTCTTATTTTTATACTTGTTTTTCATTTTATTTTTATTCTTATTTTTTATCGTATTTTTATTTTTATTTTTATTCTTATTTTTATTTTTATTCTTATTTTTCATCTTATTTTTATACTTATTTTTCATTTTATTTTTTATCTTATTTTTATACTTATTTTTTATCTTAATTTTAATCTTATTTTTTGTCTTATTTTTATACTTATTTTTTATTTTATTTTTATTCTTATTTTTTATCGTATTTTTATTTTTATTTTTATTATTTTTATTCTTATTTTTCATCTTATTTTTATTCTTATTTTTATACTTATTTTTATTCTTATTTTTATTCTTATTTTTTGTCTTATTTTTATATCCTTTTTTTATCTTATTTTTCATCTTATTTTATTCTTATTTTTATACTTATTTTTATTCTTTTTTTATACTTATTTTATATGTTTTTTTTCAACCTTTTTTTTCATCTTATTTTTATACTTTTTCAATCTTATTTTTCATTTTATTATTATGTTTATTTTTCATCTTATTTTTCATCTTATTTTTCATCTTATTTATATCTTTATTTTACATCTTATTTTTTATCTTATTTCTATCTTATTTTTATTCTTATTTTTATACTTATTTTTCATCTTATTTTTCATTTTATTTTTATTCTTCTTTTTCATCTTATTTTTAATCTTATTTTTATACTTATTTTACACCTTTTTTTATTTTTATTTTTATTCTTATTTTTCATCTTATTTTTTATCTTATTTTTATACTTATTTTTATACTTATTTTTTATCTTATTTTTTATTCTTATTTTTATACTTATTTTTATACTTATTTTTATTCTTATTTTTATTCTTATTTTTATACTTATTTTTCATCTTATTTTTCTTCTTACTTTTTGTCTTATTTTTCATCTTAATTTTATTCTTATTTTTAGTCTTATTTTTCATCTTATTTTTATACTTATTTTTTATCCTATTTTTTATCTTTTTTTATTCCTATTTTTATACTTATTTTTCATCTTATTTCTTTTCTTATTTTTTATCTTATTTTTCATTTTATTTTTTATCTTATTTTTATACTTATTTTTTCATCTTATTTTTTATCTTATTTTTTATCTTTTTTTTTATCTTATTTTTATATTTATTGTTCATCTTATTTTTATTCTTATTTTTCATCTTATTTTTATACTTATTTTTCATCTTAATTTTGATCTTATTTTTATATTTATTGTTCATCTTATTTTTATTCTTATTTTTATTCTTATTTTTTATCTGATTTTTATACTTCTTTTTTATCTTATTTCTTATCTTATTTTTCATCTTATTTTTATACTTTTTTTCATCTTATTTTTCATCTTATTTTTCATCCTATTTTTTATCTTATTTTATTCCTATTTTGTACTTATTTTTCATCTTATTTGTTTTCTTATTTTTCATTTTATTTTTCATCTTATTTTTATACTTATTTTTCATCTTATTTTTTATCTTATTTTTTATCTTATTTTTCATCTTATTTTTATACTTATTTTTTATCTTTTTTTCATCTTATTTTTATAATTATTTTTCATCTTAATTTTTATCTTATTTTTTTATCTTATTTTTATATTTATTGTTCATCTTATTTTTATTCTTATTTTTTATCATATTTTTATTATTATTATTCTTATTTTTTATCTCAATTTTTATACTTATTTTTTATCTTATTTTTCATCTTATTTTTTATCTTATTTTTTATCTTAATTTTATTCTTATTTTTCATCTTATTTTTATACTTATTTTTCATTTTATTTTTATTCTTATTTTTTATCGTATTTTTATTTTTATTCTTATTTTTATTCTTATTTTTCATCTTATTTTTATAGCTATTTTTTTTATATTAATTTTCATCTTAATTTTTGTCTTATTTTTATAACCTTTTTTCATCTTATTTTTTTTCTTATTTTTCATCTTATTTTTATACTTATTTTTCATCTTTTTTTATTCTTATTTTTATTCTTATTTGTCATCTTATTTTTTATCTTATTGTTATACTTATTTTTTATCTTATTTTAATACTTATTTTTCATCTTATTTTTATACTTTTTTAATCTTATTTTTCATCTTATTATTATGTTTATTTTTTCATCTTATTTTTCATCCTACTTTTATTCTTATTTATATATTTATTTTACATCTTATTTTTTATCTTATTTTTTATCTTATTTTTATTCTTATTTTTATACTTATTTTTCATCTTATTTTTATTCTTATTTTACATCTTTTTTTATTCTTATTTTTATTCTTATTTTTCATCTTATTTTTTATCTTATTTTTATACTTATTTTGCATCCTATTTTTCATCTTATTTTTTATCTTATTTTTTATTCTTATTTTTAAACTTATTTTTCATCTTATTTTTATTCTTATTTTTCTTCTTCTTTTTCATCTTATTTTTATACTTATTTTTCATCTTTTTTTATTCTTATTTTTATTCTTATTTTTCATCTTATTTTTTATCTTATTGTTATACTTATTTTTTATCTTATTTTAATACTTATTTTTTATCTTATTTTTCATCTTATTTTTATACTTATTTTTCATCCTTTTTTACATTTATTTTTATTCTTATTTTTCATCTTATTTTTCTCTTATTTTTTATCTTATTTTAATACTTATTTTTCATCTTATTTTTCATCTTATTTTTTATCTTATTTTTTATTCTTATTTTTATACTTATTTTTATACTTATTTTTATACTTATTTTTTATCTTATTTTTATACTTATTTTTCATCTTATTTTTTATCTTAATTTTATTCTTATTTTTATTCTTATTTTTTATCTTATTTTTATACTTATTTTTTATCCTATTTTTTATCTTTTTTATTCCTATTTTTATACTTATTTTTCATCTTATTTGTTTTCTTATTTTTTATCTTATTTTTCATTTTATTTTTTATCTTATTTTTATACTTATTTTTTCATCTTATTTTTTATCTTATTTTTTATCTTATTTTTCATCTTATTTTTATACTAATTTTTCATCTTTTTTTTTCATCTTATTTTTATACTTATTTTTCATCTTAATTTTTATCTTTTTTTTTTATCTTATTTTTATATTTATTGTTCATCTTATTTTTATTCTTATTTTTTATCGTATTTTTATTATTATTATTCTTATTTTTTATCTTAATTTAATTCTTTTTTTTCATCTTATTTTCTTATTTTAATTTTATTCTTATTTTTCATCTTATTTTTATACTTATTTTTTATCTTATTTTTCATCTTATTTTTATACTTATTTTTTATCTTAATTTTAATGTTATTTTTTGTCTTATTTTTATACTTATTTTTTATTTTATTTTTATTCTTATTTTTTATCGTAATTTTATTTTTATTTTTATTCTTATTTTTATTCTTATTTTTCATCTTATTTTTATTCTTATTTTTATACTTATTTTTATTCTTATTTTAATTCTTATTTTTATACTTATTTTTTATCTGATTTGTTTTCTTATTTTTTATCTTATTGTTTTTCTTATTTTTCATCTTATTTTTATACTTATTTTTTATCTTATTTTTATACTTATTTTTCATCTTATTTTTATTCTTATCTTTATACTTATTTTTCATATTTTTTTTATACTTATTTTTATACTTATTTTTTATCTTATTTTTATACATATTTTTCATCTTATTTTTTATCTTATTTTTCATCTTATTTTTATACTTTTTTAATCTTATTTTTCATCTTATTATTATGGTTTTTTTTTCATCTTATTTTTCATCTTACTTTTATTCTTATTTATATACTTATTTTACATCTTTTTTTATTCTTATTTTTATTCTTATTTTTCATCTTATTTTTTATCTTATTTTTATACTTATTTTGCATCTTATTTTTCATCTTATTTTTTATCTTATTTTTATTCTTATTTTTAAACTTATTTTTCATCTTATTTTTATTCTTATTTTTTTTCTTATTTTTCATCTTATTTTTATACTTATTTTTCATCTTTTTTTATTCTTATTTTTATTCTTATTTATCATCTTATTTTTTATCTTATTGTTATACTTATTTTTTATCTTATTTTAATACTTATTTTTTATCGTATTTTTATTCTTATTTTTATTCTTATTTTTTATCTTATTTTTTATCTGATTTTTATACTTATTTTTCATCTTATTTTTCATCTTATTTTTATACTTATTTTTCATCTTATTTTTATACTTATTTTTATACTTATTTTTTATCTTATTTTTATACTTATTTTTCATCTTATTTTTCATCTTATTTTTATACTTATTTTTCATCTTATTTTTCAACTTATTTTTATACTTATTTTTTATCTTATTTTTATTCTTATCTTTATACTTATTTTTCATCTTTTTTTTATACTTATTTTTATACTTATTTTTTATCTTATTTTTATACATATTTTTTATCTTATTTTTTATCTTATTTTTCATCTTACTTTTATACTTATTTTTAATCTTATTTTTCATCTTATTATTTTGGTTTTTTTTTCATCTTATTTTTCATCTTACTTTTATTCTTATTTATATACTTATTTTACATCTTTTTTTATTCTTATTTTTATTCTTATTTTTCATCTTATTTTTTATCTTATTTTTATACTTATTTTGCATCTTATTTTTCATCTTATTTTTTATCTTATTTTTATTCTTATTTTTAAACTTATTTTTCATCTTATTTTTTTTCTTATTTTTCATCTTATTTTTATACTTATTTTTCATCTTTTTTTTATTCTTATTTTTATTCTTATTTATCATCTTATTTTTTATCTTATTGTTATACTTATTTTTTATCTTATTTTAATACTTATTTTTCATCTTATTTTTCATCTTATTTTTATACTTATTTTTTATTGTATTTTTATTCTTATTTTTATTCTTATTTTTTATCTGATTTTTATACTTATTTTTCATCTTATTTTTCATCTTATTTTTATACTTATTTTTCATCTTATTTTTATACTTATTTTTATACTTATTTTTTATCTTATTTTTATACTTATTTTTCATCTTATTTTTATACTTATTTTTCATCTTATTTTTCAACTTATTTTTATACTTATTTTTTATCTTATTTTTATTCTTATTTTTCATCTTATTTTTTATATTATTGTTATACTTATTTTTTATCTTATTTTTATACTTATTTTTTATCTTATTTTTATACTTATTTTTCATCTTATTTTTATTCTTATCTTTATACTTATTTTTCATCTTTTTTTTATACTTATTTTTATACTTATTTTTTATCTTATTTTTATACATATTTTTTATCTTATTTTTTATCTTATTTTTCATCTTACTTTTATACTTATTTTTAATCTTATTTTTCATCTTATTATTTTGGTTTTTTTTTCATCTTATTTTTCATCTTACTTTTATTCTTATTTATATACTTATTTTACATCTTTTTTTATTCTTATTTTTATTCTTATTTTTCATCTTATTTTTTATCTTATTTTTATACTTATTTTGCATCTTATTTTTCATCTTATTTTTTATCTTATTTTTATTCTTATTTTTAAACTTATTTTTCATCTTATTTTTATTCTTATTTTTTTTCTTATTTTTCATCTTATTTTTATACTTATTTTTCATCTTTTTTTATTCTTATTTTTATTCTTATTTATCATCTTATTTTTTATCTTATTGTTATACTTATTTTTTATCTTATTTTAATACTTATTTTTCATCTTATTTTTCATCTTATTTTTATACTTATTTTTTATTGTATTTTTATTCTTATTTTTATTCTTATTTTTTATCTGATTTTTATACTTATTTTTCATCTTATTTTTCATCTTATTTTTATACTTATTTTTCATCTTATTTTTATACTTATTTTTATACTTATTTTTTATCTTATTTTTATACTTATTTTTCATCTTATTTTTCATCTTATTTTTATACTTATTTTTCATCTTATTTTTCAACTTATTTTTATACTTATTTTTTATCTTATTTTTATTCTTATTTTTCATCTTATTTTTTATATTATTGTTATACTTATTTTTTATCTTATTTTTATACTTATTTTTTATCTTATTTTTATACTTATTTTTCATCTTATTTTTATTCTTATCTTTATACTTATTTTTCATCTTTTTTTTATACTTATTTTTATACTTATTTTTTATCTTATTTTTATACATATTTTTTATCTTATTTTTTATCTTATTTTTCATCTTACTTTTATACTTATTTTTAATCTTATTTTTCATCTTATTTTTATACTTATTTTTTATCTTAATTTTAATCCTATTTTTTTTCTTATTTTTATACTTGTTTTTCATTTTATTTTTATTCTTATTTTTTATCGTATTTTTATTTTTATTTTTATTCTTATTTTTATTTTTATTCTTATTTTTCATCTTATTTTTCATCTTATTTTTATACTTATTTTTCATTTTATTTTTTATCTGATTTTTATACTTATTTTTTCATCTTATTTTTATTCTTATTTTTCATCTTATTTTTATTCTTATTTTTATACTTATTTTTAGTCTTATTTTTATATCCTTTTTTTATCTTATTTTTCATCTTATTTTATTCTTATTTTTATACTTATTTTTATTCTTTTTTTATACTTATTTTACATGTTTTTTTTTCAACCTTTTTTTTCATCTTATTTTTATACTTTTTCAATCTTATTTTTCATTTTATTATTATGTTTATTTTTCATCTTATTTTTCATCTTATTTTTCATCTTATTTATATATTTATTTTACATCTTATTTTTTATCTTATTTCTATCTTATTTTTATTCTTATTTTTATACTTATTTTTCATCTTATTTTTCATTTTATTTTTATTCTTCTTTTTCATCTTATTTTTAATCTTATTTTTATACTTATTTTACACCTTTTTTTATTTTTATTTTTATTCTTATTTTTCATCTTATTTTTATACTTATTTTTCATCTTATTTTTATTCTTATCTTTATACTTATTTTTCATCTTTTTTTATACTTATTTTTATACTTATTTTTTATCTTATTTTTATACATATTTTTTATCTTATTTTTTATCTTATTTTTCATCTTACTTTTATACTTATTTTTAATCTTATTTTTCATCTTATTTTTATACTTATTTTTTATCTTAATTTTAATCCTATTTTTTTTCTTATTTTTATACTTGTTTTTCATTTTATTTTTATTCTTATTTTTTATCGTATTTTTATTTTTATTTTTATTCTTATTTTTATTTTTATTCTTATTTTTTATCTTATTTTTCATCTTATTTTTATACTTATTTTTCATTTTATTTTTTATCTTATTTTTATACTTATTTTTTCATCTTATTTTTTATCTTATTTTTTATCTTATTTTTATACTTATTTTTTATCTTAATTTTAATCTTATTTTTTGTCTTATTTTTATACTTATTTTTTATTTTATTTTTATTCTTATTTTTTATCGTATTTTTATTTTTATTTTTATTCTTATTTTTATTCTTATTTTTCATCTTATTTTTATTCTTATTTTTATACTTATTTTTAGTCTTATTTTTATATCCTTTTTTTATCTTATTTTTCATCTTATTTTATTCTTATTTTTATACTTATTTTTATTCTTTTTTTATACTTATTTTACATGTTTTTTTTTCAACCTTTTTTTTCATCTTATTTTTATACTTTTTCAATCTTATTTTTCATTTTATTATTATGTTTATTTTTCATCTTATTTTTCATCTTATTTTTCATCTTATTTATATATTTATTTTACATCTTATTTTTTATCTTATTTCTATCTTATTTTTATTCTTATTTTTATACTTATTTTTCATCTTATTTTTCATTTTATTTTTATTCTTCTTTTTCATCTTATTTTTAATCTTATTTTTATACTTATTTTACACCTTTTTTTATTTTTATTTTTATTCTTATTTTTCATCTTATTTTTATACTTATTTTTCATCTTATTTTTATTCTTATCTTTATACTTATTTTTCATCTTTTTTTTATACTTATTTTTATACTTATTTTTTATCTTATTTTTATACATATTTTTTATCTTATTTTTTATCTTATTTTTCATCTTACTTTTATACTTATTTTTAATCTTATTTTTCATCTTATTTTTATACTTATTTTTTATCTTAATTTTAATCCTATTTTTTTTCTTATTTTTATACTTGTTTTTCATTTTATTTTTATTCTTATTTTTTATCGTATTTTTATTTTTATTTTTATTCTTATTTTTATTTTTATTCTTATTTTTTATCTTATTTTTCATCTTATTTTTATACTTATTTTTCATTTTATTTTTTATCTTATTTTTATACTTATTTTTTCATCTTATTTTTTATCTTATTTTTTATCTTATTTTTATACTTATTTTTTATCTTAATTTTAATCTTATTTTTTGTCTTATTTTTATACTTATTTTTTATTTTATTTTTATTCTTATTTTTTATCGTATTTTTATTTTTATTTTTATTCTTATTTTTATTCTTATTTTTCATCTTATTTTTATTCTTATTTTTATACTTATTTTTATTCTTATTTTTATTCTTATTTTTTGTCTTATTTTTATATCCTTTTTTTATCTTATTTTTCATCTTATTTTATTCTTATTTTTATACTTATTTTTATTCTTTTTTTATACTTATTTTACATGTTTTTTTCAACCTTTTTTTTCATCTTATTTTTATACTTTTTCAATCTTATTTTTCATTTTATTATTATGTTTATTTTTCATCTTATTTTTCATCTTATTTTTCATCTTATTTATATATTTATTTTACATCTTATTTTTTATCTTATTTCTATCTTATTTTTATTCTTATTTTTATACTTATTTTTCATCTTATTTTTCATTTTATTTTTATTCTTCTTTTTCATCTTATTTTTAATCTTATTTTTATACTTATTTTACACCTTTTTTTATTTTTATTTTTATTCTTATTTTTCATCTTATTTTTTATCTTATTTTTATACTTATTTTTATACTTATTTTTTATCTTATTTTTTATTCTTATTTTTATACTTATTTTTATACTTATTTTTATTCTTATTTTTATTCTTATTTTTATACTTATTTTTCATCTTATTTTTCTTCTTACTTTTTGTCTTATTTTTCATCTTAATTTTATTCTTATTTTTATTCTTATTTTTCATCTTATTTTTCATCTTATTTTTCATCTTATTTATATATTTATTTTACATCTTATTTTTTATCTTATTTCTATCTTATTTTTATTCTTATTTTTATACTTATTTTTCATCTTATTTTTCATTTTATTTTTATTCTTCTTTTTCATCTTATTTTTAATCTTATTTTTATACTTATTTTACACCTTTTTTTATTTTTATTTTTATTCTTATTTTTCATCTTATTTTTATACTTATTTTTCATCTTATTTTTATTCTTATCTTTATACTTATTTTTCATCTTTTTTTTATACTTATTTTTATACTTATTTTTTATCTTATTTTTATACATATTTTTTATCTTATTTTTTATCTTATTTTTCATCTTACTTTTATACTTATTTTTAATCTTATTTTTCATCTTATTTTTATACTTATTTTTTATCTTAATTTTAATCCTATTTTTTTTCTTATTTTTATACTTGTTTTTCATTTTATTTTTATTCTTATTTTTTATCGTATTTTTATTTTTATTTTTATTCTTATTTTTATTTTTATTCTTATTTTTCATCTTATTTTTATACTTATTTTTCATTTTATTTTTTATCTTATTTTTATACTTATTTTTTCATCTTATTTTTTATCTTATTTTTCATCTTATTTTTATACTTATTTTTTATCTTAATTTTAATCTTATTTTTTGTCTTATTTTTATACTTATTTTTTATTTTATTTTTATTCTTATTTTTTATCGTATTTTTATTTTTATTTTTATTCTTATTTTTATTCTTATTTTTCATCTTATTTTTATTCTTATTTTTATACTTATTTTTCATCTTATTTTTCATTTTATTTTTATTCTTCTTTTTCATCTTATTTTTAATCTTATTTTTATACTTATTTTACACCTTTTTTTATTTTTATTTTTATTCTTATTTTTCATCTTATTTTTTATCTTATTTTTATACTTATTTTTATACTTATTTTTATACTTATTTTTTATCTTATTTTTTATTCTTATTTTTATACTTATTTTTATACTTATTTTTATTCTTATTTTTATTCTTATTTTTATACTTATTTTTCATCTTATTTTTCTTCTTACTTTTTGTCTTATTTTTCATCTTAATTTTATTCTTATTTTTATTCTTATTTTTCATCTTATTTTTATACTTATTTTTTATCCTATTTTTTATCTTTTTTTATTCCTATTTTTATACTTATTTTTCATCTTATTTCTTTTCTTATTTTTTATCTTATTTTTCATTTTATTTTTTATCTTATTTTTATACTTATTTTTTCATCTTATTTTTTATCTTATTTTTTATCTTATTTTTCAACTTATTTTTATACTTATTTTTTATCTTATTTTTATTCTTATTTTTCATCTTATTTTTTATCTTATTGTTATACTTATTTTTTATCTTATTTTTATACTTATTTTTTATCTTATTTTTATACTTATTTTTCATCTTATTTTTATTCTTATCTTTATACTTATTTTTCATCTTTTTTTTATACTTATTTTTATACTTATTTTTTATCTTATTTTTATACATATTTTTTATCTTATTTTTTATCTTATTTTTCATCTTACTTTTATACTTATTTTTAATCTTATTTTTCATCTTATTTTTATACTTATTTTTTATCTTAATTTTAATCCTATTTTTTTTCTTATTTTTATACTTGTTTTTCATTTTATTTTTATTCTTATTTTTTATCGTATTTTTATTTTTATTTTTATTCTTATTTTTATTTTTATTCTTATTTTTCATCTTATTTTTCATCTTATTTTTATACTTATTTTTCATTTTATTTTTTATCTTATTTTTATACTTATTTTTTCATCTTATTTTTTATCTTATTTTTCATCTTATTTTTATACTTATTTTTTATCTTAATTTTAATCTTATTTTTTGTCTTATTTTTATACTTATTTTTTATTTTATTTTTATTCTTATTTTTTATCGTATTTTTATTTTTATTTTTATTCTTATTTTTATTCTTATTTTTCATCTTGTTTTTATTCTTATTTTTATACTTATTTTTATTCTTATTTTTTGTCTTATTTTTATATCCTTTTTTTTATCTTATTTTTCATCTTATTTTATTCTTATTTTTATACTTATTTTTATTCTTTTTTTATACTTATTTTACATGTTTTTTTTCAACCTTTTTTTTCATCTTATTTTTATACTTTTTCAATCTTATTTTTCATTTTATTATTATGTTTATTTTTCATCTTATTTTTCATCTTATTTATATATTTATTTTACATCTTATTTTTTATCTTATTTCTATCTTATTTTTATTCTTATTTTTATACTTATTTTTCATCTTATTTTTCATTTTATTTTTATTCTTCTTTTTCATCTTATTTTTAATCTTATTTTTATACTTATTTTACACCTTTTTTTATTTTTATTTTTATTCTTATTTTTCATCTTATTTTTATACTTATTTTTCATCTTATTTTTATTCTTATCTTTATACTTATTTTTCATCTTTTTTTTATACTTATTTTTTATCTTAATTTTAATCCTATTTTTTTTCTTATTTTTATACATATTTTTTATCTTATTTTTTATCTTATTTTTCATCTTACTTTTATACTTATTTTTAATCTTATTTTTCATCTTATTTTTATACTTATTTTTTATCTTAATTTTAATCCTATTTTTTTTCTTATTTTTATACTTGTTTTTCATTTTATTTTTATTCTTATTTTTTATCGTATTTTTATTTTTATTTTTATTTTTATTCTTATTTTTTATCGTATTTTTATTTTTATTTTTATTCTTATTTTTATTCTTATTTTTATTCTTATTTTTATTCTTATTTTTTGTCTTATTTTTATATCCTTTTTTTATCTTATTTTTCATCTTATTTTATTCTTATTTTTATACTTATTTTTATTCTTTTTTTATACTTATTTTATATGTTTTTTTTTCAACCTTTTTTTTCATCTTATTTTTATACTTTTTCAATCTTATTTTTCATTTTATTATTATGTTTATTTTTCATCTTATTTTTCATCTTATTTTTCATCTTATTTATATATTTATTTTACATCTTATTTTTTATCTTATTTCTATCTTATTTTTATTCTTATTTTTATACTTATTTTTCATCTTATTTTTCATTTTATTTTTATTCTTCTTTTTCATCTTATTTTTAATCTTATTTTTATACTTATTTTACACCTTTTTTTATTTTTATTTTTATTATTATTTTTCATCTTATTTTTTATCTTATTTTTATACTTATTTTTATACTTATTTTTATACTTATTTTTTATCTTATTTTTTATTCTTATTTTTATACTTATTTTTATACTTATTTTTATTCTTATTTTTATTCTTATTTTTATACTTATTTTTCATCTTATTTTTCTTCTTACTTTTTGTCTTATTTTTCATCTTAATTTTATTCTTATTTTTATTCTTATTTTTCATCTTATTTTTATACTTATTTTTTATCCTATTTTTTATCTTTTTTTATTCCTATTTTTATACTTATTTTTCATCTTATTTCTTTTCTTATTTTTTATCTTATTTTTCATTTTATTTTTTATCTTATTTTTATACTTATTTTTTCATCTTATTTTTTATCTTATTTTTCAACTTATTTTTATACTTATTTTTTATCTTATTTTTATTCTTATTTTTCATCTTATTTTTTATCTTATTGTTATACTTATTTTTTATCTTATTTTTATACTTATTTTTTATCTTATTTTTATACTTATTTTTCATCTTATTTTTATTCTTATCTTTATACTTATTTTTCATCTTTTTTTTATACTTATTTTTATACTTATTTTTTATCTTATTTTTATACATATTTTTTATCTTATTTTTTATCTTATTTTTCATCTTACTTTTATACTTATTTTTAATCTTATTTTTCATCTTATTTTTATACTTATTTTTTATCTTAATTTTAATCCTATTTTTTTTCTTATTTTTATACTTGTTTTTCATTTTATTTTTATTCTTATTTTTTATCGTATTTTTATTTTTATTTTTATTCTTATTTTTATTCTTATTTTTCATCTTATTTTTCATCTTATTTTTATACTTATTTTTCATTTTATTTTTTATCTTATTTTTATACTTATTTTTTCATCTTATTTTTTATCTTATTTTTCATCTTATTTTTATACTTATTTTTTATCTTAATTTTAATCTTATTTTTTGTCTTATTTTTATACTTATTTTTTATTTTATTTTTATTCTTATTTTTTATCGTATTTTTATTTTTATTCTTATTTTTATTCTTATTTTTCATCTTGTTTTTATTCTTCTTTTTATACTTATTTTTATTCTTATTTTTTGTCTTATTTTTATATCCTTTTTTTTATCTTATTTTTCATCTTATTTTATTCTTATTTTTATACTTATTTTTATTCTTTTTTTATACTTATTTTACATGTTTTTTTTCAACCTTTTTTTTCATCTTATTTTTATACTTTTTCAATCTTATTTTTCATTTTATTATTATGTTTATTTTTCATCTTATTTTTCATCTTATTTATATATTTATTTTACATCTTATTTTTTATCTTATTTCTATCTTATTTTTATTCTTATTTTTATACTTATTTTTCATCTTATTTTTATTCTTATTTTTATACTTATTTTTATTCTTATTTTTTATCTTATTTTTATACTTATTTTTTCATCTTATTTTTTATCTTATTTTTCATCTTATTTTTATACTTATTTTTTATCTTAATTTTAATCTTATTTTTTGTCTTATTTTTATACTTATTTTTTATCTTAATTTTAATCTTATTTTTTGTCTTATTTTTATACTTATTTTTTATTTTATTTTTATTCTTATTTTTTATCGTATTTTTATTTTTATTTTTATTCTTATTTTTATTCTTATTTTTCATCTTATTTTTATTCTTATTTTTATACTTATTTTTATTCTTATTTTTTGTCTTATTTTTATATCCTTTTTTTTATCTTATTTTTCATCTTATTTTATTCTTATTTTTATACTTATTTTTATTCTTTTTTTATACTTATTTTACATGTTTTTTTTCAACCTTTTTTTTCATCTTATTTTTATACTTTTTCAATCTTATTTTTCATTTTATTATTATGTTTATTTTTCATCTTATTTTTCATCTTATTTTTCATCTTATTTATATATTTATTTTACATCTTATTTTTTATCTTATTTCTATCTTATTTTTATTCTTATTTTTATTCTTATTTTTCATCTTATTTTTCTTCTTACTTTTTGTCTTATTTTTTATCTTAATTTTATTCTTATTTTTATTCTTATTTTTCATCTTATTTTTATACTTATTTTTATACTTATTTTTCATCTTATTTTTCATTTTATTTTTATTCTTCTTTTTCATCTTATTTTTAATCTTATTTTTATACTTATTTTACACCTTTTTTTATTTTTATTTTTATTCTTATTTTTCATCTTATTTTTATACTTATTTTTCATCTTATTTTTATTCTTATCTTTATACTTATTTTTCATCTTTTTTTTATACTTATTTTTATACTTATTTTTTATCTTATTTTTATACATATTTTTTATCTTATTTTTTATCTTATTTTTCATCTTACTTTTATACTTATTTTTAATCTTATTTTTAATCCTATTTTTTTTCTTATTTTTATACTTGTTTTTCATTTTATTTTTATTCTTATTTTTTATCGTATTTTTATTTTTATTTTTATTCTTATTTTTATTTTTATTCTTATTTTTCATTTTATTTTTCATCTTATTTTTATACTTATTTTTCATTTTATTTTTTTTCTTATTTTTATACTTATTTTTTATTTTATTTTTATTCTTATTTTTTATCGTATTTTTATTTTTATTTTTATTCTTATTTTTATTCTTATTTTTCATCTTATTTTTATTCTTATTTTTATACTTATTTTTATTCTTATTTTTTGTCTTATTTTTATATCCTTTTTTTATCTTTTTTTTCATCTTATTTTATTCTTATTTTTATACTTATTTTTATTCTTTTTTTATACTTATTTTACATGTTTTTTTTTCAACCTTTTTTTTCATCTTATTTTTATACTTTTTCAATCTTATTTTTCATTTTATTATTATGTTTATTTTTCATCTTATTTTTCATCTTATTTTTCATCTTATTTATATATTTATTTTACATCTTATTTTTTATCTTATTTCTATCTTATTTTTATTCTTATTTTTATACTTATTTTTCATCTTATTTTTCATTTTATTTTTATTCTTCTTTTTCATCTTATTTTTAATCTTATTTTTATACTTATTTTACACCTTTTTTTATTTTTATTCTTATTTTTCATCTTATTTTTATACTTATTTTTCATCTTATTTTTATTCTTATCTTTATACTTATTTTTCATCTTTTTTTTATACTTATTTTTATACTTATTTTTTATCTTATTTTTATACATATTTTTTATCTTATTTTTTATCTTATTTTTCATCTTACTTTTATACTTATTTTTAATCTTATTTTTCATCTTATTTTTATACTTATTTTTATACTTATTTTTTATCTTATTTTTATACATATTTTTTATCTTATTTTTTATCTTATTTTTCATCTTACTTTTATACTTATTTTTAATCTTATTTTTCATCTTATTTTTATACTTATTTTTTATCTTAATTTTAATCCTATTTTTTTTCTTATTTTTATACTTGTTTTTCATTTTATTTTTATTCTTATTTTTTATCGTATTTTTATTTTTATTTTTATTCTTATTTTTATTTTTATTCTTATTTTTCATCTTATTTTTCATCTTATTTTTATACTTATTTTTCATTTTATTTTTTATCTTATTTTTATACTTATTTTTTCATCTTATTTTTTATCTTATTTTTCATCTTATTTTTATACTTATTTTTTATTTTAATTTTAATCTTATTTTTTGTCTTATTTTTATACTTATTTTTTATTTTATTTTTATTCTTATTTTTTATCGTATTTTTATTTTTATTTTTATTCTTATTTTTATTCTTATTTTTCATCTTATTTTTATACTTATTTTTATTCTTATTTTTTGACTTATTTTTATATCCTTTTTTTATCTTATTTTTCATCTTATTTTATTCTTATTTTTATACTTATTTTTATTCTTTTTTTATACTTATTTTACATGTTTTTTTCAACCTTTTTTTTCATCTTATTTTTATACTTTTTCAATCTTATTTTTCATTTTATTATTATGTTTATTTTTCATCTTATTTTTCATCTTATTTTTCATCTTATTTATATATTTATTTTACATCTTATTTTTTATCTTATTTCTATCTTATTTTTATTCTTATTTTTATACTTATTTTTCATCTTATTTTTCATTTTATTTTTATTCTTCTTTTTCATCTTATTTTTAATCTTATTTTTATACTTATTTTACACCTTTTTTTATTTTTATTTTTATTCTTATTTTTCATCTTATTTTTTATCTTATTTTTATACTTATTTTTATACTTATTTTTTATCTTATTTTTTATTCTTATTTTTATACTTATTTTTATTCTTATTTTTATTCTTATTTTTCATCTTATTTCTTTTCTTATTTTTTATCTTATTTTTCATTTTATTTTTTATCTTATTGTTATACTTATTTTTATCTTATTTTTATACTTATTTTTTATCTTATTTTTATACTTATTTTTCATCTTATTTTTATTCTTATCTTTATACTTATTTTTCATCTTTTTTTTATACTTATTTTTATACTTATTTTTTATCTTATTTTTATACATATTTTTTATCTTATTTTTTATCTTATTTTTCATCTTACTTTTATACTTATTTTTAATCTTATTTTTCATCTTATTTTTATACTTATTTTTTATCTTAATTTTAATCCTATTTTTTTTCTTATTTTTATACTTGTTTTTCATTTTATTTTTATTCTTATTTTTTATCGTATTTTTATTTTTATTTTTATTCTTATTTTTATTCTTATTTTTCATCTTATTTTTATTCTTATTTTTATACTTATTTTTATTCTTATTTTTATTCTTATTTTTTGTCTTATTTTTATATCCTTTTTTTATCTTATTTTTCATCTTATTTTATTCTTATTTTTATACTTATTTTTATTCTTTTTTTATACTTATTTTATATGTTTTTTTTCAACCTTTTTTTTCATCTTATTTTTATACTTTTTCAATCTTATTTTTCATTTTATTATTATGTTTATTTTTCATCTTATTTTTCATCTTATTTTTCATCTTATTTATATATTTATTTTACATCTTATTTTTTATCTTATTTCTATCTTATTTTTATTCTTATTTTTATACTTATTTTTCATCTTATTTTTCATTTTATTTTTATTCTTCTTTTTCATCTTATTTTTAATCTTATTTTTATACTTATTTTACACTTTTTTTTATTTTTATTTTTATTCTTATTTTTCATCTTATTTTTTATCTTATTTTTATACTTATTTTTATACTTATTTTTATACTTATTTTTTATCTTATTTTTTATTCTTATTTTTATACTTATTTTTATTCTTATTTTTATTCTTATTTTTATACTTATTTTTCATCTTATTTTTCTTCTTACTTTTTGTCTAATTTTTCATCTTAATTTTATTCTTATTTTTATTCTTATTTTTCATCTTATTTTTATACTTATTTTTTATCCTATTTTTTATCTTTTTTTATTCCTATTTTTATACTTATTTTTCATCTTATTTCTTTTCTTATTTTTTATCTTATTTTTCATTTTATTTTTTATCTTATTTTTATACTTATTTTTTCATCTTATTTTTTATCTTATTTTTTATCTTATTTTTCAACTTATTTTTATACTTATTTTTTATCTTACTTTTATTCTTATTTTTCATCATATTTTTTATCTTATTGTTATACTTATTTTTTATCTTATTTTTATACTTATTTTTTATCTTATTTTTATACTTATTTTTCATCTTATTTTTATTCTTATCTTTATACTTATTTTTCATCTTTTTTTTATACTTATTTTTATACTTATTTTTTATCTTATTTTTATACATATTTTTTATCTTATTTTTTATCTTATTTTTCATCTTACTTTTATACTTATTTTTAATCTTATTTTTCATCTTATTTTTATACTTATTTTTTATCTTAATTTTAATCCTATTTTTTTTCTTATTTTTATACTTGTTTTTCATTTTATTTTTATTCTTATTTTTTATCGTATTTTTATTTTTATTTTTATTCTTATTTTTATTTTTATTCTTATTTTTCATCTTATTTTTCATCTTATTTTTATACTTATTTTTCATTTTATTTTTTATCTTATTTTTATACTTATTTTTTCATCTTATTTTTTATCTTATTTTTCATCTTATTTTTATACTTATTTTTTATCTTAATTTTAATCTTATTTTTTGTCTTATTTTTATACTTATTTTTTATTTTATTTTTATTCTTATTTTTTATCGTATTTTTATTTTTATTTTTATTCTTATTTTTATTCTTATTTTTCATCTTATTTTTATTCTTATTTTTATTCTTATTTTTTGTCTTATTTTTATATCCTTTTTTTATCTTATTTTTCATCTTATTTTATTCTTATTTTTATACTTATTTTTATTCTTTTTTTATACTTATTTTATATGTTTTTTTTCAACCTTTTTTTTCATCTTATTTTTATACTTTTTCAATCTTATTTTTCATTTTATTATTATGTTTATTTTTCATCTTATTTTTCATCTTATTTTTCATCTTATTTATATATTTATTTTACATCTTATTTTTTATCTTATTTCTATCTTATTTTTATTCTTATTTTTATACTTATTTTTCATCTTATTTTTCATTTTATTTTTATTCTTCTTTTTCATCTTATTTTTAATCTTATTTTTATACTTATTTTACACTTTTTTTTATTTTTATTTTTATTCTTATTTTTCATCTTATTTTTTATCTTATTTTTATACTTATTTTTATACTTATTTTTATACTTATTTTTTATCTTATTTTTTATTCTTATTTTTATACTTATTTTTATTCTTATTTTTATTCTTATTTTTATACTTATTTTTCATCTTTTTTTTCTTCTTACTTTTTGTCTTATTTTTCATCTTAATTTTATTCTTATTTTTATTCTTATTTTTCATCTTATTTTTATACTTATTTTTTATCCTATTTTTTATCTTTTTTTATTCCTATTTTTATACTTATTTTTCATCTTATTTCTTTTCTTATTTTTTATCTTATTTTTCATTTTATTTTTTATCTTATTTTTATACTTATTTTTTCATCTTATTTTTTATCTTATTTTTTATCTTATTTTTCAACTTATTTTTATACTTATTTTTTATCTTATTTTTATTCTTATTTTTCATCTTATTTTTTATCTTATTGTTATACTTATTTTTATCTTATTTTTATACTTATTTTTTATCTTATTTTTATACTTATTTTTCATCTTATTTTTATTCTTATCTTTATACTTATTTTTCATCTTTTTTTTATACTTATTTTTATACTTATTTTTTATCTTATTTTTATACATATTTTTTATCTTATTTTTTATCTTATTTTTCATCTTACTTTTATACTTATTTTTAATCTTATTTTTCATCTTATTTTTATACTTATTTTTTATTTTATTTTTATTCTTATTTTTTATCGTATTTTTATTTTTATTTTTATTCTTATTTTTATTCTTATTTTTCATCTTATTTTTATACTTATTTTTATTCTTATTTTTTGTCTTATTTTTATATCCTTTTTTTATCTTATTTTTCATCTTATTTTATTCTTATTTTTATACTTATTTTTATTCTTTTTTTATACTTATTTTACATGTTTTTTTCAACCTTTTTTTTCATCTTATTTTTATACTTTTTCAATCTTATTTTTCATTTTATTATTATGTTTATTTTTCATCTTATTTTTCATCTTATTTTTCATCTTATTTATATATTTATTTTACATCTTATTTTTTATCTTATTTCTATCTTATTTTTATTCTTATTTTTATACTTATTTTTCATCTTATTTTTCATTTTATTTTTATTCTTCTTTTTCATCTTATTTTTAATCTTATTTTTATACTTATTTTACACCTTTTTTTATTTTTATTTTTATTCTTATTTTTCATCTTATTTTTTATCTTATTTTTATACTTATTTTTATACTTATTTTTTATCTTATTTTTTATTCTTATTTTTATACTTATTTTTATTCTTATTTTTATTCTTATTTTTTATCCTATTTTTTATCTTTTTTTATTCCTATTTTTATACTTATTTTTCATCTTATTTCTTTTCTTATTTTTTATCTTATTTTTCATTTTATTTTTTATCTTATTTTTATACTTATTTTTTCATCTTATTTTTTATCTTATTTTTTATCTTATTTTTCAACTTATTTTTATACTTATTTTTTATCTTATTTTTATTCTTATTTTTCATCTTATTTTTTATCTTATTGTTATACTTATTTTTATCTTATTTTTATACTTATTTTTTATCTTATTTTTATACTTATTTTTCATCTTATTTTTATTCTTATCTTTATACTTATTTTTCATCTTTTTTTTATACTTATTTTTATACTTATTTTTTATCTTATTTTTATTCTTATCTTTATACTTATTTTTCATCTTTTTTTTATACTTATTTTTATACTTATTTTTTATCTTAATTTTAATCCTATTTTTTTTCTTATTTTTATACTTGTTTTTCATTTTATTTTTATTCTTATTTTTTATCGTATTTTTATTTTTATTTTTATTCTTATTTTTATTTTTATTCTTATTTTTCATCTTATTTTTCATCTTATTTTTATACTTATTTTTCATTTTATTTTTTATCTTATTTTTATACTTATTTTTTCATCTTATTTTTTATCTTATTTTTCATCTTATTTTTATACTTATTTTTTATCTTAATTTTAATCTTATTTTTTGTCTTATTTTTATACTTATTTTTTATTTTATTTTTATTCTTATTTTTTATCGTATTTTTATTTTTATTTTTATTCTTATTTTTATTCTTATTTTTCATCTTATTTTTATTCTTATTTTTATACTTATTTTTATTCTTATTTTTTGTCTTATTTTTATATCCTTTTTTTATCTTATTTTTCATCTTATTTTATTCTTATTTTTATACTTATTTTTATTCTTTTTTTATACTTATTTTACATGTTTTTTTTTCAACCTTTTTTTTCATCTTATTTTTATACTTTTTCAATCTTATTTTTCATTTTATTATTATGTTTATTTTTCATCTTATTTTTCATCTTATTTTTCATCTTATTTATATATTTATTTTACATCTTATTTTTTATCTTATTTCTATCTTATTTTTATTCTTATTTTTATACTTATTTTTCATCTTATTTTTCATTTTATTTTTATTCTTCTTTTTCATCTTATTTTTAATCTTATTTTTATACTTATTTTACACCTTTTTTTATTTTTATTCTTATTTTTCATCTTATTTTTATACTTATTTTTCATCTTATTTTTATTCTTATCTTTATACTTATTTTTCATCTTTTTTTTATACTTATTTTTATACTTATTTTTTATCTTATTTTTATACATATTTTTTATCTTATTTTTTATCTTATTTTTCATCTTACTTTTATACTTATTTTTAATCTTATTTTTCATCTTATTTTTATACTTATTTTTATACTTATTTTTTATCTTATTTTTATACATATTTTTTATCTTATTTTTTATCTTATTTTTCATCTTACTTTTATACTTATTTTTAATCTTATTTTTCATCTTATTTTTATACTTATTTTTTATCTTAATTTTAATCCTATTTTTTTTCTTATTTTTATACTTGTTTTTCATTTTATTTTTATTCTTATTTTTTATCGTATTTTTATTTTTATTTTTATTCTTATTTTTATTTTTATTCTTATTTTTCATCTTATTTTTCATCTTATTTTTATACTTATTTTTCATTTTATTTTTTATCTTATTTTTATACTTATTTTTTCATCTTATTTTTTATCTTATTTTTCATCTTATTTTTATACTTATTTTTTATTTTAATTTTAATCTTATTTTTTGTCTTATTTTTATACTTATTTTTTATTTTATTTTTATTCTTATTTTTTATCGTATTTTTATTTCTATTTTTATTCTTATTTTTATTCTTATTTTTCATCTTATTTTTATACTTATTTTTATTCTTATTTTTATTCTTATTTTTTGTCTTATTTTTATATCCTTTTTTTATCTTATTTTTCATCTTATTTTATTCTTATTTTTATACTTATTTTTATTCTTTTTTTATACTTATTTTACATGTTTTTTTCAACCTTTTTTTTCATCTTATTTTTATACTTTTTCAATCTTATTTTTCATTTTATTATTATGTTTATTTTTCATCTTATTTTTCATCTTATTTTTCATCTTATTTATATATTTATTTTACATCTTATTTTTTATCTTATTTCTATCTTATTTTTATTCTTATTTTTATACTTATTTTTCATCTTATTTTTCATTTTATTTTTATTCTTCTTTTTCATCTTATTTTTAATCTTATTTTTATACTTATTTTACACCTTTTTTTATTTTTATTCTTATTTTTATTTTTATTCTTATTTTTCATCTTATTTTTCATCTTATTTTTATACTTATTTTTCATTTTATTTTTTATCTTATTTTTATACTTATTTTTTCATCTTATTTTTTATCTTATTTTTCATCTTATTTTTATACTTATTTTTTATCTTAATTTTAATCTTATTTTTTGTCTTATTTTTATACTTATTTTTTATTTTATTTTTATTCTTATTTTTTATCGTATTTTTATTTTTATTTTTATTCTTATTTTTATTCTTATTTTTCATCTTATTTTTATTCTTATTTTTATACTTATTTTTATTCTTATTTTTTGTCTTATTTTTATATCCTTTTTTTATCTTATTTTTCATCTTATTTTATTCTTATTTTTATACTTATTTTTATTCTTTTTTTATACTTATTTTACATGTTTTTTTTTCAACCTTTTTTTTCATCTTATTTTTATACTTTTTCAATCTTATTTTTCATTTTATTATTATGTTTATTTTTCATCTTATTTTTCATCTTATTTTTCATCTTATTTATATATTTATTTTACATCTTATTTTTTATCTTATTTCTATCTTATTTTTATTCTTATTTTTATACTTATTTTTCATCTTATTTTTCATTTTATTTTTATTCTTCTTTTTCATCTTATTTTTAATCTTATTTTTATACTTATTTTACACCTTTTTTATTTTTATTTTTATTCTTATTTTTCATCTTATTTTTATACTTATTTTTCATCTTATTTTTATTCTTATCTTTATACTTATTTTTCATCTTTTTTTTATACTTATTTTTATTCTTATTTTTATTCTTATTTTTATACTTATTTTTCATCTTATTTTTCTTCTTACTTTTTGTCTAATTTTTCATCTTAATTTTATTCTTATTTTTATTCTTATTTTTCATCTTATTTTTATACTTATTTTTTATCCTATTTTTTATCTTTTTTTATTCCTATTTTTATACTTATTTTTCATCTTATTTCTTTTCTTATTTTTTATCTTATTTTTCATTTTATTTTTTATCTTATTTTTATACTTATTTTTTCATCTTATTTTTTATCTTATTTTTATACTTATTTTTTATCTTATTTTTTATCTTATTTTTCATCTTACTTTTATACTTATTTTTAATCTTATTTTTCATCTTATTTTTATACTTATTTTTTATCTTAATTTTAATCCTATTTTTTTTCTTATTTTTATACTTGTTTTTCATTTTATTTTTATTCTTATTTTTTATCGTATTTTTATTTTTATTTTTATTCTTATTTTTATTTTTATTCTTATTTTTCATCTTATTTTTCATCTTATTTTTATACTTATTTTTCATTTTATTTTTTATCTTATTTTTATACTTATTTTTTCATCTTATTTTTTATCTTATTTTTCATCTTATTTTTATACTTATTTTTTATCTTAATTTTAATCTTATTTTTTGTCTTATTTTTATACTTATTTTTTATTTTATTTTTATTCTTATTTTTTATCGTATTTTTATTTTTATTTTTATTCTTATTTTTATTCTTATTTTTCATCTTATTTTTATTCTTATTTTTATTCTTATTTTTTGTCTTATTTTTATATCCTTTTTTTATCTTATTTTTCATCTTATTTTATTCTTATTTTTATACTTATTTTTATTCTTTTTTTATACTTATTTTATATGTTTTTTTTCAACCTTTTTTTTCATCTTATTTTTATACTTTTTCAATCTTATTTTTCATTTTATTATTATGTTTATTTTTCATCTTATTTTTCATCTTATTTTTCATCTTATTTATATATTTATTTTACATCTTATTTTTTATCTTATTTCTATCTTATTTTTATTCTTATTTTTATACTTATTTTTCATCTTATTTTTCATTTTATTTTTATTCTTCTTTTTCATCTTATTTTTAATCTTATTTTTATACTTATTTTACACTTTTTTTTATTTTTATTTTTATTCTTATTTTTCATCTTATTTTTTATCTTATTTTTATACTTATTTTTATACTTATTTTTATACTTATTTTTTATCTTATTTTTTATTCTTATTTTTATACTTATTTTTATTCTTATTTTTATTCTTATTTTTATACTTATTTTTCATCTTTTTTTTCTTCTTACTTTTTGTCTTATTTTTCATCTTAATTTTATTCTTATTTTTATTCTTATTTTTCATCTTATTTTTATACTTATTTTTTATCCTATTTTTTATCTTTTTTTATTCCTATTTTTATACTTATTTTTCATCTTATTTCTTTTCTTATTTTTTATCTTATTTTTCATTTTATTTTTTATCTTATTTTTATACTTATTTTTTCATCTTATTTTTTATCTTATTTTTTATCTTATTTTTCAACTTATTTTTATACTTATTTTTTATCTTATTTTTATTCTTATTTTTCATCTTATTTTTTATCTTATTGTTATACTTATTTTTATCTTATTTTTATACTTATTTTTTATCTTATTTTTATACTTATTTTTCATCTTATTTTTATTCTTATCTTTATACTTATTTTTCATCTTTTTTTTATACTTATTTTTATACTTATTTTTTATCTTATTTTTATACATATTTTTTATCTTATTTTTTATCTTATTTTTCATCTTACTTTTATACTTATTTTTAATCTTATTTTTCATCTTATTTTTATACTTATTTTTTATTTTATTTTTATTCTTATTTTTTATCGTATTTTTATTTTTATTTTTATTCTTATTTTTATTCTTATTTTTCATCTTATTTTTATACTTATTTTTATTCTTATTTTTTGTCTTATTTTTATATCCTTTTTTTATCTTATTTTTCATCTTATTTTATTCTTATTTTTATACTTATTTTTATTCTTTTTTTATACTTATTTTACATGTTTTTTTCAACCTTTTTTTTCATCTTATTTTTATACTTTTTCAATCTTATTTTTCATTTTATTATTATGTTTATTTTTCATCTTATTTTTCATCTTATTTTTCATCTTATTTATATATTTATTTTACATCTTATTTTTTATCTTATTTCTATCTTATTTTTATTCTTATTTTTATACTTATTTTTCATCTTATTTTTCATTTTATTTTTATTCTTCTTTTTCATCTTATTTTTAATCTTATTTTTATACTTATTTTACACCTTTTTTTATTTTTATTTTTATTCTTATTTTTCATCTTATTTTTTATCTTATTTTTATACTTATTTTTATACTTATTTTTTATCTTATTTTTTATTCTTATTTTTATACTTATTTTTATTCTTATTTTTATTCTTATTTTTTATCCTATTTTTTATCTTTTTTTATTCCTATTTTTATACTTATTTTTCATCTTATTTCTTTTCTTATTTTTTATCTTATTTTTCATTTTATTTTTTATCTTATTTTTATACTTATTTTTTCATCTTATTTTTTATCTTATTTTTTATCTTATTTTTCAACTTATTTTTATACTTATTTTTTATCTTATTTTTATTCTTATTTTTCATCTTATTTTTTATCTTATTGTTATACTTATTTTTATCTTATTTTTATACTTATTTTTTATCTTATTTTTATACTTATTTTTCATCTTATTTTTATTCTTATCTTTATACTTATTTTTCATCTTTTTTTTATACTTATTTTTATACTTATTTTTTATCTTATTTTTATTCTTATCTTTATACTTATTTTTCATCTTTTTTTTATACTTATTTTTATACTTATTTTTTATCTTAATTTTAATCCTATTTTTTTTCTTATTTTTATACTTGTTTTTCATTTTATTTTTATTCTTATTTTTTATCGTATTTTTATTTTTATTTTTATTCTTATTTTTATTTTTATTCTTATTTTTCATCTTATTTTTCATCTTATTTTTATACTTATTTTTCATTTTATTTTTTATCTTATTTTTATACTTATTTTTTCATCTTATTTTTTATCTTATTTTTCATCTTATTTTTATACTTATTTTTTATCTTAATTTTAATCTTATTTTTTGTCTTATTTTTATACTTATTTTTTATTTTATTTTTATTCTTATTTTTTATCGTATTTTTATTTTTATTTTTATTCTTATTTTTATTCTTATTTTTCATCTTATTTTTATTCTTATTTTTATACTTATTTTTATTCTTATTTTTTGTCTTATTTTTATATCCTTTTTTTATCTTATTTTTCATCTTATTTTATTCTTATTTTTATACTTATTTTTATTCTTTTTTTATACTTATTTTACATGTTTTTTTTTCAACCTTTTTTTTCATCTTATTTTTATACTTTTTCAATCTTATTTTTCATTTTATTATTATGTTTATTTTTCATCTTATTTTTCATCTTATTTTTCATCTTATTTATATATTTATTTTACATCTTATTTTTTATCTTATTTCTATCTTATTTTTATTCTTATTTTTATACTTATTTTTCATCTTATTTTTCATTTTATTTTTATTCTTCTTTTTCATCTTATTTTTAATCTTATTTTTATACTTATTTTACACCTTTTTTTATTTTTATTCTTATTTTTCATCTTATTTTTATACTTATTTTTCATCTTATTTTTATTCTTATCTTTATACTTATTTTTCATCTTTTTTTTATACTTATTTTTATACTTATTTTTTATCTTATTTTTATACATATTTTTTATCTTATTTTTTATCTTATTTTTCATCTTACTTTTATACTTATTTTTAATCTTATTTTTCATCTTATTTTTATACTTATTTTTATACTTATTTTTTATCTTATTTTTATACATATTTTTTATCTTATTTTTTATCTTATTTTTCATCTTACTTTTATACTTATTTTTAATCTTATTTTTCATCTTATTTTTATACTTATTTTTTATCTTAATTTTAATCCTATTTTTTTTCTTATTTTTATACTTGTTTTTCATTTTATTTTTATTCTTATTTTTTATCGTATTTTTATTTTTATTTTTATTCTTATTTTTATTTTTATTCTTATTTTTCATCTTATTTTTCATCTTATTTTTATACTTATTTTTCATTTTATTTTTTATCTTATTTTTATACTTATTTTTTCATCTTATTTTTTATCTTATTTTTCATCTTATTTTTATACTTATTTTTTATTTTAATTTTAATCTTATTTTTTGTCTTATTTTTATACTTATTTTTTATTTTATTTTTATTCTTATTTTTTATCGTATTTTTATTTCTATTTTTATTCTTATTTTTATTCTTATTTTTCATCTTATTTTTATACTTATTTTTATTCTTATTTTTATTCTTATTTTTTGTCTTATTTTTATATCCTTTTTTTATCTTATTTTTCATCTTATTTTATTCTTATTTTTATACTTATTTTTATTCTTTTTTTATACTTATTTTACATGTTTTTTTCAACCTTTTTTTTCATCTTATTTTTATACTTTTTCAATCTTATTTTTCATTTTATTATTATGTTTATTTTTCATCTTATTTTTCATCTTATTTTTCATCTTATTTATATATTTATTTTACATCTTATTTTTTATCTTATTTCTATCTTATTTTTATTCTTATTTTTATACTTATTTTTCATCTTATTTTTCATTTTATTTTTATTCTTCTTTTTCATCTTATTTTTAATCTTATTTTTATACTTATTTTACACCTTTTTTTATTTTTATTCTTATTTTTATTTTTATTCTTATTTTTCATCTTATTTTTCATCTTATTTTTATACTTATTTTTCATTTTATTTTTTATCTTATTTTTATACTTATTTTTTCATCTTATTTTTTATCTTATTTTTCATCTTATTTTTATACTTATTTTTTATCTTAATTTTAATCTTATTTTTTGTCTTATTTTTATACTTATTTTTTATTTTATTTTTATTCTTATTTTTTATCGTATTTTTATTTTTATTTTTATTCTTATTTTTATTCTTATTTTTCATCTTATTTTTATTCTTATTTTTATACTTATTTTTATTCTTATTTTTTGTCTTATTTTTATATCCTTTTTTTATCTTATTTTTCATCTTATTTTATTCTTATTTTTATACTTATTTTTATTCTTTTTTTATACTTATTTTACATGTTTTTTTTTCAACCTTTTTTTTCATCTTATTTTTATACTTTTTCAATCTTATTTTTCATTTTATTATTATGTTTATTTTTCATCTTATTTTTCATCTTATTTTTCATCTTATTTATATATTTATTTTACATCTTATTTTTTATCTTATTTCTATCTTATTTTTATTCTTATTTTTATACTTATTTTTCATCTTATTTTTCATTTTATTTTTATTCTTCTTTTTCATCTTATTTTTAATCTTATTTTTATACTTATTTTACACCTTTTTTATTTTTATTTTTATTCTTATTTTTCATCTTATTTTTATACTTATTTTTCATCTTATTTTTATTCTTATCTTTATACTTATTTTTCATCTTTTTTTTATACTTATTTTTATACTTATTTTTTATCTTATTTTCAGACATATTTTTTATCTTATTTTTTATTCTTATTTTTATACTTATTTTTATTCTTATTTTTATTCTTATTTTTTATCCTATTTTTTATCTTTTTTTATTCCTATTTTTATACTTATTTTTCATCTTATTTCTTTTCTTATTTTTTATCTTATTTTTCATTTTATTTTTTATCTTATTTTTATACTTATTTTTTCATCTTATTTTTTATCTTATTTTTTATCTTATTTTTCAACTTATTTTTATACTTATTTTTTATCTTATTTTTATTCTTATTTTTCATCTTATTTTTTATCTTATTGTTATACTTATTTTTATCTTATTTTTATACTTATTTTTTATCTTATTTTTATACTTATTTTTCATCTTATTTTTATTCTTATCTTTATACTTATTTTTCATCTTTTTTTTATACTTATTTTTATACTTATTTTTTATCTTATTTTTATTCTTATCTTTATACTTATTTTTCATCTTTTTTTTATACATATTTTTATACTTATTTTTTATCTTATTTTTATACATATTTTTTATCTTATTTTTTATCTTATTTTTCATCTTACTTTTATACTTATTTTTAATCTTATTTTTCATCTTATTTTTATACTTATTTTTTATCTTAATTTTAATCCTATTTTTTTTCTTATTTTTATACTTGTTTTTCATTTTATTTTTATTCTTATTTTTTATCGTATTTTTATTTTTATTTTTATTCTTATTTTTATTCTTATTTTTCATCTTATTTTTATTCTTATTTTTATACTTATTTTTATTCTTATTTTTATTCTTATTTTTTGTCTTATTTTTATATCCTTTTTTTATCTTATTTTTCATCTTATTTTATTCTTATTTTTATACTTATTTTTATTCTTTTTTTATACTTATTTTATATGTTTTTTTTCAACCTTTTTTTTCATCTTATTTTTATACTTTTTCAATCTTATTTTTCATTTTATTATTATGTTTATTTTTCATCTTATTTTTCATCTTATTTTTCATCTTATTTATATATTTATTTTACATCTTATTTTTTATCTTATTTCTATCTTATTTTTATTCTTATTTTTATACTTATTTTTCATCTTATTTTTCATTTTATTTTTATTCTTCTTTTTCATCTTATTTTTAATCTTATTTTTATACTTATTTTACACTTTTTTTTATTTTTATTTTTATTCTTATTTTTCATCTTATTTTTTATCTTATTTTTATACTTATTTTTATACTTATTTTTATACTTATTTTTTATCTTATTTTTTATTCTTATTTTTATACTTATTTTTATTCTTATTTTTATTCTTATTTTTATACTTATTTTTCATCTTTTTTTTCTTCTTACTTTTTGTCTTATTTTTCATCTTAATTTTATTCTTATTTTTATTCTTATTTTTCATCTTATTTTTATACTTATTTTTTATCCTATTTTTTATCTTTTTTTATTCCTATTTTTATACTTATTTTTCATCTTATTTCTTTTCTTATTTTTTATCTTATTTTTCATTTTATTTTTTATCTTATTTTTATACTTATTTTTTCATCTTATTTTTTATCTTATTTTTTATCTTATTTTTCAACTTATTTTTATACTTATTTTTTATCTTATTTTTATTCTTATTTTTCATCTTATTTTTTATCTTATTGTTATACTTATTTTTATCTTATTTTTATACTTATTTTTTATCTTATTTTTATACTTATTTTTCATCTTATTTTTATTCTTATCTTTATACTTATTTTTCATTTTTTATACTTATTTTTATACTTATTTTTTATCTTATTTTTATACATATTTTTTATCTTATTTTTTATCTTATTTTTCATCTTACTTTTATACTTATTTTTAATCTTATTTTTCATCTTATTTTTATACTTATTTTTTATCTTAATTTTAATCCTATTTTTTTTCTTATTTTTATACTTGTTTTTCATTTTATTTTTATTCTTATTTTTTATCGTATTTTTATTTTTATTTTTATTCTTATTTTTATTCTTATTTTTCATCTTATTTTTATTCTTATTTTTATACTTATTTTTATTCTTATTTTTATACTTATTTTTATTCTTTTTTTATACTTATTTTATATGTTTTTTTTCAACCTTTTTTTTCATCTTATTTTTATACTTTTTCAATCTTATTTTTCATTTTATTATTATGTTTATTTTTCATCTTATTTTTCATCTTATTTTTCATCTTATTTATATATTTATTTTACATCTTATTTTTTATCTTATTTCTATCTTATTTTTATTCTTATTTTTATACTTATTTTTCATCTTATTTTTCATTTTATTTTTATTCTTCTTTTTCATCTTATTTTTAATCTTATTTTTATACTTATTTTACACTTTTTTTTATTTTTATTTTTATTCTTATTTTTCATCTTATTTCTTTTCTTATTTTTTATCTTATTTTTCATTTTATTTTTTATCTTATTTTTATACATATTTTTTATCTTATTTTTTATCTTATTTTTCATCTTACTTTTATACTTATTTTTAATCTTATTTTTCATCTTATTTTTATACTTATTTTTTATCTTAATTTTAATCCTATTTTTTTTCTTATTTTTATACTTGTTTTTCATTTTATTTTTATTCTTATTTTTTATCGTATTTTTATTTTTATTTTTATTCTTATTTTTATTTTTATTCTTATTTTTCATCTTATTTTTCATCTTATTTTTATACTTATTTTTCATTTTATTTTTTATCTTATTTTTATACTTATTTTTTCATCTTATTTTTTATCTTATTTTTCATCTTATTTTATTCTTATTTTTATACTTATTTTTATTCTTTTTTTATACTTATTTTACATGTTTTTTTCAACCTTTTTTTTCATCTTATTTTTATACTTTTTCAATCTTATTTTTCATTTTATTATTATGTTTATTTTTCATCTTATTTTTCATCTTATTTTTCATCTTATTTATATATTTATTTTACATCTTATTTTTTATCTTATTTCTATCTTATTTTTATTCTTATTTTTATACTTATTTTTCATCTTATTTTTCATTTTATTTTTATTCTTCTTTTTCATCTTATTTTTAATCTTATTTTTATACTTATTTTACACCTTTTTTTATTTTTATTTTTATTCTTATTTTTCATCTTATTTTTTATCTTATTTTTATACTTATTTTTATACTTATTTTTTATCTTATTTTTTATTCTTATTTTTATACTTATTTTTATTCTTATTTTTATTCTTATTTTTTATCCTATTTTTTATCTTTTTTTATTCCTATTTTTATACTTATTTTTCATCTTATTTCTTTTCTTATTTTTTATCTTATTTTTCATTTTATTTTTTATCTTATTTTTATACTTATTTTTTCATCTTATTTTTTATCTTATTTTTTATCTTATTTTTCAACTTATTTTTATACTTATTTTTTATCTTATTTTTATTCTTATTTTTCATCTTATTTTTTATCTTATTGTTATACTTATTTTTATCTTATTTTTATACTTATTTTTTATCTTATTTTTATACTTATTTTTCATCTTATTTTTATTCTTATCTTTATACTTATTTTTCATCTTTTTTTTATACTTATTTTTATACTTATTTTTTATCTTATTTTTATACATATTTTTTATCTTATTTTTCATCTTACTTTTATACTTATTTTTAATCTTATTTTTCATCTTATTTTTATACTTATTTTTTATCTTAATTTTAATCCTATTTTTTTTCTTATTTTTATACTTGTTTTTCATTTTATTTTTATTCTTATTTTTTATCGTATTTTTATTTTTATTTTTATTCTTATTTTTATTCTTATTTTTCATCTTATTTTTATTCTTATTTTTATACTTATTTTTATTCTTATTTTTTGTCTTATTTTTATATCCTTTTTTTATCTTATTTTTCATCTTATTTTATTCTTATTTTTATACTTATTTTTATTCTTTTTTTATACTTATTTTATATGTTTTTTTTCAACCTTTTTTTTCATCTTATTTTTATACTTTTTCAATCTTATTTTTCATTTTATTATTATGTTTATTTTTCATCTTATTTTTCATCTTATTTTTCATCTTATTTATATATTTATTTTACATCTTATTTTTTATCTTATTTCTATCTTATTTTTATTCTTATTTTTATACTTATTTTTCATCTTATTTTTCATTTTATTTTTATTCTTCTTTTTCATCTTATTTTTAATCTTATTTTTATACTTATTTTACACTTTTTTTTATTTTTATTTTTATTCTTATTTTTCATCTTATTTTTTATCTTATTTTTATACTTATTTTTATACTTATTTTTATACTTATTTTTTATCTTATTTTTTATTCTTATTTTTATACTTATTTTTATTCTTATTTTTATTCTTATTTTTATACTTATTTTTCATCTTATTTTTCTTCTTACTTTTTGTCTTATTTTTCATCTTAATTTTATTCTTATTTTTATTCTTATTTTTCATCTTATTTTTATACTTATTTTTTATCCTATTTTTTATCTTTTTTTATTCCTATTTTTATACTTATTTTTCATCTTATTTCTTTTCTTATTTTTTATCTTATTTTTCATTTTATTTTTTATCTTATTTTTATACTTATTTTTTCATCTTATTTTTTATCTTATTTTTTATCTTATTTTTCAACTTATTTTTATACTTATTTTTTATCTTATTTTTATTCTTATTTTTCATCATATTTTTTATCTTATTGTTATACTTATTTTTTATCTTATTTTTATACTTATTTTTTATCTTATTTTTATACTTATTTTTCATCTTATTTTTATTCTTATCTTTATACTTATTTTTCATCTTACTTTTATACTTATTTTTAATCTTATTTTTCATCTTATTTTTATACTTATTTTTTATCTTAATTTTAATCCTATTTTTTTTCTTATTTTTATACTTGTTTTTCATTTTATTTTTATTCTTATTTTTTATCGTATTTTTATTTTTATTTTTATTCTTATTTTTATTTTTATTCTTATTTTTCATCTTATTTTTCATCTTATTTTTATACTTATTTTTCATTTTATTTTTTATCTTATTTTTATACTTATTTTTTCATCTTATTTTTTATCTTATTTTTCATCTTATTTTTATACTTATTTTTTATCTTAATTTTAATCTTATTTTTTGTCTTATTTTTATACTTATTTTTTATTTTATTTTTATTCTTATTTTTTATCGTATTTTTATTTTTATTTTTATTCTTATTTTTATTCTTATTTTTTATCTTATTTTTATACTTATTTTTATTCTTATTTTTTGTCTTATTTTTATATCCTTTTTTTATCTTATTTTTCATCTTATTTTATTCTTATTTTTATACTTATTTTTATTCTTTTTTTATACTTATTTTACATGTTTTTTTCAACCTTTTTTTTCATCTTATTTTTATACTTTTTCAATCTTATTTTTCATTTTATTATTATGTTTATTTTTCATCTTATTTTTCATCTTATTTTTCATCTTATTTATATATTTATTTTACATCTTATTTTTTATCTTATTTCTATCTTATTTTTATTCTTATTTTTATACTTATTTTTCATCTTATTTTTCATTTTATTTTTATTCTTCTTTTTCATCTTATTTTTAATCTTATTTTTATACTTATTTTACACCTTTTTTTATTTTTATTTTTATTCTTATTTTTCATCTTATTTTTTATCTTATTTTTATACTTATTTTTATACTTATTTTTTATCTTATTTTTTATTCTTATTTTTATACTTATTTTTATTCTTATTTTTATTCTTATTTTTTATCCTATTTTTTATCTTTTTTTATTCCTATTTTTATACTTATTTTTCATCTTATTTCTTTTCTTATTTTTTATCTTATTTTTCATTTTATTTTTTATCTTATTTTTATACTTATTTTTTCATCTTATTTTTTATCTTATTTTTTATCTTATTTTTCAACTTATTTTTATACTTATTTTTTATCTTATTTTTATTCTTATTTTTCATCTTATTTTTTATCTTATTGTTATACTTATTTTTATCTTATTTTTATACTTATTTTTTATCTTATTTTTATACTTATTTTTCATCTTATTTTTATTCTTATCTTTATACTTATTTTTCATCTTTTTTTTATACTTATTTTTATACTTATTTTTTATCTTATTTTTATACATATTTTTTATCTTATTTTTTATCTTATTTTTCATCTTACTTTTATACTTATTTTTAATCTTATTTTTCATCTTATTTTTATACTTATTTTTTATCTTAATTTTAATCCTATTTTTTTTCTTATTTTTATACTTGTTTTTCATTTTATTTTTATTCTTATTTTTTATCGTATTTTTATTTTTATTTTTATTCTTATTTTTATTCTTATTTTTCATCTTATTTTTATTCTTATTTTTATACTTATTTTTATTCTTATTTTTATACTTATTTTTATTCTTTTTTTATACTTATTTTATATGTTTTTTTTCAACCTTTTTTTTCATCTTATTTTTATACTTTTTCAATCTTATTTTTCATTTTATTATTATGTTTATTTTTCATCTTATTTTTCATCTTATTTTTCATCTTATTTATATATTTATTTTACATCTTATTTTTTATCTTATTTCTATCTTATTTTTATTCTTATTTTTATACTTATTTTTCATCTTATTTTTCATTTTATTTTTATTCTTCTTTTTCATCTTATTTTTAATCTTATTTTTATACTTATTTTACACTTTTTTTTATTTTTATTTTTATTCTTATTTTTCATCTTATTTTTTATCTTATTTTTATACTTATTTTTATACTTATTTTTATACTTATTTTTTATCTTATTTTTTATTCTTATTTTTATACTTATTTTTATTCTTATTTTTATTCTTATTTTTATACTTATTTTTCATCTTATTTTTCTTCTTACTTTTTGTCTTATTTTTCATCTTAATTTTATTCTTATTTTTATTCTTATTTTTCATCTTATTTTTATACTTATTTTTTATCCTATTTTTTATCTTTTTTTATTCCTATTTTTATACTTATTTTTCATCTTATTTCTTTTCTTATTTTTTATCTTATTTTTCATTTTATTTTTTATCTTATTTTTATACATATTTTTTATCTTATTTTTTATCTTATTTTTCATCTTACTTTTATACTTATTTTTAATCTTATTTTTCATCTTATTTTTATACTTATTTTTTATCTTAATTTTAATCCTATTTTTTTTCTTATTTTTATACTTGTTTTTCATTTTATTTTTATTCTTATTTTTTATCGTATTTTTATTTTTATTTTTATTCTTATTTTTATTTTTATTCTTATTTTTCATCTTATTTTTCATCTTATTTTTATACTTATTTTTCATTTTATTTTTTATCTTATTTTTATACTTATTTTTTCATCTTATTTTTTATCTTATTTTTCATCTTATTTTTATACTTATTTTTTATCTTAATTTTAATCTTATTTTTTGTCTTATTTTTATACTTATTTTTTATTTTATTTTTATTCTTATTTTTTATCGTATTTTTATTTTTATTTTTATTCTTATTTTTATTCTTATTTTTCATCTTATTTTTATTCTTATTTTTATACTTATTTTTATTCTTATTTTTTGTCTTATTTTTATATCCTTTTTTTATCTTATTTTTCATCTTATTTTATTCTTATTTTTATACTTATTTTTATTCTTTTTTTATACTTATTTTACATGTTTTTTTTTCAACCTTTTTTTTCATCTTATTTTTATACTTTTTCAATCTTATTTTTCATTTTATTATTATGTTTATTTTTCATCTTATTTTTCATCTTATTTATATATTTATTTTACATCTTATTTTTTATCTTATTTCTATCTTATTTTTATTCTTATTTTTATACTTATTTTTCATCTTATTTTTCATTTTATTTTTATTCTTCTTTTTTATTTTATTTTTAATCTTATTTTTATACTTATTTTACACCTTTTTTTATTTTTATTCTTATTTTTCATCTTATTTTTATACTTATTTTTCATCTTATTTTTATTCTTATCTTTATACTTATTTTTCATCTTTTTTTTATACTTATTTTTATACTTATTTTTTATCTTATTTTTATACATATTTTTTATCTTATTTTTTATCTTATTTTTCATCTTACTTTTATACTTATTTTTAATCTTATTTTTCATCTTATTTTTATACTTATTTTTATACTTATTTTTTATCTTATTTTTATACATATTTTTTATCTTATTTTTTATCTTATTTTTCATCTTACTTTTATACTTATTTTTAATCTTATTTTTCATCTTATTTTTATACTTATTTTTTATCTTAATTTTAATCCTATTTTTTTTCTTATTTTTATACTTGTTTTTCATTTTATTTTTATTCTTATTTTTTATCGTATTTTTATTTTTATTTTTATTCTTATTTTTATTTTTATTCTTATTTTTCATCTTATTTTTCATCTTATTTTTATACTTATTTTTCATTTTATTTTTTATCTTATTTTTATATCCTTTTTTTATCTTATTTTTCATCTTATTTTATTCTTATTTTTATACTTATTTTTATTCTTTTTTTATACTTATTTTACATGTTTTTTTCAACCTTTTTTTTCATCTTATTTTTATACTTTTTCAATCTTATTTTTCATTTTATTATTATGTTTATTTTTCATCTTATTTTTCATCTTATTTTTCATCTTATTTATATATTTATTTTACATCTTATTTTTTATCTTATTTCTATCTTATTTTTATTCTTATTTTTATACTTATTTTTCATCTTATTTTTCATTTTATTTTTATTCTTCTTTTTCATCTTATTTTTAATCTTATTTTTATACTTATTTTTATACTTATTTTTTATCTTATTTTTTATTCTTATTTTTATACTTATTTTTATTCTTATTTTTATTCTTATTTTTTATCCTATTTTTTATCTTTTTTTATTCCTATTTTTATACTTATTTTTCATCTTATTTCTTTTCTTATTTTTTATCTTATTTTTCATTTTATTTTTTATCTTATTTTTATACTTATTTTTTCATCTTATTTTTTATCTTATTTTTTATCTTATTTTTCAACTTATTTTTATACTTATTTTTTATCTTATTTTTATTCTTATTTTTCATCTTATTTTTTATCTTATTGTTATACTTATTTTTATCTTATTTTTATACTTATTTTTTATCTTATTTTTATACTTATTTTTCATCTTATTTTTATTCTTATCTTTATACTTATTTTTCATCTTTTTTTTATACTTATTTTTATACTTATTTTTTATCTTATTTTTATACATATTTTTTATCTTATTTTTTATCTTATTTTTCATCTTACTTTTATACTTATTTTTTATCTTAATTTTAATCTTATTTTTTGTCTTATTTTTATACTTATTTTTTATTTTATTTTTATTCTTATTTTTTATTGTATTTTTATTTTTATTTTTATTCTTATTTTTATTCTTATTTTTCATCTTATTTTTATTCTTATTTTTTATCTTATTTTTATTTTTATTTTTATTCTTATTTTTATTCTTATTTATCATCTTATTTTTTATCTTATATTTATACTTATTTTTCATCCTTTTTTATACTTATTTTTCATCTTAATTTTCATCTTATTTTTATTCTTTTTTTATACTTATTTTACATGTTTTTTTTATCCTATTTTTCATCTTATTTTTATACTTATTTTCATCTTTTTTTATCTTATTTTTTATTCTTATTTTGAAACTTATTTTTCATCTTATTTTTATTCTTATTTTTTTTCTTATTTTTCATCTTATTTTTATACTTATTTTTCATCTTTTTTTATTCTTATTTTTATTCTTTTTTGTCATCTTATTTTTTATCTTATTGTTATACTTATTTTTTATCTTATTTTAATACTTATTTTTCATCTTATTTTTATACTTTTTTAATCTTATTTTTCATCTTATTATTATGTTTATTTTTTCATCTTATTTTTCATCCTACTTTTATTCTTATTTATATATTTATTTTACATCTTATTTTTTATCTTATTTTACATCTTATTTTTTATCTTATTTTTTATCTTATTTTTATTCTTATTTTTATACTTATTTTTCATCTTATTTTTTTTCTTCTTTTTCATCTTTTTTTATTCTTATTTTTATTCTTATTTCTCATCTTATTTTTCTCTTATTTTTTATCTTATTTTAATACTTATTTTTTATCTTATTTTTCATCTTATTTTTATACTTATTTTTCATCCTTTTTTACATTTATTTTTATTCTTATTTTTCATCTTATTTTTCTCTTATTTTTTATCTTATTTTAATACTTATTTTTCATCTTATTTTTCTCTTATTTTTTATCTTATTTTTATTCTTATTTTTCATCTTATTTTTATACTTATTTTTTATCCTATTTTTTATCTTTTTTATTCCTATTTTTATACTTATTTTTCATCTTATTTGTTTTCTTATTTTTTATCTTATTTTTCATTTTATTTTTTATCTTATTTTTATACTTATTTTTTCATCTTATTTTTTATCTTATTTTTTATCTTATTTTTCATCTTATTTTTATACTAATTTTTCATCTTTTTTTTTCATCTTATTTTTATACTTATTTTTCATCTTAATTTTTATCTTTTTTTTTTTATCTTATTTTTATATTTATTGTTCATCTTATTTTTATTCTTATTTTTTATCTTAATTTTAATCTTATTTTTTGTCTTATTTTTATACTTATTTTTTATTTTATTTTTATTCTTATTTTTTATCGTAATTTTATTTTTATTTTTATTCTTATTTTTATTCTTATTTTTCATCTTATTTTTATTCTTATTTTTATACTTATTTTTATTCTTATTTTAATTCTTATTTTTATACTTATTTTTTATCTGATTTGTTTTCTTATTTTTTATCTTATTGTTTTTCTTATTTTTCATCTTATTTTTATACTTATTTTTCATCTTTTTTTATTCTTATTTTTATTTTTATTTGTCATCTTATTTTTTATCTTATTTTTATACTTATTTTTTATCTTATTTTTATACTTATTTTTCATCTTATTTTTATTCTTATCTTTATACATATTTTTCATCTTATTTTTTATCTTATTTTTCATCTTATTTTTATACTTTTTTAATCTTATTTTTCATCTTATTATTATGGTTTTTTTTTCATCTTATTTTTCATCTTACTTTTATTCTTATTTATATACTTATTTTACATCTTTTTTTATTCTTATTTTTATTCTTATTTTTCATCTTATTTTTTATCTTATTTTTATACTTATTTTGCATCTTATTTTTCATCTTATTTTTTATCTTATTTTTATTCTTATTTTTAAACTTATTTTTCATCTTATTTTTATTCTTATTTTTTTTCTTATTTTTCATCTTATTTTTATACTTATTTTTCATCTTTTTTTATTCTTATTTTTATTCTTATTTATCATCTTATTTTTTATCTTATTGTTATACTTATTTTTTATCTTATTTTAATACTTATTTTTCATCTTATTTTTCATCTTATTTTTATACTTATTTTTTATCGTATTTTTATTCTTATTTTTATTCTTATTTTTTATCTTATTTTTTATCTGATTTTTATACTTATTTTTCATCTTATTTTTCATCTTATTTTTATACTTATTTTTCATCTTATTTTTATACTTATTTTTATACTTATTTTTTATCTTATTTTTCATCTTAATTTTATACTTTTTTAATCTTATTTTTCATCTTATTATTATGTTTATTTTTTTATCTTATTTTTCATCTTACTTTTATTCTTATTTATATACTTATTTTACATCTTTTTTTATTCTTATTTTTATTCTTATTTTTCATCTTATTTTTTATCTTATTTTTATACTTATTTTGCATCTTATTTTTCATCTTATTTTTTATCTTATTTTTTATTCTTATTTTTAAACTTATTTTTCATCTTATTTTTATTCTTATTTTTTTTCTTATTTTTCATCTTATTTTTATACTTATTTTTCATCTTTTTTTATTCTTATTTTTATTCTTATTTGTCATCTTATTTTTTATCTTATTGTTATACTTATTTTTTATCTTATTTTAATACTTATTTTTCATCTTATTTTTCATCTTATTTTTATACTTATTTTTTATCGTATTTTTTATCTGATTTTTATACTTATTTTTCATCTTATTTTTCATCTTATTTTTATACTTATTTTTCATCTTATTTTTATACTTATTTTTATACTTATTTTTTATCTTATTTTTATACTTATTTTTCATCTTATTTTTCATCTTATTTTTATACTTATTTTTATACTTATTTTTCATCTTATTTTTATACTTATTTTTATACTTATTTTTATACTTATTTTTTATCTTATTTTTATACTTATTTTTCATCTTATTTTTTTATCTTATTATTTATCTTATTTTTCATCTTATTTTTCATCTTATTTTTATTCTTATTTTTGTTCTTATTTTTTATCATATTTTTATTTTTATTTTTATTCTTATTTTTATTCTTATTTATCATCTTATTTTTTATCTTATTTATCATCTTATTTTTTATCTTATTTTTCATCTTATTTTTCAACTTATTTTTATACTTATTTTTTATCTTATTTTTATTCTTATTTTTCATCTTATTTTTTATCTTATTGTTATACTTATTTTTCATCTTATTTTTATTCTTATCTTTATACTTATTTTTCATCTTTTTTTTATACTTATTTTTATACTTATTTTTTATCTTATTTTTATACATATTTTTTATCTTATTTTTTATCTTATTTTTCATCTTACTTTTATACTTATTTTTAATCTTATTTTTCATCTTATTTTTATACTTATTTTTTATCTTAATTTTAATCCTAATTTTTTTCTTATTTTTATACTTGTTTTTCATTTTATTTTTATTCTTATTTTTTATCGTATTTTTATTTTTATTTTTATTCTTATTTTTATTTTTATTCTTATTTTTTATCTTATTTTTCATCTTATTTTTATACTTATTTTTCATTTTATTTTTTATCTTATTTTTATACTTATTTTTTCATCTTATTTTTTATCTTATTTTTCATCTTATTTTTATACTTATTTTTTATCTTAATTTTAATCTTATTTTTTGTCTTATTTTTATACTTATTTTTTATTTTATTTTTATTCTTATTTTTTATCCTATTTTTATTTTTATTTTTATTCTTATTTTTATTCTTATTTTTCATCTTATTTTTATTCTTATTTTTATACTTATTTTTATTCTTATTTTTATTCTTATTTTTTGTCTTATTTTTATATCCTTTTTTTATCTTATTTTTCATCTTATTTTATTCTTATTTTTATACTTATTTTTATTCTTTTTTTATACTTATTTTACATGTTTTTTTTCAACCTTTTTTTTCATCTTATTTTTATACTTTTTCAATCTTATTTTTCATTTTATTATTATGTTTATTTTTCATCTTATTTTTCATCTTATTTTTCATCTTATTTATATATTTATTTTACATCTTATTTTTTATCTTATTTCTATCTTATTTTTATTCTTATTTTTATACTTATTTTTCATCTTATTTTTCATTTTATTTTTATTCTTCTTTTTCATCTTATTTTTAATCTTATTTTTATACTTATTTTACACCTTTTTTTATTTTTATTTTTATTCTTATTTTTCATCTTATTTTTTATCTTATTTTTATACTTATTTTTATACTTATTTTTATACTTATTTTTTATCTTATTTTTTATTCTTATTTTTATACTTATTTTTATACTTATTTTTATTCTTATTTTTATTCTTATTTTTATACTTATTTTTCATCTTATTTTTCTTCTTACTTTTTGTCTTATTTTTCATCTTAATTTTATTCTTATTTTTATTCTTATTTTTCATCTTATTTTTATACTTATTTTTTATCCTATTTTTTATCTTTTTTTATTCCTATTTTTATACTTATTTTTCATCTTATTAATTTTCTTATTTTTTATCTTATTTTTTATCTTTTTTTTCATCTTATTTTTATACTAATTTTTCATCTTTTTTTTTCATCTTATTTTTATACTTATTTTTCATCTTAATTTTTATCTTTTTTTTTATCTTATTTTTATATTTATTGTTCATCTTATTTTTATTCTTATTTTTCATCTTATTTTTATACTTATTTTTCATCTTATTTTTCATCCTATTTTTTATCTTATTTTATTCCTAAGTTGTACTTATTTTTCATCTTATTTGTTTTCTTATTTTTCATTTTATTTTTCATCTTATTTTTATACTTATTTTTCATCTTATTTTTTATCTTATTTTTTATCTTATTTTTCATCTTATTTTTATACTTATTTTTTATCTTTTTTTCATCTTATTTTTATAATTATTTTTCATCTTAATTTTTATCTTATTTTTTTATCTTATTTTTATATTTATTGTTCATCTTATTTTTATTCTTATTTTTTATCGTATTTTTATTATTATTATTCTTATTTTTTATCTCAATTTTTATACTTATTTTTTATCTTATTTTTCATCTTATTTTTTATCTTATTTTTTATCTTAATTTTATTCTTATTTTTCATCTTATTTTTATACTTATTTTTCATTTTATTTTTATTCTTATTTTTTATCATATTTTTATTTTTATTCTTATTTTTATTCTTATTTTTCATCTTATTTTTATAGCTATTTTTTTTATATTAATTTTCATCTTAATTTTTGTCTTATTTTTATAACCTTTTTTCATCTTATTTTTTTATCTTATTTTTCATCTTATTTTTATACTTTTTTAATCCTATTTTTCATCCTTTTATTATGTTTATTTTTTCATCTGATTTTTCATCTTATTTTTATTCTTAGTTTTCATCTTTTTTTATTCTTATTTTTATTCTTATTTCTCATCTTATTTTTTATCTTATTTTTATATTTATTTTTTATCTTATTTTTATTCTTATTTTTCATCTTATTTTTATACTTATTTTTTCTCTTAATTTTAATCTTATTTTTTGTCTTATTTTTATTCTTATTTTTTATCTTATTTTTATTCTTATTTTTATTCTTATTTTTCATCTAAATTTTATACTTATTTTTTTATCTTATTTTTATTCTTACTTTTTATCCTATTTTTATTCTTATTTTTCATCTAATTTTTATACTTATTTTTCATCTTATTTTTCATCCTATTTTTTATCTTATTTTATTCCTATTTTGTACTTATTTTTCATCTTATTTGTTTTCTTATTTTTTATCTTATTTTTCATTTTATTTTTCATCTTATTTTTATACTTATTTTTTTATCTTATTTTTTATCTTATTTTTTATCTTATTTTTCATCTTATTTTTAATCTTTTTTTTATTCTTATTTTTCATCTTATTTTTATACTTATTTTTTATCTTATTTTTATACTTATTTTTCATCTTAATTTTTATCTTATTTTTATATTTATTGTTCATCTTATTTTTATTCTTTTTTTATCGTGTTTTTATTATTATTATTCTTATTTTTATACTTATTTTTTATCTTATTTTTATACTTATTTTTTATTTTAATTTTCATCTTCTTTTTTGTCTTATTTTTCATCTTATTTTTATTCTTATTTTTTATCCTATTTTTATTCTTATTTTTATTCTTATTTTTTATCTTATTTTTTATCTGATTTTTATACTTATTTTTTATCTTATTTCTTATCTTATTTTTCATCTTATTTTTATACTTATTTTTCATCTTAATTTTTATCTTATTTTTATACTTATTTTGCATCCTATTTTTCATCTTATTTTTTATCTTATTTTTTATTCTTATTTTTAAACTTATTTTTCATCTTATTTTTATTCTTATTTTTTTTCTTCTTTTTCATCTTATTTTTATACTTATTTTTCATTTTATTTTTTATCTTATTTTTTATACTTATTTTTTCATCTTATTTTTTATCTTATTTTTCATCTTATTTTTATACTTATTTTTTATCTTAATTTTAATCTTATTTTTTGTCTTATTTTTATACTTATTTTTTATTTTATTTTTATTCTTATTTTTTATCGTATTTTTATTTTTATTCTTATTTTTATTCTTATTTTTCATCTTATTTTTATTCTTATTTTTATACTTATTTTTATTCTTATTTTTATTCTTATTTTTTGTCTTATTTTTATATCCTTTTTTTATCTTATTTTTCATCTTATTTTATTCTTATTTTTATACTTATTTTTATTCTTATTTTTATAATTATTTTTTATCTGATTTGTTTTCTTATTTTTTATCTTATTTTTTACCTTATTTTTCATCTTATTTTTATACTTATTTTTTATCTTTTTTTCATCATATTTTTATACTTATTTTACATCTTAATTTTTATCTTATTTTTTATCTTAATTTTATTCTTATTTTTATTCTTATTTTTTATCTTATTTTTATTTTTATTTTTATTCTTATTTTTATTCTTATTTATCATCTTATTTTTTATCTTATATTTATACTTATTTTTCATCCTTTTTTATACTTATTTTTCATCTTAATTTTCATCTTATTTTTATTCTTTTTTTATACTTATTTTACATGTTTTTTTTATCCTATTTTTCATCTTATTTTTATACTTTTTCAATCTTATTTTTCATCTTATTATTATGTTAATTTTTCATCTTTTTTTTTCATCTTATTTTTATACTTATTTTCATCTTTTTTTATCTTATTTTTTATTCTTATTTTGAAACTTATTTTTCATCTTATTTTTATTCTTATTTTTTTTCTTATTTTTCATCTTATTTTTATACTTATTTTTCATCTTTTTTTATTCTTATTTTTATTCTTTTTTGTCATCTTATTTTTTATCTTATTGTTATACTTATTTTTTATCTTATTTTAATACTTATTTTTCATCTTATTTTTATACTTTTTTAATCTTATTTTTCATCTTATTATTATGTTTATTTTTTCATCTTATTTTTCATCCTACTTTTATTCTTATTTATATATTTATTTTACATCTTATTTTTTATCTTATTTTTTATCTTATTTTTATTCTTATTTTTATACTTATTTTTCATCTTATTTTTATTCTTATTTTACATCTTTTTTTATTCTTATTTTTATTCTTATTTTTCATCTTATTTTTTATCTTATTTTTATACTTATTTTGCATCTTATTTTTATACTTTTTTAATCTTATTTTTCATCTTATTATTATGTTTATTTTTTCATCTTATTTTTCATCCTACTTTTATTCTTATTTATATATTTATTTTACATCTTATTTTTTATCTTATTTTTTATCTTATTTTTATTCTTATTTTTATACTTATTTTTATACTTATTTTTTATCTTATTTTTATACTTATTTTTCATCTTAATTTTATTCTTATTTTTATTCTTATTTTTCATCTTATTTTTATACTTATTTTTTATCCTATTTTTTATCTTTTTTATTCCTATTTTTATACTTATTTTTCATCTTATTTGTTTTCTTATTTTTTATCTTATTTTTCATTTTATTTTTTATCTTATTTTTATACTTATTTTTTCATCTTATTTTTTATCTTATTTTTTATCTTATTTTTCATCTTATTTTTATACTAATTTTTCATCTTTTTTTTTCATCTTATTTTTATACTTATTTTTCATCTTAATTTTTATCTTTTTTTTTTATCTTATTTTTATATTTATTGTTCATCTTATTTTTATTCTTATTTTTTATCGTATTTTTATTATTATTATTCTTATTTTTTATCTTAATTTTTATACTTATTTTTTATCTTATTTTTCATCTTATTTTTTATCTTATTTTTTATCTTAATTTAATTCTTTTTTTTCATCTTATTTTTCATCTTATTTTTATACTTATTTTTCATCTTATTTTTTTATTTTAATTTTATTCTTATTTTTATTCTTATTTTTCATCTTATTTTTATTCTTATTTTTATACTTATTTTTATTCTTATTTTAATTCTTATTTTTATACTTATTTTTTATCTGATTTGTTTTCTTATTTTTTATCTTATTGTTTTTCTTATTTTTCATCTTATTTTTATACTTATTTTTCATCTTTTTTTATTCTTATTTTTATTTTTATTTGTCATCTTATTTTTTATCTTATTTTTATACTTATTTTTTATCTTATTTTTATACTTATTTTTCATCTTATTTTTATTCTTATCTTTATACTTATTTTTCATATTTTTTTTATACTTATTTTTATACTTATTTTTTATCTTATTTTTATACATATTTTTCATCTTATTTTTTATCTTATTTTTCATCTTATTTTTATACTTTTTTAATCTTATTTTTCATCTTATTATTATGGTTTTTTTTTCATCTTATTTTTCATCTTACTTTTATTCTTATTTATATACTTATTTTACATCTTTTTTTATTCTTATTTTTATTCTTATTTTTCATTTTATTTTTTATCTTATTTTTATACTTATTTTGCATCTTATTTTTCATCTTATTTTTTATCTTATTTTTATTCTTATTTTTAAACTTATTTTTCATCTTATTTTTCATCTTATTTTTATACTTATTTTTCATCTTATTTTTATACTTATTTTTCATCTTTTTTTATTCTTATTTTTATTCTTATTTATCATCTTATTTTTTATCTTATTGTTATACTTATTTTTTATCTTATTTTAATACTTATTTTTCATCTTATTTTTCATCTTATTTTTATACTTATTTTTTATCGTATTTTTATTTTTATTTTTATTCTTATTTTTTATCTTATTTTTTATCTGATTTTTATACTTATTTTTCATCTTATTTTTCATCTTATTTTTATACTTATTTTTCATCTTATTTTTATACTTATTTTTATACTTATTTTTTATCTTATTTTTCATCTTATTTTTATACTTTTTTAATCTTATTTTTCATCTTATTATTATGTTTATTTTTTTATCTTATTTTTCATCTTACTTTTATTCTTATTTATATACTTATTTTACATCTTTTTTTATTCTTATTTTTATTCTTATTTTTCATCTTATTTTTTATCTTATTTTTATACTTATTTTGCATCTTATTTTTCAGCTTATTTTTTATTCTTATTTTTAAACTTATTTTTCATCTTATTTTTATTCTTATTTTTTTTCTTATTTTTCATCTTATTTTTATACTTATTTTTCATCTTTTTTTATTCTTATTTTTATTCTTATTTGTCATCTTATTTTTTATCTTATTGTTATACTTATTTTTTATCTTATTTTAATACTTATTTTTCATCTTATTTTTATACTTATTTTTTATCGTATTTTTATTCTTATTTTTATTCTTATTTTTTATCTTATTTTTTATCTGATTTTTATACTTATTTTTCATCTTATTTTTCATCTTATTTTTATACTTATTTTTCATCTTATTTTTATACTTATTTTTATACTTATTTTTGTTCTTATTTTTTATCATATTTTTATTTTTATTTTTATTCTTATTTTTATTCTTATTTATCATCTTATTTTTTATCTTATTTATCATCTTATTTTTTATCTTATTTTTCATCTTATTTTTCAACTTATTTTTATACTTATTTTTTATCTTATTTTTATTCTTATTTTTCATCTTATTTTTTATCTTATTGTTATACTTATTTTTTATCTTATTTTTATACTTATTTTTTATCTTATTTTTATACTTATTTTTCATCTTATTTTTATTCTTATCTTTATACTTATTTTTCATCTTTTTTTTATACTTATTTTTATACTTATTTTTTATCTTATTTTTATACATATTTTTTATCTTATTTTTTATCTTATTTTTCATCTTACTTTTATACTTATTTTTAATCTTATTTTTAATCTTATTTTTCATCTTATTTTTTATCTTAATTTTAATCCTAATTTTTTTCTTATTTTTATACTTGTTTTTCATTTTATTTTTATTCTTATTTTTTATCGTATTTTTATTTTTATTTTTATTCTTATTTTTATTTTTATTCTTATTTTTTATCTTATTTTTCATCTTATTTTTATACTTATTTTTCATTTTATTTTTTATCTTATTTTTATACTTATTTTTTCATCTTATTTTTTATCTTATTTTTCATCTTATTTTTATACTTATTTTTTATCTTAATTTTAATCTTATTTTTTGTCTTATTTTTATACTTATTTTTTATTTTATTTTTATTCTTATTTTTTATCGTATTTTTATTTTTATTTTTATTCTTATTTTTATTCTTATTTTTTGTCTTATTTTTATATCCTTTTTTTATCTTATTTTTCATCTTATTTTATTCTTATTTTTATACTTATTTTTATTCTTTTTTTATACTTATTTTACATGTTTTTTTTCAACCTTTTTTTTCATCTTATTTTTATACTTTTTCAATCTTATTTTTCATTTTATTATTATGTTTATTTTTCATCTTATTTTTCATCTTATTTTTCATCTTATTTATATATTTATTTTACATCTTATTTTTTATCTTATTTCTATCTTATTTTTATTCTTATTTTTATACTTATTTTTCATCTTATTTTTCATTTTATTTTTATTCTTATCTTTATACTTATTTTTCATATTTTTTTTATACTTATTTTTATACTTATTTTTTATCTTATTTTTATACATATTTTTCATCTTATTTTTTTATCTTATTTTTATATTTATTGTTCATCTTATTTTTATTCTTATTTTTTATCGTATTTTTATTATTATTATTCTTATTTTTTATCTCAATTTTTATACTTATTTTTTATCTTATTTTTCATCTTACTTTTATTCTTATTTATATACTTATTTTACATCTTTTTTTATTCTTATTTTTATTCTTATTTTTCATCTTATTTTTTATCTTATTTTTATACTTATTTTGCATCTTATTTTTCATCTTATTTTTTATTCTTATTTTTAAACTTATTTTTCATCTTATTTTTATTCTTATTTTTTTTCTTATTTTTCATCTTATTTTTATACTTATTTTTCATCTTTTTTTATTCTTATTTTTATTCTTATTTGTCATCTTATTTTTTATCTTATTGTTATACTTATTTTTTATCTTATTTTAATACTTATTTTTCATCTTATTTTTATACTTATTTTTTATCGTATTTTTATTCTTATTTTTATTCTTATTTTTTATCTTATTTTTTATCTTATTTTTATACTTATTTTGCATCTTATTTTTCATCTTATTTTTTATTCTTATTTTTAAACTTATTTTTCATCTTATTTTTATTCTTATTTTTTTTCTTATTTTTCATCTTATTTTTATACTTATTTTTCATCTTTTTTTATTCTTATTTTTATTCTTATTTGTCATCTTATTTTTTATCTTATTGTTATACTTATTTTTTATCTTATTTTAATACTTATTTTTTATCTTATTGTTATACTTATTTTTTATCTTATTTTAATACTTATTTTTCATCTTATTTTTATACTTATTTTTTATCGTATTTTTATTCTTATTTTTATTCTTATTTTTTATCTTATTTTTTATCTGATTTTTATACTTATTTTTCATCTTATTTTTCATCTTATTTTTATACTTATTTTTCATCTTATTTTTATACTTATTTTTATACTTATTTTTTATCTTATTTTTATACTTATTTTTCATCTTATTTTTATACTTATTTTTCATCTTATTTTTATACTTATTTTTATACTTATTTTTATACTTATTTTTTATCTTATTTTTATACTTATTTTTCATCTTATTTTTTTATCTTATTATTTATCTTATTTTTCATCTTATTTTTCATCTTATTTTTATTCTTATTTTTGTTCTTATTTTTTATCATATTTTTATTTTTATTTTTATTCTTATTTTTATTCTTATTTATCATCTTATTTTTTATCTTATTTATCATCTTATTTTTTATCTTATTTTTCATCTTATTTTTCAACTTATTTTTATACTTATTTTTTATCTTATTTTTATTCTTATTTTTCATCTTATTTTTTATCTTATTGTTATACTTATTTTTTATCTTATTTTTATACTTATTTTTTATCTTATTTTTATACTTATTTTTCATCTTATTTTTATTCTTATCTTTATACTTATTTTTCATCTTTTTTTTATACTTATTTTTATACTTATTTTTTATCTTATTTTTATACATATTTTTTATCTTATTTTTTATCTTATTTTTCATCTTACTTTTATACTTATTTTTAATCTTATTTTTAATCTTATTTTTCATCTTATTTTTTATCTTAATTTTAATCCTAATTTTTTTCTTATTTTTATACTTGTTTTTCATTTTATTTTTATTCTTATTTTTTATCGTATTTTTATTTTTATTTTTATTCTTATTTTTATTTTTATTCTTATTTTTTATCTTATTTTTCATCTTATTTTTATACTTATTTTTCATTTTATTTTTTATCTTATTTTTATACTTATTTTTTCATCTTATTTTTTATCTTATTTTTCATCTTATTTTTATACTTATTTTTTATCTTAATTTTAATCTTATTTTTTGTCTTATTTTTATACTTATTTTTTATTTTATTTTTATTCTTATTTTTTATCGTATTTTTATTTTTATTTTTATTCTTATTTTTATTCTTATTTTTTGTCTTATTTTTATATCCTTTTTTATCTTATTTTTCATCTTATTTTATTCTTATTTTTATACTTATTTTTATTCTTTTTTTATACTTATTTTACATGTTTTTTTTCAACCTTTTTTTTCATCTTATTTTTATACTTTTTCAATCTTATTTTTCATTTTATTATTATATTTATTTTTCATCTTATTTTTCATCTTATTTTTCATCTTATTTATATATTTATTTTACATCTTATTTTTTATCTTATTTCTATCTTATTTTTATTCTTATTTTTATACTTATTTTTCATCTTATTTTTCATTTTATTTTTATTCTTATCTTTATACTTATTTTTCATATTTTTTTTATACTTATTTTTATACTTATTTTTTATCTTATTTTTATACATATTTTTCATCTTATTTTTTTATCTTATTTTTATGTTTATTGTTCATCTTATTTTTATTCTTATTTTTTATCGTATTTTTATTATTATTATTCTTATTTTTTATCTCAATTTTTATACTTATTTTTTATCTTATTTTTCATCTTACTTTTATTCTTATTTATATACTTATTTTACATCTTTTTTTATTCTTATTTTTATTCTTATTTTTCATCTTATTTTTTATCTTATTTTTATACTTATTTTGCATCTTATTTTTCATCTTATTTTTTATTCTTATTTTTAAACTTATTTTTCATCTTATTTTTATTCTTATTTTTTTTCTTATTTTTCATCTTATTTTTATACTTATTTTTCATCTTTTTTTATTCTTATTTTTATTCTTATTTGTCATCTTATTTTTTATCTTATTGTTATACTTATTTTTTATCTTATTTTAATACTTATTTTTCATCTTATTTTTATACTTATTTTTTATCGTATTTTTATTCTTATTTTTATTCTTATTTTTTATCTTATTTTTTATCTGATTTTTATACTTATTTTTCATCTTATTTTTCATCTTATTTTTATACTTATTTTTCATCTTATTTTTATACTTATTTTTATACTTATTTTTGTTCTTATTTTTTATCATATTTTTATTTTTATTTTTATTCTTATTTTTATTCTTATTTATCATCTTATTTTTTATCTTATTTATCATCTTATTTTTTATCTTATTTTTCATCTTATTTTTCAACTTATTTTTATACTTATTTTTTATCTTATTTTTATTCTTATTTTTCATCTTATTTTTTATCTTATTGTTATACTTATTTTTTATCTTATTTTTATACTTATTTTTTATCTTATTTTTATACTTATTTTTCATCTTATTTTTATTCTTATCTTTATACTTATTTTTCATCTTTTTTTTATACTTATTTTTATACTTATTTTTTATCTTATTTTTATACATATTTTTTATCTTATTTTTTATCTTATTTTTCATCTTACTTTTATACTTATTTTTAATCTTATTTTTAATCTTATTTTTCATCTTATTTTTTATCTTAATTTTAATCCTAATTTTTTTCTTATTTTTATACTTGTTTTTCATTTTATTTTTATTCTTATTTTTTATCGTATTTTTATTTTTATTTTTATTCTTATTTTTATTTTTTATCTTATTTTTCATCTTATTTTTATACTTATTTTTCATTTTATTTTTTATCTTATTTTTATACTTATTTTTTCATCTTATTTTTTATCTTATTTTTCATCTTATTTTTATACTTATTTTTTATCTTAATTTTAATCTTATTTTTTGTCTTATTTTTATACTTATTTTTTATTTTATTTTTATTCTTATTTTTTATCGTATTTTTATTTTTATTTTTATTCTTATTTTTATTCTTATTTTTTGTCTTATTTTTATATCCTTTTTTTATCTTATTTTTCATCTTATTTTATTCTTATTTTTATACTTATTTTTATTCTTTTTTTATACTTATTTTACATGTTTTTTTTCAACCTTTTTTTTCATCTTATTTTTATACTTTTTCAATCTTATTTTTCATTTTATTATTATGTTTATTTTTCATCTTATTTTTCATCTTATTTTTCATCTTATTTATATATTTATTTTACATCTTATTTTTTATCTTATTTCTATCTTATTTTTATTCTTATTTTTATACTTATTTTTCATCTTATTTTTCATTTTATTTTTATTCTTATCTTTATACTTATTTTTCATATTTTTTTTATACTTATTTTTATACTTATTTTTTATCTTATTTTTATACATATTTTTCATCTTATTTTTTTATCTTATTTTTATATTTATTGTTCATCTTATTTTTATTCTTATTTTTTATCGTATTTTTATTATTATTATTCTTATTTTTTATCTCAATTTTTATACTTATTTTTTATCTTATTTTTCATCTTAATTTTATACTTTTTTAATCTTATTTTTCATCTTATTATTATGTTTATTTTTTTATCTTATTTTTCATCTTACTTTTATTCTTATTTATATACTTATTTTACATCTTTTTTTATTCTTATTTTTATTCTTATTTTTCATCTTATTTTTTATCTTATTTTTATACTTATTTTGCATCTTATTTTTCATCTTATTTTTTATTCTTATTTTTAAACTTATTTTTCATCTTATTTTTATTCTTATTTTTTTTCTTATTTTTCATCTTATTTTTATACTTATTTTTCATCTTTTTTTATTCTTATTTTTATTCTTATTTGTCATCTTATTTTTTATCTTATTGTTATACTTATTTTTTATCTTATTTTAATACTTATTTTTTATCTTATTGTTATACTTATTTTTTATCTTATTTTAATACTTATTTTTCATCTTATTTTTATACTTATTTTTTATCGTATTTTTATTCTTATTTTTATTCTTATTTTTTACCTTATTTTTTATCTGATTTTTATACTTATTTTTCATCTTATTTTTCATCTTATTTTTATACTTATTTTTCATCTTATTTTTATACTTATTTTTATACTTATTTTTTATCTTATTTTTATACTTATTTTTCATCTTATTTTTATACTTATTTTTATACTTATTTTTATACTTATTTTTTATCTTATTTTTATACTTATTTTTCATCTTATTTTTTTATCTTATTATTTATCTTATTTTTTATCTTATTTTTCATCTTATTTTTCAACTTATTTTTATACTTATTTTTCATCTTATTTTTATTCTTATCTTTATACTTATTTTTCATCTTTTTTTTTATACTTATTTTTATACTTATTTTTTATCTTATTTTTATACATATTTTTTATCTTATTTTTTATCTTATTTTTCATCTTACTTTTATACTTATTTTTAATCTTATTTTTAATCTTATTTTTCATCTTATTTTTTATCTTAATTTTAATCCTAATTTTTTTCTTATTTTTATACTTGTTTTTCATTTTATTTTTATTCTTATTTTTTATCGTATTTTTATTTTTATTTTTATTCTTATTTTTATTTTTATTCTTATTTTTTATCTTATTTTTCATCTTATTTTTATACTTATTTTTCATTTTATTTTTTATCTTATTTTTATACTTATTTTTTCATCTTATTTTTTATCTTATTTTTCATCTTATTTTTATACTTATTTTTTATCTTAATTTTAATCTTATTTTTTGTCTTATTTTTATACTTATTTTTTATTTTATTTTTATTCTTATTTTTTATCGTATTTTTATTTTTATTTTTATTCTTATTTTTTGTCTTATTTTTATATCCTTTTTTTATCTTATTTTTCATCTTATTTTATTCTTATTTTTATACTTATTTTTATTCTTTTTTTATACTTATTTTACATGTTTTTTTTCAACCTTTTTTTTCATCTTATTTTTATACTTTTTCAATCTTATTTTTCATTTTATTATTATGTTTATTTTTCATCTTATTTTTCATCTTATTTTTCATCTTATTTATATATTTATTTTACATCTTATTTTTTATCTTATTTCTATCTTATTTTTATTCTTATTTTTATACTTATTTTTCATCTTATTTTTCATTTTATTTTTATTCTTCTTTTTCATCTTATTTTTAATCTTATTTTTATACTTATTTTACACCTTTTTTTATTTTTATTTTTATTCTTATTTTTCATCTTATTTTTATACTTATTTTTCATCTTATTTTTATTCTTATCTTTATACTTATTTTTCATCTTTTTTTTATACTTATTTTTATACTTATTTTTTATCTTATTTTTATACATATTTTTATCTTATTTTTTATCTTATTTTTCATCTTACTTTTATACTTATTTTTAATCTTATTTTTCATCTTATTTTTATACTTATTTTTTATCTTAATTTTAATCCTATTTTTTTTCTTATTTTTATACTTGTTTTTCATTTTATTTTTATTCTTATTTTTTATCGTATTTTTATTTTTATTTTTATTCTTATTTTTATTTTTATTCTTATTTTTCATCTTATTTTTCATCTTATTTTTATACTTATTTTTCATTTTATTTTTTATCTTATTTTTATACTTATTTTTTCATCTTATTTTTTATCTTATTTTTCATCTTATTTTTATACTTATTTTTTATCTTAATTTTAATCTTATTTTTTGTCTTATTTTTATACTTATTTTTTATTTTATTTTTATTCTTATTTTTTATCGTATTTTTATTTTTATTTTTATTCTTATTTTTATTCTTATTTTTCATCTTATTTTTATTCTTATTTTTATACTTATTTTTATTCTTATTTTTATTCTTATTTTTTGTCTTATTTTTATATCCTTTTTTTATCTTATTTTTCATCTTATTTTATTCTTATTTTTATACTTATTTTTATTCTTTTTTTATACTTATTTTACATGTTTTTTTTCAACCTTTTTTTTCATCTTATTTTTATACTTTTTCAATCTTATTTTTCATTTTATTATTATGTTTATTTTTCATCTTATTTTTCATCTTATTTTTCATCTTATTTATATATTTATTTTACATCTTATTTTTTATCTTATTTCTATCTTATTTTTATTCTTATTTTTATACTTATTTTTCATCTTATTTTTCATTTTATTTTTATTCTTCTTTTTCATCTTATTTTTAATCTTATTTTTATACTTATTTTACACCTTTTTTTATTTTTATTTTTATTCTTATTTTTCATCTTATTTTTTATCTTATTTTTATACTTATTTTTATACTTATTTTTATACTTATTTTTTATCTTATTTTTTATTCTTATTTTTATACTTATTTTTATACTTATTTTTATTCTTATTTTTATTCTTATTTTTATACTTATTTTTCATCTTATTTTTCTTCTTACTTTTTGTCTTATTTTTCATCTTAATTTTATTCTTATTTTTATTCTTATTTTTCATCTTATTTTTATACTTATTTTTTATCCTATTTTTTATCTTTTTTTATTCCTATTTTTATACTTATTTTTCATCTTATTTCTTTTCTTATTTTTTATCTTATTTTTCATTTTATTTTTTATCTTATTTTTATACTTATTTTTTCATCTTATTTTTTATCTTATTTTTTATCTTTTTTTTCATCTTATTTTTATACTAATTTTTCATCTTTTTTTTTCATCTCATTTTTATACTTATTTTTCATCTTAATTTTTATCTTTTTTTTTATCTTATTTTTATATTTATTGTTCATCTTATTTTTATTCTTATTTTTCATCTTATTTTTATACTTATTTTTCATCTTAATTTTTATCTTATTTTTATATTTATTGTTCATCTTATTTTTATTCTTATTTTTATTCTTATTTTTTATCTGATTTTTATACTTCTTTTTTATCTTATTTCTTATCTTATTTTTCATCTTATTTTTATACTTTTTTTCATCTTATTTTTCATCTTATTTTTCATCCTATTTTTTTTCTTATTTTTATACTTGTTTTTCATTTTATTTTTATTCTTATTTTTTATCGTATTTTTATTTTTATTTTTATTCTTATTTTTATTTTTATTCTTATTTTTCATCTTATTTTTCATCTTTTTTTTATACTTATTTTTATAATTATTTTTAATCTTATTTTTATACATATTTTTATCTTATTTTTTATCTTATTTTTCATCTTACTTTTATACTTATTTTTAATCTTATTTTTCATCTTATTTTTATACTTATTTTTTATCTTAATTTTAATCCTATTTTTTTTCTTATTTTTATACTTGTTTTTCATTTTATTTTTATTCTTATTTTTTATCGTATTTTTATTTTTATTTTTATTCTTATTTTTATTTTTATTCTTATTTTTCATCTTATTTTTCATCTTATTTTTATACTTATTTTTCATTTTATTTTTTATCTTATTTTTATACTTATTTTTTCATCTTATTTTTTATCTTATTTTTCATCTTATTTTTATACTTATTTTTTATCTTAATTTTAATCTTATTTTTTGTCTTATTTTTATACTTATTTTTTATTTTATTTTTATTCTTATTTTTTATCGTATTTTTATTTTTATTTTTATTCTTATTTTTATTCTTATTTTTCATCTTATTTTTATTCTTATTTTTATACTTATTTTTATTCTTATTTTTATTCTTATTTTTTGTCTTATTTTTATATCCTTTTTTTATCTTATTTTTCATCTTATTTTATTCTTATTTTTATACTTATTTTTATTCTTTTTTTATACTTATTTTACATGTTTTTTTTCAACCTTTTTTTTCATCTTATTTTTATACTTTTTCAATCTTATTTTTCATTTTATTATTATGTTTATTTTTCATCTTATTTTTCATCTTATTTTTCATCTTATTTATATATTTATTTTACATCTTATTTTTTATCTTATTTCTATCTTATTTTTATTCTTATTTTTATACTTATTTTTCATCTTATTTTTCATTTTATTTTTATTCTTCTTTTTCATCTTATTTTTAATCTTATTTTTATACTTATTTTACACCTTTTTTTATTTTTATTTTTATTCTTATTTTTCATCTTATTTTTTATCTTATTTTTTATCTTTTTTTTCATCTTATTTTTATACTAATTTTTCATCTTTTTTTTTCATCTCATTTTTATACTTATTTTTCATCTTAATTTTTATCTTTTTTTTTATCTTATTTTTATATTTATTGTTCATCTTATTTTTATTCTTATTTTTCATCTTATTTTTATACTTATTTTTCATCTTAATTTTTATCTTATTTTTATATTTATTGTTCATCTTATTTTTATTCTTATTTTTATTCTTATTTTTTATCTGATTTTTATACTTCTTTTTTATCTTATTTCTTATCTTATTTTTCATCTTATTTTTATACTTTTTTTCATCTTATTTTTCATCTTATTTTTCATCCTATTTTTTATCTTATTTTATTCCTATTTTGTACTTATTTTTCATCTTATTTGTTTTCTTATTTTTCATTTTATTTTTCATCTTATTTTTATACTTATTTTTCATCTTATTTTTTATCTTATTTTTTATCTTATTTTTCATCTTATTTTTATACTTATTTTTTATCTTTTTTTCATCTTATTTTTATAATTATTTTTCATCTTAATTTTTATCTTATTTTTTTATTTTATTTTTATATTTATTGTTCATCTTATTTTTATTCTTATTTTTTATCGTATTTTTATTATTATTATTATTATTTTTTATCTCAATTTTTATACTTATTTTTTATCTTATTTTTCATCTTATTTTTTATCTTATTTTTTATCTTAATTTTATTCTTATTTTTCATCTTATTTTTATACTTATTTTTTATCTTAATTTTAATCCTATTTTTTGTCTTATTTTTATACTTATTTTTCATTTTATTTTTATTCTTATTTTTTATCGTATTTTTATTTTTATTCTTATTTTTATTCTTATTTTTCATCTTATTTTTATAGCTATTTTTTTATATTAATTTTCATCTTAATTTTTGTCTTATTTTTATAACCTTTTTTTATCTTATTTTTTTATCTTATTTTTCATCTTATTTTTATTCTTATTTTTTTATCTTTTTTTTTCATCTTATTATTATACTTATTTTTTCATCTTATTTTTCATGTTATTTTTATACTTTTTTAATCCTATTTTTCATCCTTTTATTATGTTTATTTTTTCATCTGATTTTTCATCTTATTTTTATTCTTAGTTTTCATCTTTTTTTATTCTTATTTTTATTCTTATTTGTCATCTTATTTTTTATCTTATTTTTATATTTATTTTTTATCTTATTTTTATTCTTATTTTTCATCTTATTTTTATACTTATTTTTTCTCTTAATTTTAATCTTATTTTTTGTCTTATTTTTATTCTTATTTTTTATCGTATTTTTATTCTTATTTTTATTCTTATTTTTCATCTAAATTTTATACTTATTTTTTTATCTTATTTTTATTCTTACTTTTTATCATATTTTTATTCTTATTTTTCATCTAATTTTTATACTTATTTTTCATCTTATTTTTCATCCTATTTTTTATCTTATTTTATTCCTATTTTGTACTTATTTTTCATCTTATTTGTTTTCTTATTTTTTATCTTATTTTTCATTTTATTTTTCATCTTATTTTTATACTTATTTTTTTATCTTATTTTTTATCTTATTTTTTATCTTATTTTTCATCTTATTTTTAATCTTTTTTTTATTCCTTTTTTTCATCTTATTTTTATACTTATTTTTCATCTTATTTTTATACTTATTTTTCATCTTAATTTTTATCTTATTTTTATATTTATTGTTCATCTTATTTTTATTCTTTTTTTATCGTGTTTTTATTATTATTATTCTTATTTTTATACTTATTTTTTATCTTATTTTTATACTTATTTTTTATTTTAATTTTCATCTTATTTTTTGTCTTATTTTTCATCTTATTTTTATTCTTATTTTTTATCCTATTTTTATTCTTATTTTTATTCTCATTTTTTATCTTATTTTTTATCTGATTTTTATACTTATTTTTTATCTTATTTCTTATCTTATTTTTCATCTTATTTTTATACTTATTTTTCATCTTAATTTTTATCTTATTTTTATACTTATTTTGCATCCTATTTTTCATCTTATTTTTTATCTTATTTTTTATTCTTATTTTTAAACTTATTTTTCATCTTATTTTTATTCTTATTTTTTTTCTTCTTTTTCATCTTATTTTTATACTTATTTTTTATCTTATTTTTATACTTATTTTTTATTTTAATTTTCATCTTCTTTTTTGTCTTATTTTTCATCTTATTTTTATTCTTATTTTTTATCCTATTTTTATTCTTATTTTTATTCTTATTTTTTATCTTATTTTTTATCTGATTTTTATACTTATTTTTTATCTTATTTCTTATCTTATTTTTTATCTTATTTTTATACTTATTTTTCATCTTAATTTTTATCTTATTTTTATATTTATTGTTCATCTTATTTTTATTCTTTTTTTATCGTGTTTTTAATATTATTATTCTTATTTTTATTCTTATTTTTTATCGTATTTTTATTCTTATTTTTCATCTTATTTTTATACTTATTTTTCATCTTTTTTTTAATCTTATTTTTATTCTTCTTTTTCATCTTATTTTTAATCTTATTTTTATTCTTCTTTTTCATCTTATTTTTAATCTTATTTTTATACTTATTTTTTCATCTTATTTTTAATCTTATTTTTCATCTTATTTTTATACTTATTTTTTATCTTAATTTTAATCTTATTTTTTGTCTTATTTTTATACTTATTTTTTATTTTATTTTTATTCTTATTTTTTATCGTATTTTTATTTTTATTTTTATTCTTATTTTTATTCCTATTTTTCATCTTATTTTTATTCTTATTTTTATACTTATTTTTATTCTTATTTTTATTCTTATTTTTTTCTTATTTTTATACCCTTTGTTTATCTTATTTTTCATCTTATTTTATTCTTATTTTTATACTTATTTTTATTCTTATTTTTATTCTTTTTTTATACTTATTTTACATCTTTTTTTTCATCTTATTTTTATACTTTTTCAATCTTATTTTTCATTTTATTATTATGTTTATTTTTCATCTTATTTTTCATCTTATTTTTCATCTTATTTATATATTTATTTTACATCTTATTTCTATCTTATTTTTATTCTTATTTTTATACTTATTTTTCATCTTATTTTTCATTTTATTTTTATTCTTCTTTTTCATCTTATTTTTAATCTTATTTTTATACTTATTTTACACCTTTTTTTATTTTTATTTTTATTCTTATTTTTCATCTTATTTTTTATCTTATTTTTATACTTATTTTGCATCTTATTTTTCATCTTATTTTTTATCTTATTTTTTATTCTTATTTTTATACTTATTATTATAATTATTTTTATACTTATTTTTTATCTTATTTTTATACTTATTTTTCATCTTATTTTTTATCTTAATTTTATTCTTATTTTTATTCTTATTTTTCATCTTATTTTTATACTTATTTTTTATCCTATTTTTTATCTTTTTTATTCCTATTTTTATACTTATTTTTCATCTTATTTGTTTTCTTATTTTTTATCTTATTTTTCATTTTATTTTTTATCTTGTTTTTATACTTATTTTTTATCTTATTTTTCATCTTATTTTTATACTAATTTTTCATCTTTTTTTTTCATCTTATTTTTATACTTATTTTTCATCTTAATTTTTATCTTTTTTTTTATCTTATTTTTATATTTATTGTTCATCTTATTTTATTTTTATTTTTATACTTATTTTTATTCTTATTTTTATACTTATTTTTTATCTGATTTGTTTTCTTATTTTTTATCTTATTTTTTACCTTATTTTTCATCTTATTTTTATACTTATTTTTTATCTTTTTTTATCATATTTTTATACTTATTTTACATCTTAATTTTTATCTTATTTTTTATCTTAATTTTATTCTTATTTTTATTCTTATTTTTCATCTTATTTTTATTTTTATTTTTATTCTTATTTTTATTCTTATTTATCATCTTATTTTTTATCTTATATTTATACTTATTTTTCATCCTTTTTTATACTTATTTTTCATCTTAATTTTCATCTTATTTTTATTCTTTTTTATACTTATTTTACATGTTTTTTTTTATCCTATTTTTCATCTTATTTTTATACTTTTTCAATCTTATTTTTCATCTTATTATTATGTTTATTTTTCATCTTATTTTTCATCTTATTTTTATACTTATTTTTTATCTTATTTTTATTCTTATTTTTAATCTTATTTTTTATCTTATTTTTCATTTTATTTTTTATCTTATTTTTATACTTATTTTTTCATCTTATTTTTTATCTTATTTTTTATTCTTATTTTTATACTTAATTTGCATCTTATTTTTATTCTTATTTTTAAAATTATTTTTTGTCTTAGTTTTATACTTATTTTTTATCTTATTTTTATACTTATTTTTCATCTTATTTTTCATCTTATTTTTTATCTTATTTTTATTCTTATTTTTATACTTATTTTTCATATTATTTTTATTGTTATTTTTATACTTAATTTGCATCTTATTTTTATTCTTATTTTTAATCTTATTTTTTATCTTAGTTTTATACTTATTTTTTATCTTATTTTTATGCTTATTTTTCATCTTATTTTTTCATCTTATTTTTATACTTATTTTTCATCCTCTTTTTAAATTTATTTTTATTCTTCTTTTTCATCCATTTTTTCTCTTATTTTTCATCTTATTTTTATACTTATTTTTTTATCTTATTTTTTATCTTATTTTTTATCTTATTTTTCATCTTATTTTTAATCTTTTTTTTATTCCTTTTTTTCATCTTATTTTTATACTTATTTTTCATCTTATTTTTATACTTATTTTTCATCTTAATTTTTATCTTATTTTTATATTTATTGTTCATCTTATTTTTATTCTTTTTTTATCGTGTTTTTATTATTATTATTCTTATTTTTATACTTATTTTTTATCTTATTTTTATACTTATTTTTTATTTTAATTTTCATCTTATTTTTTGTCTTATTTTTCATCTTATTTTTATTCTTATTTTTTATCCTATTTTTATTCTTATTTTTATTCTCATTTTTTATCTTATTTTTTATCTGATTTTTATACTTATTTTTTATCTTATTTCTTATCTTATTTTTCATCTTATTTTTATACTTATTTTTCATCTTAATTTTTATCTTATTTTTATACTTATTTTGCATCCTATTTTTCATCTTATTTTTTATCTTATTTTTTATTCTTATTTTTAAACTTATTTTTCATCTTATTTTTTTTTCTTATTTTTTTTCTTCTTTTTCATCTTATTTTTATACTTATTTTTTATCTTATTTTTATACTTATTTTTTATTTTAATTTTCATCTTCTTTTTTGTCTTATTTTTCATCTTATTTTTATTCTTATTTTTTATCCTATTTTTATTCTTATTTTTATTCTTATTTTTTATCTTATTTTTTATCTGATTTTTATACTTATTTTTTATCTTATTTCTTATCTTATTTTTTATCTTATTTTTATACTTATTTTTCATCTTAATTTTTATCTTATTTTTATATTTATTGTTCATCTTATTTTTATTCTTTTTTTATCGTGTTTTTAATATTATTATTCTTATTTTTATTCTTATTTTTTATCGTATTTTTATTCTTATTTTTCATCTTATTTTTATACTTATTTTTTATTTTATTTTTATTCTTATTTTTTATCGTATTTTTATTTTTATTTTTATTCTTATTTTTATTCCTATTTTTCATCTTATTTTTATTCTTATTTTTATACTTATTTTTATTCTTATTTTTATTCTTATTTTTTTCTTATTTTTATACCCTTTGTTTATCTTATTTTTCATCTTATTTTATTCTTATTTTTATACTTATTTTTATTCTTATTTTTATTCTTTTTTTATACTTATTTTACATGTTTTTTTTCAACCTTTTTTTTCATCTTATTTTTATACTTTTTCAATCTTATTTTTCATTTTATTATTATGTTTATTTTTCATCTTATTTTTCATCTTATTTTTCATCTTATTTATATATTTATTTTACATCTTATTTCTATCTTATTTTTATTCTTATTTTTATACTTATTTTTCATCTTATTTTTCATTTTATTTTTATTCTTCTTTTTCATCTTATTTTTAATCTTATTTTTATACTTATTTTACACATTTTTTTATTTTTATTTTTATTCTTATTTTTCATCTTATTTTTTATCTTATTTTTATACTTATTTTGCATCTTATTTTTCATCTTATTTTTTATCTTATTTTTTATTCTTATTTTTATACTTATTATTATAATTATTTTTATACTTATTTTTTATCTTATTTTTATACTTATTTTTCATCTTATTTTTTATCTTAATTTTATTCTTATTTTTATTCTTATTTTTCATCTTATTTTTATACTTATTTTTTATCCTATTTTTTATCTTTTTTATTCCTATTTTTATACTTATTTTTCATCTTATTTGTTTTCTTATTTTTTATCTTATTTTTCATTTTATTTTTTATCTTGTTTTTATACTTATTTTTTATCTTATTTTTCATCTTATTTTTATACTAATTTTTCATCTTTTTTTTTCATCTTATTTTTATACTTATTTTTCATCTTAATTTTTATCTTTTTTTTTATCTTATTTTTATATTTATTGTTCATCTTATTTTATTTTTATTTTTATACTTATTTTTATTCTTATTTTTATACTTATTTTTTATCTGATTTGTTTTCTTATTTTTTATCTTATTTTTTACCTTATTTTTCATCTTATTTTTATACTTATTTTTTATCTTTTTTTATCATATTTTTATACTTATTTTACATCTTAATTTTTATCTTATTTTTTATCTTAATTTTATTCTTATTTTTATTCTTATTTTTCATCTTATTTTTATTTTTATTTTTATTCTTATTTTTATTCTTATTTATCATCTTATTTTTTATCTTATATTTATACTTATTTTTCATCCTTTTTTATACTTATTTTTCATCTTAATTTTCATCTTATTTTTATTCTTTTTTATACTTATTTTACATGTTTTTTTTTATCCTATTTTTCATCTTATTTTTATACTTTTTCAATCTTATTTTTCATCTTATTATTATGTTTATTTTTCATCTTATTTTTCATCTTATTTTTATACTTATTTTTTATCTTATTTTTATTCTTATTTTTAATCTTATTTTTTATCTTATTTTTCATTTTATTTTTTATCTTATTTTTATACTTATTTTTTCATCTTATTTTTTATCTTATTTTTTATTCTTATTTTTATACTTAATTTGCATCTTATTTTTAAAATTATTTTTTGTCTTAGTTTTATACTTATTTTTTATCTTATTTTTATACTTATTTTTCATCTTATTTTTCATCTTATTTTTTATCTTATTTTTATTCTTATTTTTATACTTATTTTTCATATTATTTTTATTGTTATTTTTATACTTAATTTGCATCTTATTTTTATTCTTATTTTTAAAATTATTTTTTGTCTTAGTTTTATACTTATTTTTTATCTTATTTTTATACTTATTTTTCATCTTATTTTTCATCTTATTTTTCATCTTATTTTTATTCTTATTTTTAATCTTATTTTTTATCTTAGTTTTATACTTATTTTTCATCTTATTTTTATACTTATTTTTCATCCTCTTTTTAAATTTATTTTTATTCTTCTTTTTCATCCATTTTTTCTCTTATTTTTCATCTTATTTTTATACTTATTTTTTATCTTTTTTTTATTCTTATTTTTATTCTTATTTGTCATCTTATTTTGATACTTATTTTGTATCTTTTTTTAATACTTATTTTTCATCTTATTTTATTCTTATTTTTATACTTATTTTTGTTCTTATTTTTATACTTATTTTTTATCTGATTTGTTTTCTTATTTTTTATCTTATTTTTTACCTTATTTTTCGTCTTATTTTTATACTTATTTTTTATCTTGATTTTTATCTTTTTTTTTATCTTATTTTTATATTTATTGTTCATCTTATTTTATTCTTATTTTTATACTTATTTTTATTCTTATTTTTATACTTATTTTTTATCTGATTTGTTTTCTTATTTTTTATCTTATTTTTTACCTTATTTTTCATCTTATTTTTATACTTATTTTTTATCTTTTTTTTATTCTTATTTTTATTCTTATTTGTTATCTTATTTTGATACTTATTTTGTATCTTATTTTAATACTTATTTTTCATCTTATTTTATTCTTATTTTTATACTTATTTTTATTCTTATTTTTATACTTATTTTTTATCTGATTTGTTTTCTTATTTTTTATCTTATTTTTTACCTTATTTTTCATCTTATTTTTATACTTATTTTTTATCTTTTTTTATCATATTTTTATACTTATTTTACATCTTAATTTTTATCTTATTTTTTATCTTAATTTTATTCTTATTTTTATTCTTATTTTTCATCTTATTTTTATTTTTATTTTTATTCTTATTTTTATTCTTATTTATCATCTTATTTTTTATCTTATATTTATACTTATTTTTCATCCTTTTTTATACTTATTTTTCATCTTAATTTTCATCTTATTTTTATTCTTTTTTATACTTATTTTACATGTTTTTTTTTATCCTATTTTTCATCTTATTTTTATACTTTTTCAATCTTATTTTTCATCTTATTATTATGTTTATTTTTCATCTTATTTTTCATCTTATTTTTATACTTATTTTTTATCTTATTTTTATTCTTATTTTTAATCTTATTTTTTATCTTATTTTTTATTCTTATTTTTATACTTAATTTGCATCTTATTTTTATTCTTATTTTTAAAATTATTTTTTGTCTTAGTTTTATACTTATTTTTTATCTTATTTTTATACTTATTTTTCATCTTATTTTTTATCTTATTTTTATTCTTATTTTTATACTTATTTTTCATATTATTTTTATTGTTATTTTTATACTTATTTTTCATCTTATTTTTATTCTTATTTTTAATCTTTTTTTTTATCTTAGTTTTATACTTATTTTTTATCTTATTTTTATGCTTATTTTTCATCTTATTTTTTCATCTTATTTTTATACTTATTTTTCATCCTCTTTTTAAATTTATTTTTATTCTTCTTTTTCATCCATTTTTTCTCTTATTTTTCATCTTATTTTTATACTTATTTTTTATCTTTTTTTTATTCTTATTTTTATTCTTATTTGTCATCTTATTTTGATACTTATTTTGTATCTTTTTTTAATACTTATTTTTCATCTTATTTTATTCTTATTTTTATACTTATTTTTGTTCTTATTTTTATACTTATTTTTTATCTGATTTGTTTTCTTATTTTTTATCTTATTTTTTACCTTATTTTTCGTCTTATTTTTATACTTATTTTTTATCTTGATTTTTATCTTTTTTTTTTATCTTATTTTTATATTTATTGTTCATCTTATTTTATTCTTATTTTTATACTTATTTTTATTCTTATTTTTATACTTATTTTTTATCTGATTTGTTTTCTTATTTTTTATCTTATTTTTTACCTTATTTTTCATCTTATTTTTATACTTATTTTTTATCTTTTTTTTATTCTTATTTTTATTCTTATTTGTTATCTTATTTTGATACTTATTTTGTATCTTATTTTAATACTTATTTTTCATCTTATTTTATTCTTATTTTTATACTTATTTTTATTCTTATTTTTATACTTATTTTTTATCTGATTTGTTTTCTTATTTTTTATCTTATTTTTTACCTTATTTTTCGTCTTATTTTTATACTTATTTTTTATCTTTTTTTATCATATTTTTATACTTATTTTACATCTTAATTTTTATCTTATTTTTTATCTTAATTTTATTCTTATTTTTATTCTTATTTTTCATCTTATTTTTATTTTTATTTTTATTCTTATTTTTATTCTTATTTATCATCTTATTTTTTATCTTATATTTATACTTATTTTTCATCCTTTTTTATACTTATTTTTCATCTTAATTTTCATCTTATTTTTATTCTTTTTTATACTTATTTTACATGTTTTTTTTTATCCTATTTTTCATCTTATTTTTATACTTTTTCAATCTTATTTTTCATCTTATTATTATGTTTATTTTTCATCTTTTTTTTCATCTTATTTTTATACTTATTTTCATCTTTTTTTTATCTTATTTTTATTCTTATTTGTCATCTTATTTTTTATCTTATTGTTATACTTATTTTTTATCTTATTTTAATACTTATTTTTCATCTTATTTTTATACTTTTTTAATCTTATTTTTCATCTTATTATTATGTTTATTTTTTCATCTTATTTTTCATCCTACTTTTATTCTTATTTATATATTTATTTTACATCTTATTTTTTATCTTATTTTTATACTTATTTTTCATCTTATTTTTCATCTTATTTTTATTCTTATTTTACATCTTTTTTTATTCTTATTTTTATTCTTATTTTTCATCTTATTTTTTAACTTATTTTTATACTTATTTTGCATCCTATTTTTCATCTTATTTTTTATTCTTATTTTTATTCTTATTTTTCATCTTATTTTTATACTTATTTTTTATCCTATTTTTTATCTTTTTTTATTCCTATTTTTATACTTATTTTTCATCTTATTTGTTTTCTTATTTTTTATCTTATTTTTTATTTTACTTTTTATCTTATTTTTATACTTATTTTTTCATCTTTTTTTTTATCGTATTTTTATACTTATTTTTCATCTTAATTTTTATCCTTTTTTTTATCTTATTTTTATATTTATTGTTCCTTATTTTTATTCTTATTTTTTATCATATATTTATTATTATTATTCTTATTTTTTATCCTAAGTTTTATACTTATTTTTTATCTTATTTTTCATCTTATTTTTTATCTTAATTTTATTCTTTTTTTTCATTTTATTTTTCATCTTATTTTTATACTTATTTTTTATCTTATTTTTCATCTTATTTTTATACTTATTTTTTATCTTAATTTTAATCTTATTTTTCATCTTATTTTTATACTTATTTTTTATCTTATTTTTCATCTTATTTTTATTCTTATTTTTTATCGTAATTTTATTTTTATTCTTATTTTTATTCTTATTTATCATCTTATTTTTTATCTTATATTTATACTTATTTTTCATCCTTTTTTATACTTATTTTTCATCTTAATTTTCATCTTATTTTTATTCTTTTTTATACTTATTTTACATGTTTTTTTTTATCCTATTTTTCATCTTATTTTTATACTTTTTCAATCTTATTTTTCATCTTATTATTATGTTTATTTTTCATCTTTTTTTTCATCTTATTTTTATACTTATTTTCATCTTTTTTTTATCTTATTTTTTATTCTTATTTTTAAACTTATTTTTCATCTTATTTTTATTCTTATTTTTTTTCTTATTTTTCATCTTATTTTTATAGTTATTTTTCATCTTTTTTTATTCTTATTTTTATTCTTATTTGTCATCTTATTTTTTATCTTATTGTTATACTTATTTTTTATCTTATTTTAATACTTATTTTTCATCTTATTTTTATACTTTTTTAATCTTATTTTTCATCTTATTATTATGTTTATTTTTTCATCTTATTTTTCATCCTACTTTTATACTTATTTATATATTTATTTTACATCTTATTTTTTATCTTATTTTTTATCTTATTTTTATTCTTATTTTTATACTTATTTTTCATCTTATTTTTCATCTTATTTTTATTCTTATATTACATCTTTTTTTATTCTTATTTTTCATCTTATTTTTTAACTTATTTTTATACTTATTTTGCATCCTATTTTTCATCTTATTTTTTATCTTATTTTTTATTCTTATTTTTATTCTTATTTTTCATCTTATTTTTTATCTTATTTTTATACTTATTTTGCATCTTATTTTTCATCTTATTTTTTATCTTATTTTTATTCTTATTTTTAAACTTATTTTTCATCTAATTTTTATTCTTATTTTTTTTCTTATTTTTCATCTTATTTTTATACTTATTTTTCATCTTTTTTTATTCTTATTTTTATTCTTATTTGTCATCTTATTTTTTATCTTATTGTTATACTTATTTTTTATCTTATTTTAATACTTATTTTTCATCTTATTTTTCATCTTATTTTTATACTTATTTTTTATCGTATTTTTATTCTTATTTTTTGTCTTATTTTTATATCCTTTTTTTATCTTATTTTTCATCTTATTTTATTCTTATTTTTATACTTATTTTTATTCTTTTTTTATACTTATTTTACATGTTTTTTTTCAACCTTTTTTTTCATCTTATTTTTATACTTTTTCAATCTTATTTTTCATTTTATTATTATGTTTATTTTTCATCTTATTTTTCATCTTATTTTTCATCTTATTTATATATTTATTTTACATCTTATTTTTTATCTTATTTCTATCTTATTTTTATTCTTATTTTTATACTTATTTTTCATCTTATTTTTCATTTTATTTTTATTCTTCTTTTTCATCTTATTTTTAATCTTATTTTTATACTTATTTTACACCTTTTTTTATTTTTATTTTTATTCTTATTTTTTATCTTATTTTTTATCTTATTTTTATACTTATTTTTATACTTATTTTTTATCTTATTTTTTATTCTTATTTTTATACTTATTTTTATACTTATTTTTATTCTTATTTTTATTCTTATTTTTATACTTATTTTTCATCTTATTTTTCTTCTTACTTTTTGTCTTATTTTTCATCTTAATTTTATTCTTATTTTTATTCTTATTTTTCATCTTATTTTTATACTTATTTTTTATCCTATTTTTTATCTTTTTTTATTCCTATTTTTATACTTATTTTTCATCTTATTTCTTTTCTTATTTTTTATCTTATTTTTCATTTTATTTTTTATCTTATTTTTATACTTATTTTTTCATCTTATTTTTTATCTTATTTTTTATCTTTTTTTTCATCTTATTTTTATACTAATTTTTCATCTTTTTTTTTCATCTCATTTTTATACTTATTTTTCATCTTAATTTTTATCTTTTTTTTTATCTTATTTTTATATTTATTGTTCATCTTATTTTTATTCTTATTTTTCATCTTATTTTTATACTTATTTTTCATCTTAATTTTTATCTTATTTTTATATTTATTGTTCATCTTATTTTTATTCTTATTTTTATTCTTATTTTTTATCTGATTTTTATACTTCTTTTTTATCTTATTTCTTATCTTATTTTTCATCTTATTTTTCATCTTATTTTTCATCCTATTTTTTATCTTATTTTATTCCTATTTTGTACTTATTTTTCATCTTATTTGTTTTCTTATTTTTCATTTTATTTTTCATCTTATTTTTATACTTATTTTTCATCTTATTTTTTATCTTATTTTTTATCTTATTTTTCATCTTATTTTTATACTTATTTTTTATCTTTTTTTCATCTTATTTTTATAATTATTTTTCATCTTAATTTTTATCTTATTTTTTTATCTTATTTTTATATTTATTGTTCATCTTATTTTTATTCTTATTTTTTATCGTATTTTTATTATTATTATTCTTATTTTTTATCTCAATTTTTATACTTATTTTTTATCTTATTTTTCATCTTATTTTTTATCTTATTTTTTATCTTAATTTTATTCTTATTTTTCATCTTATTTTTATACTTATTTTTTATCTTAATTTTAATCCTATTTTTTGTCTTATTTTTATACTTATTTTTCATTTTATTTTTATTCTTATTTTTTATCGTATTTTTATTCTTATTTTTATTCTTATTTTTCATCTTATTTTTATAGCTATTTTTTTTATATTAATTTTCATCTTAATTTTTGTCTTATTTTTATAACCTTTTTTTATCTTATTTTTTTATCTTATTTTTCATCTTATTTTTATTCTTATTTTTTTATCTTTTTTTTTCATCTTATTATTATACTTATTTTTTCATCTTATTTTTCATGTTATTTTTATACTTTTTTAATCCTATTTTTCATCCTTTTATTATGTTTATTTTTTCATCTGATTTTTCATCTTATTTTTATTCTTAGTTTTTATCTTTTTTTATTCTTATTTTTATTCTTATTTGTCATCTTATTTTTTATCTTATTTTTATATTTATTTTTTATCTTATTTTTATTCTTATTTTTCATCTTATTTTTATACTTATTTTTTCTCTTAATTTTAATCTTATTTTTTGTCTTATTTTTATACTTATTTTTTATTTTATTTTTATACTTATTTTTTATCTGATTTGTTTTCTTATTTTTTATCTTATTTTTTACCTTATTTTTCATCTTATTTTTATACTTATTTTTTATCTTTTTTTATCATATTTTTATACTTATTTTACATCTTAATTTTTATCTTATTTTTTATCTTAATTTTATTCTTATTTTTATTCTTATTTTTCATCTTATTTTTATTTTTATTTTTATTCTTATTTTTATTCTTATTTATCATCTTATTTTTTATCTTATATTTATACTTATTTTTCATCCTTTTTTATACTTATTTTTCATCTTAATTTTCATCTTATTTTTATTCTTTTTTATACTTATTTTACATGTTTTTTTTTATCCTATTTTTCATCTTATTTTTATACTTTTTCAATCTTATTTTTCATCTTATTATTATGTTTATTTTTCATCTTATTTTTCATCTTATTTTTATACTTATTTTTTATCTTATTTTTATTCTTATTTTTAATCTTATTTTTTATCTTATTTTTCATTTTATTTTTTATCTTATTTTTATACTTATTTTTTCATCTTATTTTTTATCTTATTTTTTATTCTTATTTTTATACTTAATTTGCATCTTATTTTTATTCTTATTTTTAAAATTATTTTTTGTCTTAGTTTTATACTTATTTTTTATCTTATTTTTATACTTATTTTTCATCTTATTTTTTATCTTATTTTTATTCTTATTTTTATACTTATTTTTCATATTATTTTTATTGTTATTTTTATACTTATTTTTCATCTTATTTTTATTCTTATTTTTAATCTTATTTTTTATCTTAGTTTTATACTTATTTTTTATCTTATTTTTATGCTTATTTTTCATCCTCTTTTTAAATTTATTTTTATTCTTCTTTTTCATCCAATTTTTCTCTTATTTTTCATCTTATTTTTATACTTATTTTTCATCTTTTTTTATTCTTATTTTTATTTTTATTTGTCATCTTATTTTTTATCTTATTTTTATACTTATTTTTTATCTTATTTTTATACTTATTTTTCATCTTATTTTTATTCTTATCTTTATACTTATTTTTCATATTTTTTTTATACTTATTTTTATACTTATTTTTTATCTTATTTTTATACATATTTTTCATCTTATTTTTTATCTTATTTTTCATCTTATTTTTATACTTTTTTAATCTTATTTTTCATCTTATTATTATGGTTTTTTTTTCATCTTATTTTTCATCTTACTTTTATTCTTATTTATATACTTATTTTACATCTTTTTTTATTCTTATTTTTCATCTTATTTTTTATCTTATTTTTATACTTATTTTGCATCTTATTTTTCATCTTATTTTTTATCTTATTTTTATTCTTATTTTTAAACTTATTTTTCATCTTATTTTTATTCTTATTTTTTTTCTTATTTTTCATCTTATTTTTATACTTATTTTTCATCTTTTTTTATTCTTATTTTTATTCTTATTTATCATCTTATTTTTTATCTTATTGTTATACTTATTTTTTATCTTATTTTAATACTTATTTTTCATCTTATTTTTCATCTTATTTTTATACTTATTTTTTATCGTATTTTTATTTTTATTTTTATTCTTATTTTTTATCTTATTTTTTATCTGATTTTTATACTTATTTTTCATCTTATTTTTATACTTATTTTTCATCTTAATTTTATACTTTTTTAATCTTATTTTTCATCTTATTATTATGTTTATTTTTTTATCTTATTTTTCATCTTACTTTTATTCTTATTTATATACTTATTTTACATCTTTTTTTATTCTTATTTTTCATCTTATTTTTATACTTATTTTTCATCTTTTTTTATTCTTATTTTTATTCTTATTTGTCATCTTATTTTTTATCTTATTGTTATACTTATTTTTTTATCTTATTTTAATACTTATTTTTCATCTTATTTTTATACTTATTTTTTATCGTATTTTTATTCTTATTTTTATTCTTATTTTTTATCTTATTTTTTATCTGATTTTTATACTTATTTTTCATCTTATTTTTCATCTTATTTTTATACTTATTTTTCATCTTATTTTTATACTTATTTTTATACTTATTTTTTATCTTATTTTTATACTTATTTTTCATCTTATTTTTATACTTATTTTTCATCTTATTTTTATACTTATTTTTATACTTATTTTTTATCTTATTTTTATACTTATTTTTCATCTTATTTTTTTATCTTATTATTTATCTTATTTTTCATCTTATTTTTCATCTTATTTTTATTCTTATTTTTGTTCTTATTTTTTATCATATTTTTATTTTTATTTTTATTCTTATTTTTATTCTTATTTATCATCTTATTTTTATTTTTATTTTTATTCTTATTTTTATTCTTATTTATCATCTTATTTTTTATCTTATATTTATACTTATTTTTCATCCTTTTTTATACTTATTTTTCATCTTAATTTTCATCTTATTTTTATTCTTTTTTATACTTATTTTACATGTTTTTTTTTATCCTATTTTTCATCTTATTTTTATACTTTTTCAATCTTATTTTTCATCTTATTATTATGTTTATTTTTCATCTTATTTTTCATCTTATTTTTATACTTATTTTTTATCTTATTTTTATTCTTATTTTTAATCTTATTTTTTATCTTATTTTTCATTTTATTTTTTATCTTATTTTTATACTTATTTTTTCATCTTATTTTTTATCTTATTTTTTATTCTTATTTTTAAACTTATTTTTCATCTTATTTTTATTCTTATTTTTTTTCTTATTTTTCATCTTATTTTTATAGTTATTTTTCATCTTTTTTTATTCTTATTTTTATTCTTATTTGTCATCTTATTTTTTATCTTATTGTTATACTTATTTTTTATCTTATTTTAATACTTATTTTTCATCTTATTTTTATACTTTTTTAATCTTATTTTTCATCTTATTATTATGTTTATTTTTTCATCTTATTTTTCATCCTACTTTTATTCTTATTTATATATTTATTTTACATCTTATTTTTTATCTTATTTTTTATCTTATTTTTATTCTTATTTTTATACTTATTTTTCATCTTATTTTTCATCTTATTTTTATTCTTATATTACATCTTTTTTTATTCTTATTTTTCATCTTATTTTTTAACTTATTTTTATACTTATTTTGCATCCTATTTTTCATCTTATTTTTTATCTTATTTTTTATTCTTATTTTTATTCTTATTTTTCATCTTATTTTTTATCTTATTTTTATACTTATTTTGCATCTTATTTTTCATCTTATTTTTTATCTTATTTTTATTCTTATTTTTAAACTTATTTTTCATCTAATTTTTATTCTTATTTTTTTTCTTATTTTTCATCTTATTTTTATACTTATTTTTCATCTTTTTTTATTCTTATTTTTATTCTTATTTGTCATCTTATTTTTTATCTTATTGTTATACTTATTTTTTATCTTATTTTAATACTTATTTTTCATCTTATTTTTCATCTTATTTTTATACTTATTTTTTATCGTATTTTTATTCTTATTTTTATTCTTATTTTTTATCTTATTTTTTATCTGATTTTTATACTTATTTTTCATCTTATTTTTCATCTTATTTTTCATCTTATTTTTATACTTATTTTTATACTTATTTTTTATCTTATTTTTATACTTATTTTTCATCTTATTTTTTTATCTTATTATTTATCTTATTTTTCATCTTATTTTTATTCTTATTTTTGTTCTTATTTTTTATCATATTTTTATTTTTATTTTTATTCTTATTTTTATTCTTATTTATCATCTTATTTTTCATCTTATTTTTCATCTTATTTTTATACTTATTTTGCATCTTATTTTTCATCTTATTTTTTATCTTATTTTTTATTCTTATTTTTATACTTATTTTCATCTTTTTTTTATCTTATTTTTATTCTTATTTGTCATCTTATTTTTTATCTTATTGTTATACTTATTTTTTATCTTATTTTAATACTTATTTTTCATCTTATTTTTATACTTTTTTAATCTTATTTTTCATCTTATTATTATGTTTATTTTTTCATCTTATTTTTCATCCTACTTTTATTCTTATTTATATATTTATTTTACATCTTATTTTTCATCTTATTTTTCATCTTATTTTTATTCTTATTTTACATCTTTTTTTATTCTTATTTTTATTCTTATTTTTCATCTTATTTTTTAACTTATTTTTATACTTATTTTGCATCCTATTTTTCATCTTATTTTTTATTCTTATTTTTATTCTTATTTTTCATCTTATTTTTATACTTATTTTTTATCCTATTTTTTATCTTTTTTTATTCCTATTTTTATACTTATTTTTCATCTTATTTGTTTTCTTATTTTTTATCTTATTTTTTATCTTATTTTTCATCTTATTTTTATACTAATTTTTCATCTTTTTTTTTCATCTTATTTTTATACTTATTTTTCATCTTAATTTTTATCTTTTTTTTTTATCTTATTTTTATATTTATTGTTCATCTTATTTTTATTCTTATTTTTTATCGTATTTTTATTATTATTATTATTATTATTTTTTATCTTAATTTTTATACTTATTTTTTATCTTATTTTTCATCTTATTTTTATACTTATTTTTTATCTTAATTTTAATCTTATTTTTTGTCTTATTTTTATACTTATTTTTTATTTTATTTTTATTCTTATTTTTTATCGTAATTTTATTTTTATTTTTATTCTTATTTTTATTCTTATTTGTCATCTTATTTTTTATCTTATTGTTATACTTATTTTTTATCTTATTTTAATACTTATTTTTCATCTTATTTTTATACTTTTTTAATCTTATTTTTCATCTTATTATTATGTTTATTTTTTCATCTTATTTTTCATCCTACTTTTATTCTTATTTATATATTTATTTTACATCTTATTTTTTATCTTATTTTTTATCTTATTTTTATTCTCCTATTTTTATACTTATTTTTCATCTTATTTTTCATCTTATTTTTATTCTTATTTTACATCTTTTTTTATTCTTATTTTTATTCTTATTTTTCATCTTATTTTTTATCTTATTTTTATACTTATTTTGCATCCTATTTTTCATCTTATTTTTTATCTTATTTTTTATTCTTATTTTTAAACTTATTTTTCATCTTATTTTTATTCTTATTTTTTTTCTTCTTTTTCATCTTATTTTTATACTTATTTTTCATCTTTTTTTATTCTTATTTTTATTCTTATTTGTCATTTTATTTTTTATCTTATTGTTATACTTATTTTTTATCTTATTTTAATACTTATTTTTCATCCTTTTTTACATTTATTTTTATTCTTATATTTCATGTTATTTTTCTCTTATTTTTTATCTAATTTTAATACTTATTTTTCATCTTATTTTATTCTTATTTTTATACTTATTTTTATTCTTATTTTTATTCTTTTTTTATACTTATTTTACATGGTTTTTTTCAACCTTTTTTTTCATCTTATTTTTATACTTTTTCAATCTTATTTTTCATTTTATTATTATGTTTATTTTTTATCTTATTTTTCATCTTATTTTTCATCTTATTTATATATTTATTTTACATCTTATTTCTATCTTATTTTTATTCTTATTTTTATACTTATTTTTCATCTTATTTTTCATTTTATTTTTATTCTTCTTTTTCATCTTATTTTTTATCTTATTTTTATACTTATTTTGCATCTTATTTTTCATCTTATTTTTTATCTTATTTTTTATTCTTATTTTTATACTTATTTTTATACTTATTTTTTATCTTATTTTTATACTTATTTTTTATCCTATTTTTTATCTTTTTTATTCCTTTTTTTATACTTATTTTTCATCTTATTTGTTTTCTTATTTTTTATCTTATTTTTCATTTTATTTTTTATCTTATTTTTATACTTATTTTTTCATCTTATTTTTTATCTTATTTTTTATCTTATTTTTCATCTTATTTTTATACTAATTTTTCATCTTTTTTTTTCATCTTATTTTTATACTTATTTTTCATCTTAATTTTTATCTTTTTTTTTTTTATCTTATTTTTATATTTATTGTTCATCTTATTTTTATTCTTATTTTTTATCGTATTTTTATTATTATTATTCTTATTTTTTATCTTCATTTTTATACTTATTTTTCATCTTATTTTTCATCTTATTTTTATACTTATTTTTCATCTTATTTTTTTATTTTAATTTTATTCTTATTTTTCATCTTATTTTTATACTTATTTTTTATCTTATTTTTCATCTTATTTTTATACTTATTTTTTATCTTAATTTTAATCTTATTTTTTGTCTTATTTTTATACTTATTTTTTATTTTATTTTTATTCTTATTTTTTATCGTAATTTTATTTTTATTTTTATTCTTATTTTTATTCTTATTTTTCATTTTATTTTTATTCTTATTTTTATACTTATTTTTATTCTTATTTTAATTCTTATTTTTATACTTATTTTTTATCTGATTTGTTTTCTTATTTTTTATCTTATTGTTTTTCTTATTTTTCATCTTATTTTTATACTTATTTTTCATCTTTTTTTATTCTTATTTTTATTTTTATTTGTCATCTTATTTTTTATCCTATTTTTATACTTATTTTTCATCTTATTTTTATACTTATTTTTCATCTTAATTTTTATCTTTTTTTTTAATCTTATTTTTATATTTATTGTTCATCTTATTTTTATTCTTATTTTTTATCGTATTTTTATTATTATTATTATTATTATTTTTTATCTTAATTTTTATACTTATTTTTTATCTTATTTTTCATCTTATTTTTATACTTATTTTTTATCTTAATTTTAATCTTATTTTTTGTCTTATTTTTATACTTATTTTTTATTTTATTTTTATTCTTATTTTTTATCGTAATTTTATTTTTATTTTTATTCTTATTTTTATTCTTATTTGTCATCTTATTTTTTATCTTATTGTTATACTTATTTTTTATCTTATTTTAATACTTATTTTTCATCTTATTTTTATACTTTTTTAATCTTATTTTTCATCTTATTATTATGTTTATTTTTTCATCTTATTTTTCATCCTACTTTTATTCTTATTTATATATTTATTTTACATCTTATTTTTTATCTTATTTTTTATCTTATTTTTATTCTCCTATTTTTATACTTATTTTTCATCTTATTTTTCATCTTATTTTTATTCTTATTTTACATCTTTTTTTATTCTTATTTTTATTCTTATTTTTCATCTTATTTTTTATCTTATTTTTATACTTATTTTGCATCCTATTTTTTATCTTATTTTTTATCTTATTTTTTATTCTTATTTTTAAACTTATTTTTCATCTTATTTTTATTCTTATTTTTTTTCTTCTTTTTCATCTTATTTTTATACTTATTTTTCATCTTTTTTTATTCTTATTTTTATTCTTATTTGTCATTTTATTTTTTATCTTATTGTTATACTTATTTTTTATCTTATTTTAATACTTATTTTTCATCCTTTTTTACATTTATTTTTATTCTTATATTTCATGTTATTTTTCTCTTATTTTTTATCTAATTTTAATACTTATTTTTCATCTTATTTTATTCTTATTTTTATACTTATTTTTATTCTTATTTTTATTCTTTTTTTATACTTATTTTACATGGTTTTTTTCAACCTTTTTTTTCATCTTATTTTTATACTTTTTCAATCTTATTTTTCATTTTATTATTATGTTTATTTTTTATCTTATTTTTCATCTTATTTTTCATCTTATTTATATATTTATTTTACATCTTATTTCTATCTTATTTTTATTCTTATTTTTATACTTATTTTTCATCTTATTTTTCATTTTATTTTTATTCTTCTTTTTCATCTTATTTTTTATCTTATTTTTATACTTATTTTGCATCTTATTTTTCATCTTATTTTTTATCTTATTTTTTATTCTTATTTTTATACTTATTTTTATACTTATTTTTTATCTTATTTTTATACTTATTTTTTATCCTATTTTTTATCTTTTTTATTCCTTTTTTTATACTTATTTTTCATCTTATTTGTTTTCTTATTTTTTATCTTATTTTTCATTTTATTTTTTATCTTATTTTTATACTTATTTTTTCATCTTATTTTTTATCTTATTTTTATACTTATTTTTCATCTTAATTTTTATCTTTTTTTTTTTTATCTTATTTTTATATTTATTGTTCATCTTATTTTTATTCTTATTTTTTATCGTATTTTTATTATTATTATTCTTATTTTTTATCTTCATTTTTATACTTATTTTTCATCTTATTTTTCATCTTATTTTTATACTTATTTTTCATCTTATTTTTTTATTTTAATTTTATTCTTATTTTTCATCTTATTTTTATACTTATTTTTTATCTTATTTTTCATCTTATTTTTATACTTTTTTAATCTTATTTTTCATCTTATTATTATGGTTTTTTTTTCATCTTATTTTTCATCTTACTTTTATTCTTATTTATATACTTATTTTACATCTTTTTTTATTCTTATTTTTATTCTTATTTTTCATCTTATTTTTTATCTTATTTTTATACTTATTTTGCATCTTATTTTTCATCTTATTTTTTATCTTATTTTTATTCTTATTTTTAAACTTATTTTTCATCTTATTTTTATTCTTATTTTTTTTCTTATTTTTCATCTTATTTTTATACTTATTTTTCATCTTTTTTTATTCTTATTTTTATTCTTATTTGTCATCTTATTTTTTATCTTATTGTTATACTTATTTTTTATCTTATTTTAATACTTATTTTTCATCCTTTTTTACATTTATTTTTATTCTTATATTTCATGTTATTTTTCTCTTATTTTTTATCTTATTTTAATACTTATTTTTCATTAATTTTATTCTTATTTTTATACTTATTTTTATTCTTATTTTTATTCTTTTTTTATACTTATTTTACATGTTTTTTTTCAACCTTTTTTTTCATCTTATTTTTATACTTTTTCAATCTTATTTTTCATTTTATTATTATGTTTATTTTTCATCTTATTTTTCATCTTATTTTTCATCTTATTTATATATTTATTTTACATCTTATTTCTATCTTATTTTTATTCTTATTTTTATACTTATTTTTCATCTTATTTTTCATTTTATTTTTATTCTTCTTTTTCATCTTATTTTTAATCTTATTTTTATACTTATTTTACACCTTTTTTTATTTTTATTTTTATTCTTATTTTTCATCTTATTTTTTATCTTATTTTTATACTTATTTTGCATCTTATTTTTCATCTTATTTTTTATCTTAATTTTATTCTTATTTTTATTCTTATTTTTCATCTTATTTTTATACTTATTTTTTATCCTATTTTTTATCTTTTTTATTCCTATTTTTATACTTATTTTTCATCTTATTTGTTTTCTTATTTTTTATCTTATTTTTCATTTTATTTTTTATCTTGTTTTTATACTTATTTTTTATCTTATTTTTCATCTTATTTTTATACTAATTTTTCATCTTTTTTTTTCATCTTATTTTTATACTTATTTTTCATCTTAATTTTTATCTTTTTTTTTATCTTATTTTTATATTTATTGTTCATCTTATTTTATTCTTATTTTTATACTTATTTTTATTCTTATTTTTATACTTATTTTTTATCTGATTTGTTTTCTTATTTTTTATCTTATTTTTTACCTTATTTTTCATCTTATTTTTATACTTATTTTTTATCTTTTTTTATCATATTTTTATACTTATTTTACATCTTAATTTTTATCTTATTTTTTATCTTATATTTATACTTATTTTTCATCCTTTTTTATACTTATTTTTCATCTTAATTTTCATCTTATTTTTATTCTTTTTTATACTTATTTTACATGTTTTTTTTTATCCTATTTTTCATCTTATTTTTATACTTTTTCAATCTTATTTTTCATCTTATTATTATGTTTATTTTTCATCTTATTTTTCATCTTATTTTTATACTTATTTTTTATCTTATTTTTATTCTTATTTTTAATCTTATTTTTTATCTTATTTTTCATTTTATTTTTTATCTTATTTTTATACTTATTTTTTCATCTTATTTTTTATCTTATTTTTTATTCTTATTTTTATACTTAATTTGCATCTTATTTTTATTCTTATTTTTAAAATTATTTTTTGTCTTAGTTTTATACTTATTTTTTATCTTATTTTTATACTTATTTTTCATCTTATTTTTTATCTTATTTTTATTCTTATTTTTATACTTATTTTTCATCTTATTTTTCATCTTATTTTTATTCTTATTTTACATCTTTTTTTATTCTTATTTTTATTCTTATTTTTCATCTTATTTTTTAACTTATTTTTATACTTATTTTGCATCCTATTTTTCATCTTATTTTTTATTCTTATTTTTATTCTTATTTTTCATCTTATTTTTATACTTATTTTTTATCCTATTTTTTATCTTTTTTTATTCCTATTTTTATACTTATTTTTCATCTTATTTGTTTTCTTATTTTTTATCTTATTTTTTATTTTATTTTTTATCTTATTTTTATACTTATTTTTTCATCTTTTTTTTTTATCTTATTTTTATACTTATTTTTCATCTTAATTTTTATCCTTTTTTTTATCTTATTTTTATATTTATTGTTCATCTTATTTTTATTCTTATTTTTTATCATATATTTATTATTATTATTCTTATTTTTTATCCTAAGTTTTATACTTATTTTTTATCTTATTTTTCATCTTATTTTTTATCTTAATTTTATTCTTTTTTTTCATTTTATTTTTCATCTTATTTTTATACTTATTTTTTATCTTATTTTTCATCTTATTTTTATACTTATTTTTTATCTTAATTTTAATCTTATTTTTCATCTTATTTTTATACTTATTTTTTATCTTATTTTTCATCTTATTTTTATTCTTATTTTTTATCGTAATTTTATTTTTATTTTTATTCTTATTTTTATTCTTATTTATCATCTTATTTTTTATCTTATATTTATACTTATTTTTCATCCTTTTTTATACTTATTTTTCATCTTAATTTTCATCTTATTTTTATTCTTTTTCAATCTTATTTTTCATCTTATTATTATGTTTATTTTTCATCTTTTTTTTCATCTTATTTTTATACTTATTTTCATCTTTTTTTTATCTTATTTTTTATTCTTATTTTTATTCTTATTTTTCATCTTATTTTTATACTTATTTTTTATCCTATTTTTTATCTTTTTTTATTCCTATTTTTATACTTATTTTTCATCTTATTTGTTTTCTTATTTTTTATCTTATTTTTTATTTTATTTTTTATCTTATTTTTATACTTATTTTTTCATCTTTTTTTTTTATCTTATTTTTATACTTATTTTTCATCTTAATTTTTATCCTTTTTTTTATCTTATTTTTATATTTATTGTTCATCTTATTTTTATTCTTATTTTTTATCATATATTTATTATTATTATTCTTATTTTTTATCCTAAGTTTTATACTTATTTTTTATCTTATTTTTCATCTTATTTTTTATCTTAATTTTATTCTTTTTTTTCATTTTATTTTTCATCTTATTTTTATACTTATTTTTTATCTTATTTTTCATCTTATTTTTATACTTATTTTTTATCTTAATTTTAATCTTATTTTTCATCTTATTTTTATACTTATTTTTTATCTTATTTTTCATCTTATTTTTATTCTTATTTTTTATCGTAATTTTATTTTTATTTTTATTCTTATTTTTATTCTTATTTATCATCTTATTTTTTATCTTATATTTATACTTATTTTTCATCCTTTTTTATACTTATTTTTCATCTTAATTTTCATCTTATTTTTATTCTTTTTTATACTTATTTTACATGTTTTTTTTTATCCTATTTTTCATCTTATTTTTATACTTTTTCAATCTTATTTTTCATCTTATTATTATGTTTATTTTTCATCTTTTTTTTCATCTTATTTTTATACTTATTTTCATCTTTTTTTTATCTTATTTTTTATTCTTATTTTTAAACTTATTTTTCATCTTATTTTTATTCTTATTTTTTTCTTATTTTTCATCTTATTTTTATAGTTATTTTTCATCTTTTTTTATTCTTATTTTTATTCTTATTTGTCATCTTATTTTTTATCTTATTGTTATACTTATTTTTTATCTTATTTTAATACTTATTTTTCATCTTATTTTTATACTTTTTTAATCTTATTTTTCATCTTATTATTATGTTTATTTTTTCATCTTATTTTTCATCCTACTTTTATTCTTATTTATATATTTATTTTACATCTTATTTTTTATCTTATTTTTTATCTTATTTTTATTCTTATTTTTATACTTATTTTTCATCTTATTTTTCATCTTATCTTTATTCTTATTTTACATCTTTTTTTATTCTTATTTTTCATCTTATTTTTTAACTTATTTTTATACTTATTTTGCATCCTATTTTTCATCTTATTTTTTATCTTATTTTTTATTCTTATTTTTATTCTTATTTTTCATCTTATTTTTTATCTTATTTTTATACTTATTTTGCATCTTATTTTTCATCTTATTTTTTATCTTATTTTTATTCTTATTTTTAAACTTATTTTTCATCTTATTTTTTTTCTTATTTTTCATCTTATTTTTATACTTATTTTTCATCTTTTTTTATTCTTATTTTTATTCTTATTTGTCATCTTATTTTTTATCTTATTGTTATACTTATTTTTTATCTTATTTTAATACTTATTTTTCATCTTATTTTTCATCTTATTTTTATACTTATTTTTTATCGTATTTTTATTCTTATTTTTATTCTTATTTTTTATCTTATTTTTTATCTGATTTTTATACTTATTTTTCATCTTATTTTTCATCTTATTTTTATACTTATTTTTCATCTTATTTTTATACTTATTTTTATACTTATTTTTTATCTTATTTTTATACTTATTTTTCATCTTATTTTTTTATCTTATTATTTATCTTATTTTTCATCTTATTTTTATTCTTATTTTTGTTCTTATTTTTTATCATATTTTTATTTTTATTTTTATTCTTATTTTTATTCTTATTTATCATCTTATTTTTCATCTTATTTTTCATCTTATTTTTATACTTATTTTGCATCTTATTTTTCATCTTATTTTTTATCTTATTTTTTATTCTTATTTTTATACTTATTTTCATCTTTTTTTTATCTTATTTTTATTCTTATTTGTCATCTTATTTTTTATCTTATTGTTATACTTATTTTTTATCTTATTTTAATACTTATTTTTCATCTTATTTTTATACTTTTTTAATCTTATTTTTCATCTTATTATTATGTTTATTTTTTCATCTTATTTTTCATCCTACTTTTATTCTTATTTATATATTTATTTTACATCTTATTTTTTATCTTATTTTTTATCTTATTTTTATTCTTATTTTTATACTTATTTTTCATCTTATTTTTCATCTTATTTTTATTCTTATTTTACATCTTTTTTTATTCTTATTTTTATTCTTATTTTTCATCTTATTTTTTAACTTATTTTTATACTTATTTTGCATCCTATTTTTCATCTTATTTTTTATTCTTATTTTTATTCTTATTTTTCATCTTATTTTTATACTTATTTTTTATCCTATTTTTTATCTTTTTTTATTCCTATTTTTATACTTATTTTTCATCTTATTTGTTTTCTTATTTTTTATCTTATTTTTTATCTTATTTTTCATCTTATTTTTATACTAATTTTTCATCTTTTTTTTTCATCTTATTTTTATACTTATTTTTCATCTTAATTTTTATCTTTTTTTTTAATCTTATTTTTATATTTATTGTTCATCTTATTTTTATTCTTATTTTTTATCGTATTTTTATTATTATTATTATTATTTTTTATCTTAATTTTTATACTTATTTTTTATCTTATTTTTCATCTTATTTTTATACTTATTTTTTATCTTAATTTTAATCTTATTTTTTGTCTTATTTTTATACTTATTTTTTATTTTATTTTTATTCTTATTTTTTATCGTAATTTTATTTTTATTTTTATTCTTATTTTTATTCTTATTTGTCATCTTATTTTTTATCTTATTGTTATACTTTTTTTTTTATCTTATTTTAATACTTATTTTTCATCTTATTTTTATACTTTTTTAATCTTATTTTTCATCTTATTATTATGTTTATTTTTTCATCTTATTTTTCATCCTACTTTTATTCTTATTTATATATTTATTTTACATCTTATTTTTTATCTTATTTTTTATCTTATTTTTATTCTCCTATTTTTATACTTATTTTTCATCTTATTTTTCATCTTATTTTTATTCTTATTTTACATCTTTTTCTATTCTTATTTTTATTCTTATTTTTCATCTTATTTTTTATCTTATTTTTATACTTATTTTGCATCCTATTTTTCATCTTATTTTTTATCTTATTTTTTATTCTTATTTTTAAACTTATTTTTCATCTTATTTTTATTCTTATTTTTTTTCTTCTTTTTCATCTTATTTTTATACTTATTTTTCATCTTTTTTTATTCTTATTTTTATTCTTATTTGTCATTTTATTTTTTATCTTATTGTTATACTTATTTTTTATCTTATTTTAATACTTATTTTTCATCCTTTTTTACATTTATTTTTATTCTTATATTTCATGTTATTTTTCTCTTATTTTTTATCTAATTTTAATACTTATTTTTCATCTTATTTTATTCTTATTTTTATACTTATTTTTATTCTTATTTTTATTCTTTTTTTATACTTATTTTACATGGTTTTTTTCAAACTTTTTTTTCATCTTATTTTTATACTTTTTCAATCTTATTTTTCATTTTATTATTATGTTTATTTTTCATCTTATTTTTCATCTTATTTTTCATCTTATTTATATATTTATTTTACATCTTATTTCTATCTTATTTTTATTCTTATTTTTATACTTATTTTTCATCTTATTTTTCATTTTATTTTTATTCTTCTTTTTCATCTTATTTTTAATCTTATTTTTATACTTATTTTACACCTTTTTTTATTTTTATTTTTATTCTTATTTTTCATCTTATTTTTTATCTTATTTTTATACTTATTTTGCATCTTATTTTTCATCTTATTTTTTATCTTATTTTTTATTCTTATTTTTATACTTATTTTTATACTTATTTTTTATCTTATTTTTATACTTATTTTTCATCTTATTTTTTATCTTAATTTTATTCTTATTTTTATTCTTATTTTTCATCTTATTTTTATACTTATTTTTTATCCTATTTTTTATCTTTTTTATTCCTTTTTTTATACTTATTTTTCATCTTATTTGTTTTCTTATTTTTTATCTTATTTTTCATTTTATTTTTTATCTTATTTTTATACTTATTTTTTCATCTTATTTTTTATCTTATTTTTTATCTTATTTTTCATCTTATTTTTATACTAATTTTTCATCTTTTTTTTTCATCTTATTTTTATACTTATTTTTCATCTTAATTTTTATCTTTTTTTTTTTATCTTATTTTTATATTTATTGTTCATCTTATTTTTATTCTTATTTTTTATCGTATTTTTATTATTATTATTCTTATTTTTTATCTTCATTTTTATACTTATTTTTTATCTTATTTTTCATCTTATTTTTTATCTTATTTTTTATCTTAATTTAATTCTTTTTTTTCATCTTATTTTTCATCTTATTTTTATACTTATTTTTCATCTTATTTTTTTATTTTAATTTTATTCTTATTTTTCATCTTATTTTTATACTTATTTTTTATCTTATTTTTCATCTTATTTTTATACTTATTTTTTATCTTAATTTTAATCTTATTTTTTGTCTTATTTTTATACTTATTTTTTATTTTATTTTTATTCTTATTTTTTATCGTAATTTTATTTTTATTTTTATTCTTATTTTTATTCTTATTTTTCATTTTATTTTTATTCTTATTTTTATACTTATTTTTATTCTTATTTTAATTCTTATTTTTATACTTATTTTTTATCTGATTTGTTATCTTATTTTTTATCTTATTGTTTTTCTTATTTTTCATCTTATTTTTATACATATTTTTCATCTTATTTTTTATCTTATTTTTCATCTTATTTTTATACTTTTTTTAATCTTATTTTTCATCTTATTATTATGGTTTTTTTTTCATCTTATTTTTCATCTTACTTTTATTCTTATTTATATACTTATTTTACATCTTTTTTTATTCTTATTTTTATTCTTATTTTTCATCTTATTTTTTATCTTATTTTTATACTTATTTTGCATCTTATTTTTCATCTTATTTTTTATCTTATTTTTATTCTTATTTTTATACTTATTTTTTATCGTATTTTTATTCTTATTTTTATTCGTATTTTTTATCTTATTTTTTATCTGATTTTTATACTTATTTTTCATCTTATTTTTATACTTATTTTTCATCTTATTTTTATACTTATTTTTATACTTATTTTTCATCTTATTTTTTTATCTTATTATTTATCTTATTTTTCATCTTATTTTTATTCTTATTTTTTATCATATTTTTATTTTTATTTTTATTCTTATTTTTATTCTTATTTATCATCTTATTTTTCATCTTATTTTTTATCTTATTTTTTATTCTTATTTTTAAACTTATTTTTCATCTTATTTTTATTCTTATTTTTCATCTTTTTTTATTCTTATTTTTATTCTTATTTGTCATTTTATTTTTTATCTTATTGTTATACTTATTTTTCATCCTTTTTTACATTTATTTTTATTCTTATATTTCATGTTATTTTTCTCTTATTTTTTATCTTATTTTAATACTTATTTTTCATCTTATTTTATTCTTATTTTTATACTTATTTTTATTCTTATTTTTATTCTTTTTTTATACTTATTTTACATGTTTTTTTTCAACCTTTTTTTTCATCTTATTTTTATACTTTTTCAATCTTATTTTTCATTTTATTATTATGTTTATTTTTCATCTTATTTTTCATCTTATTTTTCATCTTATTTATATATTTATTTTACATCTTATTTCTATCTTAATTTTATTCTTATTTTTATACTTATTTTTCATCTTATTTTTCATTTTATTTTTATTCTTCTTTTTCATCTTATTTTTAATCTTATTTTTATACTTATTTTACACCTTTTTTTATTTTTATTTTTATTCTTATTTTTCATCTTATTTTTTATCTTATTTTTATACTTATTTTGCATCTTATTTTTCATCTTATTTTTTATCTTATTTTTTATTCTTATTTTTATACTTATTTTTATAATTATTTTTATACTTATTTTTTATCTTATTTTTATACTTATTTTTCATCTTATTTTTTATCTTAATTTTATTCTTATTTTTATTCTTATTTTTCATCTTATTTTTATACTTATTTTTTATCCTATTTTTTATCTTTTTTATTCCTATTTTTATACTTATTTTTCATCTTATTTGTTTTCTTATTTTTTATCTTATTTTTCATTTTATTTTTTATCTTGTTTTTATACTTATTTTTTATCTTATTTTTCATCTTATTTTTATACTAATTTTTCATCTTTTTTTTCATCTTATTTTTATACTTATTTTTCATCTTAATTTTTATCTTTTTTTTTATCTTATTTTTATATTTATTGTTCATCTTATTTTATTCTTATTTTTATACTTATTTTTATTCTTATTTTTATACTTATTTTTTATCTGATTTGTTTTCTTATTTTTTATCTTATTTTTTACCTTATTTTTCATCTTATTTTTATACTTATTTTTTTATCTTTTTTTATCATATTTTTATACTTATTTTACATCTTAATTTTTATCTTATTTTTTATCTTAATTTTATTCTTATTTTTATTCTTATTTTTCATCTTATTTTTATTTTTATTTTTATTCTTATTTTTATTCTTATTTATCATCTTATTTTTTATCTTATATTTATACTTATTTTTCATCCTTTTTTATACTTATTTTTCATCTTAATTTTCATCTTATTTTTATTCTTTTTTATACTTATTTTACATGTTTTTTTTTATCCTATTTTTCATCTTATTTTTATACTTTTTCAATCTTATTTTTCATCTTATTATTATGTTTATTTCTCATCTTATTTTTCATCTTATTTTTATACTTATTTTTATTCTTATTTTTATACTTATTTTTCATCTTATTTTTCATCTTATTTTTTAACTTATTTTTATACTTATTTTGCATCCTATTTTTCATCTTATTTTTTATTCTTATTTTTATTCTTATTTGTCATCTTATTTTTTATCTTATTGTTATACTTATTTTTTATCTTATTTTAATACTTATTTTTCATCTTATTTTTATACTTTTTTAATCTTATTTTTCATCTTATTATTATGTTTATTTTTTCATCTTATTTTTCATCCTACTTTTATTCTTATTTATATATTTATTTTACATCTTATTTTTCATCTTATTTTTTATCTTATTTTTTATTCTTATTTTTATTCTTATTTTTCATCTTATTTTTTATCTTATTTTTATACTTATTTTGCATCTTATTTTTCATCTTATTTTTTATCTTATTTTTATTCTTATTTTTAAACTTATTTTTCATCTTATTTTTATTCTTATTATTTTTCTTATTTTTCATCTTATTTTTATACTTATTTTTCATCTTTTTTTATTCTTATTTTTATTCTTATTTGTCATCTTATTTTTTATCTTATTGTTATACTTATTTTTTATCTTATTTTAATACTTATTTTTCATCTTATTTTTCATCTTATTTTTATACTTATTTTTTATCGTATTTTTATTCTTATTTTTATTCTTATTTTTTATCTTATTTTTTATCTGATTTTTATACTTATTTTTTATCTTATTTTTCATCTTATTTTTATACTTATTTTTCATCTTATTTTTTTATCTTATTATTTATCTTATTTTTCATCTTATTTTTATTCTTATTTTTGTTCTTATTTTTTATCATATTTTTATTTTTATTTTTATTCTTATTTTTATTCTTATTTATCATCTTATTTTTCATCTTATTTTTCATCTTATTTTTATACTTATTTTGCATCTTATTTTTCATCTTATTTTTTATTCTTATTTTTATACTTATTTTCATCTTTTTTTTATCTTATTTTTATTCTTATTTGTCATCTTATTTTTTATCTTATTGTTATACTTATTTTTTATCTTATTTTAATACTTATTTTTCATCTTATTTTTATACTTTTTTAATCTTATTTTTCATCTTATTATTATGTTTATTTTTTCATCTTATTTTTCATCCTACTTTTATTCTTATTTATATATTTATTTTACATCTTATTTTTTATCTTATTTTTTATCTTATTTTTATTCTTATTTTTATACTTATTTTTCATCTTATTTTTCATCTTATTTTTATTCTTATTTTACATCTTTTTTTATTCTTATTTTTATTCTTATTTTTCATCTTATTTTTTAACTTATTTTTATACTTATTTTGCATCCTATTTTTCATCTTATTTTTTATTCTTATTTTTATTCTTATTTTTCATCTTATTTTTATACTTATTTTTTATCCTATTTTTTATCTTTTTTTATTCCTATTTTTATACTTATTTTTCATCTTATTTGTTTTCTTATTTTTTATCTTATTTTTTATCTTATTTTTCATCTTATTTTTATACTAATTTTTCATCTTTTTTTTTCATCTTATTTTTATACTTATTTTTCATCTTAATTTTTATCTTTTTTTTTAATCTTATTTTTATATTTATTGTTCATCTTATTTTTATTCTTATTTTTTATCGTATTTTTATTATTATTATTATTATTTTTTATCTTAATTTTTATACTTATTTTTTATCTTATTTTTCATCTTATTTTTATACTTATTTTTTATCTTAATTTTAATCTTATTTTTTGTCTTATTTTTATACTTATTTTTTATTTTATTTTTATTCTTATTTTTTATCGTAATTTTATTTTTATTTTTATTCTTATTTTTATTCTTATTTGTCATCTTATTTTTTATCTTATTGTTATACTTATTTTTTATCTTATTTTAATACTTATTTTTCATCTTATTTTTATACTTTTTTAATCTTATTTTTCATCTTATTATTATGTTTATTTTTTCATCTTATTTTTCATCCTACTTTTATTCTTATTTATATATTTATTTTACATCTTATTTTTTATCTTATTTTTATTCTTATTTTACATCTTTTTTTATTCTTATTTTTATTCTTATTTTTCATCTTATTTTTTATCTTATTTTTATACTTATTTTGCATCCTATTTTTCATCTTATTTTTTATCTTATTTTTTATTCTTATTTTTAAACTTATTTTTCATCTTATTTTTATTCTTATTTTTTTTCTTCTTTTTCATCTTATTTTTATACTTATTTTTCATCTTTTTTTATTCTTATTTTTATTCTTATTTGTCATTTTATTTTTTATCTTATTGTTATACTTATTTTTTATCTTATTTTAATACTTATTTTTCATCCTTTTTTACATTTATTTTTATTCTTATATTTCATGTTATTTTTCTCTTATTTTTTATCTAATTTTAATACTTATTTTTCATCTTATTTTATTCTTATTTTTATACTTATTTTTATTCTTATTTTTATTCTTTTTTTATACTTATTTTACATGGTTTTTTTCAAACTTTTTTTTCATCTTATTTTTATACTTTTTCAATCTTATTTTTCATTTTATTATTATGTTTATTTTTCATCTTATTTTTCATCTTATTTTTCATCTTATTTATATATTTATTTTACATCTTATTTCTATCTTATTTTTATTCTTATTTTTATACTTATTTTTCATCTTATTTTTCATTTTATTTTTATTCTTCTTTTTCATCTTATTTTTAATCTTATTTTTATACTTATTTTACACCTTTTTTTATTTTTATTTTTATTCTTATTTTTCATCTTATTTTTTATCTTATTTTTATACTTATTTTGCATCTTATTTTTCATCTTATTTTTTATCTTATTTTTTATTCTTATTTTTATACTTATTTTTATACTTATTTTTTATCTTAATTTTATTCTTATTTTTATTCTTATTTTTCATCTTATTTTTATACTTATTTTTTATCCTATTTTTTATCTTTTTTATTCCTTTTTTTATACTTATTTTTCATCTTATTTGTTTTCTTATTTTTTATCTTATTTTTCATTTTATTTTTTATCTTATTTTTATACTTATTTTTTCATCTTATTTTTTATCTTATTTTTTATCTTATTTTTCATCTTATTTTTATACTAATTTTTCATCTTTTTTTTTCATCTTATTTTTATACTTATTTTTCATCTTAATTTTTATCTTTTTTTTTTTTATCTTATTTTTATATTTATTGTTCATCTTATTTTTATTCTTATTTTTTATCGTATTTTTATTATTATTATTCTTATTTTTTATCTTCATTTTTATACTTATTTTTTATCTTATTTTTCATCTTATTTTTTATCTTATTTTTTATCTTAATTTAATTCTTTTTTTTCATCTTATTTTTCATCTTATTTTTATACTTATTTTTCATCTTATTTTTTTATTTTAATTTTATTCTTATTTTTCATCTTATTTTTATACTTATTTTTTATCTTATTTTTCATCTTATTTTTATACTTATTTTTTATCTTAATTTTAATCTTATTTTTTGTCTTATTTTTATACTTATTTTTTATTTTATTTTTATTCTTATTTTTTATCGTAATTTTATTTTTATTTTTATTCTTATTTTTATTCTTATTTTTCATTTTATTTTTATTCTTATTTTTATACTTATTTTTATTCTTATTTTAATTCTTATTTTTATACTTATTTTTTATCTGATTTGTTTTCTTATTTTTTATCTTATTGTTTTTCTTATTTTTCATCTTATTTTTATACATATTTTTCATCTTATTTTTTATCTTATTTTTCATCTTATTTTTATACTTTTTTTAATCTTATTTTTCATCTTATTATTATGGTTTTTTTTTTATCTTATTTTTCATCTTACTTTTATTCTTATTTTTATACTTATTTTGCATCTTATTTTTCATCTTATTTTTTATCTTATTTTTATTCTTATTTTTATACTTATTTTTTATCGTATTTTTATTCTTATTTTTATTCGTATTTTTTATCTTATTTTTTATCTGATTTTTATACTTATTTTTCATCTTATTTTTCATCTTATTTTTTATCTTATTTTTTATTCTTATTTTTAAACTTATTTTTCATCTTATTTTTATTCTTATTTTTCATCTTTTTTTATTCTTATTTTTATTCTTATTTGTCATTTTATTTTTTATCTTATTGTTATACTTATTTTTCATCCTTTTTTACATTTATTTTTATTCTTATATTTCATGTTATTTTTCTCTTATTTTTTATCTTATTTTAATACTTATTTTTCATCTTATTTTATTCTTATTTTTATACCTATTTTTATTCTTATTTTTATTCTTTTTTTATACTTATTTTACATGTTTTTTTTCAACCTTTTTTTTCATCTTATTTTTATACTTTTTGAATCTTATTTTTCATTTTATTATTATGTTTATTTTTCATCTTATTTTTCATCTTATTTTTCATCTTATTTATATATTTATTTTACATCTTATTTCTATCTTAATTTTATTCTTATTTTTATACTTATTTTTCATCTTATTTTTCATTTTATTTTTATTCTTCTTTTTCATCTTATTTTTAATCTTATTTTTATACTTATTTTACACCTTTTTTTATTTTTATTTTTATTCTTATTTTTCATCTTATTTTTTATCTTATTTTTATACTTATTTTGCATCTTATTTTTCATCTTATTTTTTATCTTATTTTTTATTCTTATTTTTATACTTATTTTTATAATTATTTTTATACTTATTTTTTATCTTATTTTTATACTTATTTTTCATCTTATTTTTTATCTTAATTTTATTCTTATTTTTATTCTTATTTTTCATCTTATTTTTATACTTATTTTTTATCCTATTTTTTATCTTTTTTATTCCTATTTTTATACTTATTTTTCATCTTATTTGTTTTCTTATTTTTTATCTTATTTTTCATTTTATTTTTTATCTTGTTTTTATACTTATTTTTTATCTTATTTTTCATCTTATTTTTATACTAATTTTTCATCTTTTTTTTCATCTTATTTTTATACTTATTTTTCATCTTAATTTTTATCTTTTTTTTTATCTTATTTTTATATTTATTGTTCATCTTATTTTATTCTTATTTTTATACTTATTTTTATTCTTATTTTTATACTTATTTTTTATCTGATTTGTTTTCTTATTTTTTATCTTATTTTTTACCTTATTTTTCATCTTATTTTTATACTTATTTTTTTATCTTTTTTTATCATATTTTTATACTTATTTTACATCTTAATTTTTATCTTATTTTTTATCTTAATTTTATTCTTATTTTTATTCTTATTTTTCATCTTATTTTTATTTTTATTTTTATTCTTATTTTTATTCTTATTTATCATCTTATTTTTTATCTTATATTTATACTTATTTTTCATCCTTTTTTATACTTATTTTTCATCTTAATTTTCATCTTATTTTTATTCTTTTTTATACTTATTTTACATGTTTTTTTTTATCCTATTTTTCATCTTATTTTTATACTTTTTCAATCTTATTTTTCATCTTATTATTATGTTTATTTCTCATCTTATTTTTCATCTTATTTTTATACTTATTTTTTATCTTATTTTTATTCTTATTTTTAATCTTATTTTTTATCTTATTTTTCATTTTATTTTTTATCTTATTTTTATACTTATTTTTTCATCTTATTTTTTATCTTATTTTTTATTCTTATTTTTATACTTAATTTGCATCTTATTTTTATTCTTATTTTTAAAATTATTTTTTGTCTTAGTTTTATACTTATTTTTTATCTTATTTTTATACTTATTTTTCATCTTATTTTTCATCTTATTTTTTATCTTATTTTTATTCTTATTTTTATACTTATTTTTCATATTATTTTTATTGTTATTTTTATACTTATTTTTCATCTTATTTTTATTCTTATTTTTAATCTTATTTTTTATCTTAGTTTTATACTTATTTTTTATCTTATTTTTATGCTTATTTTTCATCTTATTTTTTCATCTTATTTTTATACTTATTTTTCATCCTCTTTTTAAATTTATTTTTATTCTTCTTTTTCATCCATTTTTTCTCCTATTTTTCATCTTATTTTTATACTTATTTTTTATCTTTTTTTTATTCTTATTTTTATTCTTATTTGTCATCTTATTTTGATACTTATTTTGTATCTTTTTTTAATACTTATTTTTCATCTTATTTTATTCTTATTTTTATACTTATTTTTATTCTTATTTTTATTCTTTTTTTATACTTATTTTACATGTTTTTTTTCAACCTTTTTTTTCATCTTATTTTTATACTTTTTCAATCTTATTTTTCATTTTATTATTATGTTTATTTTTCATCTTATTTTTCATCTTATTTTTCATCTTATTTATATATTTATTTTACATCTTATTTCTATCTTAATTTTATTCTTATTTTTATACTTATTTTTCATCTTATTTTTCATTTTATTTTTATTCTTCTTTTTCATCTTATTTTTAATCTTATTTTTATACTTATTTTACACCTTTTTTTATTTTTATTTTTATTCTTATTTTTCATCTTATTTTTTATCTTATTTTTATACTTATTTTGCATCTTATTTTTCATCTTATTTTTTATCTTATTTTTTATTCTTATTTTTATACTTATTTTTATAATTATTTTTATACTTATTTTTTATCTTATTTTTATACTTATTTTTCATCTTATTTTTTATCTTAATTTTATTCTTATTTTTATTCTTATTTTTCATCTTATTTTTATACTTATTTTTTATCCTATTTTTTATCTTTTTTATTCCTATTTTTATACTTATTTTTCATCTTATTTGTTTTCTTATTTTTTATCTTATTTTTCATTTTATTTTTTATCTTGTTTTTATACTTATTTTTTATCTTATTTTTCATCTTATTTTTATACTAATTTTTCATCTTTTTTTTCATCTTATTTTTATACTTATTTTTCATCTTAATTTTTATCTTTTTTTTTATCTTATTTTTATATTTATTGTTCATCTTATTTTATTCTTATTTTTATACTTATTTTTATTCTTATTTTTATACTTATTTTTTATCTGATTTGTTTTCTTATTTTTTATCTTATTTTTTACCTTATTTTTCATCTTATTTTTATACTTATTTTTTTATCTTTTTTTATCATATTTTTATACTTATTTTACATCTTAATTTTTATCTTATTTTTTATCTTAATTTTATTCTTATTTTTATTCTTATTTTTCATCTTATTTTTATTTTTATTTTTATTCTTATTTTTATTCTTATTTATCATCTTATTTTTTATCTTATATTTATACTTATTTTTCATCCTTTTTTATACTTATTTTTCATCTTAATTTTCATCTTATTTTTATTCTTTTTTATACTTATTTTACATGTTTTTTTTTATCCTATTTTTCATCTTATTTTTATACTTTTTCAATCTTATTTTTCATCTTATTATTATGTTTATTTCTCATCTTATTTTTCATCTTATTTTTATACTTATTTTTATTCTTATTTTTATACTTATTTTTCATCTTATTTTTCATCTTATTTTTTAACTTATTTTTATACTTATTTTGCATCCTATTTTTCATCTTATTTTTTATTCTTATTTTTATTCTTATTTGTCATCTTATTTTTTATCTTATTGTTATACTTATTTTTTATCTTATTTTAATACTTATTTTTCATCTTATTTTTATACTTTTTTAATCTTATTTTTCATCTTATTATTATGTTTATTTTTTCATCTTATTTTTCATCCTACTTTTATTCTTATTTATATATTTATTTTACATCTTATTTTTCATCTTATTTTTTATCTTATTTTTTATTCTTATTTTTATTCTTATTTTTCATCTTATTTTTTATCTTATTTTTATACTTATTTTGCATCTTATTTTTCATCTTATTTTTTATCTTATTTTTATTCTTATTTTTAAACTTATTTTTCATCTTATTTTTATTCTTATTATTTTTCTTATTTTTCATCTTATTTTTATACTTATTTTTCATCTTTTTTTATTCTTATTTTTATTCTTATTTGTCATCTTATTTTTTATCTTATTGTTATACTTATTTTTTATCTTATTTTAATACTTATTTTTCATCTTATTTTTCATCTTATTTTTATACTTATTTTTTATCGTATTTTTATTCTTATTTTTATTCTTATTTTTTATCTTATTTTTTATCTGATTTTTATACTTATTTTTTATCTTATTTTTCATCTTATTTTTATACTTATTTTTCATCTTATTTTTTTATCTTATTATTTATCTTATTTTTCATCTTATTTTTATTCTTATTTTTGTTCTTATTTTTTATCATATTTTTATTTTTATTTTTATTCTTATTTTTATTCTTATTTATCATCTTATTTTTCATCTTATTTTTCATCTTATTTTTATACTTATTTTGCATCTTATTTTTCATCTTATTTTTTATTCTTATTTTTATACTTATTTTCATCTTTTTTTTATCTTATTTTTATTCTTATTTGTCATCTTATTTTTTATCTTATTGTTATACTTATTTTTTATCTTATTTTAATACTTATTTTTCATCTTATTTTTATACTTTTTTAATCTTATTTTTCATCTTATTATTATGTTTATTTTTTCATCTTATTTTTCATCCTACTTTTATTCTTATTTATATATTTATTTTACATCTTATTTTTTATCTTATTTTTTATCTTATTTTTATTCTTATTTTTATACTTATTTTTCATCTTATTTTTCATCTTATTTTTATTCTTATTTTACATCTTTTTTTATTCTTATTTTTATTCTTATTTTTCATCTTATTTTTTAACTTATTTTTATACTTATTTTGCATCCTATTTTTCATCTTATTTTTTATTCTTATTTTTATTCTTATTTTTCATCTTATTTTTATACTTATTTTTTATCCTATTTTTTATCTTTTTTTATTCCTATTTTTATACTTATTTTTCATCTTATTTGTTTTCTTATTTTTTATCTTATTTTTTATCTTATTTTTCATCTTATTTTTATACTAATTTTTCATCTTTTTTTTTCATCTTATTTTTATACTTATTTTTCATCTTAATTTTTATCTTTTTTTTTAATCTTATTTTTATATTTATTGTTCATCTTATTTTTATTCTTATTTTTTATCGTATTTTTATTATTATTATTATTATTTTTTATCTTAATTTTTATACTTATTTTTTATCTTATTTTTCATCTTATTTTTATACTTATTTTTTATCTTAATTTTAATCTTATTTTTTGTCTTATTTTTATACTTATTTTTTATTTTATTTTTATTCTTATTTTTTATCGTAATTTTATTTTTATTTTTATTCTTATTTTTATTCTTATTTGTCATCTTATTTTTTATCTTATTGTTATACTTATTTTTTATCTTATTTTAATACTTATTTTTCATCTTATTTTTATACTTTTTTAATCTTATTTTTCATCTTATTATTATGTTTATTTTTTCATCTTATTTTTCATCCTACTTTTATTCTTATTTATATATTTATTTTACATCTTATTTTTTATCTTATTTTTATTCTTATTTTACATCTTTTTTTATTCTTATTTTTATTCTTATTTTTCATCTTATTTTTTATCTTATTTTTATACTTATTTTGCATCCTATTTTTCATCTTATTTTTTATCTTATTTTTTATTCTTATTTTTAAACTTATTTTTCATCTTATTTTTATTCTTATTTTTTTTCTTCTTTTTCATCTTATTTTTATACTTATTTTTCATCTTTTTTTATTCTTATTTTTATTCTTATTTGTCATTTTATTTTTTATCTTATTGTTATACTTATTTTTTATCTTATTTTAATACTTATTTTTCATCCTTTTTTACATTTATTTTTATTCTTATATTTCATGTTATTTTTCTCTTATTTTTTATCTAATTTTAATACTTATTTTTCATCTTATTTTATTCTTATTTTTATACTTATTTTTATTCTTATTTTTATTCTTTTTTTATACTTATTTTACATGGTTTTTTTCAAACTTTTTTTTCATCTTATTTTTATACTTTTTCAATCTTATTTTTCATTTTATTATTATGTTTATTTTTCATCTTATTTTTCATCTTATTTTTCATCTTATTTATATATTTATTTTACATCTTATTTCTATCTTATTTTTATTCTTATTTTTATACTTATTTTTCATCTTATTTTTCATTTTATTTTTATTCTTCTTTTTCATCTTATTTTTAATCTTATTTTTATACTTATTTTACACCTTTTTTTATTTTTATTTTTATTCTTATTTTTCATCTTATTTTTTATCTTATTTTTATACTTATTTTGCATCTTATTTTTCATCTTATTTTTTATCTTATTTTTTATTCTTATTTTTATACTTATTTTTATACTTATTTTTTATCTTATTTTTATACTTATTTTTCATCTTATTTTTTATCTTAATTTTATTCTTATTTTTATTCTTATTTTTCATCTTATTTTTATACTTATTTTTTATCCTATTTTTTATCTTTTTTATTCCTTTTTTTATACTTATTTTTCATCTTATTTGTTTTCTTATTTTTTATCTTATTTTTCATTTTATTTTTTATCTTATTTTTATACTTATTTTTTCATCTTATTTTTTATCTTATTTTTTATCTTATTTTTCATCTTATTTTTATACTAATTTTTCATCTTTTTTTTTCATCTTATTTTTATACTTATTTTTCATCTTAATTTTTATCTTTTTTTTTTTTATCTTATTTTTATATTTATTGTTCATCTTATTTTTATTCTTATTTTTTATCGTATTTTTATTATTATTATTCTTATTTTTTATCTTCATTTTTATACTTATTTTTTATCTTATTTTTCATCTTATTTTTTATCTTATTTTTTATCTTAATTTAATTCTTTTTTTTCATCTTATTTTTCATCTTATTTTTATACTTATTTTTCATCTTATTTTTTTATTTTAATTTTATTCTTATTTTTCATCTTATTTTTATACTTATTTTTTATCTTATTTTTCATCTTATTTTTATACTTATTTTTTATCTTAATTTTAATCTTATTTTTTGTCTTATTTTTATACTTATTTTTTATTTTATTTTTATTCTTATTTTTTATCGTAATTTTATTTTTATTTTTATTCTTATTTTTATTCTTATTTTTCATTTTATTTTTATTCTTATTTTTATACTTATTTTTATTCTTATTTTAATTCTTATTTTTATACTTATTTTTTATCTGATTTGTTTTCTTATTTTTTATCTTATTGTTTTTCTTATTTTTCATCTTATTTTTATACATATTTTTCATCTTATTTTTTATCTTATTTTTCATCTTATTTTTATACTTTTTTTAATCTTATTTTTCATCTTATTATTATGGTTTTTTTTTTATCTTATTTTTCATCTTACTTTTATTCTTATTTTTATACTTATTTTGCATCTTATTTTTCATCTTATTTTTTATCTTATTTTTATTCTTATTTTTATACTTATTTTTTATCGTATTTTTATTCTTATTTTTATTCGTATTTTTTATCTTATTTTTTATCTGATTTTTATACTTATTTTTCATCTTATTTTTCATCTTATTTTTTATCTTATTTTTTATTCTTATTTTTAAACTTATTTTTCATCTTATTTTTATTCTTATTTTTCATCTTTTTTTATTCTTATTTTTATTCTTATTTGTCATTTTATTTTTTATCTTATTGTTATACTTATTTTTCATCCTTTTTTACATTTATTTTTATTCTTATATTTCATGTTATTTTTCTCTTATTTTTTATCTTATTTTAATACTTATTTTTCATCTTATTTTATTCTTATTTTTATACCTATTTTTATTCTTATTTTTATTCTTTTTTTATACTTATTTTACATGTTTTTTTTCAACCTTTTTTTTCATCTTATTTTTATACTTTTTGAATCTTATTTTTCATTTTATTATTATGTTTATTTTTCATCTTATTTTTCATCTTATTTTTCATCTTATTTATATATTTATTTTACATCTTATTTCTATCTTAATTTTATTCTTATTTTTATACTTATTTTTCATCTTATTTTTCATTTTATTTTTATTCTTCTTTTTCATCTTATTTTTAATCTTATTTTTATACTTATTTTACACCTTTTTTTATTTTTATTTTTATTCTTATTTTTCATCTTATTTTTTATCTTATTTTTATACTTATTTTGCATCTTATTTTTCATCTTATTTTTTATCTTATTTTTTATTCTTATTTTTATACTTATTTTTATAATTATTTTTATACTTATTTTTTATCTTATTTTTATACTTATTTTTCATCTTATTTTTTATCTTAATTTTATTCTTATTTTTATTCTTATTTTTCATCTTATTTTTATACTTATTTTTTATCCTATTTTTTATCTTTTTTATTCCTATTTTTATACTTATTTTTCATCTTATTTGTTTTCTTATTTTTTATCTTATTTTTCATTTTATTTTTTATCTTGTTTTTATACTTATTTTTTATCTTATTTTTCATCTTATTTTTATACTAATTTTTCATCTTTTTTTTCATCTTATTTTTATACTTATTTTTCATCTTAATTTTTATCTTTTTTTTTATCTTATTTTTATATTTATTGTTCATCTTATTTTATTCTTATTTTTATACTTATTTTTATTCTTATTTTTATACTTATTTTTTATCTGATTTGTTTTCTTATTTTTTATCTTATTTTTTACCTTATTTTTCATCTTATTTTTATACTTATTTTTTTATCTTTTTTTATCATATTTTTATACTTATTTTACATCTTAATTTTTATCTTATTTTTTATCTTAATTTTATTCTTATTTTTATTCTTATTTTTCATCTTATTTTTATTTTTATTTTTATTCTTATTTTTATTCTTATTTATCATCTTATTTTTTATCTTATATTTATACTTATTTTTCATCCTTTTTTATACTTATTTTTCATCTTAATTTTCATCTTATTTTTATTCTTTTTTATACTTATTTTACATGTTTTTTTTTATCCTATTTTTCATCTTATTTTTATACTTTTTCAATCTTATTTTTCATCTTATTATTATGTTTATTTCTCATCTTATTTTTCATCTTATTTTTATACTTATTTTTTATCTTATTTTTATTCTTATTTTTAATCTTATTTTTTATCTTATTTTTCATTTTATTTTTTATCTTATTTTTATACTTATTTTTTCATCTTATTTTTTATCTTATTTTTTATTCTTATTTTTATACTTAATTTGCATCTTATTTTTATTCTTATTTTTAAAATTATTTTTTGTCTTAGTTTTATACTTATTTTTTATCTTATTTTTATACTTATTTTTCATCTTATTTTTCATCTTATTTTTTATCTTATTTTTATTCTTATTTTTATACTTATTTTTCATATTATTTTTATTGTTATTTTTATACTTATTTTTCATCTTATTTTTATTCTTATTTTTAATCTTATTTTTTATCTTAGTTTTATACTTATTTTTTATCTTATTTTTATGCTTATTTTTCATCTTATTTTTTCATCTTATTTTTATACTTATTTTTCATCCTCTTTTTAAATTTATTTTTATTCTTCTTTTTCATCCATTTTTTCTCCTATTTTTCATCTTATTTTTATACTTATTTTTTATCTTTTTTTTATTCTTATTTTTATTCTTATTTGTCATCTTATTTTGATACTTATTTTGTATCTTTTTTTAATACTTATTTTTCATCTTATTTTATTCTTATTTTTATACTTATTTTTATTCTTATTTTTATACTTATTTTTTATCTGATTTGTTTTCTTATTTTTTATCTTATTTTTTACCTTATTTTTCGTCTTATTTTTATTCTTATTTTTTATCTTGATTTTTATCTTTTTTTTTTATCTTATTTTTATATTTATTGTTCATCTTATTTTATTCTTATTTTTATACTTATTTTTATTCTTATTTTTATACTTATTTTTTATCTGATTTGTTTTCTTATTTTTTATCTTATTTTTTACCTTATTTTTCATCTTATTTTTATACTTATTTTTTATCTTTTTTTTATTCTTATTTTTATTCTTATTTGTTATCTTATTTTGATACTTATTTTGTATCTTATTTTAATACTTATTTTTCATCTTATTTTATTCTTATTTTTATACTTATTTTTATTCTTATTTTTATACTTATTTTTTATCTGATTTGTTTTCTTATTTTTTATCTTATTTTTTACCTTATTTTTCGTCTTATTTTTATACTTATTTTTTATCTTTTTTTATCATATTTTTATACTTATTTTACATCTTAATTTTTATCTTATTTTTCATCTTATTTTTATTCTTATTTTTTTTCTTATTTTTCATCTTATTTTTATAGTTATTTTTCATCTTTTTTTATTCTTATTTTTATTCTTATTTGTCATCTTATTTTTTATCTTATTGTTATACTTATTTTTTATCTTATTTTAATACTTATTTTTCATCTTATTTTTATACTTTTTAATCTTATTTTTCATCTTATTATTATGTTTATTTTTTCATCTTATTTTTCATCCTACTTTTATTCTTATTTATATATTTATTTTACATCTTATTTTTTATCTTATTTTTTATCTTATTTTTATTCTTATTTTTATACTTATTTTTCATCTTATTTTTCATCTTATTTTTATTCTTATTTTACATCTTTTTTTATTCTTATTTTTCATCTTATTTTTTATCTTATTTTTATTCTTATTTTTAAACTTATTTTTCATCTTATTTTTATTCTTATTTTTTTTCTTATTTTTCATCTTATTTTTATACTTATTTTTCATCTTTTTTTATTCTTATTTTTATTCTTATTTGTCATCTTATTTTTTATCTTATTGTTATACTTATTTTTTATCTTATTTTAATACTTATTTTTCATCTTATTTTTCATCTTATTTTTATACTTATTTTTCATCTTATTTTTATACTTATTTTTTATCTTATTTTTATACTTATTTTTCATCTTATTTTTCATCTTATTTTTATACTTATTTTGCATCTTATTTTTCATCTTATTTTTTATCTTATTTTTTATTCTTATTTTTAAACTTATTTTTCATCTTATTTTTATTCTTATTTTTCATCTTTTTTTATTCTTATTTTTATTCTTATTTGTCATTTTATTTTTTATCTTATTGTTATACTTATTTTTTATCTTATTTTAATACTTATTTTTCATCCTTTTTTACATTTATTTTTATTCTTATATTTCATGTTATTTTTTATCTTATTTTAATATGTATTTTTCATCTTATTTTATTCTTATTTTTATACTTATTTTTATTCTTATTTTTATTCTTTTTTTATACTTATTTTACATGTTTTTTTTCAACCTTTTTTTCATCTTATTTATATACTTTTTCAATCTTATTTTTCATTTTATTATTATGTTTATTTTACATCTTATTTCTATCTTATTTTTATTCTTATTTTTATACTTATTTTTCATTTTATTTTTATTCTTCTTTTTCATCTTATTTTTAATCTTATTTTTATACTTATTTTACACCTTTTTTATTTTTATTTTTATTCTTATTTTTCATCTTATTTTTTATCTTATTTTTATACTTATTTTGCATCTTATTTTTCATCTTATTTTTTATCTTATTTTTTATTCTTATTTTTATACTTATTTTTTATCTTATTTTTATACTTATTTTTTATCTTATTTTTATACTTATTTTTCATCTTATTTGTTTTCTTATTTTTTATCTTATTTTTCATTTTATTTTTTATCTTATTTTTATACTTATTTTTTCATCTTATTTTTATACTAATTTTTCATCTTTTTTTTTCATCTTATTTTTATACTTATTTTTCATCTTAATTTTTATCTTTTTTTTTTTTATCTTATTTTTATATTTATTGTTCATCTTATTTTTATTCTTATTTTTTATCGTATTTTTATTATTATTATTCTTATTTTTTATCTTAATTTTTATACTTATTTTTTATCTTATTTTTCATCTTATTTTTTATCTTATTTTTTATCTTAATTTAATTCTTTTTTTTCATCTTATTTTTCATCTTATTTTTATACTTATTTTTCATCTTATTTTTTTATTTTAATTTTATTCTTATTTTTCATCTTATTTTTATACTTATTTTTTATCTTATTTTTCATCTTATTTTTATACTTATTTTTTATCTTAATTTTAATCTTATTTTTTGTCTTATTTTTATACTTATTTTTTATTTTATTTTTATTCTTATTTTTTATCGTAATTTTATTTTTATTTTTATTCTTATTTTTTATCTTATTTTTCATTTTATTTTTTATCTTATTTTTATACTTATTTTTTCATCTTTTTGTTTTATCTTATTTTTATATTTATTGTTCATCTTATTTTTATTCTTATTTTTTATCATATATTTATTATTATTATTCTTATTTTTTATCCTAAGTTTTATACTTATTTTTTATCTTATTTTTCATCTTATTTTTTATCTTAATTTTATTCTTTTTTTTCATTTTATTTTTCATCTTATTTTTATACTTATTTTTCATCTTATTTTTTTATTTTAATTTTATTCTTATTTTTCATCTTATTTTTATACTTATTTTTTATCTTATTTTTCATCTTATTTTTATACTTATTTTTTATCTTAATTTTAATCTTATTTTTCATCTTATTTTTATTCTTATTTTTTATCGTAATTTTATTTTTATTTTTATTCTTATTTTTATTCTTATTTATCATCTTATTTTTTATCTTATAATTATACTTATTTTTCATCCTTTTTTATACTTATTTTTCATCTTAATTTTCATCTTATTATTATGTTTATTTTTCATCTTTTTTTTCATCTTATTTTTATACTTATTTTCATCTTTTTTTTATCTTATTTTTTATTCTTATTTTTAAACTTATTTTTCATCTTATTTTTATTCTTATTTTTTTTCTTATTTTTCATCTTATTTTTATAGTTATTTTTCATCTTTTTTTATTCTTATTTTTATTCTTATTTGTCATCTTATTTTTTATCTTATTGTTATACTTATTTTTTATCTTATTTTAATACTTATTTTTCATCTTATTTTTATACTTTTTTAATCTTATTTTTCATCTTATTATTATGTTTATTTTTTCATCTTATTTTTCATCCTACTTTTATTCTTATTTATATATTTATTTTACATCTTATTTTTTATCTTATTTTTTATTATATTTTTATTCTTATTTTTATACTTATTTTTCATCTTATTTTTCATCTTATTTTTATTCTTATTTTACATCTTTTTTTATTCTTATTTTTCATCTTATTTTTTAACTTATTTTTATACTTATTTTGCATCCTATTTTTCATCTTATTTTTTATCTTATTTTTTATTCTTATTTTTATTCTTATTTTTCATCTTATTTTTTATCTTATTTTTATACTTATTTTGCATCTTATTTTTCATCTTATTTTTTATCTTATTTTTATTCTTATTTTTAAACTTATTTTTCATCTTATTTTTATTCTTATTTTTTTTCTTATTTTTCATCTTATTTTTATACTTATTTTTCATCTTTTTTTATTCTTATTTTTATTCTTATTTGTCATCTTATTTTTTATCTTATTGTTATACTTATTTTTTATCTTATTTTAATACTTATTTTTCATCTTATTTTTCATCTTATTTTTATACTTATTTTTCATCTTATTTTTATACTTATTTTTATACTTATTTTTCATCTTATTTTTTTATCTTATTATTTATCTTATTTTTCATCTTATTTTTATTCTTATTTTTGTTCTTATTTTTTATCATATTTTTATTTTTATTTTTATTCTTATTTTTATTCTTATTTATCATCTTATTTTTCATCTTATTTTTCATCTTATTTTTATACTTATTTTGCATCTTATTTTTCATCTTATTTTTTATCTTATTTTTTATTCTTATTTTTAAACTTATTTTTCATCTTATTTTTATTCTTATTTTTCATCTTTTTTTATTCTTATTTTTATTCTTATTTGTCATTTTATTTTTTATCTTATTGTTATACTTATTTTTTATCTTATTTTAATACTTATTTTTCATCCTTTTTTACATTTATTTTTATTCTTATATTTCATGTTATTTTTTATCTTATTTTAATACGTATTTTTCATCTTATTTTATTCTTATTTTTATACTTATTTTTATTCTTTTTTTATTCTTTTTTTATACTTATTTTACATGTTTTTTTTCAACCTTTTTTTTCATCTTATTTTTATACTTTTTCAATCTTATTTTTCATTTTATTATTATGTTTATTTTTCATCTTATTTTTCATCTTATTTTTCATCTTATTTATATATTTATTTTACATCTTATTTCTATCTTATTTTTATACTTATTTTTATACTTATTTTTCATTTTATTTTTATTCTTCTTTTTCATCTTATTTTTAATCTTATTTTTATACTTATTTTACACCTTTTTTTATTTTTATTTTTATTCTTATTTTTCATCTTATTTTTTATCTTATTTTTATACTTATTTTGCATCTTATTTTTCATCTTATTTTTTATCTTATTTTTTATTCTTATTTTTATACTTATTTTTTATCTTATTTTTATACTTATTTTTTATCTTATTTTTATACTTATTTTTCATCTTATTTTTTATCTTAATTTTATTCTTATTTTTATTCTTATTTTTCATCTTATTTTTATACTTATTTTTTATCCTATTTTTTATCTTTTTTATTCCTTTTTTTATACTTATTTTTCATCTTATTTGTTTTCTTATTTTTTATCTTATTTTTCATTTTATTTTTTATCTTATTTTTATACTTATTTTTTCATCTTATTTTTTATCTTATTTTTTATCTTATTTTTCATCTTATTTTTATACTAATTTTTCATTTTTTTTTTTTCATCTTATTTTTATACTTATTTTTCATCTTAATTTTTATCTTTTTTTTTTTTATCTTATTTTTATATTTATTGTTCATCTTATTTTTATTCTTATTTTTTATCGTATTTTTATTATTATTATTCTTATTTTTTATCTTAATTTTTATACTTATTTTTTATCTTATTTTTCATCTTATTTTTATACTTATTTTTCATCTTATTTTTTTATTTTAATTTTATTCTTATTTTTCATCTTATTTTTATACTTATTTTTTATCTTATTTTTCATCTTATTTTTATACTTATTTTTTATCTTAATTTTAATCTTATTTTTTGTCTTATTTTTATACTTATTTTTTATTTAATTTTTATTCTTATTTTTTATCGTAATTTTATTTTTATTTTTATTCTTATTTTTATTCTTATTTTTCATTTTATTTTTATTCTTATTTTTATACTTATTTTTATTCTTATTTTAATTCTTATTTTTATACTTATTTTTTATCTGATTTGTTTTCTTATTTTTTATCTTATTGTTTTTCTTATTTTTCATCTTATTTTTATACTTATTTTTCATCTTTTTTTATTCTTATTTTTATTTTTATTTGTCATCTTATTTTTTATCTTATTTTTATACTTATTTTTTATCTTATTTTTATACTTATTTTTCATCTTATTTTTATTCTTATCTTTATACTTATTTTTCATATTTTTTTTATACTTATTTTTATACTTATTTTTTATCTTATTTTTATACATATTTTTCATCTTATTTTTTATCTTATTTTTCATCTTATTTTTATACTTTTTTAATCTTATTTTTCATCTTATTATTATGGTTTTTTTTTCATCTTATTTTTCATCTTACTTTTATTCTTATTTATATACTTATTTTACATCTTTTTTTATTCTTATTTTTATTCTTATTTTTCATCTTATTTTTTATCTTATTTTTATACTTATTTTGCATCTTATTTTTCATCTTATTTTTTATCTTATTTTTATTCTTATTTTTAAACTTATTTTTCATCTTATTTTTATTCTTATTTTTATTCTTATTTTTCATCTTATTTTTATACTTATTTTTCATCTTTTTTTATTCTTATTTTTATTCTTATTTGTCATCTTATTTTTTATCTTATTGTTATACTTATTTTTTATCTTATTTTAATACTTATTTTTCATCCTTTTTTACATTTATTTTTATTCTTATATTTCATGTTATTTTTCTCTTATTTTTTATCTTATTTTAATACTTATTTTTCATCTTATTTTATTGTTATTTTTATACTTATTTTTATTCTTTTTTTATACTTATTTTACATGTTTTTTTTCAACCTTTTTTTTCATCTTATTTTTATACTTTTTCAATCTTATTTTTCATTTTATTATTATGTTTATTTTTCATCTTATTTTTCATCTTATTTTTCATCTTATTTATATATTTATTTTACATCTTATTTCTATCTTATTTTTATTCTTATTTTTATACTTATTTTTCATCTTATTTTTCATTTTATTTTTATTCTTCTTTTTCATCTTATTTTTAATCTTATTTTTAATCTTATTTTACACCTTTTTTTATTTTTATTTTTATTCTTATTTTTAATCTTATTTTTTATCTTAGTTTTATACTTATTTTTTATCTTATTTTTATGCTTATTTTTCATCTTATTTTTTCATCTTATTTTTATACTTATTTTTCATCCTCTTTTTAAATTTATTTTTATTCTTCTTTTTCATCCATTTTTTCTCTTATTTTTCATCTTATTTTTATACTTATTTTTTATCTTTTTTTTATTCTTATTTTTATTCTTATTTGTCATCTTATTTTGATACTTATTTTGTATCTTTTTTTAATACTTATTTTTCATCTTATTTTATTCTTATTTTTATACTTATTTTTATTCTTATTTTTATACTTATTTTTTATCTGATTTGTTTTCTTATTTTTTATCTTATTTTTTACCTTATTTTTCGTCTTATTTTTATACTTATTTTTTATCTTGATTTTTATCTTTTTTTTTTATCTTATTTTTATATTTATTGTTCATCTTATTTTATTCTTATTTTTATACTTATTTTTATTCTTATTTTTATACTTATTTTTTATCTGATTTGTTTTCTTATTTTTTATCTTATTTTTTACCTTATTTTTCATCTTATTTTTATACTTATTTTTTATCTTTTTTTTATTCTTATTTTTATTCTTATTTGTTATCTTATTTTGATACTTAATTTGTATCTTATTTTAATACTTATTTTTCATCTTATTTTATTCTTATTTTTATACTTATTTTTATTCTTATTTTTATACTTATTTTTTATCTGATTTGTTTTCTTATTTTTTATCTTATTTTTTACCTTATTTTTCGTCTTATTTTTATACTTATTTTTTATCTTTTTTTATCATATTTTTATACTTATTTTACATCTTAATTTTTATCTTATTTTTTATCTTAATTTTATTCTTATTTTTATTCTTATTTTTCATCTTATTTTTATTCTTATTTTTATTCTTATTTATCATCTTATTTTTTATCTTATATTTATACTTATTTTTCATCCTTTTTTATACTTATTTTTCATCTTAATTTTCATCTTATTTTTATTCTTTTTTATACTTATTTTACATGTTTTTTTTTATCCTATTTTTCATCTTATTTTTATACTTTTTCAATCTTATTTTTCATCTTATTATTATGTTTATTTTTCATCTTTTTTTTCATCTTATTTTTATACTTATTTTCATCTTTTTTTTATCTTATTTTTATTCTTATTTGTCATCTTATTTTTTATCTTATTGTTATACTTATTTTTTATCTTATTTTAATACTTATTTTTCATCTTATTTTTATACTTTTTTAATCTTATTTTTCATCTTATTATTATGTTTATTTTTTCATCTTATTTTTCATCCTACTTTTATTCTTATTTATATATTTATTTTACATCTTATTTTTTATCTTATTTTTTATCTTATTTTTATTCTTATTTTTATACTTATTTTTCATCTTATTTTTCATCTTATTTTTATTCTTATTTTACATCTTTTTTTATTCTTATTTTTATTCTTATTTTTCATCTTATTTTTTAACTTATTTTTATACTTATTTTGCATCCTATTTTTCATCTTATTTTTTATTCTTATTTTTATTCTTATTTTTCATCTTATTTTTATACTTATTTTTTATCCTATTTTTTTATCTTTTTTTATTCCTATTTTTATACTTATTTTTCATCTTATTTGTTTTCTTATTTTTTATCTTATTTTTCATTTTATTTTTTATCTTATTTTTATACTTATTTTTTCATCTTTTTTTTTTATCTTATTTTTATACTTATTTTTCATCTTAATTTTTATCCTTTTTTTTATCTTATTTTTATATTTATTGTTCATCTTATTTTTATTCTTATTTTTTATCATATATTTATTATTATTATTCTTATTTTTTATCCTAAGTTTTATACTTATTTTTCATCTTATTTTTTTATTTTAATTTTATTCTTATTTTTCATCTTATTTTTATACTTATTTTTTATCTTATTTTTCATCTTATTTTTTATCTTAATTTTAATCTTATTTTTCATCTTATTTTTATACTTATTTTTTATCTTATTTTTCATCTTATTTTTATTCTTATTTTTTATCGTAATTTTATTTTTATTTTTATTCTTATTTTTATTCTTATTTATCATCTTATTTTTTATCTTATATTTATACTTATTTTTCATCCTTTTTTATACTTATTTTTCATCTTAATTTTCATCTTATTTTTATTCTTTTTTATACTTATTTTACATGTTTTTTTTTATCCTATTTTTCATCTTATTTTTATACTTTTTCAATCTTATTTTTCATCTTATTATTATGTTTATTTTTCATCTTTTTTTTCATCTTATTTTTATACTTATTTTCATCTTTTTTTTATCTTATTTTTTATTCTTATTTTTAAACTTATTTTTCATCTTATTTTTATTCTTATTTTTTTTCTTATTTTTCATCTTATTTTTATAGTTATTTTACATCTTATTTTTTATCTTATTTCTATCTTATTTTTATTCTTATTTTTATACTTATTTTTCATCTTATTTTTCATTTTATTTTTATTCTTCTTTTTCATCTTATTTTTAATCTTATTTTTATACTTATTTTACACCTTTTTTTATTTTTATTTTTATTCTTATTTTTCATCTTATTTTTTATCTTATTTTTATACTTATTTTTATACTTATTTTTATACTTATTTTTTATCTTATTTTTTATTCTTATTTTTATACTTATTTTTATACTTATTTTTTATCTTATTTTTTATTCTTATTTTTATACTTATTTTTATACTTATTTTTATTCTTATTTTTATACTTATTTTTCATCTTATTTTTCTTCTTACTTTTTGTCTTATTTTTCATCTTAATTTTATTCTTATTTTTATTCTTATTTTTCATCTTATTTTTATACTTATTTTTTATCCTATTTTTTATCTTTTTTTATTCCTATTTTTATACTTATTTTTCATCTTATTTCTTTTCTTATTTTTTATCTTATTTTTCATTTTATTTTTTATCTTATTTTTTATCTTTTTTTTCATCTTATTTTTATACTAATTTTTCATCTTTTTTTTTCATCTTATTTTTATACTTATTTTTCATCTTAATTTTTATCTTTTTTTTTATCTTATTTTTATATTTATTGTTCATCTTATTTTTATTCTTATTTTTCATCTTATTTTTATTCTTATTTTTTATCTGATTTTTATACTTCTTTTTTATCTTATTTCTTATCTTATTTTTCATCTTATTTTTATAATTATTTTTCATCTTAATTTTTATCTTATTTTTTTATCTTATTTTTATATTTATTGTTCATCTTATTTTTATTCTTATTTTTTATCGTATTTTTATTATTATTATTCTTATTTTTTATCTCAATTTTTATACTTATTTTTTATCTTATTTTTCATCTTATTTTTTATCTTATTTTTTATCTTAATTTTATTCTTATTTTTCATCTTATTTTTATACTTATTTTTCATTTTATTTTTATTCTTATTTTTTATCGTATTTTTATTTTTATTCTTATTTTTATTCTTATTTTTCATCTTATTTTTATAGCTATTTTTTTTATATTAATTTTCATCTTAATTTTTGTCTTATTTTTATAACCTTTTTTCATCTTATTTTTTTATCTTATTTTTCATCTTATTTTTATTCTTATTTTTTTATCTTTTTTTTCATCTTATTATTATACTTATTTTTTCATCTTATTTTTCATCTTATTTTTATACTTTTTTAATCCTATTTTTCATCCTTTTATTATGTTTATTTTTTCATCTGATTTTTCATCTTATTTTTATTCTTAGTTTTCATCTTTTTTTATTCTTATTTTTATTCTTATTTCTCATCTTATTTTTTATCTTATTTTTATATTTATTTTTTATCTTATTTTTATTCTTATTTTTCATCTTATTTTTATACTTATTTTTTCTCTTAATTTTAATCTTATTTTTTGTCTTATTTTTATTCTTATTTTTTATCGTATTTTTATTCTTATTTTTATTCTTATTTTTCATCTAAATTTTATACTTATTTTTTTATCTTATTTTTATTCTTACTTTTTATCCTATTTTTATTCTTATTTTTCATCTAATTTTTATACTTATTTTTCATCTTATTTTTCATCCTATTTTTTATCTTATTTTATTCCTATTTTTTACTTATTTTTCATCTTATTTTTTTTGTTATTTTTTATCTTATTTTTCATTTTATTTTTCATCTTATTTTTATACTTATTTTTTTATCTTATTTTTTATCTTATTTTTTATCTTATTTTTCATCTTATTTTTAATCTTTTTTTTATTCTTATTTTTCATCTTATTTTTATACTTATTTTTCATCTTATTTTTATACTTATTTTTCATCTTAATTTTTATCTTATTTTTATATTTATTGTTCATCTTATTTTTATTCTTTTTTTATCGTGTTTTTATTATTATTCTTATTTTTATACTTATTTTTTATCTTATTTTTATACTTATTTTTTATTTTAATTTTCATCTTCTTTTTTGTCTTATTTTTCATCTTATTTTTATTCTTATTTTTTATCCTATTTTTATTCTTATTTTTATTCTTATTTTTTATCTTATTTTTTATCTGATTTTTATACTTATTTTTTATCTTATTTCTTATCTTATTTTTCATCTTATTTTTATACTTATTTTTCATCTTAATTTTTATCTTATTTTTATACTTATTTTGCATCCTATTTTTCATCTTATTTTTTATCTTATTTTTTATTCTTATTTTTAAACTTATTTTTCATCTTATTTTTATTCTTATTTTTTTTCTTCTTTTTCATCTTATTTTTATACTTATTTTTCATTTTATTTTTTATCTTATTTTTATACTTATTTTTTCATCTTATTTTTTATCTTATTTTTCATCTTATTTTTATACTTATTTTTTATCTTAATTTTAATCTTATTTTTTGTCTTATTTTTATACTTATTTTTTATTTTATTTTTATTCTTATTTTTTATCGTATTTTTATACTTATTTTTTCTCTTAATTTTAATCTTATTTTTTGTCTTATTTTTATTCTTATTTTTTATCGTATTTTTATTCTTATTTTTATTCTTATTTTTCATCTAAATTTTATACTTATTTTTTTATCTTATTTTTATTCTTACTTTTTATCCTATTTTTATTCTTATTTTTCATCTAATTTTTATACTTATTTTTCATCTTATTTTTCATCCTATTTTTTATCTTATTTTATTCCTATTTTTTACTTATTTTTCATCTTATTTTTTTTGTTATTTTTTATCTTATTTTTCATTTTATTTTTCATCTTATTTTTATACTTATTTTTTTATCTTATTTTTTATCTTATTTTTTATCTTATTTTTCATCTTATTTTTAATCTTTTTTTTATTCTTATTTTTCATCTTATTTTTATACTTATTTTTCATCTTATTTTTATACTTATTTTTCATCTTAATTTTTATCTTATTTTTATATTTATTGTTCATCTTATTTTTATTCTTTTTTTATCGTGTTTTTATTATTATTCTTATTTTTATACTTATTTTTTATCTTATTTTTATACTTATTTTTTATTTTAATTTTCATCTTCTTTTTTGTCTTATTTTTCATCTTATTTTTATTCTTATTTTTTATCCTATTTTTATTCTTATTTTTATTCTTATTTTTTATCTTATTTTTTATCTGATTTTTATACTTATTTTTTATCTTATTTCTTATCTTATTTTTCATCTTATTTTTATACTTATTTTTCATCTTAATTTTTATCTTATTTTTATACTTATTTTGCATCCTATTTTTCATCTTATTTTTTATCTTATTTTTTATTCTTATTTTTAAACTTATTTTTCATCTTATTTTTATTCTTATTTTTTTTCTTCTTTTTCATCTTATTTTTATACTTATTTTTCATTTTATTTTTTATCTTATTTTTATACTTATTTTTTCATCTTATTTTTTATCTTATTTTTCATCTTATTTTTATACTTATTTTTTATCTTAATTTTAATCTTATTTTTTGTCTTATTTTTATACTTATTTTTTATCTTATTTTTATACTTATTTTTCATCTTATTTTTTATCTTAATTTTATTCTTATTTTTATTCTTATTTTTCATCTTATTTTTATACTTATTTTTTATCCTATTTTTTATCTTTTTTATTCCTATTTTTATACTTATTTTTCATCTTATTTGTTTTCTTATTTTTTATCTTATTTTTCATTTTATTTTTTATCTTGTTTTTATACTTATTTTTTATCTTATTTTTCATCTTATTTTTATACTAATTTTTCATCTTTTTTTTCATCTTATTTTTATACTTATTTTTCATCTTAATTTTTATCTTTTTTTTTATCTTATTTTTATATTTATTGTTCATCTTATTTTATTCTTATTTTTATACTTATTTTTATTCTTATTTTTATACTTATTTTTTATCTGATTTGTTTTCTTATTTTTTATCTTATTTTTTACCTTATTTTTCATCTTATTTTTATACTTATTTTTTTATCTTTTTTTATCATATTTTTATACTTATTTTACATCTTAATTTTTATCTTATTTTTTATCTTAATTTTATTCTTATTTTTATTCTTATTTTTCATCTTATTTTTATTTTTATTTTTATTCTTATTTTTATTCTTATTTATCATCTTATTTTTTATCTTATATTTATACTTATTTTTCATCCTTTTTTATACTTATTTTTCATCTTAATTTTCATCTTATTTTTATTCTTTTTTATACTTATTTTACATGTTTTTTTTTATCCTATTTTTCATCTTATTTTTATACTTTTTCAATCTTATTTTTCATCTTATTATTATGTTTATTTCTCATCTTATTTTTCATCTTATTTTTATACTTATTTTTTATCTTATTTTTATTCTTATTTTTAATCTTATTTTTTATCTTATTTTTCATTTTATTTTTTATCTTATTTTTATACTTATTTTTTCATCTTATTTTTTATCTTATTTTTTATTCTTATTTTTATACTTAATTTGCATCTTATTTTTATTCTTATTTTTAAAATTATTTTTTGTCTTAGTTTTATACTTATTTTTTATCTTATTTTTATACTTATTTTTCATCTTATTTTTCATCTTATTTTTTATCTTATTTTTATTCTTATTTTTATACTTATTTTTCATATTATTTTTATTGTTATTTTTATACTTATTTTTCATCTTATTTTTATTCTTATTTTTAATCTTATTTTTTATCTTAGTTTTATACTTATTTTTTATCTTATTTTTATGCTTATTTTTCATCTTATTTTTTCATCTTATTTTTATACTTATTTTTCATCCTCTTTTTAAATTTATTTTTATTCTTCTTTTTCATCCATTTTTTCTCCTATTTTTCATCTTATTTTTATACTTATTTTTTATCTTTTTTTTATTCTTATTTTTATTCTTATTTGTCATCTTATTTTGATACTTATTTTGTATCTTTTTTTAATACTTATTTTTCATCTTATTTTATTCTTATTTTTATACTTATTTTTATTCTTATTTTTATACTTATTTTTTATCTGATTTGTTTTCTTATTTTTTATCTTATTTTTTACCTTATTTTTCGTCTTATTTTTATTCTTATTTTTTATCTTGATTTTTATCTTTTTTTTTTATCTTATTTTTATATTTATTGTTCATCTTATTTTATTCTTATTTTTATACTTATTTTTATTCTTATTTTTATACTTATTTTTTATCTGATTTGTTTTCTTATTTTTTATCTTATTTTTTACCTTATTTTTCATCTTATTTTTATACTTATTTTTTATCTTTTTTTTATTCTTATTTTTATTCTTATTTGTTATCTTATTTTGATACTTATTTTGTATCTTATTTTAATACTTATTTTTCATCTTATTTTATTCTTATTTTTATACTTATTTTTATTCTTATTTTTATACTTATTTTTTATCTGATTTGTTTTCTTATTTTTTATCTTATTTTTTACCTTATTTTTCGTCTTATTTTTATACTTATTTTTTATCTTTTTTTATCATATTTTTATACTTATTTTACATCTTAATTTTTATCTTATTTTTCATCTTATTTTTATTCTTATTTTTTTTCTTATTTTTCATCTTATTTTTATAGTTATTTTTCATCTTTTTTTATTCTTATTTTTATTCTTATTTGTCATCTTATTTTTTATCTTATTGTTATACTTATTTTTTATCTTATTTTAATACTTATTTTTCATCTTATTTTTATACTTTTTAATCTTATTTTTCATCTTATTATTATGTTTATTTTTTCATCTTATTTTTCATCCTACTTTTATTCTTATTTATATATTTATTTTACATCTTATTTTTTATCTTATTTTTTATCTTATTTTTATTCTTATTTTTATACTTATTTTTCATCTTATTTTTCATCTTATTTTTATTCTTATTTTACATCTTTTTTTATTCTTATTTTTCATCTTATTTTTTATCTTATTTTTATTCTTATTTTTAAACTTATTTTTCATCTTATTTTTATTCTTATTTTTTTTCTTATTTTTCATCTTATTTTTATACTTATTTTTCATCTTTTTTTATTCTTATTTTTATTCTTATTTGTCATCTTATTTTTTATCTTATTGTTATACTTATTTTTTATCTTATTTTAATACTTATTTTTCATCTTATTTTTCATCTTATTTTTATACTTATTTTTCATCTTATTTTTATACTTATTTTTTATCTTATTTTTATACTTATTTTTCATCTTATTTTTCATCTTATTTTTATACTTATTTTGCATCTTATTTTTCATCTTATTTTTTATCTTATTTTTTATTCTTATTTTTAAACTTATTTTTCATCTTATTTTTATTCTTATTTTTCATCTTTTTTTATTCTTATTTTTATTCTTATTTGTCATTTTATTTTTTATCTTATTGTTATACTTATTTTTTATCTTATTTTAATACTTATTTTTCATCCTTTTTTACATTTATTTTTATTCTTATATTTCATGTTATTTTTTATCTTATTTTAATATGTATTTTTCATCTTATTTTATTCTTATTTTTATACTTATTTTTATTCTTATTTTTATTCTTTTTTTATACTTATTTTACATGTTTTTTTTCAACCTTTTTTTCATCTTATTTATATACTTTTTCAATCTTATTTTTCATTTTATTATTATGTTTATTTTACATCTTATTTCTATCTTATTTTTATTCTTATTTTTATACTTATTTTTCATTTTATTTTTATTCTTCTTTTTCATCTTATTTTTAATCTTATTTTTATACTTATTTTACACCTTTTTTATTTTTATTTTTATTCTTATTTTTCATCTTATTTTTTATCTTATTTTTATACTTATTTTGCATCTTATTTTTCATCTTATTTTTTATCTTATTTTTTATTCTTATTTTTATACTTATTTTTTATCTTATTTTTATACTTATTTTTTATCTTATTTTTATACTTATTTTTCATCTTATTTGTTTTCTTATTTTTTATCTTATTTTTCATTTTATTTTTTATCTTATTTTTATACTTATTTTTTCATCTTATTTTTATACTAATTTTTCATCTTTTTTTTTCATCTTATTTTTATACTTATTTTTCATCTTAATTTTTATCTTTTTTTTTTTTATCTTATTTTTATATTTATTGTTCATCTTATTTTTATTCTTATTTTTTATCGTATTTTTATTATTATTATTCTTATTTTTTATCTTAATTTTTATACTTATTTTTTATCTTATTTTTCATCTTATTTTTTATCTTATTTTTTATCTTAATTTAATTCTTTTTTTTCATCTTATTTTTCATCTTATTTTTATACTTATTTTTCATCTTATTTTTTTATTTTAATTTTATTCTTATTTTTCATCTTATTTTTATACTTATTTTTTATCTTATTTTTCATCTTATTTTTATACTTATTTTTTATCTTAATTTTAATCTTATTTTTTGTCTTATTTTTATACTTATTTTTTATTTTATTTTTATTCTTATTTTTTATCGTAATTTTATTTTTATTTTTATTCTTATTTTTTATCTTATTTTTCATTTTATTTTTTATCTTATTTTTATACTTATTTTTTCATCTTTTTGTTTTATCTTATTTTTATACTTATTTTTCATCTTAATTTTTATCCTTTTTTTTATCTTATTTTTATATTTATTGTTCATCTTATTTTTATTCTTATTTTTTATCATATATTTATTATTATTATTCTTATTTTTTATCCTAAGTTTTATACTTATTTTTTATCTTATTTTTCATCTTATTTTTTATCTTAATTTTATTCTTTTTTTTCATTTTATTTTTCATCTTATTTTTATACTTATTTTTCATCTTATTTTTTTATTTTAATTTTATTCTTATTTTTCATCTTATTTTTATACTTATTTTTTATCTTATTTTTCATCTTATTTTTATACTTATTTTTTATCTTAATTTTAATCTTATTTTTCATCTTATTTTTATTCTTATTTTTTATCGTAATTTTATTTTTATTTTTATTCTTATTTTTATTCTTATTTATCATCTTATTTTTTATCTTATAATTATACTTATTTTTCATCCTTTTTTATACTTATTTTTCATCTTAATTTTCATCTTATTATTATGTTTATTTTTCATCTTTTTTTTCATCTTATTTTTATACTTATTTTCATCTTTTTTTTATCTTATTTTTTATTCTTATTTTTAAACTTATTTTTCATCTTATTTTTATTCTTATTTTTTTTCTTATTTTTCATCTTATTTTTATAGTTATTTTTCATCTTTTTTTATTCTTATTTTTATTCTTATTTGTCATCTTATTTTTTATCTTATTTTTATACTTTTTTAATCTTATTTTTCATCTTATTATTATGTTTATTTTTTCATCTTATTTTTCATCCTACTTTTATTCTTATTTATATATTTATTTTACATCTTATTTTTTATCTTATTTTTTATTATATTTTTATTCTTATTTTTATACTTATTTTTCATCTTATTTTTCATCTTATTTTTATTCTTATTTTACATCTTTTTTTATTCTTATTTTTCATCTTATTTTTTAACTTATTTTTATACTTATTTTGCATCCTATTTTTCATCTTATTTTTTATCTTATTTTTTATTCTTATTTTTATTCTTATTTTTCATCTTATTTTTTATCTTATTTTTATACTTATTTTGCATCTTATTTTTCATCTTATTTTTTATCTTATTTTTATTCTTATTTTTAAACTTATTTTTCATCTTATTTTTATTCTTATTTTTTTTCTTATTTTTCATCTTATTTTTATACTTATTTTTCATCTTTTTTTATTCTTATTTTTATTCTTATTTGTCATCTTATTTTTTATCTTATTGTTATACTTATTTTTTATCTTATTTTAATACTTATTTTTCATCTTATTTTTCATCTTATTTTTATACTTATTTTTCATCTTATTTTTATACTTATTTTTATACTTATTTTTCATCTTATTTTTTTATCTTATTATTTATCTTATTTTTCATCTTATTTTTATTCTTATTTTTGTTCTTATTTTTTATCATATTTTTATTTTTATTTTTATTCTTATTTTTATTCTTATTTATCATCTTATTTTTCATCTTATTTTTCATCTTATTTTTATACTTATTTTGCATCTTATTTTTCATCTTATTTTTTATCTTATTTTTTATTCTTATTTTTAAACTTATTTTTCATCTTATTTTTATTCTTATTTTTCATCTTTTTTTATTCTTATTTTTATTCTTATTTGTCATTTTATTTTTTATCTTATTGTTATACTTATTTTTTATCTTATTTTAATACTTATTTTTCATCCTTTTTTACATTTATTTTTATTCTTATATTTCATGTTATTTTTTATCTTATTTTAATACGTATTTTTCATCTTATTTTATTCTTATTTTTATACTTATTTTTATTCTTTTTTTATTCTTTTTTTATACTTATTTTACATGTTTTTTTTCAACCTTTTTTTTCATCTTATTTTTATACTTTTTCAATCTTATTTTTCATTTTATTATTATGTTTATTTTTCATCTTATTTTTCATCTTATTTTTCATCTTATTTATATATTTATTTTACATCTTATTTCTATCTTATTTTTATACTTATTTTTATACTTATTTTTCATTTTATTTTTATTCTTCTTTTTCATCTTATTTTTAATCTTATTTTTATACTTATTTTACACCTTTTTTTATTTTTATTTTTATTCTTATTTTTCATCTTATTTTTTATCTTATTTTTATACTTATTTTGCATCTTATTTTTCATCTTATTTTTTATCTTATTTTTTATTCTTATTTTTATACTTATTTTTTATCTTATTTTTATACTTATTTTTTATCTTATTTTTATACTTATTTTTCATCTTATTTTTTATCTTAATTTTATTCTTATTTTTATTCTTATTTTTCATCTTATTTTTATACTTATTTTTTATCCTATTTTTTATCTTTTTTATTCCTTTTTTTATACTTATTTTTCATCTTATTTGTTTTCTTATTTTTTATCTTATTTTTCATTTTATTTTTTATCTTATTTTTATACTTATTTTTTCATCTTATTTTTTATCTTATTTTTTATCTTATTTTTCATCTTATTTTTATACTAATTTTTCATTTTTTTTTTTTCATCTTATTTTTATACTTATTTTTCATCTTAATTTTTATCTTTTTTTTTTTTATCTTATTTTTATATTTATTGTTCATCTTATTTTTATTCTTATTTTTTATCGTATTTTTATTATTATTATTCTTATTTTTTATCTTAATTTTTATACTTATTTTTTATCTTATTTTTCATCTTATTTTTATACTTATTTTTCATCTTATTTTTTTATTTTAATTTTATTCTTATTTTTCATCTTATTTTTATACTTATTTTTTATCTTATTTTTCATCTTATTTTTATACTTATTTTTTATCTTAATTTTAATCTTATTTTTTGTCTTATTTTTATACTTATTTTTTATTTAATTTTTATTCTTATTTTTTATCGTAATTTTATTTTTATTTTTATTCTTATTTTTATTCTTATTTTTCATTTTATTTTTATTCTTATTTTTATACTTATTTTTATTCTTATTTTAATTCTTATTTTTATACTTATTTTTTATCTGATTTGTTTTCTTATTTTTTATCTTATTGTTTTTCTTATTTTTCATCTTATTTTTATACTTATTTTTCATCTTTTTTTATTCTTATTTTTATTTTTATTTGTCATCTTATTTTTTATCTTATTTTTATACTTATTTTTTATCTTATTTTTATACTTATTTTTCATCTTATTTTTATTCTTATCTTTATACTTATTTTTCATATTTTTTTTATACTTATTTTTATACTTATTTTTTATCTTATTTTTATACATATTTTTCATCTTATTTTTTATCTTATTTTTCATCTTATTTTTATACTTTTTTAATCTTATTTTTCATCTTATTATTATGGTTTTTTTTTCATCTTATTTTTCATCTTACTTTTATTCTTATTTATATACTTATTTTACATCTTTTTTTATTCTTATTTTTATTCTTATTTTTCATCTTATTTTTTATCTTATTTTTATACTTATTTTGCATCTTATTTTTCATCTTATTTTTTATCTTATTTTTATTCTTATTTTTAAACTTATTTTTCATCTTATTTTTATTCTTATTTTTATTCTTATTTTTCATCTTATTTTTATACTTATTTTTCATCTTTTTTTATTCTTATTTTTATTCTTATTTGTCATCTTATTTTTTATCTTATTGTTATACTTATTTTTTATCTTATTTTAATACTTATTTTTCATCCTTTTTTACATTTATTTTTATTCTTATATTTCATGTTATTTTTCTCTTATTTTTTATCTTATTTTAATACTTATTTTTCATCTTATTTTATTGTTATTTTTATACTTATTTTTATTCTTTTTTTATACTTATTTTACATGTTTTTTTTCAACCTTTTTTTTCATCTTATTTTTATACTTTTTCAATCTTATTTTTCATTTTATTATTATGTTTATTTTTCATCTTATTTTTCATCTTATTTTTCATCTTATTTATATATTTATTTTACATCTTATTTCTATCTTATTTTTATTCTTATTTTTATACTTATTTTTCATCTTATTTTTCATTTTATTTTTATTCTTCTTTTTCATCTTATTTTTAATCTTATTTTTAATCTTATTTTACACCTTTTTTTATTTTTATTTTTATTCTTATTTTTAATCTTATTTTTTATCTTAGTTTTATACTTATTTTTTATCTTATTTTTATGCTTATTTTTCATCTTATTTTTTCATCTTATTTTTATACTTATTTTTCATCCTCTTTTTAAATTTATTTTTATTCTTCTTTTTCATCCATTTTTTCTCTTATTTTTCATCTTATTTTTATACTTATTTTTTATCTTTTTTTTATTCTTATTTTTATTCTTATTTGTCATCTTATTTTGATACTTATTTTGTATCTTTTTTTAATACTTATTTTTCATCTTATTTTATTCTTATTTTTATACTTATTTTTATTCTTATTTTTATACTTATTTTTTATCTGATTTGTTTTCTTATTTTTTATCTTATTTTTTACCTTATTTTTCGTCTTATTTTTATACTTATTTTTTATCTTGATTTTTATCTTTTTTTTTTATCTTATTTTTATATTTATTGTTCATCTTATTTTATTCTTATTTTTATACTTATTTTTATTCTTATTTTTATACTTATTTTTTATCTGATTTGTTTTCTTATTTTTTATCTTATTTTTTACCTTATTTTTCATCTTATTTTTATACTTATTTTTTATCTTTTTTTTATTCTTATTTTTATTCTTATTTGTTATCTTATTTTGATACTTAATTTGTATCTTATTTTAATACTTATTTTTCATCTTATTTTATTCTTATTTTTATACTTATTTTTATTCTTATTTTTATACTTATTTTTTATCTGATTTGTTTTCTTATTTTTTATCTTATTTTTTACCTTATTTTTCGTCTTATTTTTATACTTATTTTTTATCTTTTTTTATCATATTTTTATACTTATTTTACATCTTAATTTTTATCTTATTTTTTATCTTAATTTTATTCTTATTTTTATTCTTATTTTTCATCTTATTTTTATTCTTATTTTTATTCTTATTTATCATCTTATTTTTTATCTTATATTTATACTTATTTTTCATCCTTTTTTATACTTATTTTTCATCTTAATTTTCATCTTATTTTTATTCTTTTTTATACTTATTTTACATGTTTTTTTTTATCCTATTTTTCATCTTATTTTTATACTTTTTCAATCTTATTTTTCATCTTATTATTATGTTTATTTTTCATCTTTTTTTTCATCTTATTTTTATACTTATTTTCATCTTTTTTTTATCTTATTTTTATTCTTATTTGTCATCTTATTTTTTATCTTATTGTTATACTTATTTTTTATCTTATTTTAATACTTATTTTTCATCTTATTTTTATACTTTTTTAATCTTATTTTTCATCTTATTATTATGTTTATTTTTTCATCTTATTTTTCATCCTACTTTTATTCTTATTTATATATTTATTTTACATCTTATTTTTTATCTTATTTTTTATCTTATTTTTATTCTTATTTTTATACTTATTTTTCATCTTATTTTTCATCTTATTTTTATTCTTATTTTACATCTTTTTTTATTCTTATTTTTATTCTTATTTTTCATCTTATTTTTTAACTTATTTTTATACTTATTTTGCATCCTATTTTTCATCTTATTTTTTATTCTTATTTTTATTCTTATTTTTCATCTTATTTTTATACTTATTTTTTATCCTATTTTTTTATCTTTTTTTATTCCTATTTTTATACTTATTTTTCATCTTATTTGTTTTCTTATTTTTTATCTTATTTTTCATTTTATTTTTTATCTTATTTTTATACTTATTTTTTCATCTTTTTTTTTTATCTTATTTTTATACTTATTTTTCATCTTAATTTTTATCCTTTTTTTTATCTTATTTTTATATTTATTGTTCATCTTATTTTTATTCTTATTTTTTATCATATATTTATTATTATTATTCTTATTTTTTATCCTAAGTTTTATACTTATTTTTCATCTTATTTTTTTATTTTAATTTTATTCTTATTTTTCATCTTATTTTTATACTTATTTTTTATCTTATTTTTCATCTTATTTTTTATCTTAATTTTAATCTTATTTTTCATCTTATTTTTATACTTATTTTTTATCTTATTTTTCATCTTATTTTTATTCTTATTTTTTATCGTAATTTTATTTTTATTTTTATTCTTATTTTTATTCTTATTTATCATCTTATTTTTTATCTTATATTTATACTTATTTTTCATCCTTTTTTATACTTATTTTTCATCTTAATTTTCATCTTATTTTTATTCTTTTTTATACTTATTTTACATGTTTTTTTTTATCCTATTTTTCATCTTATTTTTATACTTTTTCAATCTTATTTTTCATCTTATTATTATGTTTATTTTTCATCTTTTTTTTCATCTTATTTTTATACTTATTTTCATCTTTTTTTTATCTTATTTTTTATTCTTATTTTTAAACTTATTTTTCATCTTATTTTTATTCTTATTTTTTTTCTTATTTTTCATCTTATTTTTATAGTTATTTTACATCTTATTTTTTATCTTATTTCTATCTTATTTTTATTCTTATTTTTATACTTATTTTTCATCTTATTTTTCATTTTATTTTTATTCTTCTTTTTCATCTTATTTTTAATCTTATTTTTATACTTATTTTACACCTTTTTTTATTTTTATTTTTATTCTTATTTTTCATCTTATTTTTTATCTTATTTTTATACTTATTTTTATACTTATTTTTATACTTATTTTTTATCTTATTTTTTATTCTTATTTTTATACTTATTTTTATACTTATTTTTTATCTTATTTTTTATTCTTATTTTTATACTTATTTTTATACTTATTTTTATTCTTATTTTTATACTTATTTTTCATCTTATTTTTCTTCTTACTTTTTGTCTTATTTTTCATCTTAATTTTATTCTTATTTTTATTCTTATTTTTCATCTTATTTTTATACTTATTTTTTATCCTATTTTTTATCTTTTTTTATTCCTATTTTTATACTTATTTTTCATCTTATTTCTTTTCTTATTTTTTATCTTATTTTTCATTTTATTTTTTATCTTATTTTTTATCTTTTTTTTCATCTTATTTTTATACTAATTTTTCATCTTTTTTTTTCATCTTATTTTTATACTTATTTTTCATCTTAATTTTTATCTTTTTTTTTATCTTATTTTATATTTATTGTTCATCTTATTTTTATTCTTATTTTTCATCTTATTTTTATTCTTATTTTTTATCTGATTTTTATACTTCTTTTTTATCTTATTTCTTATCTTATTTTTCATCTTATTTTTATAATTATTTTTCATCTTAATTTTTATCTTATTTTTTTATCTTATTTTTATATTTATTGTTCATCTTATTTTTATTCTTATTTTTTATCGTATTTTTATTATTATTATTCTTATTTTTTATCTCAATTTTTATACTTATTTTTTATCTTATTTTTCATCTTATTTTTTATCTTATTTTTTATCTTAATTTTATTCTTATTTTTCATCTTATTTTTATACTTATTTTTCATTTTATTTTTATTCTTATTTTTTATCGTATTTTTATTTTTATTCTTATTTTTATTCTTATTTTTCATCTTATTTTTATAGCTATTTTTTTTATATTAATTTTCATCTTAATTTTTGTCTTATTTTTATAACCTTTTTTCATCTTATTTTTTTATCTTATTTTTCATCTTATTTTTATTCTTATTTTTTTATCTTTTTTTTCATCTTATTATTATACTTATTTTTTCATCTTATTTTTCATCTTATTTTTATACTTTTTTAATCCTATTTTTCATCCTTTTATTATGTTTATTTTTTCATCTGATTTTTCATCTTATTTTTATTCTTAGTTTTCATCTTTTTTTATTCTTATTTTTATTCTTATTTCTCATCTTATTTTTTATCTTATTTTTATATTTATTTTTTATCTTATTTTTATTCTTATTTTTCATCTTATTTTTATACTTATTTTTTTCTCTTAATTTTAATCTTATTTTTTGTCTTATTTTATTCTTATTTTTTATCGTATTTTTATTCTTATTTTTATTCTTATTTTTCATCTAAATTTTATACTTATTTTTTTATCTTATTTTTATTCTTACTTTTTATCCTATTTTTATTCTTATTTTTCATCTAATTTTTATACTTATTTTTCATCTTATTTTTCATCCTATTTTTTATCTTATTTTATTCCTATTTTTTACTTATTTTTCATCTTATTTTTTTTGTTATTTTTTATCTTATTTTTCATTTTATTTTTCATCTTATTTTTATACTTATTTTTTTATCTTATTTTTTATCTTATTTTTTATCTTATTTTTCATCTTATTTTTAATCTTTTTTTTATTCTTATTTTTCATCTTATTTTTATACTTATTTTTCATCTTATTTTTATACTTATTTTTCATCTTAATTTTTATCTTATTTTTATATTTATTGTTCATCTTATTTTTATTCTTTTTTTATCGTGTTTTTATTATTATTCTTATTTTTATACTTATTTTTTATCTTATTTTTATACTTATTTTTTATTTTAATTTTCATCTTCTTTTTTGTCTTATTTTTCATCTTATTTTTATTCTTATTTTTTATCCTATTTTTATTCTTATTTTTATTCTTATTTTTTATCTTATTTTTTATCTGATTTTTATACTTATTTTTTATCTTATTTCTTATCTTATTTTTCATCTTATTTTTATACTTATTTTTCATCTTAATTTTTATCTTATTTTTATACTTATTTTGCATCCTATTTTTCATCTTATTTTTTATCTTATTTTTATTCTTATTTTTAAACTTATTTTTCATCTTATTTTTATTCTTATTTTTTTTCTTCTTTTTCATCTTATTTTTATACTTATTTTTCATTTTATTTTTTATCTTATTTTTATACTTATTTTTTCATCTTATTTTTTATCTTATTTTTCATCTTATTTTTATACTTATTTTTTATCTTAATTTTAATCTTATTTTTTGTCTTATTTTTATACTTATTTTTTATTTTATTTTTATTCTTATTTTTTATCGTATTTTTATTTTTATTCTTATTTTTATTCTTATTTTTCATCTTATTTTTATTCTTATTTTTATACTTATTGTTATTCTTATTTTTATTCTTATTTTTTGTCTTATTTTTATATCCTTTTTTTATCTTATTTTTCATCTTATTTTATTCTTATTTTTATACTTATTTTTATTCTTATTTTTATAATTATTTTTTATCTGATTTGTTTTCTTATTTTTTATCTTATTTTTTACCTTATTTTTCATCTTATTTTTATACTTATTTTTTATCTTTTTTTCATCATATTTTTATACTTATTTTACATCTTAATTTTTATCTTATTTTTTATCTTAATTTTATTCTTATTTTTATTCTTATTTTTTATCTTATTTTTATTTTTATTCTTATTTTTATTCTTATTTATCATCTTATTTTTTATCTTATATTTATACTTATTTTTCATCCTTTTTTATACTTATTTTTCATCTTAATTTTCATCTTATTTTTATTCTTTTTTTATACTTATTTTACATGTTTTTTTTATCCTATTTTTCATCTTATTTTTATACTTTTTCAATCTTATTTTTCATCTTATTATTATGTTAATTTTTCATCTTTTTTTTTCATCTTATTTTTATACTTATTTTCATCTTTTTTTATCTTATTTTTTATTCTTATTTTGAAACTTATTTTTCATCTTATTTTTATTCTTATTTTTTTTCTTATTTTTCATCTTATTTTTATACTTATTTTTCATCTTTTTTTATTCTTATTTTTATTCTTTTTTGTCATCTTATTTTTTATCTTATTGTTATACTTATTTTTTATCTTATTTTAATACTTATTTTTCATCTTATTTTTATACTTTTTTAATCTTATTTTTCATCTTATTATTATGTTTATTTTTTCATCTTATTTTTCATCCTACTTTTATTCTTATTTATATATTTATTTTACATCTTATTTTTTATCTTATTTTTTATCTTATTTTTATTCTTATTTTTATACTTATTTTTCATCTTATTTTTATTCTTATTTTACATCTTTTTTTATTCTTATTTTTATTCTTATTTTTCATCTTATTTTTTATCTTATTTTTATACTTATTTTGCATCTTATTTTTATACTTTTTTAATCTTATTTTTCATCTTATTATTATGTTTATTTTTTCATCTTATTTTTCATCCTACTTTTATTCTTATTTATATATTTATTTTACATCTTATTTTTTATCTTATTTTTTATCTTATTTTTATTCTTATTTTTATACTTATTTTTCATCTTATTTTTATTCTTATTTTACATCTTTTTTTATTCTTATTTTTATTCTTATTTTTAAACTTATTTTTCATCTTATTTTTATTCTTATTTTTTTTCTTCTTTTTCATCTTATTTTTATACTTATTTTTCATCTTTTTTTATTCTTATTTTTATTCTTATTTCTCATCTTATTTTTTATCTTATTGTTATACTTATTTTTTATCTTATTTTAATACTTATTTTTTATCTTATTTTTCATCTTATTTTTTATCTTATTTTTTATTCTTATTTTTATACTTATTTTTATACTTATTTTTATACTTATTTTTTATCTTATTTTTATACTTATTTTTCATCTTATTTTTCATCTTAATTTTTATCTTTTTTTTTTTATCTTATTTTTATACTTATTTTTTATCTTATTTTTCATCTTATTTTTATACTTATTTTTCATCTTATTTTTTTATTTTAATTTTATTCTTATTTTTATTCTTATTTTTATTCTTATTTTTCATCTTATTTTTATACTTATTTTTTATCCTATTTTTTATCTTTTTTATTCCTATTTTTATACTTATTTTTCATCTTATTTGTTTTCTTATTTTTTATCTTATTTTTCATTTTATTTTTTATCTTATTTTTATACTTATTTTTTCATCTTATTTTTTATCTTATTTTTTATCTTATTTTTCATCTTATTTTTATACTAATTTTTCATCTTTTTTTTTCATCTTATTTTTATTCTTATTTTTTATCGTATTTTTATTATTATTATTCTTATTTTTTATCTTAATTTTTATACTTATTTTTTATCTTATTTTTCATCTTATTTTTATACTTATTTTTCATCTTATTTTTTTATTTTAATTTTATTCTTATTTTTATTCTTATTTTTCATCTTATTTTTATTCTTATTTTTATACTTATTTTTATTCTTATTTTAATTCTTATTTTTATACTTATTTTTTATCTGATTTGTTTTCTTATTTTTTATCTTATTGTTTTTCTTATTTTTCATCTTATTTTTATACTTATTTTTCATCTTTTTTTATTCTTATTTTTATTTTTATTTGTCATCTTATTTTTTATCTTATTTTTATACTTATTTTTTATCTTATTTTTATACTTATTTTTTATTCTTATCTTTATACTTATTTTTCATATTTTTTTATACTTATTTTTATACTTATTTTTTATCTTATTTTTATACATATTTTTCATCTTATTTTTTATCTTATTTTTCATCTTATTTTTATACTTTTTTAATCTTATTTTTCATCTTATTATTATGGTTTTTTTTTCATCTTATTTTTCATCTTACTTTTATTCTTATTTATATACTTATTTTACATCTTTTTTTATTCTTATTTTTATTCTTATTTTTCATCTTATTTTTTATCTTATTTTTATACTTATTTTGCATCTTATTTTTCATCTTATTTTTTATCTTATTTTTATTCTTATTTTTAAACTTATTTTTCATCTTATTTTTATTCTTATTTTTTTTCTTATTTTTCATCTTATTTTTATACTTATTTTTCATCTTTTTTTATTCTTATTTTTATTCTTATTTATCATCTTATTTTTTATCTTATTGTTATACTTATTTTTTATCTTATTTTAATACTTATTTTTCATCTTATTTTTCATCTTATTTTTATACTTATTTTTTATCGTATTTTTATTTTTATTTTTATTCTTATTTTTTATCTTATTTTTTATCTGATTTTTATACTTATTTTTCATCTTATTTTTCATCTTATTTTTATACTTATTTTTCATCTTATTTTTATACTTATTTTTATACTTATTTTTTATCTTATTTTTCATCTTAATTTTATACTTTTTTAATCTTATTTTTCATCTTATTATTATGTTTATTTTTTTATCTTATTTTTCATCTTACTTTTATTCTTATTTATATACTTATTTTACATCTTTTTTTATTCTTATTTTTATTCTTATTTTTCATCTTATTTTTTATCTTATTTTTATACTTATTTTGCATCTTATTTTTCATCTTATTTTTTATTCTTATTTTTAAACTTATTTTTCATCTTATTTTTATTCTTATTTTTTTTCTTATTTTTCATCTTATTTTTATACTTATTTTTCATCTTTTTTTATTCTTATTTTTATTCTTATTTGTCATCTTATTTTTTATCTTATTGTTATACTTATTTTTTATCTTATTTTAATACTTATTTTTCATCTTATTTTTATACTTATTTTTTATCGTATTTTTATTCTTATTTTTATTCTTATTTTTTATCTTATTTTTTATCTGATTTTTATACTTATTTTTCATCTTATTTTTCATCTTATTTTTATACTTATTTTTCATCTTATTTTTATACTTATTTTTATACTTATTTTTTATCTTATTTTTATACTTATTTTTCATCTTATTTTTATACTTATTTTTCATCTTATTTTTATACTTATTTTTATACTTATTTTTATACTTATTTTTTATCTTATTTTTATACTTATTTTTCATCTTATTTTTTTATCTTATTATTTATCTTATTTTTCATCTTATTTTTCATCTTATTTTTATTCTTATTTTTGTTCTTATTTTTTATCATATTTTTATTTTTATTTTTATTCTTATTTTTATTCTTATTTATCATCTTATTTTTTATCTTATTTATCATCTTATTTTTTATCTTATTTTTCATCTTATTTTTCAACTTATTTTTATACTTATTTTTTATCTTATTTTTATTCTTATTTTTCATCTTATTTTTTATCTTATTGTTATACTTATTTTTTATCTTATTTTTATACTTATTTTTTATCTTATTTTTATACTTATTTTTCATCTTATTTTTATTCTTATCTTTATACTTATTTTTCATCTTTTTTTTATACTTATTTTTATACTTATTTTTTATCTTATTTTTATACATATTTTTTATCTTATTTTTTATCTTATTTTTCATCTTACTTTTATACTTATTTTTAATCTTATTTTTCATCTTATTTTTATACTTATTTTTTATCTTAATTTTAATCCTAATTTTTTTCTTATTTTTATACTTGTTTTTCATTTTATTTTTATTCTTATTTTTTATCGTATTTTTATTTTTATTTTTATTCTTATTTTTATTTTTATTCTTATTTTTTATCTTATTTTTCATCTTATTTTTATACTTATTTTTCATTTTATTTTTTATCTTATTTTTATACTTATTTTTTCATCTTATTTTTTATCTTATTTTTCATCTTATTTTTATACTTATTTTTTATCTTAATTTTAATCTTATTTTTTATCGTATTTTTATTTTTATTTTTATTCTTATTTTTATTCTTATTTTTTGTCTTATTTTTATATCCTTTTTTTATCTTATTTTTCATCTTATTTTATTCTTATTTTTATACTTATTTTTATTCTTTTTTTATACTTATTTTACATGTTTTTTTTCAACCTTTTTTTTCATCTTATTTTTATACTTTTTCAATCTTATTTTTCATTTTATTATTATGTTTATTTTTCATCTTATTTTTCATCTTATTTTTCATCTTATTTATATATTTATTTTACATCTTATTTTTTATCTTATTTCTATCTTATTTTTATTCTTATTTTTATACTTATTTTTCATCTTATTTTTCATTTTATTTTTATTCTTCTTTTTCATCTTATTTTTAATCTTATTTTTATACTTATTTTACACCTTTTTTTATTTTTATTTTTATTCTTATTTTTCATCTTATTTTTTATCTTATTTTTATACTTATTTTTATACTTATTTTTATACTTATTTTTTATCTTATTTTTTATTCTTATTTTTATACTTATTTTTATACTTATTTTTATTCTTATTTTTATTCTTATTTTTATACTTATTTTTCATCTTATTTTTCTTCTTACTTTTTGTCTTATTTTTCATCTTAATTTTATACTTATTTTTATTCTTATTTTTCATCTTATTTTTATACTTATTTTTTATCCTATTTTTTATCTTTTTTTATTCCTATTTTTATACTTATTTTTCATCTTATTTCTTTTCTTATTTTTTATCTTATTTTTCATTTTATTTTTTATCTTATTTTTATACTTATTTTTTCATCTTATTTTTTATCTTATTTTTTATCTTTTTTTTCATCTTATTTTTATACTAATTTTTCATCTTTTTTTTCATCTCATTTTTATACTTATTTTTCATCTTAATTTTTATCTTTTTTTTATCTTATTTTTATATTTATTGTTCATCTTATTTTTATTCTTATTTTTCATCTTATTTTTATACTTATTTTTCATCTTAATTTTTATCTTATTTTTATATTTATTGTTCATCTTATTTTTATTCTTATTTTTATTCTTATTTTTTATCTGATTTTTATACTTCTTTTTTATCTTATTTCTTATCTTATTTTTCATCTTATTTTTATACTTTTTTTCATCTTATTTTTCATCTTATTTTTCATCCTATTTTTTATCTTATTTTATTCCTATTTTGTACTTATTTTTCATCTTATTTGTTTTCTTATTTTTCATTTTATTTTTCATCTTATTTTTATACTTATTTTTCATCTTATTTTTTATCTTATTTTTTATCTTATTTTTCATCTTATTTTTATACTTATTTTTTATCTTTTTTTCATCTTATTTTTATAATTATTTTTCATCTTAATTTTTATCTTATTTTTTTATCTTATTTTTATATTTATTGTTCATCTTATTTTTATTCTTATTTTTTATCGTATTTTTATTATTATTATTCTTATTTTTTATCTCAATTTTTATACTTATTTTTTATCTTATTTTTCATCTTATTTTTTATCTTATTTTTTATCTTAATTTTATTCTTATTTTTCATCTTATTTTTATACTTATTTTTTATCTTAATTTTAATCCTATTTTTTGTCTTATTTTTATACTTATTTTTCATTTTATTTTTATTCTTATTTTTTATCGTATTTTTATTTTTATTCTTATTTTTATTCTTATTTTTCATCTTATTTTTATAGCTATTTTTTTTATATTAATTTTCATCTTAATTTTTGTCTTATTTTTATAACCTTTTTTTATCTTATTTTTTTATCTTATTTTTCATCTTATTTTTATTCTTATTTTTTTATCTTTTTTTTTCATCTTATTATTATACTTATTTTTTCATCTTATTTTTCATGTTATTTTTATACTTTTTTAATCCTATTTTTCATCCTTTTATTATGTTTATTTTTTCATCTGATTTTTCATCTTATTTTTATTCTTAGTTTTCATCTTTTTTTATTCTTATTTTTATTCTTATTTGTCATCTTATTTTTTATCTTATTTTTATATTTATTTTTTATCTTATTTTTATTCTTATTTTTCATCTTATTTTTATACTTATTTTTTCTCTTAATTTTAATCTTATTTTTTGTCTTATTTTTATTCTTATTTTTTATCGTATTTTTATTCTTATTTTTATTCTTATTTTTCATCTAAATTTTATACTTATTTTTTTATCTTATTTTTATTCTTACTTTTTATCGTATTTTTATTCTTATTTTTCATCTAATTTTTATACTTATTTTTCATCTTATTTTTCATCCTATTTTTTATCTTATTTTATTCCTATTTTGTACTTATTTTTCATCTTATTTGTTTTCTTATTTTTTATCTTATTTTTCATTTTATTTTTCATCTTATTTTTATACTTATTTTTTTATCTTATTTTTTATCTTATTTTTTATCTTATTTTTCATCTTATTTTTAATCTTTTTTTTATTCCTTTTTTTCATCTTATTTTTATACTTATTTTTCATCTTATTTTTATACTTATTTTTCATCTTAATTTTTATCTTATTTTTATATTTATTGTTCATCTTATTTTTATTCTTTTTTTATCGTGTTTTTATTATTATTATTCTTATTTTTATACTTATTTTTTATCTTATTTTTATACTTATTTTTTATTTTAATTTTCATCTTATTTTTTGTCTTATTTTTCATCTTATTTTTATTCTTATTTTTATTCTCATTTTTTATCTTATTTTTTATCTGATTTTTATACTTATTTTTTATCTTATTTCTTATCTTATTTTTCATCTTATTTTTATACTTATTTTTCATCTTAATTTTTATCTTATTTTTATACTTATTTTGCATCCTATTTTTCATCTTATTTTTTATCTTATTTTTTATTCTTATTTTTAAACTTATTTTTCATCTTATTTTTATTCTTATTTTTTTTCTTCTTTTTCATCTTATTTTTATACTTATTTTTTATCTTATTTTTATACTTATTTTTTATTTTAATTTTCATCTTCTTTTTTGTCTTATTTTTCATCTTATTTTTATTCTTATTTTTTATCCTATTTTTATTCTTATTTTTATTCTTATTTTTTATCTTATTTTTTATCTGATTTTTATACTTATTTTTTATCTTATTTCTTATCTTATTTTTTATCTTATTTTTATACTTATTTTTCATCTTAATTTTTATCTTATTTTTATATTTATTGTTCATCTTATTTTTATTCTTTTTTTATCGTGTTTTTAATATTATTATTCTTATTTTTATTCTTATTTTTTATCGTATTTTTATTCTTATTTTTCATCTTATTTTTATACTTATTTTTCATCTTATTTCTTTTCTTATTTTTTATCTTATTTTTCATTTTATTTTTTATCTTATTTTTATACTTATTTTTTCATCTTATTTTTTATCTTATTTTTTATCTTTTTTTTCATCTTATTTTTATACTAATTTTTCATCTTTTTTTTCATCTCATTTTTATACTTATTTTTCATCTTAATTTTTATCTTTTTTTTATCTTATTTTTATATTTATTGTTCATCTTATTTTTATTCTTATTTTTCATCTTATTTTTATACTTATTTTTCATCTTAATTTTTATCTTATTTTTATATTTATTGTTCATCTTATTTTTATTCTTATTTTTATTCTTATTTTTTATCTGATTTTTATACTTCTTTTTTATCTTATTTCTTATCTTATTTTTCATCTTATTTTTATACTTTTTTTCATCTTATTTTTCATCTTATTTTTCATCCTATTTTTTATCTTATTTTATTCCTATTTTGTACTTATTTTTCATCTTATTTGTTTTCTTATTTTTCATTTTATTTTTCATCTTATTTTTATACTTATTTTTCATCTTATTTTTTATCTTATTTTTTATCTTATTTTTCATCTTATTTTTATACTTATTTTTTATCTTTTTTTCATCTTATTTTTATAATTATTTTTCATCTTAATTTTTATCTTATTTTTTTATCTTATTTTTATATTTATTGTTCATCTTATTTTTATTCTTATTTTTTATCGTATTTTTATTATTATTATTCTTATTTTTTATCTCAATTTTTATACTTATTTTTTATCTTATTTTTCATCTTATTTTTTATCTTATTTTTTATCTTAATTTTATTCTTATTTTTCATCTTATTTTTATACTTATTTTTTATCTTAATTTTAATCCTATTTTTTGTCTTATTTTTATACTTATTTTTCATTTTATTTTTATTCTTATTTTTTATCGTATTTTTATTTTTATTCTTATTTTTATTCTTATTTTTCATCTTATTTTTATAGCTATTTTTTTTATATTAATTTTCATCTTAATTTTTGTCTTATTTTTATAACCTTTTTTTATCTTATTTTTTTATCTTATTTTTCATCTTATTTTTATTCTTATTTTTTTATCTTTTTTTTTCATCTTATTATTATACTTATTTTTTCATCTTATTTTTCATGTTATTTTTATACTTTTTTAATCCTATTTTTCATCCTTTTATTATGTTTATTTTTTCATCTGATTTTTCATCTTATTTTTATTCTTAGTTTTCATCTTTTTTTATTCTTATTTTTATTCTTATTTGTCATCTTATTTTTTATCTTATTTTTATATTTATTTTTTATCTTATTTTTATTCTTATTTTTCATCTTATTTTTATACTTATTTTTTCTCTTAATTTTAATCTTATTTTTTGTCTTATTTTTATTCTTATTTTTTATCGTATTTTTATTCTTATTTTTATTCTTATTTTTCATCTAAATTTTATACTTATTTTTTTATCTTATTTTTATTCTTACTTTTTATCGTATTTTTATTCTTATTTTTCATCTAATTTTTATACTTATTTTTCATCTTATTTTTCATCCTATTTTTTATCTTATTTTATTCCTATTTTGTACTTATTTTTCATCTTATTTGTTTTCTTATTTTTTATCTTATTTTTCATTTTATTTTTCATCTTATTTTTATACTTATTTTTTTATCTTATTTTTTATCTTATTTTTTATCTTATTTTTCATCTTATTTTTAATCTTTTTTTTATTCCTTTTTTTCATCTTATTTTTATACTTATTTTTCATCTTATTTTTATACTTATTTTTCATCTTAATTTTTATCTTATTTTTATATTTATTGTTCATCTTATTTTTATTCTTTTTTTATCGTGTTTTTATTATTATTATTCTTATTTTTATACTTATTTTTTATCTTATTTTTATACTTATTTTTTATTTTAATTTTCATCTTATTTTTTGTCTTATTTTTCATCTTATTTTTATTCTTATTTTTATTCTCATTTTTTATCTTATTTTTTATCTGATTTTTATACTTATTTTTTATCTTATTTCTTATCTTATTTTTCATCTTATTTTTATACTTATTTTTCATCTTAATTTTTATCTTATTTTTATACTTATTTTGCATCCTATTTTTCATCTTATTTTTTATCTTATTTTTTATTCTTATTTTTAAACTTATTTTTCATCTTATTTTTATTCTTATTTTTTTTCTTCTTTTTCATCTTATTTTTATACTTATTTTTTATCTTATTTTTATACTTATTTTTTATTTTAATTTTCATCTTCTTTTTTGTCTTATTTTTCATCTTATTTTTATTCTTATTTTTTATCCTATTTTTATTCTTATTTTTATTCTTATTTTTTATCTTATTTTTTATCTGATTTTTATACTTATTTTTTATCTTATTTCTTATCTTATTTTTTATCTTATTTTTATACTTATTTTTCATCTTAATTTTTATCTTATTTTTATATTTATTGTTCATCTTATTTTTATTCTTTTTTTATCGTGTTTTTAATATTATTATTCTTATTTTTATTCTTATTTTTTATCGTATTTTTATTCTTATTTTTCATCTTATTTTTATACTTATTTTTCATCTTATTTCTTTTCTTATTTTTTATCTTATTTTTCATTTTATTTTTTATCTTATTTTTATACTTATTTTTTCATCTTATTTTTTATCTTATTTTTTATCTTTTTTTTCATCTTATTTTTATACTAATTTTTCATCTTTTTTTTTCATCTCATTTTTATACTTATTTTTCATCTTAATTTTTATCTTTTTTTTTATCTTATTTTTATATTTATTGTTCATCTTATTTTTATTCTTATTTTTCATCTTATTTTTATACTTATTTTTCATCTTAATTTTTATCTTATTTTTATATTTATTGTTCATCTTATTTTTATTCTTATTTTTATTCTTATTTTTTATCTGATTTTTATACTTCTTTTTTATCTTATTTCTTATCTTATTTTTCATCTTATTTTTATACTTTTTTTCATCTTATTTTTCATCTTATTTTTCATCCTATTTTTTATCTTATTTTATTCCTATTTTGTACTTATTTTTCATCTTATTTGTTTTCTTATTTTTCATTTTATTTTTCATCTTATTTTTATACTTATTTTTCATCTTATTTTTTATCTTATTTTTTATCTTATTTTTCATCTTATTTTTATACTTATTTTTTATCTTTTTTTCATCTTATTTTTATAATTATTTTTCATCTTAATTTTTATCTTATTTTTTTATCTTATTTTTATATTTATTGTTCATCTTATTTTTATTCTTATTTTTTATCGTATTTTTATTATTATTATTCTTATTTTTTATCTCAATTTTTATACTTATTTTTTATCTTATTTTTCATCTTATTTTTTATCTTATTTTTTATCTTAATTTTATTCTTATTTTTCATCTTATTTTTATACTTATTTTTTATCTTAATTTTAATCCTATTTTTTGTCTTATTTTTATACTTATTTTTCATTTTATTTTTATTCTTATTTTTTATCGTATTTTTATTTTTATTCTTATTTTTATTCTTATTTTTCATCTTATTTTTATAGCTATTTTTTTTATATTAATTTTCATCTTAATTTTTGTCTTATTTTTATAACCTTTTTTTATCTTATTTTTTTATCTTATTTTTCATCTTATTTTTATTCTTATTTTTTTATCTTTTTTTTTCATCTTATTATTATACTTATTTTTTCATCTTATTTTTCATGTTATTTTTATACTTTTTTAATCCTATTTTTCATCCTTTTATTATGTTTATTTTTTCATCTGATTTTTCATCTTATTTTTATTCTTAGTTTTCATCTTTTTTTTATACTTATTTTTTCTCTTAATTTTAATCTTATTTTTTGTCTTATTTTTATTCTTATTTTTTATCGTATTTTTATTCTTATTTTTATTCTTATTTTTCATCTAAATTTTATACTTATTTTTTTATCTTATTTTTATTCTTACTTTTTATCGTATTTTTATTCTTATTTTTCATCTAATTTTTATACTTATTTTTCATCTTATTTTTCATCCTATTTTTTATCTTATTTTATTCCTATTTTGTACTTATTTTTCATCTTATTTGTTTTCTTATTTTTTATCTTATTTTTCATTTTATTTTTCATCTTATTTTTATACTTATTTTTTTATCTTATTTTTTATCTTATTTTTTATCTTATTTTTCATCTTATTTTTAATCTTTTTTTTATTCCTTTTTTTCATCTTATTTTTATACTTATTTTTCATCTTATTTTTATACTTATTTTTCATCTTAATTTTTATCTTATTTTTATATTTATTGTTCATCTTATTTTTATTCTTTTTTTATCGTGTTTTTATTATTATTATTCTTATTTTTATACTTATTTTTTATCTTATTTTTATACTTATTTTTTATTTTAATTTTCATCTTATTTTTTGTCTTATTTTTCATCTTATTTTTATTCTTATTTTTTATCCTATTTTTATTCTTATTTTTATTCTCATTTTTTATCTTATTTTTTATCTGATTTTTATACTTATTTTTTATCTTATTTCTTATCTTATTTTTCATCTTATTTTTATACTTATTTTTTATCTTTTTTTCATCATATTTTTATACTTATTTTACATCTTAATTTTTATCTTATTTTTTATCTTAATTTTATTCTTATTTTTATTCTTATTTTTTATCTTATTTTTATTTTTATTTTTATTCTTATTTTTATTCTTATTTATCATCTTATTTTTTATCTTATATTTATACTTATTTTTCATCCTTTTTTATACTTATTTTTCATCTTAATTTTCATCTTATTTTTATTCTTTTTTTATACTTATTTTACATGTTTTTTTATCCTATTTTTCATCTTATTTTTATACTTTTTCAATCTTATTTTTCATCTTATTATTATGTTAATTTTTCATCTTTTTTTTTCATCTTATTTTTATACTTATTTTCATCTTTTTTTATCTTATTTTTTATTCTTATTTTGAAACTTATTTTTCATCTTATTTTTATTCTTATTTTTATTCTTTTTTGTCATCTTATTATTATGTTTATTTTTTCATCTTATTTTTCATCCTACTTTTATTCTTATTTATATATTTATTTTACATCTTATTTTTTATCTTATTTTTTATCTTATTTTTATTCTTATTTTTATACTTATTTTTCATCTTATTTTTATTCTTATTTTACATCTTTTTTTATTCTTATTTTTATTCTTATTTTTCATCTTATTTTTTATCTTATTTTTATACTTATTTTGCATCTTATTTTTATACTTTTTTAATCTTATTTTTCATCTTATTATTATGTTTATTTTTTCATCTTATTTTTCATCCTACTTTTATTCTTATTTATATATTTATTTTACATCTTATTTTTTATCTTATTTTTTATCTTATTTTTATTCTTATTTTTATACTTATTTTTCATCTTATTTTTATTCTTATTTTACATCTTTTTTTATTCTTATTTTTATTCTTATTTTTAAACTTATTTTTCATCTTATTTTTATTCTTATTTTTTTTCTTCTTTTTCATCTTATTTTTATACTTATTTTTCATCTTTTTTTATTCTTATTTTTATTCTTATTTCTCATCTTATTTTTTATCTTATTGTTATACTTATTTTTTATCTTATTTTAATACTTATTTTTTATCTTATTTTTCATCTTATTTTTTATCTTATTTTTTATTCTTATTTTTATACTTATTTTTATACTTATTTTTATACTAATTTTTCATCTTTTTTTTTCATCTTATTTTTATACTTATTTTTCATCTTAATTTTTATCTTTTTTTTTTTATCTTATTTTTATATTTATTGTTCATCTTATTTTTATTCTTATTTTTTATCGTATTTTTATTATTATTATTCTTATTTTTTATCTTAATTTTTATACTTATTTTTTATCTTATTTTTCATCTTATTTTTTATCTTATTTTTTATCTTAATTTAATTCTTTTTTTTCATCTTATTTTTCATCTTATTTTTATACTTATTTTTCATCTTATTTTTTTATTTTAATTTTATTCTTATTTTTATTCTTATTTTTCATCTTATTTTTATTCTTATTTTTATACTTATTTTTCATCTTATTTTTTATCTTATTTTTCATCTTATTTTTATACTTTTTTAATCTTATTTTTCATCTTATTATTATGGTTTTTTTTTCATCTTATTTTTCATCTTACTTTTATTCTTATTTATATACTTATTTTACATCTTTTTTTATTCTTATTTTTATTCTTATTTTTCATCTTATTTTTTATCTTATTTTTATACTTATTTTGCATCTTATTTTTCATCTTATTTTTTATCTTATTTTTATTCTTATTTTTAAACTTATTTTTCATCTTATTTTTATTCTTATTTTTTTTCTTATTTTTCATCTTATTTTTATACTTATTTTTCATCTTTTTTTATTCTTATTTTTATTCTTATTTATCATCTTATTTTTTATCTTATTGTTATACTTATTTTTTATCTTATTTTAATACTTATTTTTCATCTTATTTTTCATCTTATTTTTATACTTATTTTTTATCGTATTTTTATTTTTATTTTTATTCTTATTTTTTATCTTATTTTTTATCTGATTTTTATACTTATTTTTCATCTTATTTTTCATCTTATTTTTATACTTATTTTTCATCTTATTTTTATACTTATTTTTATACTTATTTTTTATCTTATTTTTCATCTTAATTTTATACTTTTTTAATCTTATTTTTCATCTTATTATTATGTTTATTTTTTTATCTTATTTTTCATCTTACTTTTATTCTTATTTATATACTTATTTTACATCTTTTTTTATTCTTATTTTTATTCTTATTTTTCATCTTATTTTTTATCTTATTTTTATACTTATTTTGCATCTTATTTTTCATCTTATTTTTTATTCTTATTTTTAAACTTATTTTTCATCTTATTTTTATTCTTATTTTTTTTCTTATTTTTCATCTTATTTTTATACTTATTTTTCATCTTTTTTTATTCTTATTTTTATTCTTATTTGTCATCTTATTTTTTATCTTATTGTTATACTTATTTTTTATCTTATTTTAATACTTATTTTTTATTTTAATTTTCATCTTCTTTTTTGTCTTATTTTTCATCTTATTTTTATTCTTATTTTTTATCCTATTTTTATTCTTATTTTTATTCTTATTTTTTATCTTATTTTTTATCTGATTTTTATACTTATTTTTTATCTTATTTCTTATCTTATTTTTCATCTTATTTTTATACTTATTTTTCATCTTAATTTTTATCTTATTTTTATACTTATTTTGCATCCTATTTTTCATCTTATTTTTTATCTTATTTTTTATTCTTATTTTTAAACTTATTTTTCATCTTATTTTTATTCTTATTTTTTTTCTTCTTTTTCATCTTATTTTTATACTTATTTTTCATTTTATTTTTTATCTTATTTTTATACTTATTTTTTCATCTTATTTTTTATCTTATTTTTCATCTTATTTTTATACTTATTTTTTATCTTAATTTTAATCTTATTTTTTGTCTTATTTTTATACTTATTTTTTATTTTATTTTTATTCTTATTTTTTATCGTATTTTTATTTTTATTCTTATTTTTATTCTTATTTTTCATCTTATTTTTATTCTTATTTTTATACTTATTGTTATTCTTATTTTTATTCTTATTTTTTGTCTTATTTTTATATCCTTTTTTTATCTTATTTTTCATCTTATTTTATTCTTATTTTTATACTTATTTTTATTCTTATTTTTATAATTATTTTTTATCTGATTTGTTTTCTTATTTTTTATCTTATTTTTTACCTTATTTTTCATCTTATTTTTATACTTATTTTTTATCTTTTTTTCATCATATTTTTATACTTATTTTACATCTTAATTTTTATCTTATTTTTTATCTTAATTTTATTCTTATTTTTATTCTTATTTTTTATCTTATTTTTATTTTTATTTTTATTCTTATTTTTATTCTTATTTATCATCTTATTTTTTATCTTATATTTATACTTATTTTTCATCCTTTTTTATACTTATTTTTCATCTTAATTTTCATCTTATTTTTATTCTTTTTTTATACTTATTTTACATGTTTTTTTTATCCTATTTTTCATCTTATTTTTATACTTTTTCAATCTTATTTTTCATCTTATTATTATGTTAATTTTTCATCTTTTTTTTTCATCTTATTTTTATACTTATTTTCATCTTTTTTTATCTTATTTTTTATTCTTATTTTGAAACTTATTTTTCATCTTATTTTTATTCTTATTTTTTTTCTTATTTTTCATCTTATTTTTATACTTATTTTTCATCTTTTTTTATTCTTATTTTTATTCTTTTTTGTCATCTTATTTTTTATCTTATTGTTATACTTATTTTTTATCTTATTTTAATACTTATTTTTCATCTTATTTTTATACTTTTTTAATCTTATTTTTCATCTTATTATTATGTTTATTTTTTCATCTTATTTTTCATCCTACTTTTATTCTTATTTATATATTTATTTTACATCTTATTTTTTATCTTATTTTTTATCTTATTTTTATTCTTATTTTTATACTTATTTTTCATCTTATTTTTATTCTTATTTTACATCTTTTTTTATTCTTATTTTTATTCTTATTTTTCATCTTATTTTTTATCTTATTTTTATACTTATTTTGCATCTTATTTTTATACTTTTTTAATCTTATTTTTCATCTTATTATTATGTTTATTTTTTCATCTTATTTTTCATCCTACTTTTATTCTTATTTATATATTTATTTTACATCTTATTTTTTATCTTATTTTTTATCTTATTTTTATTCTTATTTTTATACTTATTTTTCATCTTATTTTTATTCTTATTTTACATCTTTTTTTATTCTTATTTTTATTCTTATTTTTAAACTTATTTTTCATCTTATTTTTATTCTTATTTTTTTTCTTCTTTTTCATCTTATTTTTATACTTATTTTTCATCTTTTTTTATTCTTATTTTTATTCTTATTTCTCATCTTATTTTTTATCTTATTGTTATACTTATTTTTTATCTTATTTTAATACTTATTTTTTATCTTATTTTTCATCTTATTTTTTATCTTATTTTTTATTCTTATTTTTATACTTATTTTTATACTTATTTTTATACTTATTTTTTATCTTATTTTTATACTTATTTTTCATCTTATTTTTTATCTTAATTTTATTCTTATTTTTATTCTTATTTTTCATCTTATTTTTATACTTATTTTTTATCCTATTTTTTATCTTTTTTATTCCTATTTTTATACTTATTTTTCATCTTATTTGTTTTCTTATTTTTTATCTTATTTTTCATTTTATTTTTTATCTTATTTTTATACTTATTTTTTCATCTTATTTTTTATCTTATTTTTTATCTTATTTTTCATCTTATTTTTATACTAATTTTTCATCTTTTTTTTTCATCTTATTTTTATACTTATTTTTCATCTTAATTTTTATCTTTTTTTTTTTATCTTATTTTTATATTTATTGTTCATCTTATTTTTATTCTTATTTTTTATCGTATTTTTATTATTATTATTCTTATTTTTTATCTTAATTTTTATACTTATTTTTTATCTTATTTTTCATCTTATTTTTATACTTATTTTTCATCTTATTTTTTTATTTTAATTTTATTCTTATTTTTATTCTTATTTTTCATCTTATTTTTATTCTTATTTTATACTTATTTTTATTCTTATTTTAATTCTTATTTTTATACTTATTTTTTATCTGATTTGTTTTCTTATTTTTTATCTTATTGTTTTTCTTATTTTTCATCTTATTTTTATACTTATTTTTCATCTTTTTTTATTCTTATTTTTATTTTTATTTGTCATCTTATTTTTTATCTTATTTTTATACTTATTTTTTATCTTATTTTTATACTTATTTTTTATTCTTATCTTTATACTTATTTTTCATATTTTTTTTATACTTATTTTTATACTTATTTTTTATCTTATTTTTATACATATTTTTCATCTTATTTTTTATCTTATTTTTCATCTTATTTTTATACTTTTTTAATCTTATTTTTCATCTTATTATTATGGTTTTTTTTTCATCTTATTTTTCATCTTACTTTTATTCTTATTTATATACTTATTTTACATCTTTTTTTATTCTTATTTTTATTCTTATTTTTCATCTTATTTTTTATCTTATTTTTATACTTATTTTGCATCTTATTTTTCATCTTATTTTTTATCTTATTTTTATTCTTATTTTTAAACTTATTTTTCATCTTATTTTTATTCTTATTTTTTTTCTTATTTTTCATCTTATTTTTATACTTATTTTTCATCTTTTTTTATTCTTATTTTTATTCTTATTTATCATCTTATTTTTTATCTTATTGTTATACTTATTTTTTATCTTATTTTAATACTTATTTTTCATCTTATTTTTCATCTTATTTTTATACTTATTTTTTATCGTATTTTTATTTTTATTTTTATTCTTATTTTTTATCTTATTTTTTATCTGATTTTTATACTTATTTTTCATCTTATTTTTCATCTTATTTTTATACTTATTTTTCATCTTATTTTTATACTTATTTTTATACTTATTTTTTATCTTATTTTTCATCTTAATTTTATACTTTTTTAATCTTATTTTTCATCTTATTATTATGTTTATTTTTTTATCTTATTTTTCATCTTACTTTTATTCTTATTTATATACTTATTTTACATCTTTTTTTATTCTTATTTTTATTCTTATTTTTCATCTTATTTTTTATCTTATTTTTATACTTATTTTGCATCTTATTTTTCATCTTATTTTTTATTCTTATTTTTAAACTTATTTTTCATCTTATTTTTATTCTTATTTTTTTTCTTATTTTTCATCTTATTTTTATACTTATTTTTTATCTTATTTTAATACTTATTTTTCATCTTATTTTTATACTTATTTTTTATCGTATTTTTATTCTTATTTTTATTCTTATTTTTCATCTTATTTTTTATCTGATTTTTATACTTATTTTTCATCTTATTTTTCATCTTATTTTTTATCTTATTGTTATACTTATTTTTTATCTTATTTTTATACTTATTTTTTATCTTATTTTTATACTTATTTTTCATCTTATTTTTATTCTTATCTTTATACTTATTTTTCATCTTTTTTTTATACTTATTTTTATACTTATTTTTTATCTTATTTTTATACATATTTTTTATCTTATTTTTTATCTTATTTTTCATCTTACTTTTATACTTATTTTTAATCTTATTTTTAATCTTATTTTTCATCTTATTTTTTATCTTAATTTTAATCCTAATTTTTTTCTTATTTTTATACTTGTTTTTCATTTTATTTTTATTCTTATTTTTTATCGTATTTTTATTTTTATTTTTATTCTTATTTTTATTTTTATTCTTATTTTTTATCTTATTTTTCATCTTATTTTTATACTTATTTTTCATTTTATTTTTTATCTTATTTTTATACTTATTTTTTCATCTTATTTTTTATCTTATTTTTCATCTTATTTTTATACTTATTTTTTATCTTAATTTTAATCTTATTTTTTGTCTTATTTTTATACTTATTTTTTATTTTATTTTTATTCTTATTTTTTATCGTATTTTTATTTTTATTTTTATTCTTATTTTTATTCTTATTTTTTGTCTTATTTTTATATCCTTTTTTTATCTTATTTTTCATCTTATTTTATTCTTATTTTTATACTTATTTTTATTCTTTTTTTATACTTATTTTACATGTTTTTTTTCAACCTTTTTTTTCATCTTATTTTTATACTTTTTCAATCTTATTTTTCATTTTATTATTATGTTTATTTTACATCTTATTTTTTATCTTATTTCTATCTTATTTTTATTCTTATTTTTATACTTATTTTTCATCTTATTTTTCATTTTATTTTTATTCTTATCTTTATACTTATTTTTCATATTTTTTTTATACTTATTTTTATACTTATTTTTTATCTTATTTTTATACATATTTTTCATCTTATTTTTTATCTTATTTTTCATCTTATTTTTATACTTTTTTAATCTTATTTTTCATCTTATTATTATGGTTTTTTTTTCATCTTATTTTTCATCTTACTTTTATTCTTATTTATATACTTATTTTACATCTTTTTTTATTCTTATTTTTATTCTTATTTTTCATCTTATTTTTTATCTTATTTTTATACTTATTTTGCATCTTATTTTTCATCTTATTTTTTATCTTATTTTTATTCTTATTTTTAAACTTATTTTTCATCTTATTTTTATTCTTATTTTTTTTCTTATTTTTCATCTTATTTTTATACTTATTTTTCATCTTTTTTTATTCTTATTTTTATTCTTATTTATCATCTTATTTTTTATCTTATTGTTATACTTATTTTTTATCTTATTTTAATACTTATTTTTCATCTTATTTTTCATCTTATTTTTATACTTATTTTTTATCGTATTTTTATTTTTATTTTTATTCTTATTTTTTATCTTATTTTTTATCTGATTTTTATACTTATTTTTCATCTTATTTTTCATCTTATTTTTATACTTATTTTTCATCTTATTTTTATACTTATTTTTATACTTATTTTTTATCTTATTTTTCATCTTAATTTTATACTTTTTTAATCTTATTTTTCATCTTATTATTATGTTTATTTTTTTATCTTATTTTTCATCTTACTTTTATTCTTATTTATATACTTATTTTACATCTTTTTTTATTCTTATTTTTATTCTTATTTTTCATCTTATTTTTTATCTTATTTTTATACTTATTTTGCATCTTATTTTTCATCTTATTTTTTATTCTTATTTTTAAACTTATTTTTCATCTTATTTTTATTCTTATTTTTTTTCTTATTTTTCATCTTATTTTTATACTTATTTTTCATCTTTTTTTATTCTTATTTTTATTCTTATTTGTCATCTTATTTTTTATCTTATTGTTATACTTATTTTTTATCTTATTTTAATACTTATTTTTCATCTTATTTTTATACTTATTTTTTATCGTATTTTTATTCTTATTTTTATTCTTATTTTTTATCTTATTTTTATACTTATTTTTATACTTATTTTTTATCTTATTTTTATACTTATTTTTCATCTTATTTTTTTATCTTATTATTTATCTTATTTTTCATCTTATTTTTCATCTTATTTTTATTCTTATTTTTGTTCTTATTTTTTATCATATTTTTATTTTTATTTTTATTCTTATTTTTATTCTTATTTATCATCTTATTTTTTATCTTATTTATCATCTTATTTTTTATCTTATTTTTCATCTTATTTTTCAACTTATTTTTATACTTATTTTTTATCTTATTTTTATTCTTATTTTTCATCTTATTTTTTATCTTATTGTTATACTTATTTTTTATCTTATTTTTATACTTATTTTTTATCTTATTTTTATACTTATTTTTCATCTTATTTTTATTCTTATCTTTATACTTATTTTTCATCTTTTTTTTATACTTATTTTTATACTTATTTTTTATCTTATTTTTATACATATTTTTTATCTTATTTTTTATCTTATTTTTCATCTTACTTTTATACTTATTTTTAATCTTATTTTTCATCTTATTTTTATACTTATTTTTTATCTTAATTTTAATCCTAATTTTTTTCTTATTTTTATACTTGTTTTTCATTTTATTTTTATTCTTATTTTTTATCGTATTTTTATTTTTATTTTTATTCTTATTTTTTGTCTTATTTTTATATCCTTTTTTTATCTTATTTTTCATCTTATTTTATTCTTATTTTTATTCTTTTTTTATACTTATTTTACATGTTTTTTTTCAACCTTTTTTTTCATCTTATTTTTATACTTTTTCAATCTTATTTTTCATTTTATTATTATGTTTATTTTTCATCTTATTTTTCATCTTATTTTTCATCTTATTTATATATTTATTTTACATCTTATTTTTTATCTTATTTCTATCTTATTTTTATTCTTATTTTTATACTTATTTTTCATCTTATTTTTCATTTTATTTTTATTCTTATCTTTATACTTATTTTTCATATTTTTTTTATACTTATTTTTATACTTATTTTTTATCTTATTTTTATACATATTTTTCATCTTATTTTTTATCTAATTTTTCATCTTATTTTTATACTTTTTTAATCTTATTTTTCATCTTATTATTATGGTTTTTTTTTCATCTTATTTTTCATCTTACTTTTATTCTTATTTATATACTTATTTTACATCTTTTTTTATTCTTATTTTTATTCTTATTTTTCATCTTATTTTTTATCTTATTTTTATACTTATTTTGCATCTTATTTTTCATCTTATTTTTTATCTTATTTTTATTCTTATTTTTTTTCTTATTTTTCATCTTATTTTTATACTTATTTTTCATCTTTTTTTATTCTTATTTTTATTCTTATTTATCATCTTATTTTTTATCTTATTGTTATACTTATTTTTTATCTTATTTTAATACTTATTTTTCATCTTATTTTTCATCTTATTTTTATACTTATTTTTTATCGTATTTTTATTTTTATTTTTATTCTTATTTTTTATCTTATTTTTTATCTGATTTTTATACTTATTTTTCATCTTATTTTTCATCTTATTTTTATACTTATTTTTCATCTTATTTTTATACTTATTTTTATACTTATTTTTTATCTTATTTTTCATCTTAATTTTATACTTTTTTAATCTTATTTTTCATCTTATTATTATGTTTATTTTTTTATCTTATTTTTCATCTTACTTTTATTCTTATTTATATACTTATTTTACATCTTTTTTTATTCTTATTTTTATTCTTATTTTTCATCTTATTTTTTATCTTATTTTTATACTTATTTTGCATCTTATTTTTCATCTTATTTTTTATTCTTATTTTTAAACTTATTTTTCATCTTATTTTTATTCTTATTTTTTTTCTTATTTTTCATCTTATTTTTATACTTATTTTTCATCTTTTTTTATTCTTATTTTTATTCTTATTTGTCATCTTATTTTTTATCTTATTGTTATACTTATTTTTTATCTTATTTTAATACTTATTTTTCATCTTATTTTTATACTTATTTTTTATCGTATTTTTATTCTTATTTTTATTCTTATTTTTTATCTTATTTTTTATCTGATTTTTATACTTATTTTTCATCTTATTTTTCATCTTATTTTTATACTTATTTTTCATCTTATTTTTATACTTATTTTTATACTTATTTTTTATCTTATTTTTATACTTATTTTTCATCTTATTTTTATACTTATTTTTCATCTTATTTTTATACTTATTTTTATACTTATTTTTATACTTATTTTTTATCTTATTTTTATACTTATTTTTCATCTTATTTTTTTATCTTATTATTTATCTTATTTTTCATCTTATTTTTCATCTTATTTTTATTCTTATTTTTGTTCTTATTTTTTATCATATTTTTATTTTTATTTTTATTCTTATTTTTATTCTTATTTATCATCTTATTTTTTATCTTATTTATCATCTTATTTTTTATCTTATTTTTCATCTTATTTTTCAACTTATTTTTATACTTATTTTTTATCTTATTTTTATTCTTATTTTTCATCTTATTTTTTATCTTATTGTTATACTTATTTTTTATCTTATTTTTATACTTATTTTTTATCTTATTTTTATACTTATTTTTCATCTTATTTTTATTCTTATCTTTATACTTATTTTTCATCTTTTTTTTATACTTATTTTTATACTTATTTTTTATCTTATTTTTATACATATTTTTTATCTTATTTTTTATCTTATTTTTCATCTTACTTTTATACTTATTTTTAATCTTATTTTTCATCTTATTTTTATACTTATTTTTTATCTTAATTTTAATCCTAATTTTTTTCTTATTTTTATACTTGTTTTTCATTTTATTTTTATTCTTATTTTTTATCGTATTTTTATTTTTATTTTTATTCTTATTTTTATTTTTATTCTTATTTTTTATCTTATTTTTCATCTTATTTTTATACTTATTTTTCATTTTATTTTTTATCTTATTTTTATACTTATTTTTTCATCTTATTTTTTATCTTATTTTTCATCTTATTTTTATACTTATTTTTTATCTTAATTTTAATCTTATTTTTTGTCTTATTTTTATACTTATTTTTTATTTTATTTTTATTCTTATTTTTTATCGTATTTTTATTTTTATTTTTATTCTTATTTTTATTCTTATTTTTTGTCTTATTTTTATATCCTTTTTTTATCTTATTTTTCATCTTATTTTATTCTTATTTTTATACTTATTTTTATTCTTTTTTTATACTTATTTTACATGTTTTTTTTCAACCTTTTTTTTCATCTTATTTTTATACTTTTTCAATCTTATTTTTCATTTTATTATTATGTTTATTTTTCATCTTATTTTTCATCTTATTTTTCATCTTATTTATATATTTATTTTACATCTTATTTTTTATCTTATTTCTATCTTATTTTTATTCTTATTTTTATACTTATTTTTCATCTTATTTTTCATTTTATTTTTATTCTTCTTTTTCATCTTATTTTTAATCTTATTTTTATACTTATTTTACACCTTTTTTTATTTTTATTTTTATTCTTATTTTTCATCTTATTTTTATACTTATTTTTCATCTTATTTTTATTCTTATCTTTATACTTATTTTTCATCTTTTTTTTATACTTATTTTTATACTTATTTTTTATCTTATTTTTATACATATTTTTTATCTTATTTTTTATCTTATTTTTCATCTTACTTTTATACTTATTTTTAATCTTATTTTTATTTTTATTTTTATTCTTATTTTTATTTTTATTCTTATTTTTCATCTTATTTTTCATCTTATTTATATATTTATTTTACATCTTATTTTTTATCTTATTTCTATCTTATTTTTATTCTTATTTTTATACTTATTTTTCATCTTATTTTTCATTTTATTTTTATTCTTCTTTTTCATCTTATTTTTAATCTTATTTTTATACTTATTTTACACCTTTTTTTATTTTTATTTTTATTCTTATTTTTCATCTTATTTTTATACTTATTTTTCATCTTATTTTTATTCTTATCTTTATACTTATTTTTCATCTTTTTTTTATACTTATTTTTATACTTATTTTTTATCTTAATTTTAATCCTATTTTTTTTCTTATTTTTATACTTGTTTTTCATTTTATTTTTATTCTTATTTTTTATCGTATTTTTATTTTTATTTTTATTCTTATTTTTATTTTTATTCTTATTTTTCATCTTATTTTTCATCTTATTTTTATACTTATTTTTCATTTTATTTTTTATCTTATTTTTATACTTATTTTTTCATCTTATTTTTTATCTTATTTTTCATCTTATTTTTATACTTATTTTTTATCTTAATTTTAATCTTATTTTTTGTCTTATTTTTATACTTATTTTTTATTTTATTTTTATTCTTATTTTTTATCGTATTTTTATTTTTATTTTTATTTTTATTCTTATTTTTATTCTTATTTTTCATCTTATTTTTATTCTTATTTTTATACTTATTTTTATTCTTATTTTTATTCTTATTTTTTGTCTTATTTTTATATCCTTTTTTTATCTTATTTTTCATCTTATTTTATTCTTATTTTTATACTTATTTTTATTCTTTTTTTATACTTATTTTACATGTTTTTTTTCAACCTTTTTTTTCATCTTATTTTTATACTTTTTCAATCTTATTTTTCATTTTATTATTATGTTTATTTTTCATCTTATTTTTCATCTTATTTTTCATCTTATTTATATATTTATTTTACATCTTATTTTTTATCTTATTTCTATCTTATTTTTATTCTTATTTTTATACTTATTTTTCATCTTATTTTTCATTTTATTTTTATTCTTCTTTTTCATCTTATTTTTAATCTTATTTTTATACTTATTTTACACCTTTTTTTATTTTTATTTTTATTCTTATTTTTTATCTTATTTTTTATCTTATTTTTATACTTATTTTTATACTTATTTTTTATCTTATTTTTTATTCTTATTTTTATACTTATTTTTATACTTATTTTTATTCTTATTTTTATTCTTATTTTTATACTTATTTTTCATCTTATTTTTCTTCTTACTTTTTGTCTTATTTTTCATCTTAATTTTATTCTTATTTTTATTCTTATTTTTCATCTTATTTTTATACTTATTTTTTATCCTATTTTTTATCTTTTTTTATTCCTATTTTTATACTTATTTTTCATCTTATTTCTTTTCTTATTTTTTATCTTATTTTTCATTTTATTTTTTATCTTATTTTTATACTTATTTTTTCATCTTATTTTTTATCTTATTTTTTATCTTTTTTTTCATCTTATTTTTATACTAATTTTTCATCTTTTTTTTTCATCTCATTTTTATACTTATTTTTCATCTTAATTTTTATCTTTTTTTTTATCTTATTTTTATATTTATTGTTCATCTTATTTTTATTCTTATTTTTCATCTTATTTTTATACTTATTTTTCATCTTAATTTTTATCTTATTTTTATATTTATTGTTCATCTTATTTTTATTCTTATTTTTATTCTTATTTTTTATCTGATTTTTATACTTCTTTTTTATCTTATTTCTTATCTTATTTTTCATCTTATTTTTCATCTTATTTTTCATCCTATTTTTTATCTTATTTTATTCCTATTTTGTACTTATTTTTCATCTTATTTGTTTTCTTATTTTTCATTTTATTTTTCATCTTATTTTTATACTTATTTTTCATCTTATTTTTTATCTTATTTTTTATCTTATTTTTCATCTTATTTTTATACTTATTTTTTATCTTTTTTTCATCTTATTTTTATAATTATTTTTCATCTTAATTTTTATCTTATTTTTTTATCTTATTTTTATATTTATTGTTCATCTTATTTTTATTCTTATTTTTTATCGTATTTTTATTATTATTATTCTTATTTTTTATCTCAATTTTTATACTTATTTTTTATCTTATTTTTCATCTTATTTTTTATCTTATTTTTTATCTTAATTTTATTCTTATTTTTCATCTTATTTTTATACTTATTTTTTATCTTAATTTTAATCCTATTTTTTGTCTTATTTTTATACTTATTTTTCATTTTATTTTTATTCTTATTTTTTATCGTATTTTTATTCTTATTTTTATTCTTATTTTTCATCTTATTTTTATAGCTATTTTTTTTATATTAATTTTCATCTTAATTTTTGTCTTATTTTTATAACCTTTTTTTATCTTATTTTTTTATCTTATTTTTCATCTTATTTTTATTCTTATTTTTTTATCTTTTTTTTTCATCTTATTATTATACTTATTTTTTCATCTTATTTTTCATGTTATTTTTATACTTTTTTAATCCTATTTTTCATCCTTTTATTATGTTTATTTTTTCATCTGATTTTTCATCTTATTTTTATTCTTAGTTTTTATCTTTTTTTATTCTTATTTTTATTCTTATTTGTCATCTTATTTTTTATCTTATTTTTATATTTATTTTTTATCTTATTTTTATTCTTATTTTTCATCTTATTTTTATACTTATTTTTTCTCTTAATTTTAATCTTATTTTTTGTCTTATTTTTATACTTATTTTTTATTTTATTTTTATACTTATTTTTTATCTGATTTGTTTTCTTATTTTTTATCTTATTTTTTACCTTATTTTTCATCTTATTTTTATACTTATTTTTTATCTTTTTTTATCATATTTTTATACTTATTTTACATCTTAATTTTTATCTTATTTTTTATCTTAATTTTATTCTTATTTTTATTCTTATTTTTCATCTTATTTTTATTTTTATTTTTATTCTTATTTTTATTCTTATTTATCATCTTATTTTTTATCTTATATTTATACTTATTTTTCATCCTTTTTTATACTTATTTTTCATCTTAATTTTCATCTTATTTTTATTCTTTTTTATACTTATTTTACATGTTTTTTTTTATCCTATTTTTCATCTTATTTTTATACTTTTTCAATCTTATTTTTCATCTTATTATTATGTTTATTTTTCATCTTATTTTTCATCTTATTTTTATACTTATTTTTTATCTTATTTTTATTCTTATTTTTAATCTTATTTTTTATCTTATTTTTCATTTTATTTTTTATCTTATTTTTATACTTATTTTTTCATCTTATTTTTTATCTTATTTTTTATTCTTATTTTTATACTTAATTTGCATCTTATTTTTATTCTTATTTTTAAAATTATTTTTTGTCTTAGTTTTATACTTATTTTTTATCTTATTTTTATACTTATTTTTCATCTTATTTTTTATCTTATTTTTATTCTTATTTTTATACTTATTTTTCATATTATTTTTATTGTTATTTTTATACTTATTTTTCATCTTATTTTTATTCTTATTTTTAATCTTATTTTTTATCTTAGTTTTATACTTATTTTTTATCTTATTTTTATGCTTATTTTTCATCCTCTTTTTAAATTTATTTTTATTCTTCTTTTTCATCCAATTTTTCTCTTATTTTTCATCTTATTTTTATACTTATTTTTCATCTTTTTTTATTCTTATTTTTATTTTTATTTGTCATCTTATTTTTTATCTTATTTTTATACTTATTTTTTATCTTATTTTTATACTTATTTTTCATCTTATTTTTATTCTTATCTTTATACTTATTTTTCATATTTTTTTTATACTTATTTTTATACTTATTTTTTATCTTATTTTTATACATATTTTTCATCTTATTTTTTATCTTATTTTTCATCTTATTTTTATACTTTTTTAATCTTATTTTTCATCTTATTATTATGGTTTTTTTTTCATCTTATTTTTCATCTTACTTTTATTCTTATTTATATACTTATTTTACATCTTTTTTTATTCTTATTTTTCATCTTATTTTTTATCTTATTTTTATACTTATTTTGCATCTTATTTTTCATCTTATTTTTTATCTTATTTTTATTCTTATTTTTAAACTTATTTTTCATCTTATTTTTATTCTTATTTTTTTTCTTATTTTTCATCTTATTTTTATACTTATTTTTCATCTTTTTTTATTCTTATTTTTATTCTTATTTATCATCTTATTTTTTATCTTATTGTTATACTTATTTTTTATCTTATTTTAATACTTATTTTTCATCTTATTTTTCATCTTATTTTTATACTTATTTTTTATCGTATTTTTATTTTTATTTTTATTCTTATTTTTTATCTTATTTTTTATCTGATTTTTATACTTATTTTTCATCTTATTTTTATACTTATTTTTCATCTTAATTTTATACTTTTTTAATCTTATTTTTCATCTTATTATTATGTTTATTTTTTTATCTTATTTTTCATCTTACTTTTATTCTTATTTATATACTTATTTTACATCTTTTTTTATTCTTATTTTTCATCTTATTTTTATACTTATTTTTCATCTTTTTTTATTCTTATTTTTATTCTTATTTGTCATCTTATTTTTTATCTTATTGTTATACTTATTTTTTTATCTTATTTTAATACTTATTTTTCATCTTATTTTTATACTTATTTTTTATCGTATTTTTATTCTTATTTTTATTCTTATTTTTTATCTTATTTTTTATCTGATTTTTATACTTATTTTTCATCTTATTTTTCATCTTATTTTTATACTTATTTTTCATCTTATTTTTATACTTATTTTTATACTTATTTTTTATCTTATTTTTATACTTATTTTTCATCTTATTTTTATACTTATTTTTCATCTTATTTTTATACTTATTTTTATACTTATTTTTTATCTTATTTTTATACTTATTTTTCATCTTATTTTTTTATCTTATTATTTATCTTATTTTTCATCTTATTTTTCATCTTATTTTTATTCTTATTTTTGTTCTTATTTTTTATCATATTTTTATTTTTATTTTTATTCTTATTTTTATTCTTATTTATCATCTTATTTTTTATCTTATTTATCATCTTATTTTTTATCTTATTTTTCATCTTATTTTTCAACTTATTTTTATACTTATTTTTTATCTTATTTTTATTCTTATTTTTCATCTTATTTTTTATCTTATTGTTATACTTATTTTTTATCTTATTTTTATACTTATTTTTTATCTTATTTTTATACTTATTTTTCATCTTATTTTTTATCTTATTTTTCATCTTATTTTTAATCTTTTTTTTATTCCTTTTTTTCATCTTATTTTTATACTTATTTTTCATCTTATTTTTATACTTATTTTTCATCTTAATTTTTATCTTATTTTTATATTTATTGTTCATCTTATTTTTATTCTTTTTTTATCGTGTTTTTATTATTATTATTCTTATTTTTATACTTATTTTTTATTTTAATTTTCATCTTATTTTTTGTCTTATTTTTCATCTTATTTTTATTCTTATTTTTTATCCTATTTTTATTCTTATTTTTATTCTCATTTTTTATCTTATTTTTTATCTGATTTTTATACTTATTTTTTATCTTATTTCTTATCTTATTTTTCATCTTATTTTTATACTTATTTTTTATCTTTTTTTCATCATATTTTTATACTTATTTTACATCTTAATTTTTATCTTATTTTTTATCTTAATTTTATTCTTATTTTTATTCTTATTTTTTATCTTATTTTTATTTTTATTTTTATTCTTATTTTTATTCTTATTTATCATCTTATTTTTTATCTTATATTTATACTTATTTTTCATCCTTTTTTATACTTATTTTTCATCTTAATTTTCATCTTATTTTTATTCTTTTTTTATACTTATTTTACATGTTTTTTTTATCCTATTTTTCATCTTATTTTTATACTTTTTCAATCTTATTTTTCATCTTATTATTATGTTAATTTTTCATCTTTTTTTTTCATCTTATTTTTATACTTATTTTCATCTTTTTTTATCTTATTTTTTATTCTTATTTTGAAACTTATTTTTCATCTTATTTTTATTCTTATTTTTTTTCTTATTTTTGATCTTATTTTTATACTTATTTTTCATCTTTTTTTATTCTTATTTTTATTCTTTTTTGTCATCTTATTTTTTATCTTATTGTTATACTTATTTTTTATCTTATTTTAATACTTATTTTTCATCTTATTTTTATACTTTTTTAATCTTATTTTTCATCTTATTATTATGTTTATTTTTTCATCTTATTTTTCATCCTACTTTTATTCTTATTTATATATTTATTTTACATCTTATTTTTTATCTTATTTTTTATCTTATTTTTATTCTTATTTTTATACTTATTTTTCATCTTATTTTTATTCTTATTTTACATCTTTTTTTATTCTTATTTTTATTCTTATTTTTCATCTTATTTTTTATCTTATTTTTATACTTATTTTGCATCTTATTTTTATACTTTTTTAATCTTATTTTTCATCTTATTATTATGTTTATTTTTTCATCTTATTTTTCATCCTACTTTTATTCTTATTTATATATTTATTTTACATCTTATTTTTTATCTTATTTTTTATCTTATTTTTATTCTTATTTTTATACTTATTTTTCATCTTATTTTTATTCTTATTTTACATCTTTTTTTATTCTTATTTTTATTCTTATTTTTAAACTTATTTTTCATCTTATTTTTATTCTTATTTTTTTTCTTCTTTTTCATCTTATTTTTATACTTATTTTTCATCTTTTTTTATTCTTATTTTTATTCTTATTTCTCATCTTATTTTTTATCTTATTGTTATACTTATTTTTTATCTTATTTTTATACTTATTTTTTATCTTATTTTTATACTTATTTTTCATCTTATTTTTTATCTTAATTTTATTCTTATTTTTATTCTTATTTTTCATCTTATTTTTATACTTATTTTTTATCCTATTTTTTATCTTTTTTATTCCTATTTTTATACTTATTTTTCATCTTATTTGTTTTCTTATTTTTTATCTTATTTTTCATTTTATTTTTTATCTTATTTTTATACTTATTTTTTATCTTATTTTTCATCTTATTTTTTATCTTATTTTTTATCTTAATTTAATTCTTTTTTTTCATCTTATTTTTCATCTTATTTTTATACTTATTTTTCATCTTATTTTTTTATTTTAATTTTATTCTTATTTTTATTCTTATTTTTCATCTTATTTTTATTCTTATTTTTATACTTATTTTTATTCTTATTTTAATTCTTATTTTTATACTTATTTTTTATCTGATTTGTTTTCTTATTTTTTATCTTATTGTTTTTCTTATTTTTATTCTTATCTTTATACTTATTTTTCATATTTTTTTTATACTTATTTTTATACTTATTTTTTATCTTATTTTTATACATATTTTTCATCTTATTTTTTATCTTATTTTTCATCTTATTTTTATACTTTTTTAATCTTATTTTTCATCTTATTATTATGGTTTTTTTTTCATCTTATTTTTCATCTTACTTTTATTCTTATTTATATACTTATTTTACATCTTTTTTTATTCTTATTTTTATTCTTATTTTTCATCTTATTTTAATACTTTTTCAATCTTATTTTTCATCTTATTATTATGTTAATTTTTCATCTTTTTTTTTCATCTTATTTTTATACTTATTTTCATCTTTTTTTATCTTATTTTTTATTCTTATTTTGAAACTTATTTTTCATCTTATTTTTATTCTTATTTTTTTTCTTATTTTTCATCTTATTTTTATACTTATTTTTCATCTTTTTTTATTCTTATTTTTATTCTTTTTTGTCATCTTATTTTTTATCTTATTGTTATACTTATTTTTTATCTTATTTTAATACTTATTTTTCATCTTATTTTTATACTTTTTTAATCTTATTTTTCATCTTATTATTATGTTTATTTTTTCATCTTATTTTTCATCCTACTTTTATTCTTATTTATATATTTATTTTACATCTTATTTTTTATCTTATTTTTTATCTTATTTTTATTCTTATTTTTATACTTATTTTTCATCTTATTTTTATTCTTATTTTACATCTTTTTTTATTCTTATTTTTATTCTTATTTTTCATCTTATTTTTTATCTTATTTTTATACTTATTTTGCATCTTATTTTTATTATTTTTTAATCTTATTTTTCATCTTATTATTATGTTTATTTTTTCATCTTATTTTTCATCCTACTTTTATTCTTATTTATATATTTATTTTACATCTTATTTTTTATCTTATTTTTTATCTTATTTTTATTCTTATTTTTATACTTATTTTTCATCTTATTTTTATTCTTATTTTACATCTTTTTTTATTCTTATTTTTATTCTTATTTTTAAACTTATTTTTCATCTTATTTTTATTCTTATTTTTTTTCTTCTTTTTCATCTTATTTTTATACTTATTTTTCATCTTTTTTTATTCTTATTTTTATTCTTATTTCTCATCTTATTTTTTATCTTATTGTTATACTTATTTTTTATCTTATTTTTATACTTATTTTTTATCTTATTTTTATACTTATTTTTCATCTTATTTTTTATCTTAATTTTATTCTTATTTTTATTCTTATTTTTCATCTTATTTTTATACTTATTTTTTATCCTATTTTTTATCTTTTTTATTCCTATTTTTATACTTATTTTTCATCTTATTTGTTTTCTTATTTTTTATCTTATTTTTCATTTTATTTTTTATCTTATTTTTATACTTATTTTTTATCTTATTTTTCATCTTATTTTTTATCTTATTTTTTATCTTAATTTAATTCTTTTTTTTCATCTTATTTTTCATCTTATTTTTATACTTATTTTTCATCTTATTTTTTTATTTTAATTTTATTCTTATTTTTATTCCTATTTTTCATCTTATTTTTATTCTTATTTTTATACTTATTTTTATTCTTATTTTAATTCTTATTTTTATACTTATTTTTTATCTGATTTGTTTTCTTATTTTTTATCTTATTGTTTTTCTTATTTTTCATCTTATTTTTATACTTATTTTTCATCTTTTTTTATTCTTATTTTTATTTTTATTTGTCATCTTATTTTTTATCTTATTTTTATACTTATTTTTTATCTTATTTTTATACTTATTTTTCATCTTATTTTTATTCTTATCTTTATACTTATTTTTCATATTTTTTTTATACTTATTTTTATACTTATTTTTTATCTTATTTTTATACATATTTTTCATCTTATTTTTTATCTTATTTTTCATCTTATTTTTATACTTTTTTAATCTTATTTTTCATCTTATTATTATGGTTTTTTTTTCATCTTATTTTTCATCTTACTTTTATTCTTATTTATATACTTATTTTACATCTTTTTTTATTCTTATTTTTATTCTTATTTTTCATCTTATTTTTTATCTTATTTTTATACTTATTTTGCATCTTATTTTTCATCTTATTTTTTATCTTATTTTTATTCTTATTTTTAAACTTATTTTTCATCTTATTTTTATTCTTATTTTTTTTCTTATTTTTTATCTTATTTTAATACTTATTTTTCATCTTATTTTTATACTTTTTTAATCTTATTTTTCATCTTATTATTATGTTTATTTTTTCATCTTATTTTTCATCCTACTTTTATTCTTATTTATATATTTATTTTACATCTTATTTTTTATCTTATTTTTTATCTTATTTTTATTCTTATTTTTATACTTATTTTTCATCTTATTTTTATTCTTATTTTACATCTTTTTTTATTCTTATTTTTATTCTTATTTTTCATCTTATTTTTTATCTTATTTTTATACTTATTTTGCATCTTATTTTTATACTTTTTTAATCTTATTTTTCATCTTATTATTATGTTTATTTTTTCATCTTATTTTTCATCCTACTTTTATTCTTATTTATATATTTATTTTACATCTTATTTTTTATCTTATTTTTTATCTTATTTTTATTCTTATTTTTATACTTATTTTTCATCTTATTTTTATTCTTATTTTACATCTTTTTTTATTCTTATTTTTTTTCTTATTTTTAAACTTATTTTTCATCTTATTTTTATTCTTATTTTTTTTCTTCTTTTTCATCTTATTTTTATACTTATTTTTCATCTTTTTTTATTCTTATTTTTATTCTTATTTCTCATCTTATTTTTTATCTTATTGTTATACTTATTTTTTATCTTATTTTTATACTTATTTTTTATCTTATTTTTATACTTATTTTTCATCTTATTTTTTATCTTAATTTTATTCTTATTTTTATTCTTATTTTTCATCTTATTTTTATACTTATTTTTTATCCTATTTTTTATCTTTTTTATTCCTATTTTTATACTTATTTTTCATCTTATTTGTTTTCTTATTTTTTATCTTATTTTTCATTTTATTTTTTATCTTATTTTTATACTTATTTTTTATCTTATTTTTCATCTTATTTTTTATCTTATTTTTTATCTTAATTTAATTCTTTTTTTTCATCTTATTTTTCATCTTATTTTTATACTTATTTTTCATCTTATTTTTTTATTTTAATTTTATTCTTATTTTTATTCTTATTTTTCATCTTATTTTTATTCTTATTTTTATACTTATTTTTATTCTTATTTTAATTCTTATTTTTATACTTATTTTTTATCTGATTTGTTTTCTTATTTTTTATCTTATTGTTTTTCTTATTTTTCATCTTATTTTTATACTTATTTTTCATCTTTTTTTATTCTTATTTTTATTTTTATTTGTCATCTTATTTTTTATCTTATTTTTATACTTATTTTTTATCTTATTTTTATACTTATTTTTCATCTTATTTTTATTCTTATCTTTATACTTATTTTTCATATTTTTTTTATACTTATTTTTATACTTATTTTTTATCTTATTTTTATACATATTTTTCATCTTATTTTTTATCTTATTTTTCATCTTATTTTTATACTTTTTTAATCTTATTTTTCATCTTATTATTATGGTTTTTTTTTCATCTTATTTTTCATCTTACTTTTATTCTTATTTATATACTTATTTTACATCTTTTTTTATTCTTATTTTTATTCTTATTTTTCATCTTATTTTAATACTTTTTCAATCTTATTTTTCATCTTATTATTATGTTAATTTTTCATCTTTTTTTTTCATCTTATTTTTATACTTATTTTCATCTTTTTTTATCTTATTTTTTATTCTTATTTTGAAACTTATTTTTCATCTTATTTTTATTCTTATTTTTTTTCTTATTTTTCATCTTATTTTTATACTTATTTTTCATCTTTTTTTATTCTTATTTTTATTCTTTTTTGTCATCTTATTTTTTATCTTATTGTTATACTTATTTTTTATCTTATTTTAATACTTATTTTTCATCTTATTTTTATACTTTTTTAATCTTATTTTTCATCTTATTATTATGTTTATTTTTTCATCTTATTTTTCATCCTACTTTTATTCTTATTTATATATTTATTTTACATCTTATTTTTTATCTTATTTTTTATCTTATTTTTATTCTTATTTTTATACTTATTTTTCATCTTATTTTTATTCTTATTTTACATCTTTTTTTATTCTTATTTTTATTCTTATTTTTCATCTTATTTTTTATCTTATTTTTATACTTATTTTGCATCTTATTTTTATACTTTTTTAATCTTATTTTTCATCTTATTATTATGTTTATTTTTTCATCTTATTTTTCATCCTACTTTTATTCTTATTTATATATTTATTTTACATCTTATTTTTTATCTTATTTTTTATCTTATTTTTATTCTTATTTTTATACTTATTTTTCATCTTATTTTTATTCTTATTTTACATCTTTTTTTATTCTTATTTTTATTCTTATTTTTAAACTTATTTTTCATCTTATTTTTATTCTTATTTTTTTTCTTCTTTTTCATCTTATTTTTATACTTATTTTTCATCTTTTTTTATTCTTATTTTTATTCTTATTTATCATCTTATTTTTTATCTTATTGTTATACTTATTTTTTATCTTATTTTAATACTTATTTTTCATCTTATTTTTCATCTTATTTTTATACTTATTTTTTATCGTATTTTTATTTTTATTTTTATTCTTATTTTTTATCTTATTTTTTATCTGATTTTTATACTTATTTTTCATCTTATTTTTCATCTTATTTTTATACTTATTTTTCATCTTATTTTTATACTTATTTTTATACTTATTTTTTATCTTATTTTTCATCTTAATTTTATACTTTTTTAATCTTATTTTTCATCTTATTATTATGTTTATTTTTTTATCTTATTTTTCATCTTACTTTTATTCTTATTTATATACTTATTTTACATCTTTTTTTATTCTTATTTTTATTCTTATTTTTCATCTTATTTTTTATCTTATTTTTATACTTATTTTGCATCTTATTTTTCATCTTATTTTTTATTCTTATTTTTAAACTTATTTTTCATCTTATTTTTATTCTTATTTTTTTTCTTATTTTTCATCTTATTTTTATACTTATTTTTCATCTTTTTTTATTCTTATTTTTATTCTTATTTGTCATCTTATTTTTTATCTTATTGTTATACTTATTTTTTATCTTATTTTAATACTTATTTTTCATCTTATTTTTATACTTATTTTTTATCGTATTTTTATTCTTATTTTTATTCTTATTTTTTATCTTATTTTTTATCTGATTTTTATACTTATTTTTCATCTTATTTTTCATCTTATTTTTATACTTATTTTTCATCTTATTTTTATACTTATTTTTATACTTATTTTTTATCTTATTTTTATACTTATTTTTCATCTTATTTTTATACTTATTTTTCATCTTATTTTTATACTTATTTTTATACTTATTTTTATACTTATTTTTTATCTTATTTTTATACTTATTTTTCATCTTATTTTTTTATCTTATTATTTATCTTATTTTTCATCTTATTTTTCATCTTATTTTTATTCTTATTTTTGTTCTTATTTTTTATCATATTTTTATTTTTATTTTTATTCTTATTTTTATTCTTATTTATCATCTTATTTTTTATCTTATTTATCATCTTATTTTTTATCTTATTTTTCATCTTATTTTTCAACTTATTTTTATACTTATTTTTTATCTTATTTTTATTCTTATTTTTCATCTTATTTTTTATCTTATTGTTATACTTATTTTTTATCTTATTGTTATACTTATTTTTTATCTTATTTTTATACTTATTTTTCATCTTATTTTTATTCTTATCTTTATACTTATTTTTCATCTTTTTTTATACTTATTTTTATACTTATTTTTTATCTTATTTTTATACATATTTTTTATCTTATTTTTTATCTTATTTTTCATCTTACTTTTATACTTATTTTTAATCTTATTTTTCATCTTATTTTTATACTTATTTTTTATCTTAATTTTAATCCTAATTTTTTTCTTATTTTTATACTTGTTTTTCATTTTATTTTTATTCTTATTTTTTATCGTATTTTTATTTTTATTTTTATTCTTATTTTTATTTTTATTCTTATTTTTTATCTTATTTTTCATCTTATTTTTATACTTATTTTTCATTTTATTTTTTATCTTATTTTTATACTTATTTTTTCATCTTATTTTTTATCTTATTTTTCATCTTATTTTTATACTTATTTTTTATCTTAATTTTAATCTTATTTTTTGTCTTATTTTTATACTTATTTTTTATTTTATTTTTATTCTTATTTTTTATCGTATTTTTATTTTTATTTTTATTCTTATTTTTATTCTTATTTTTTGTCTTATTTTTATATCCTTTTTTTATCTTATTTTTCATCTTATTTTATTCTTATTTTTATACTTATTTTTATTCTTTTTTTATACTTATTTTACATGTTTTTTTTCAACCTTTTTTTTCATCTTATTTTTATACTTTTTCAATCTTATTTTTCATTTTATTATTATGTTTATTTTTCATCTTATTTTTCATCTTATTTTTCATCTTATTTATATATTTATTTTACATCTTATTTTTTATCTTATTTCTATCTTATTTTTATTCTTATTTTTATACTTATTTTTCATCTTATTTTTCATTTTATTTTTATTCTTCTTTTTCATCTTATTTTTAATCTTATTTTTATACTTATTTTACACCTTTTTTTATTTTTATTTTTATTCTTATTTTTCATCTTATTTTTATACTTATTTTTCATCTTATTTTTATTCTTATCTTTATACTTATTTTTCATCTTTTTTTTATACTTATTTTTATACTTATTTTTTATCTTATTTTTATACATATTTTTTATCTTATTTTTTATCTTATTTTTCATCTTACTTTTATACTTATTTTTAATCTTATTTTTATTTTTATTTTTATTCTTATTTTTATTTTTATTCTTATTTTTCATCTTATTTTTCATCTTATTTATATATTTATTTTACATCTTATTTTTTATCTTATTTCTATCTTATTTTTATTCTTATTTTTATACTTATTTTTCATCTTATTTTTCATTTTATTTTTATTCTTCTTTTTCATCTTATTTTTAATCTTATTTTTATACTTATTTTACACCTTTTTTTATTTTTATTTTTATTCTTATTTTTCATCTTATTTTTATACTTATTTTTCATCTTATTTTTATTCTTATCTTTATACTTATTTTTCATCTTTTTTTTATACTTATTTTTATACTTATTTTTTATCTTAATTTTAATCCTATTTTTTTTCTTATTTTTATACTTGTTTTTCATTTTATTTTTATTCTTATTTTTTATCGTATTTTTATTTTTATTTTTATTCTTATTTTTATTTTTATTCTTATTTTTCATCTTATTTTTCATCTTATTTTTATACTTATTTTTCATTTTATTTTTTATCTTATTTTTATACTTATTTTTTCATCTTATTTTTTATCTTATTTTTCATCTTATTTTTATACTTATTTTTTATCTTAATTTTAATCTTATTTTTTGTCTTATTTTTATACTTATTTTTTATTTTATTTTTATTCTTATTTTTTATCGTATTTTTATTTTTATTTTTATTTTTATTCTTATTTTTATTCTTATTTTTCATCTTATTTTTATTCTTATTTTTATACTTATTTTTATTCTTATTTTTATTCTTATTTTTTGTCTTATTTTTATATCCTTTTTTTATCTTATTTTTCATCTTATTTTATTCTTATTTTTATACTTATTTTTATTCTTTTTTTATACTTATTTTACATGTTTTTTTTCAACCTTTTTTTTCATCTTATTTTTATACTTTTTCAATCTTATTTTTCATTTTATTATTATGTTTATTTTTCATCTTATTTTTCATCTTATTTTTCATCTTATTTATATATTTATTTTACATCTTATTTTTTATCTTATTTCTATCTTATTTTTATTCTTATTTTTATACTTATTTTTCATCTTATTTTTCATTTTATTTTTATTCTTCTTTTTCATCTTATTTTTAATCTTATTTTTATACTTATTTTACACCTTTTTTTATTTTTATTTTTATTCTTATTTTTTATCTTATTTTTTATCTTATTTTTATACTTATTTTTATACTTATTTTTATACTTATTTTTTATCTTATTTTTTATTCTTATTTTTATACTTATTTTTATACTTATTTTTATTCTTATTTTTATTCTTATTTTTATACTTATTTTTCATCTTATTTTTCTTCTTACTTTTTGTCTTATTTTTCATCTTAATTTTATTCTTATTTTTATTCTTATTTTTCATCTTATTTTTATACTTATTTTTTATCCTATTTTTTATCTTTTTTTATTCCTATTTTTATACTTATTTTTCATCTTATTTCTTTTCTTATTTTTTATCTTATTTTTCATTTTATTTTTTATCTTATTTTTATACTTATTTTTTCATCTTATTTTTTATCTTATTTTTTATCTTTTTTTTCATCTTATTTTTATACTAATTTTTCATCTTTTTTTTTCATCTCATTTTTATACTTATTTTTCATCTTAATTTTTATCTTTTTTTTTATCTTATTTTTATATTTATTGTTCATCTTATTTTTATTCTTATTTTTCATCTTATTTTTATACTTATTTTTCATCTTAATTTTTATCTTATTTTTATATTTATTGTTCATCTTATTTTTATTCTTATTTTTATTCTTATTTTTTATCTGATTTTTATACTTCTTTTTTATCTTATTTCTTATCTTATTTTTCATCTTATTTTTCATCTTATTTTTCATCCTATTTTTTATCTTATTTTATTCCTATTTTGTACTTATTTTTCATCTTATTTGTTTTCTTATTTTTCATTTTATTTTTCATCTTATTTTTATACTTATTTTTCATCTTATTTTTTATCTTATTTTTTATCTTATTTTTCATCTTATTTTTATACTTATTTTTTATCTTTTTTTCATCTTATTTTTATAATTATTTTTCATCTTAATTTTTATCTTATTTTTTTATCTTATTTTTATATTTATTGTTCATCTTATTTTTATTCTTATTTTTTATCGTATTTTTATTATTATTATTCTTATTTTTTATCTCAATTTTTATACTTATTTTTTATCTTATTTTTCATCTTATTTTTTATCTTATTTTTTATCTTAATTTTATTCTTATTTTTCATCTTATTTTTATACTTATTTTTTATCTTAATTTTAATCCTATTTTTTGTCTTATTTTTATACTTATTTTTCATTTTATTTTTATTCTTATTTTTTATCGTATTTTTATTTTTATTCTTATTTTTATTCTTATTTTTCATCTTATTTTTATAGCTATTTTTTTTATATTAATTTTCATCTTAATTTTTGTCTTATTTTTATAACCTTTTTTTATCTTATTTTTTTATCTTATTTTTCATCTTATTTTTATTCTTATTTTTTTATCTTTTTTTTTCATCTTATTATTATACTTATTTTTTCATCTTATTTTTCATGTTATTTTTATACTTTTTTAATCCTATTTTTCATCCTTTTATTATGTTTATTTTTTCATCTGATTTTTCATCTTATTTTTATTCTTAGTTTTTATCTTTTTTTATTCTTATTTTTATTCTTATTTGTCATCTTATTTTTTATCTTATTTTTATATTTATTTTTTATCTTATTTTTATTCTTATTTTTCATCTTATTTTTATACTTATTTTTTCTCTTAATTTTAATCTTATTTTTTGTCTTATTTTTATACTTATTTTTTATTTTATTTTTATACTTATTTTTTATCTGATTTGTTTTCTTATTTTTTATCTTATTTTTTACCTTATTTTTCATCTTATTTTTATACTTATTTTTTATCTTTTTTTATCATATTTTTATACTTATTTTACATCTTAATTTTTATCTTATTTTTTATCTTAATTTTATTCTTATTTTTATTCTTATTTTTCATCTTATTTTTATTTTTATTTTTATTCTTATTTTTATTCTTATTTATCATCTTATTTTTTATCTTATATTTATACTTATTTTTCATCCTTTTTTATACTTATTTTTCATCTTAATTTTCATCTTATTTTTATTCTTTTTTATACTTATTTTACATGTTTTTTTTTATCCTATTTTTCATCTTATTTTTATACTTTTTCAATCTTATTTTTCATCTTATTATTATGTTTATTTTTCATCTTATTTTTCATCTTATTTTTATACTTATTTTTTATCTTATTTTTATTCTTATTTTTAATCTTATTTTTTATCTTATTTTTCATTTTATTTTTTATCTTATTTTTATACTTATTTTTTCATCTTATTTTTTATCTTATTTTTTATTCTTATTTTTATACTTAATTTGCATCTTATTTTTATTCTTATTTTTAAAATTATTTTTTGTCTTAGTTTTATACTTATTTTTTATCTTATTTTTATACTTATTTTTCATCTTATTTTTTATCTTATTTTTATTCTTATTTTTATACTTATTTTTCATATTATTTTTATTGTTATTTTTATACTTATTTTTCATCTTATTTTTATTCTTATTTTTAATCTTATTTTTTATCTTAGTTTTATACTTATTTTTTATCTTATTTTTATGCTTATTTTTCATCCTCTTTTTAAATTTATTTTTATTCTTCTTTTTCATCCAATTTTTCTCTTATTTTTCATCTTATTTTTATACTTATTTTTCATCTTTTTTTATTCTTATTTTTATTTTTATTTGTCATCTTATTTTTTATCTTATTTTTATACTTATTTTTTATCTTATTTTTATACTTATTTTTCATCTTATTTTTATTCTTATCTTTATACTTATTTTTCATATTTTTTTTATACTTATTTTTATACTTATTTTTTATCTTATTTTTATACATATTTTTCATCTTATTTTTTATCTTATTTTTCATCTTATTTTTATACTTTTTTAATCTTATTTTTCATCTTATTATTATGGTTTTTTTTTCATCTTATTTTTCATCTTACTTTTATTCTTATTTATATACTTATTTTACATCTTTTTTTATTCTTATTTTTCATCTTATTTTTTATCTTATTTTTATACTTATTTTGCATCTTATTTTTCATCTTATTTTTTATCTTATTTTTATTCTTATTTTTAAACTTATTTTTCATCTTATTTTTATTCTTATTTTTTTTCTTATTTTTCATCTTATTTTTATACTTATTTTTCATCTTTTTTTATTCTTATTTTTATTCTTATTTATCATCTTATTTTTTATCTTATTGTTATACTTATTTTTTATCTTATTTTAATACTTATTTTTCATCTTATTTTTATACTTATTTTTTATCGTATTTTTATTTTTATTTTTATTCTTATTTTTTATCTTATTTTTTATCTGATTTTTATACTTATTTTTCATCTTATTTTTCATCTTATTTTTATACTTATTTTTCATCTTAATTTTATACTTTTTTAATCTTATTTTTCATCTTATTATTATGTTTATTTTTTTATCTTATTTTTCATCTTACTTTTATTCTTATTTATATACTTATTTTACATCTTTTTTTATTCTTATTTTTATTCTTATTTTTCATCTTATTTTTTATCTTATTTTTATACTTATTTTGCATCTTATTTTTCATCTTATTTTTTATTCTTATTTTTAAACTTATTTTTCATCTTATTTTTATTCTTATTTTTTTTCTTATTTTTCATCTTATTTTTATACTTATTTTTCATCTTTTTTTATTCTTATTTTTATTCTTATTTGTCATCTTATTTTTTATCTTATTGTTATACTTATTTTTTATCTTATTTTAATACTTATTTTTCATCTTATTTTTATACTTATTTTTTATCGTATTTTTATTCTTATTTTTATTCTTATTTTTTATCTTATTTTTTATCTGATTTTTATACTTATTTTTCATCTTATTTTTCATCTTATTTTTATACTTATTTTTCATCTTATTTTTATACTTATTTTTATACTTATTTTTCATCTTATTTTTATACTTATTTTTCATCTTATTTTTATACTTATTTTTATACTTATTTTTTATCTTATTTTTATACTTATTTTTCATCTTATTTTTTTATCTTATTATTTATCTTATTTTTCATCTTATTTTTCATCTTATTTTTATTCTTATTTTTGTTCTTATTTTTTATCATATTTTTATTTTTATTTTTATTCTTATTTTTATTCTTATTTATCATCTTATTTTTTATCTTATTTATCATCTTATTTTTTATCTTATTTTTCATCTTATTTTTCAACTTATTTTTATACTTATTTTTTATCTTATTTTTATTCTTATTTTTCATCTTATTTTTTATCTTATTGTTATACTTATTTTTTATCTTATTTTTATACTTATTTTTTATCTTATTTTTATACTTATTTTTCATCTTATTTTTATTCTTATCTTTATACTTATTTTTCATCTTTTTTTTATACTTATTTTTATACTTATTTTTTATCTTATTTTTATACATATTTTTTATCTTATTTTTTATCTTATTTTTCATCTTACTTTTATACTTATTTTTAATCTTATTTTTAATCTTATTTTTCATCTTATTTTTTATCTTAATTTTAATCCTAATTTTTTTCTTATTTTTATACTTGTTTTTCATTTTATTTTTATTCTTATTTTTTATCGTATTTTTATTTTTATTTTTATTCTTATTTTTATTTTTATTCTTATTTTTTATCTTATTTTTCATCTTATTTTTATACTTATTTTTCATTTTATTTTTTATCTTATTTTTATACTTATTTTTTCATCTTATTTTTTATCTTATTTTTCATCTTATTTTTATACTTATTTTTTATCTTAATTTTAATCTTATTTTTTATCTTATTTTTATACTTATTTTTTATTTTATTTTTATTCTTATTTTTTATCGTATTTTTATTTTTATTTTTATTCTTATTTTTATTCTTATTTTTTGTCTTATTTTTATATCCTTTTTTTATCTTATTTTTCATCTTATTTTATTCTTATTTTTATACTTATTTTTATTCTTTTTTTATACTTATTTTACATGTTTTTTTTCAACCTTTTTTTTTATCTTATTTTTATACTTTTTCAATCTTATTTTTCATTTTATTATTATGTTTATTTTTCATCTTATTTTTCATCTTATTTTTCATCTTATTTATATATTTATTTTACATCTTATTTTTTATCTTATTTCTATCTTATTTTTATTCTTATTTTTATACTTATTTTTCATCTTATTTTTCATTTTATTTTTATTCTTATCTTTATACTTATTTTTCATATTATTTTTATACTTATTTTTTATCTTATTTTTATACATATTTTTTATCTTATTTTTTATCTTATTTTTCATCTTATTTTTATACTTTTTTAATCTTATTTTTCATCTTATTATTATGGTTTTTTTTTCATCTTATTTTTCATCTTACTTTTATTCTTATTTGTATACTTATTTTACATCTTTTTTTATTCTTATTTTTATTCTTATTTTTCATCTTATTTTTTATCTTATTTTTATACTTATTTTGCATCTTATTTTTCATCTTATTTTTTTATCTTATTTTTATTCTTATTTTTAAACTTATTTTTCATCTTATTTTTATTCTTATTTTTTTTCTTATTTTTCATCTTATTTTTATACTTATTTTTCATCTTTTTTTATTCTTATTTTTATTCTTATTTATCATCTTATTTTTTATCTTATTGTTATACTTATTTTTTATCTTATTTTAATACTTATTTTTCATCTTATTTTTCATCTTATTTTTATACTTATTTTTTATCGTATTTTTATTTTTATTCTTATTTTTTATCTTATTTTTTATCTGATTTTTATACTTATTTTTCATCTTATTTTTCATCTTATTTTTATACTTATTTTTCATCTTATTTTTATACTTATTTTTATACTTATTTTTTATCTTATTTTTCATCTTAATTTTATACTTTTTTAATCTTATTTTTCATCTTATTATTATGTTTATTTTTTTATCTTATTTTTCATCTTACTTTTATTCTTATTTATATACTTATTTTACATCTTTTTTTATTCTTATTTTTATTCTTATTTTTCATCTTATTTTTTATCTTATTTTTATACTTATTTTGCATCTTATTTTTCATCTTATTTTTTATTCTTATTTTTAAACTTATTTTTCATCTTATTTTTATTCTTATTTTTTTTCTTATTTTTCATCTTATTTTTATACTTATTTTTCATCTTTTTTTATTCTTATTTTTATTCTTATTTGTCATCTTATTTTTTATCTTATTGTTATACTTATTTTTTATCTTATTTTAATACTTATTTTTCATCTTATTTTTATACTTATTTTTTATCGTATTTTTATTCTTATTTTTATTCTTATTTTTTATCTTATTTTTTATCTGATTTTTATACTTATTTTTCATCTTATTTTTCATCTTATTTTTATACTTATTTTTCATCTTATTTTTATACTTATTTTTATACTTATTTTTTATCTTATTTTTATACTTATTTTTCATCTTATTTTTATACTTATTTTTCATCTTATTTTTATTCTTATTTTTATACTTATTTTTATACATATTTTTTATCTTATTTTTATACTTATTTTTCATCTTATTTTTTTATCTTATTATTTATCTTATTTTTCATCTTATTTTTCATCTTATTTTTATTCTTATTTTTGTTCTTATTTTTTATCATATTTTTATTTTTATTTTTATTCTTATTTTTATTCTTATTTATCATCTTATTTTTTATCTTATTTATCATCTTATTTTTTATCTTATTTTTCATCTTATTTTTCAACTTATTTTTATACTTATTTTTTATCTTATTTTTATTCTTATTTTTCATCTTATTTTTTATCTTATTGTTATACTTATTTTTTATCTTATTGTTATACTTATTTTTTATCTTATTTTTATACTTATTTTTCATCTTATTTTTATTCTTATCTTTATACTTATTTTTCATCTTTTTTTTATACTTATTTTTATACTTATTTTTTATCTTATTTTTATACATATTTTTTATCTTATTTTTTATCTTATTTTTCATCTTACTTTTATACTTATTTTTAATCTTATTTTTAATCTTATTTTTCATCTTATTTTTTATCTTAATTTTAATCCTAATTGTTTTCTTATTTTTATACTTGTTTTTCATTTTATTTTTATTCTTATTTTTTATCTTATTTTTCATCTTATTTTTATACTTATTTTTCATTTTATTTTTTATCTTATTTTTATACTTATTTTTTCATCTTATTTTTTATCTTATTTTTCATCTTATTTTTATACTTATTTTTTATCTTAATTTTAATCTTATTTTTTGTCTTATTTTTATACTTATTTTTTATTTTATTTTTATTCTTATTTTTTATCGTATTTTTATTTTTATTTTTATTCTTATTTTTTGTCTTATTTTTATATCCTTTTTTTATCTTATTTTTCATCTTATTTTATTCTTATTTTTATTCTTTTTTTATACTTATTTTACATGTTTTTTTTCAACCTTTTTTTTCATCTTATTTTTATACTTTTTCAATCTTATTTTTCATTTTATTATTATGTTTATTTTTCATCTTATTTTTCATCTTATTTTTCATCTTATTTATATATTTATTTTACATCTTATTTTTTATCTTATTTCTATCTTATTTTTATTCTTATTTTTATACTTATTTTTCATCTTATTTTTCATTTTATTTTTATTCTTATCTTTATACTTATTTTTCATATTTTTTTTATACTTATTTTTATACTTATTTTTTATCTTATTTTTATACATATTTTTCATCTTATTTTTTATCTTATTTTTCATCTTATTTTTATACTTTTTTAATCTTATTTTTCATCTTATTATTATGGTTTTTTTTTCATCTTATTTTTCATCTTACTTTTATTCTTATTTATATACTTATTTTACATCTTTTTTTATTCTTATTTTTATTCTTATTTTTCATCTTATTTTTTATCTTATTTTTATACTTATTTTGCATCTTATTTTTCATCTTATTTTTTATCTTATTTTTATTCTTATTTTTAAACTTATTTTTCATCTTATTTTTATTCTTATTTTTTTTCTTATTTTTCATCTTATTTTTATACTTATTTTTCATCTTTTTTTATTCTTATTTTTATTCTTATTTATCATCTTATTTTTTATCTTATTTATCATCTTATTTTTATACTTATTTTTCATCTTATTTTTCATCTTATTTTTATACTTATTTTTCATCTTATTTTTATACTTATTTTTATACTTATTTTTTATCTTATTTTTCATCTTAATTTTATACTTTTTTAATCTTATTTTTCATCTTATTATTATGTTTATTTTTTTATCTTATTTTTCATCTTACTTTTATTCTTATTTATATACTTATTTTACATCTTTTTTTATTCTTATTTTTATTCTTATTTTTCATCTTATTTTTTATCTTATTTTTATACTTATTTTGCATCTTATTTTTCATCTTATTTTTTATTCTTATTTTTAAACTTATTTTTCATCTTATTTTTATTCTTATTTTTTTTCTTATTTTTCATCTTATTTTTATACTTATTTTTCATCTTTTTTTATTCTTATTTTTATTCTTATTTGTCATCTTATTTTTTATCTTATTGTTATACTTATTTTTTATCTTATTTTAATACTTATTTTTCATCTTATTTTTATACTTATTTTTTATCGTATTTTTATTCTTATTTTTATTCTTATTTTTTATCTTATTTTTTATCTGATTTTTATACTTATTTTTCATCTTATTTTTCATCTTATTTTTATACTTATTTTTCATCTTATTTTTATACTTATTTTTATACTTATTTTTTATCTTATTTTTATACTTATTTTTCATCTTATTTTTATACTTATTTTTCATCTTATTTTTATACTTATTTTTATACTTATTTTTATACTTATTTTTTATCTTATTTTTATACTTATTTTTCATCTTATTTTTTTATCTTATTATTTATCTTATTTTTCATCTTATTTTTCATCTTATTTTTATTCTTATTTTTGTTCTTATTTTTTATCATATTTTTATTTTTATTTTTATTCTTATTTTTATTCTTATTTATCATCTTATTTTTTATCTTATTTATCATCTTATTTTTTATCTTATTTTTCATCTTATTTTTCAACTTATTTTTATACTTATTTTTTATCTTATTTTTATTCTTATTTTTCATCTTATTTTTTATCTTATTGTTATACTTATTTTTTATCTTATTTTTATACTTATTTTTTATCTTATTTTTATACTTATTTTTCATCTTATTTTTATTCTTATCTTTATACTTATTTTTCATCTTTTTTTTATACTTATTTTTATACTTATTTTTTATCTTATTTTTATACATATTTTTTATCTTATTTTTTATCTTATTTTTCATCTTACTTTTATACTTATTTTTAATCTTATTTTTCATCTTATTTTTATACTTATTTTTTATCTTAATTTTAATCCTAATTTTTTTCTTATTTTTATACTTGTTTTTCATTTTATTTTTATTCTTATTTTTTATCGTATTTTTATTTTTATTTTTATTCTTATTTTTTGTCTTATTTTTATATCCTTTTTTTATCTTATTTTTCATCTTATTTTATTCTTATTTTTATTCTTTTTTTATACTTATTTTACATGTTTTTTTTCAACCTTTTTTTTCATCTTATTTTTATACTTTTTCAATCTTATTTTTCATTTTATTATTATGTTTATTTTTCATCTTATTTTTCATCTTATTTTTCATCTTATTTATATATTTATTTTACATCTTATTTTTTATCTTATTTCTATCTTATTTTTATTCTTATTTTTATACTTATTTTTCATCTTATTTTTCATTTTATTTTTATTCTTATCTTTATACTTATTTTTCATATTTTTTTTATACTTATTTTTATACTTATTTTTTATCTTATTTTTATACATATTTTTCATCTTATTTTTTATCTTATTTTTCATCTTATTTTTATACTTTTTTAATCTTATTTTTCATCTTATTATTATGGTTTTTTTTTCATCTTATTTTTCATCTTACTTTTATTCTTATTTATATACTTATTTTACATCTTTTTTTATTCTTATTTTTATTCTTATTTTTCATCTTATTTTTTATCTTATTTTTATACTTATTTTGCATCTTATTTTTCATCTTATTTTTTATCTTATTTTTATTCTTATTTTTAAACTTATTTTTCATCTTATTTTTATTCTTATTTTTTTTCTTATTTTTCATCTTATTTTTATACTTATTTTTCATCTTTTTTTATTCTTATTTTTATTCTTATTTATCATCTTATTTTTTATCTTATTGTTATACTTATTTTTTATCTTATTTTAATACTTATTTTTCATCTTATTTTTCATCTTATTTTTATACTTATTTTTTATCGTATTTTTATTTTTATTTTTATTCTTATTTTTTATCTTATTTTTTATCTGATTTTTATACTTATTTTTCATCTTATTTTTCATCTGATTTTTATACTTATTTTTCATCTTATTTTTCATCTTATTTTTATACTTATTTTTTATCGTATTTTTATTCTTATTTTTATTCTTATTTTTTATCTTATTTTTTATCTGATTTTTATACTTATTTTTCATCTTATTTTTCATCTTATTTTTATACTTATTTTTCATCTTATTTTTATACTTATTTTTATACTTATTTTTTATCTTATTTTTATACTTATTTTTCATCTTATTTTTATACTTATTTTTCATCTTATTTTTATACTTATTTTTATACTTATTTTTATACTTATTTTTTATCTTATTTTTATACTTATTTTTCATCTTATTTTTTTATCTTATTATTTATCTTATTTTTCATCTTATTTTTCATCTTATTTTTATTCTTATTTTTGTTCTTATTTTTTATCATATTTTTATTTTTATTTTTATTCTTATTTTTATTCTTATTTATCATCTTATTTTTTATCTTATTTATCATCTTATTTTTTATCTTATTTTTCATCTTATTTTTCAACTTATTTTTATACTTATTTTTTATCTTATTTTTATTCTTATTTTTCATCTTATTTTTTATCTTATTGTTATACTTATTTTTTATCTTATTTTTATACTTATTTTTTATCTTATTTTTATACTTATTTTTCATCTTATTTTTATTCTTATCTTTATACTTATTTTTCATCTTTTTTTTATACTTATTTTTATACTTATTTTTTATCTTATTTTTATACATATTTTTTATCTTATTTTTTATCTTATTTTTCATCTTACTTTTATACTTATTTTTAATCTTATTTTTCATCTTATTTTTATACTTATTTTTTATCTTAATTTTAATCCTAATTTTTTTCTTATTTTTATACTTGTTTTTCATTTTATTTTTATTCTTATTTTTTATCGTATTTTTATTTTTATTTTTATTCTTATTTTTATTTTTATTCTTATTTTTTATCTTATTTTTCATCTTATTTTTATACTTATTTTTCATCTTATTTTTTATCTTATTTTTATACTTATTTTGCATCTTATTTTTCATCTTATTTTTTATTCTTATTTTTAAACTTATTTTTCATCTTATTTTTATTCTTATTTTTTTTCTTATTTTTCATCTTATTTTTATACTTATTTTTCATCTTTTTTTATTCTTATTTTTATTCTTATTTGTCATCTTATTTTTTATCTTATTGTTATACTTATTTTTTATCTTATTTTAATACTTATTTTTCATCTTATTTTTATACTTATTTTTTATCGTATTTTTATTCTTATTTTTATTCTTATTTTTTATCTTATTTTTTATCTGATTTTTATACTTATTTTTCATCTTATTTTTCATCTTATTTTTATACTTATTTTTCATCTTATTTTTATACTTATTTTTATACTTATTTTTTATCTTATTTTTATACTTATTTTTCATCTTATTTTTATACTTATTTTTCATCTTATTTTTATTCTTATTTTTATACTTATTTTTATACATATTTTTTATCTTATTTTTATACTTATTTTTCATCTTATTTTTTTATCTTATTATTTATCTTATTTTTCATCTTATTTTTCATCTTATTTTTATTCTTATTTTTGTTCTTATTTTTTATCATATTTTTATTTTTATTTTTATTCTTATTTTTATTCTTATTTATCATCTTATTTTTTATCTTATTTATCATCTTATTTTTTATCTTATTTTTCATCTTATTTTTCAACTTATTTTTATACTTATTTTTTATCTTATTTTTATTCTTATTTTTCATCTTATTTTTTATCTTATTGTTATACTTATTTTTTATCTTATTGTTATACTTATTTTTTATCTTATTTTTATACTTATTTTTCATCTTATTTTTATTCTTATCTTTATACTTATTTTTCATCTTTTTTTTATACTTATTTTTATACTTATTTTTTATCTTATTTTTATACATATTTTTTATCTTATTTTTTATCTTATTTTTCATCTTACTTTTATACTTATTTTTAATCTTATTTTTAATCTTATTTTTCATCTTATTTTTTATCTTAATTTTAATCCTAATTGTTTTCTTATTTTTATACTTGTTTTTCATTTTATTTTTATTCTTATTTTTTATCTTATTTTTCATCTTATTTTTATACTTATTTTTCATTTTATTTTTTATCTTATTTTTATACTTATTTTTTCATCTTATTTTTTATCTTATTTTTCATCTTATTTTTATACTTATTTTTTATCTTAATTTTAATCTTATTTTTTGTCTTATTTTTATACTTATTTTTTATTTTATTTTTATTCTTATTTTTTATCGTATTTTTATTTTTATTTTTATTCTTATTTTTTGTCTTATTTTTATATCCTTTTTTTATCTTATTTTTCATCTTATTTTATTCTTATTTTTATTCTTTTTTTATACTTATTTTACATGTTTTTTTTCAACCTTTTTTTTCATCTTATTTTTATACTTTTTCAATCTTATTTTTCATTTTATTATTATGTTTATTTTTCATCTTATTTTTCATCTTATTTTTCATCTTATTTATATATTTATTTTACATCTTATTTTTTATCTTATTTCTATCTTATTTTTATTCTTATTTTTATACTTATTTTTCATCTTATTTTTCATTTTATTTTTATTCTTATCTTTATACTTATTTTTCATATTTTTTTTATACTTATTTTTATACTTATTTTTTATCTTATTTTTATACATATTTTTCATCTTATTTTTTATCTTATTTTTCATCTTATTTTTATACTTTTTTAATCTTATTTTTCATCTTATTATTATGGTTTTTTTTTCATCTTATTTTTCATCTTACTTTTATTCTTATTTATATACTTATTTTACATCTTTTTTTATTCTTATTTTTATTCTTATTTTTCATCTTATTTTTTATCTTATTTTTATACTTATTTTGCATCTTATTTTTCATCTTATTTTTTATCTTATTTTTATTCTTATTTTTAAACTTATTTTTCATCTTATTTTTATTCTTATTTTTTTTCTTATTTTTCATCTTATTTTTATACTTATTTTTCATCTTTTTTTATTCTTATTTTTATTCTTATTTATCATCTTATTTTTTATCTTATTTATCATCTTATTTTTATACTTATTTTTCATCTTATTTTTCATCTTATTTTTATACTTATTTTTCATCTTATTTTTATACTTATTTTTATACTTATTTTTTATCTTATTTTTCATCTTAATTTTATACTTTTTTAATCTTATTTTTCATCTTATTATTATGTTTATTTTTTTATCTTATTTTTCATCTTACTTTTATTCTTATTTATATACTTATTTTACATCTTTTTTTATTCTTATTTTTATTCTTATTTTTCATCTTATTTTTTATCTTATTTTTATACTTATTTTGCATCTTATTTTTCATCTTATTTTTTATTCTTATTTTTAAACTTATTTTTCATCTTATTTTTATTCTTATTTTTTTTCTTATTTTTCATCTTATTTTTATACTTATTTTTCATCTTTTTTTATTCTTATTTTTATTCTTATTTGTCATCTTATTTTTTATCTTATTGTTATACTTATTTTTTATCTTATTTTAATACTTATTTTTCATCTTATTTTTATACTTATTTTTTATCGTATTTTTATTCTTATTTTTATTCTTATTTTTTATCTTATTTTTTATCTGATTTTTATACTTATTTTTCATCTTATTTTTCATCTTATTTTTATACTTATTTTTCATCTTATTTTTATACTTATTTTTATACTTATTTTTTATCTTATTTTTATACTTATTTTTCATCTTATTTTTATACTTATTTTTCATCTTATTTTTATACTTATTTTTATACTTATTTTTATACTTATTTTTTATCTTATTTTTATACTTATTTTTCATCTTATTTTTTTATCTTATTATTTATCTTATTTTTCATCTTATTTTTCATCTTATTTTTATTCTTATTTTTGTTCTTATTTTTTATCATATTTTTATTTTTATTTTTATTCTTATTTTTATTCTTATTTATCATCTTATTTTTTATCTTATTTATCATCTTATTTTTTATCTTATTTTTCATCTTATTTTTCAACTTATTTTTATACTTATTTTTTATCTTATTTTTATTCTTATTTTTCATCTTATTTTTTATCTTATTGTTATACTTATTTTTTATCTTATTTTTATACTTATTTTTTATCTTATTTTTATACTTATTTTTCATCTTATTTTTATTCTTATCTTTATACTTATTTTTCATCTTTTTTTTATACTTATTTTTATACTTATTTTTTATCTTATTTTTATACATATTTTTTATCTTATTTTTTATCTTATTTTTCATCTTACTTTTATACTTATTTTTAATCTTATTTTTCATCTTATTTTTATACTTATTTTTTATCTTAATTTTAATCCTAATTTTTTTCTTATTTTTATACTTGTTTTTCATTTTATTTTTATTCTTATTTTTTATCGTATTTTTATTTTTATTTTTATTCTTATTTTTTGTCTTATTTTTATATCCTTTTTTTATCTTATTTTTCATCTTATTTTATTCTTATTTTTATTCTTTTTTTATACTTATTTTACATGTTTTTTTTCAACCTTTTTTTTCATCTTATTTTTATACTTTTTCAATCTTATTTTTCATTTTATTATTATGTTTATTTTTCATCTTATTTTTCATCTTATTTTTCATCTTATTTATATATTTATTTTACATCTTATTTTTTATCTTATTTCTATCTTATTTTTATTCTTATTTTTATACTTATTTTTCATCTTATTTTTCATTTTATTTTTATTCTTATCTTTATACTTATTTTTCATATTTTTTTTATACTTATTTTTATACTTATTTTTTATCTTATTTTTATACATATTTTTCATCTTATTTTTTATCTTATTTTTCATCTTATTTTTATACTTTTTTAATCTTATTTTTCATCTTATTATTATGGTTTTTTTTTCATCTTATTTTTCATCTTACTTTTATTCTTATTTATATACTTATTTTACATCTTTTTTTATTCTTATTTTTATTCTTATTTTTCATCTTATTTTTTATCTTATTTTTATACTTATTTTGCATCTTATTTTTCATCTTATTTTTTATCTTATTTTTATTCTTATTTTTAAACTTATTTTTCATCTTATTTTTATTCTTATTTTTTTTCTTATTTTTCATCTTATTTTTATACTTATTTTTCATCTTTTTTTATTCTTATTTTTATTCTTATTTATCATCTTATTTTTTATCTTATTGTTATACTTATTTTTTATCTTATTTTAATACTTATTTTTCATCTTATTTTTCATCTTATTTTTATACTTATTTTTTATCGTATTTTTATTTTTATTTTTATTCTTATTTTTTATCTTATTTTTTATCTGATTTTTATACTTATTTTTCATCTTATTTTTCATCTGATTTTTATACTTATTTTTCATCTTATTTTTCATCTTATTTTTATACTTATTTTTTATCGTATTTTTATTCTTATTTTTATTCTTATTTTTTATCTTATTTTTTATCTGATTTTTATACTTATTTTTCATCTTATTTTTCATCTTATTTTTATACTTATTTTTCATCTTATTTTTATACTTATTTTTATACTTATTTTTTATCTTATTTTTATACTTATTTTTCATCTTATTTTTATACTTATTTTTCATCTTATTTTTATACTTATTTTTATACTTATTTTTATACTTATTTTTTATCTTATTTTTATACTTATTTTTCATCTTATTTTTTTATCTTATTATTTATCTTATTTTTCATCTTATTTTTCATCTTATTTTTATTCTTATTTTTGTTCTTATTTTTTATCATATTTTTATTTTTATTTTTATTCTTATTTTTATTCTTATTTATCATCTTATTTTTTATCTTATTTATCATCTTATTTTTTATCTTATTTTTCATCTTATTTTTCAACTTATTTTTATACTTATTTTTTATCTTATTTTTATTCTTATTTTTCATCTTATTTTTTATCTTATTGTTATACTTATTTTTTATCTTATTTTTATACTTATTTTTTATCTTATTTTTATACTTATTTTTCATCTTATTTTTATTCTTATCTTTATACTTATTTTTCATCTTTTTTTTATACTTATTTTTATACTTATTTTTTATCTTATTTTTATACATATTTTTTATCTTATTTTTTATCTTATTTTTCATCTTACTTTTATACTTATTTTTAATCTTATTTTTCATCTTATTTTTATACTTATTTTTTATCTTAATTTTAATCCTAATTTTTTTCTTATTTTTATACTTGTTTTTCATTTTATTTTTATTCTTATTTTTTATCGTATTTTTATTTTTATTTTTATTCTTATTTTTATTTTTATTCTTATTTTTTATCTTATTTTTCATCTTATTTTTATACTTATTTTTCATCTTATTTTTTATCTTATTTTTATACTTATTTTGCATCTTATTTTTCATCTTATTTTTTATTCTTATTTTTAAACTTATTTTTCATCTTATTTTTATTCTTATTTTTTTTCTTATTTTTCATCTTATTTTTATACTTATTTTTCATCTTTTTTTATTCTTATTTTTATTCTTATTTGTCATCTTATTTTTTATCTTATTGTTATACTTATTTTTTATCTTATTTTAATACTTATTTTTCATCTTATTTTTATACTTATTTTTTATCGTATTTTTATTCTTATTTTTATTCTTATTTTTTATCTTATTTTTTATCTGATTTTTATACTTATTTTTCATCTTATTTTTCATCTTATTTTTATACTTATTTTTCATCTTATTTTTATACTTATTTTTATACTTATTTTTTATCTTATTTTTATACTTATTTTTCATCTTATTTTTATACTTATTTTTCATCTTATTTTTATTCTTATTTTTATACTTATTTTTATACATATTTTTTATCTTATTTTTATACTTATTTTTCATCTTATTTTTTTATCTTATTATTTATCTTATTTTTCATCTTATTTTTCATCTTATTTTTATTCTTATTTTTGTTCTTATTTTTTATCATATTTTTATTTTTATTTTTATTCTTATTTTTATTCTTATTTATCATCTTATTTTTTATCTTATTTATCATCTTATTTTTTATCTTATTTTTCATCTTATTTTTCAACTTATTTTTATACTTATTTTTTATCTTATTTTTATTCTTATTTTTCATCTTATTTTTTATCTTATTGTTATACTTATTTTTTATCTTATTGTTATACTTATTTTTTATCTTATTTTTATACTTATTTTTCATCTTATTTTTATTCTTATCTTTATACTTATTTTTCATCTTTTTTTTATACTTATTTTTATACTTATTTTTTATCTTATTTTTATACATATTTTTTATCTTATTTTTTATCTTATTTTTCATCTTACTTTTATACTTATTTTTAATCTTATTTTTAATCTTATTTTTCATCTTATTTTTTATCTTAATTTTAATCCTAATTGTTTTCTTATTTTTATACTTGTTTTTCATTTTATTTTTATTCTTATTTTTTATCTTATTTTTCATCTTATTTTTATACTTATTTTTCATTTTATTTTTTATCTTATTTTTATACTTATTTTTTCATCTTATTTTTTATCTTATTTTTCATCTTATTTTTATACTTATTTTTTATCTTAATTTTAATCTTATTTTTTGTCTTATTTTTATACTTATTTTTTATTTTATTTTTATTCTTATTTTTTATCGTATTTTTATTTTTATTTTTATTCTTATTTTTTGTCTTATTTTTATATCCTTTTTTTATCTTATTTTTCATCTTATTTTATTCTTATTTTTATTCTTTTTTTATACTTATTTTACATGTTTTTTTTCAACCTTTTTTTTCATCTTATTTTTATACTTTTTCAATCTTATTTTTCATTTTATTATTATGTTTATTTTTCATCTTATTTTTCATCTTATTTTTCATCTTATTTATATATTTATTTTACATCTTATTTTTTATCTTATTTCTATCTTATTTTTATTCTTATTTTTATACTTATTTTTCATCTTATTTTTCATTTTATTTTTATTCTTATCTTTATACTTATTTTTCATATTTTTTTTATACTTATTTTTATACTTATTTTTTATCTTATTTTTATACATATTTTTCATCTTATTTTTTATCTTATTTTTCATCTTATTTTTATACTTTTTTAATCTTATTTTTCATCTTATTATTATGGTTTTTTTTTCATCTTATTTTTCATCTTACTTTTATTCTTATTTATATACTTATTTTACATCTTTTTTTATTCTTATTTTTATTCTTATTTTTCATCTTATTTTTTATCTTATTTTTATACTTATTTTGCATCTTATTTTTCATCTTATTTTTTATCTTATTTTTATTCTTATTTTTAAACTTATTTTTCATCTTATTTTTATTCTTATTTTTTTTCTTATTTTTCATCTTATTTTTATACTTATTTTTCATCTTTTTTTATTCTTATTTTTATTCTTATTTATCATCTTATTTTTTATCTTATTTATCATCTTATTTTTATACTTATTTTTCATCTTATTTTTCATCTTATTTTTATACTTATTTTTCATCTTATTTTTATACTTATTTTTATACTTATTTTTTATCTTATTTTTCATCTTAATTTTATACTTTTTTAATCTTATTTTTCATCTTATTATTATGTTTATTTTTTTATCTTATTTTTCATCTTACTTTTATTCTTATTTATATACTTATTTTACATCTTTTTTTATTCTTATTTTTATTCTTATTTTTCATCTTATTTTTTATCTTATTTTTATACTTATTTTGCATCTTATTTTTCATCTTATTTTTTATTCTTATTTTTAAACTTATTTTTCATCTTATTTTTATTCTTATTTTTTTTCTTATTTTTCATCTTATTTTTATACTTATTTTTCATCTTTTTTTATTCTTATTTTTATTCTTATTTGTCATCTTATTTTTTATCTTATTGTTATACTTATTTTTTATCTTATTTTAATACTTATTTTTCATCTTATTTTTATACTTATTTTTTATCGTATTTTTATTCTTATTTTTATTCTTATTTTTTATCTTATTTTTTATCTGATTTTTATACTTATTTTTCATCTTATTTTTCATCTTATTTTTATACTTATTTTTCATCTTATTTTTATACTTATTTTTATACTTATTTTTTATCTTATTTTTATACTTATTTTTCATCTTATTTTTATACTTATTTTTCATCTTATTTTTATACTTATTTTTATACTTATTTTTATACTTATTTTTTATCTTATTTTTATACTTATTTTTCATCTTATTTTTTTATCTTATTATTTATCTTATTTTTCATCTTATTTTTCATCTTATTTTTATTCTTATTTTTGTTCTTATTTTTTATCATATTTTTATTTTTATTTTTATTCTTATTTTTATTCTTATTTATCATCTTATTTTTTATCTTATTTATCATCTTATTTTTTATCTTATTTTTCATCTTATTTTTCAACTTATTTTTATACTTATTTTTTATCTTATTTTTATTCTTATTTTTCATCTTATTTTTTATCTTATTGTTATACTTATTTTTTATCTTATTTTTATACTTATTTTTTATCTTATTTTTATACTTATTTTTCATCTTATTTTTATTCTTATCTTTATACTTATTTTTCATCTTTTTTTTATACTTATTTTTATACTTATTTTTTATCTTATTTTTATACATATTTTTTATCTTATTTTTTATCTTATTTTTCATCTTACTTTTATACTTATTTTTAATCTTATTTTTCATCTTATTTTTATACTTATTTTTTATCTTAATTTTAATCCTAATTTTTTTCTTATTTTTATACTTGTTTTTCATTTTATTTTTATTCTTATTTTTTATCGTATTTTTATTTTTATTTTTATTCTTATTTTTTGTCTTATTTTTATATCCTTTTTTTATCTTATTTTTCATCTTATTTTATTCTTATTTTTATTCTTTTTTTATACTTATTTTACATGTTTTTTTTCAACCTTTTTTTTCATCTTATTTTTATACTTTTTCAATCTTATTTTTCATTTTATTATTATGTTTATTTTTCATCTTATTTTTCATCTTATTTTTCATCTTATTTATATATTTATTTTACATCTTATTTTTTATCTTATTTCTATCTTATTTTTATTCTTATTTTTATACTTATTTTTCATCTTATTTTTCATTTTATTTTTATTCTTATCTTTATACTTATTTTTCATATTTTTTTTATACTTATTTTTATACTTATTTTTTATCTTATTTTTATACATATTTTTCATCTTATTTTTTATCTTATTTTTCATCTTATTTTTATACTTTTTTAATCTTATTTTTCATCTTATTATTATGGTTTTTTTTTCATCTTATTTTTCATCTTACTTTTATTCTTATTTATATACTTATTTTACATCTTTTTTTATTCTTATTTTTATTCTTATTTTTCATCTTATTTTTTATCTTATTTTTATACTTATTTTGCATCTTATTTTTCATCTTATTTTTTATCTTATTTTTATTCTTATTTTTAAACTTATTTTTCATCTTATTTTTATTCTTATTTTTTTTCTTATTTTTCATCTTATTTTTATACTTATTTTTCATCTTTTTTTATTCTTATTTTTATTCTTATTTATCATCTTATTTTTTATCTTATTGTTATACTTATTTTTTATCTTATTTTAATACTTATTTTTCATCTTATTTTTCATCTTATTTTTATACTTATTTTTTATCGTATTTTTATTTTTATTTTTATTCTTATTTTTTATCTTATTTTTTATCTGATTTTTATACTTATTTTTCATCTTATTTTTCATCTGATTTTTATACTTATTTTTCATCTTATTTTTCATCTTATTTTTATACTTATTTTTTATCGTATTTTTATTCTTATTTTTATTCTTATTTTTTATCTTATTTTTTATCTGATTTTTATACTTATTTTTCATCTTATTTTTCATCTTATTTTTATACTTATTTTTCATCTTATTTTTATACTTATTTTTATACTTATTTTTTATCTTATTTTTATACTTATTTTTCATCTTATTTTTATACTTATTTTTCATCTTATTTTTATACTTATTTTTATACTTATTTTTATACTTATTTTTTATCTTATTTTTATACTTATTTTTCATCTTATTTTTTTATCTTATTATTTATCTTATTTTTCATCTTATTTTTCATCTTATTTTTATTCTTATTTTTGTTCTTATTTTTTATCATATTTTTATTTTTATTTTTATTCTTATTTTTATTCTTATTTATCATCTTATTTTTTATCTTATTTATCATCTTATTTTTTATCTTATTTTTCATCTTATTTTTCAACTTATTTTTATACTTATTTTTTATCTTATTTTTATTCTTATTTTTCATCTTATTTTTTATCTTATTGTTATACTTATTTTTTATCTTATTTTTATACTTATTTTTTATCTTATTTTTATACTTATTTTTCATCTTATTTTTATTCTTATCTTTATACTTATTTTTCATCTTTTTTTTATACTTATTTTTATACTTATTTTTTATCTTATTTTTATACATATTTTTTATCTTATTTTTTATCTTATTTTTCATCTTACTTTTATACTTATTTTTAATCTTATTTTTCATCTTATTTTTATACTTATTTTTTATCTTAATTTTAATCCTAATTTTTTTCTTATTTTTATACTTGTTTTTCATTTTATTTTTATTCTTATTTTTTATCGTATTTTTATTTTTATTTTTATTCTTATTTTTATTTTTATTCTTATTTTTTATCTTATTTTTCATCTTATTTTTATACTTATTTTTCATTTTATTTTTTATCTTATTTTTATACTTATTTTTTCATCTTATTTTTTATCTTATTTTTCATCTTATTTTTATACTTATTTTTTATCTTAATTTTAATCTTATTTTTTGTCTTATTTTTATACTTATTTTTTATTTTATTTTTATTCTTATTTTTTATCGTATTTTTATTTTTATTTTTATTCTTATTTTTATTCTTATTTTTTGTCTTATTTTTATATCCTTTTTTTATCTTATTTTTCATCTTATTTTATTCTTATTTTTATACTTATTTTTATTCTTTTTTTATACTTATTTTACATGTTTTTTTTCAACCTTTTTTTTCATCTTATTTTTATACTTTTTCAATCTTATTTTTCATTTTATTATTATGTTTATTTTTCATCTTATTTTTCATCTTATTTTTCATCTTATTTATATATTTATTTTACATCTTATTTTTTATCTTATTTCTATCTTATTTTTATTCTTATTTTTATACTTATTTTTCATCTTATTTTTCATTTTATTTTTATTCTTCTTTTTCATCTTATTTTTAATCTTATTTTTATACTTATTTTACACCTTTTTTTATTTTTATTTTTATTCTTATTTTTCATCTTATTTTTATACTTATTTTTCATCTTATTTTTATTCTTATCTTTATACTTATTTTTCATCTTTTTTTTATACTTATTTTTATACTTATTTTTTATCTTATTTTTATACATATTTTTTATCTTATTTTTTATCTTATTTTTCATCTTACTTTTATACTTATTTTTAATCTTATTTTTATTTTTATTTTTATTCTTATTTTTATTTTTATTCTTATTTTTCATCTTATTTTTCATCTTATTTATATATTTATTTTACATCTTATTTTTTATCTTATTTCTATCTTATTTTTATTCTTATTTTTATACTTATTTTTCATCTTATTTTTCATTTTATTTTTATTCTTCTTTTTCATCTTATTTTTAATCTTATTTTTATACTTATTTTACACCTTTTTTTATTTTTATTTTTATTCTTATTTTTCATCTTATTTTTATACTTATTTTTCATCTTATTTTTATTCTTATCTTTATACTTATTTTTCATCTTTTTTTTATACTTATTTTTATACTTATTTTTTATCTTAATTTTAATCCTATTTTTTTTCTTATTTTTATACTTGTTTTTCATTTTATTTTTATTCTTATTTTTTATCGTATTTTTATTTTTATTTTTATTCTTATTTTTATTTTTATTCTTATTTTTCATCTTATTTTTCATCTTATTTTTATACTTATTTTTCATTTTATTTTTTATCTTATTTTTATACTTATTTTTTCATCTTATTTTTTATCTTATTTTTCATCTTATTTTTATACTTATTTTTTATCTTAATTTTAATCTTATTTTTTGTCTTATTTTTATACTTATTTTTTATTTTATTTTTATTCTTATTTTTTATCGTATTTTTATTTTTATTTTTATTCTTATTTTTATTCTTATTTTTCATCTTATTTTTATTCTTATTTTTATACTTATTTTTATTCTTATTTTTATTCTTATTTTTTGTCTTATTTTTATATCCTTTTTTTATCTTATTTTTCATCTTATTTTATTCTTATTTTTATACTTATTTTTATTCTTTTTTTATACTTATTTTACATGTTTTTTTTCAACCTTTTTTTTCATCTTATTTTTATACTTTTTCAATCTTATTTTTCATTTTATTATTATGTTTATTTTTCATCTTATTTTTCATCTTATTTTTCATCTTATTTATATATTTATTTTACATCTTATTTTTTATCTTATTTCTATCTTATTTTTATTCTTATTTTTATACTTATTTTTCATCTTATTTTTCATTTTATTTTTATTCTTCTTTTTCATCTTATTTTTAATCTTATTTTTATACTTATTTTACACCTTTTTTTATTTTTATTTTTATTCTTATTTTTTATCTTATTTTTTATCTTATTTTTATACTTATTTTTATACTTATTTTTATACTTATTTTTTATCTTATTTTTTATTCTTATTTTTATACTTATTTTTATACTTATTTTTATTCTTATTTTTATTCTTATTTTTATACTTATTTTTCATCTTATTTTTCTTCTTACTTTTTGTCTTATTTTTCATCTTAATTTTATTCTTATTTTTATTCTTATTTTTCATCTTATTTTTATACTTATTTTTTATCCTATTTTTTATCTTTTTTTATTCCTATTTTTATACTAATTTTTCATCTTTTTTTTTCATCTCATTTTTATACTTATTTTTCATCTTAATTTTTATCTTTTTTTTATCTTATTTTTATATTTATTGTTCATCTTATTTTTATTCTTATTTTTCATCTTATTTTTATACTTATTTTTCATCTTAATTTTTATCTTATTTTTATATTTATTGTTCATCTTATTTTTATTCTTATTTTTATTCTTATTTTTTATCTGATTTTTATACTTCTTTTTTATCTTATTTCTTATCTTATTTTTCATCTTATTTTTCATCTTATTTTTCATCCTATTTTTTATCTTATTTTATTCCTATTTTGTACTTATTTTTCATCTTATTTGTTTTCTTATTTTTCATTTTATTTTTCATCTTATTTTTATACTTATTTTTCATCTTATTTTTTATCTTATTTTTTATCTTATTTTTCATCTTATTTTTATACTTATTTTTTATCTTTTTTTCATCTTATTTTTATAATTATTTTTCATCTTAATTTTTATCTTATTTTTTTATCTTATTTTTATATTTATTGTTCATCTTATTTTTATTCTTATTTTTTATCGTATTTTTATTATTATTATTCTTATTTTTTATCTCAATTTTTATACTTATTTTTTATCTTATTTTTCATCTTATTTTTTATCTTATTTTTTATCTTAATTTTATTCTTATTTTTCATCTTATTTTTATACTTATTTTTTATCTTAATTTTAATCCTATTTTTTGTCTTATTTTTATACTTATTTTTCATTTTATTTTTATTCTTATTTTTTATCGTATTTTTATTTTTATTCTTATTTTTATTCTTATTTTTCATCTTATTTTTATAGCTATTTTTTTTATATTAATTTTCATCTTAATTTTTGTCTTATTTTTATAACCTTTTTTTATCTTATTTTTTTATCTTATTTTTCATCTTATTTTTATTCTTATTTTTTTATCTTTTTTTTTCATCTTATTATTATACTTATTTTTTCATCTTATTTTTCATGTTATTTTTATACTTTTTTAATCCTATTTTTCATCCTTTTATTATGTTTATTTTTTCATCTGATTTTTCATCTTATTTTTATTCTTAGTTTTCATCTTTTTTTATTCTTATTTTTATTCTTATTTGTCATCTTATTTTTTATCTTATTTTTATATTTATTTTTTATCTTATTTTTATTCTTATTTTTCATCTTATTTTTATACTTATTTTTTCTCTTAATTTTAATCCTATTTTTTGTCTTATTTTTATACTTATTTTTTATTTTATTTTTATACTTATTTTTTATCTGATTTGTTTTCTTATTTTTTATCTTATTTTTTACCTTATTTTTCATCTTATTTTTATACTTATTTTTTATCTTTTTTTATCATATTTTTATACTTATTTTACATCTTAATTTTTATCTTATTTTTTATCTTAATTTTATTCTTATTTTTATTCTTATTTTTCATCTTATTTTTATTTTTATTTTTATTCTTATTTTTATTCTTATTTATCATCTTATTTTTTATCTTATATTTATACTTATTTTTCATCCTTTTTTATACTTATTTTTCATCTTAATTTTCATCTTATTTTTATTCTTTTTTATACTTATTTTACATGTTTTTTTTTATCCTATTTTTCATCTTATTTTTATACTTTTTCAATCTTATTTTTCATCTTATTATTATGTTTATTTTTCATCTTATTTTTCATCTTATTTTTATACTTATTTTTTATCTTATTTTTATTCTTATTTTTAATCTTATTTTTTATCTTATTTTTCATTTTATTTTTTATCTTATTTTTATACTTATTTTTTCATCTTATTTTTTATCTTATTTTTTATTCTTATTTTTATACTTAATTTGCATCTTATTTTTATTCTTATTTTTAAAATTATTTTTTGTCTTAGTTTTATACTTATTTTTTATCTTATTTTTATACTTATTTTTCATCTTATTTTTTATCTTATTTTTATTCTTATTTTTATACTTATTTTTCATATTATTTTTATTGTTATTTTTATACTTATTTTTCATCTTATTTTTATTCTTATTTTTAATCTTATTTTTTATCTTAGTTTTATACTTATTTTTTATCTTATTTTTATGCTTATTTTTCATCCTCTTTTTAAATTTATTTTTATTCTTCTTTTTCATCCAATTTTTCTCTTATTTTTCATCTTATTTTTATACTTATTTTTTATCTTTTTTTTATTCTTATTTATATTCTTATTTGTCATCTTATTTTGATACTTATTTTGTATCTTTTTTTAATACTTATTTTTCATCTTATTTTATTCTTATTTTTATACTTATTTTTATTCTTATTTTTATACTTATTTTTTATCTGATTTGTTTTCTTATTTTTTACCTTATTTTTTACCTTATTTTTCGTCTTATTTTTATACTTATTTTTTATCTTTTTTTATCATATTTTTATACTTATTTTACATCTTAATTTTTATCTTATTTTTTATCTTATTTTTATTCTTATTTTTATTCTTATTTATCATCTTATTTTTTATCTTATATTTATACTTATTTTTCATCCTTTTTTATACTTATTTTTCATCTTAATTTTCATCTTATTTTTATTCTTTTTTATACTTATTTTACATGTTTTTTTTTATCCTATTTTTCATCTTATTTTTATACTTTTTCAATCTTATTTTTCATCTTATTATTATGTTTATTTTTCATCTTTTTTTTCATCTTATTTTTATACTTATTTTCATCTTTTTTTTATCTTATTTTTATTCTTATTTGTCATCTTATTTTTTATCTTATTGTTATACTTATTTTTTATCTTATTTTAATACTTATTTTTCATCTTATTTTTATACTTTTTTAATCTTATTTTTCATCTTATTATTATGTTTATTTTTTCATCTTATTTTTCATCCTACTTTTATTCTTATTTATATATTTATTTTACATCTTATTTTTTATCTTATTTTTTATCTTATTTTTATTCTTATTTTTATACTTATCTTTCATCTTATTTTTCATCTTATTTTTATTCTTATTTTACATCTTTTTTTATTCTTATTTTTATTCTTATTTTTCATCTTATTTTTTAACTTATTTTTATACTTATTTTGCATCCTATTTTTCATCTTATTTTTTATTCTTATTTTTATTCTTATTTTTCATCTTATTTTTATACTTATTTTTTATCCTATTTTTTATCTTTTTTTATTCCTATTTTTATACTTATTTTTCATCTTATTTGTTTTCTTATTTTTTATCTTATTTTTCATTTTATTTTTTATCTTATTTTTATACTTATTTTTTCATCTTTTTTTTTTATCTTATTTTTATACTTATTTTTCATCTTAATTTTTATCCTTTTTTTTATCTTATTTTTATATTTATTGTTCATCTTATTTTTATTCTTATTTTTTATCATATATTTATTATTATTATTCTTATTTTTTATATTAAGTTTTATACTTATTTTTTATCTTATTTTTCATCTTATTTTTTATCTTAATTTTATTCTTTTTTTTCATTTTATTTTTCATCTTATTTTTATACTTATTTTTCATCTTTTTTTATTCTTATTTTTATTTTTATTTGTCATCTTATTTTTTATCTTATTTTTATACTTATTTTTTATCTTATTTTTATACTTATTTTTCATCTTATTTTTATTCTTATCTTTATACTTATTTTTCATATTTTTTTTATACTTATTTTTATACTTATTTTTTATCTTATTTTTATACATATTTTTCATCTTATTTTTTATCTTATTTTTCATCTTATTTTTATACTTTTTTAATCTTATTTTTCATCTTATTATTATGGGTTTTTTTTCATCTTATTTTTCATCTTACTTTTATTCTTATTTATATACTTATTTTACATCTTTTTTTATTCTTATTTTTATTCTTATTTTTCATCTTATTTTTTATCTTATTTTTATACTTATTTTGCATCTTATTTTTCATCTTATTTTTTATCTTATTTTTATTCTTATTTTTAAACTTATTTTTATTCTTATTTTTATTCTTTTTTTATACTTATTTTACATGTTTTTTTTCAACCTTTTTTTTCATCTTATTTTTATACTTTTTCAATCTTATTTTTCATTTTATTATTATGTTTATTTTTCATCTTATTTTTCATCTTATTTATATATTTATTTTACATCTTATTTCTATCTTATTTTTATTCTTATTTTTATACTTATTTTTCATCTTATTTTTCATTTTATTTTTATTCTTCTTTTTCATCTTATTTTTAATCTTATTTTTATACTTATTTTGCATCTTATTTTTTATCTTAATTTTATTCTTATTTTTATTCTTATTTTTCATCTTATTTTTATACTTATTTTTTATCCTATTTTTTATCTTTTTTATTCCTATTTTTATACTTATTTTTTATCTTATTTGTTTTCTTATTTTTTATCTTATTTTTCATTTTATTTTTTATCTTGTTTTTATACTTATTTTTTATCTTATTTTTCATCTTATTTTTTATCTTAATTTTATTCTTTTTTTTCATTTTATTTTTCATCTTATTTTTATACTTATTTTTCATCTTATTTTTTTATTTTAATTTTATTCTTATTTTTCATCTTATTTTTATACTTATTTTTTATCTTATTTTTCATCTTATTTTTATACTTATTTTTTATCTTAATTTTAATCTTATTTTTCATCTTATTTTTATACTTATTTTTTATCTTATTTTTCATCTTATTTTTATTCTTATTTTTTATCGTAATTTTATTTTTATTTTTATTCTTATTTTTATTCTTATTTATCATCTTATTTTTTATCTTATATTTATACTTATTTTTCATCCTTTTTTATACTTATTTTTCATCTTAATTTTCATCTTATTTTTATTCTTTTTTATACTTATTTTACATGTTTTTTTTTATCCTATTTTTCATCTTATTTTTATACTTTTTCAATCTTATTTTTCATCTTATTATTATGTTTATTTTTCATCTTATTTTTCATCTTATTTTTATACTTATTTTTTATCTTATTTTTATTCTTATTTTTAATCTTATTTTTTATCTTATTTTTCATTTTATTTTTTATCTTATTTTTATACTTATTTTTTCATCTTATTTTTTATCTTATTTTTTATTCTTATTTTTATACTTAATTTGCATCTTATTTTTATTCTTATTTTTAAAATTATTTTTTGTCTTAGTTTTATACTTATTTTTTATCTTATTTTTATGCTTATTTTTCATCTTATTTTTTCATCTTATTTTTTCATCTTATTTTTATACTTATTTTTCATCCTCTTTTTAAATTTATTTTTATTCTTCTTTTTCATCCATTTTTTCTCTTATTTTTCATCTTATTTTTATACTTATTTTTTATCTTTTTTTTATTCTTATTTTTATTCTTATTTGTCATCTTATTTTGATACTTATTTTGTATCTTTTTTTAATACTTATTTTTCATCTTATTTTATTCTTATTTTTATACTTATTTTTATTCTTATTTTTATACTTATTTTTTATCTGATTTGTTTTCTTATTTTTTACCTTATTTTTCATCTTATTTTTATACTTATTTTTTATCTTTTTTTTTATTCTTATTTTTATTCTTATTTGTTATCTTATTTTGATACTTATTTTGTATCTTATTTTAATACTTATTTTTCATCTTATTTTATTCTTATTTTTATACTTATTTTTATTCTTATTTTTATACTTATTTTTTATCTGATTTGTTTTCTTAATTTTTATCTTATTTTTTACCTTATTTTTCGTCTTATTTTTATACTTATTTTTTATCTTTTTTTATCATATTTTTATACTTATTTTACATCTTAATTTTTATCTTATTTTTTATCTTAATTTTATTCTTATTTTTATTCTTATTTTTCATCTTATTTTTATTTTTATTTTTATTCTTATTTTTATTCTTATTTATCATCTTATTTTTTATCTTATATTTATACTTATTTTTCATCCTTTTTTATACTTATTTTTCATCTTAATTTTCATCTTATTTTTATTCTTTTTTATACTTATTTTACATGGTTTTTTTATCCTATTTTTCATCTTATTTTTATACTTTTTCAATCTTATTTTTCATCTTATTATTATGTTTATTTTTCATCTTTTTTTTCATCTTATTTTTATACTTATTTTCATCTTTTTTTTATCTTATTTTTATTCTTATTTGTCATCTTATTTTTTATCTTATTGTTATACTTATTTTTTATCTTATTTTAATACTTATTTTTCATCTTATTTTTATACTTTTTTAATCTTATTTTTCATCTTATTATTATGTTTATTTTTTCATCTTATTTTTCATCCTACTTTTATTCTTATTTATATATTTATTTTACATCTTATTTTTTATCTTATTTTTTATCTTATTTTTATTCTTATTTTTATACTTATCTTTCATCTTATTTTTCATCTTATTTTTATTCTTATTTTACATCTTTTTTTATTCTTATTTTTATTCTTATTTTTCATCTTATTTTTTAACTTATTTTTATACTTATTTTGCATCCTATTTTTCATCTTATTTTTCATCTTATTTTTATACTTATTTTTTATCCTATTTTTTATCTTTTTTTATTCCTATTTTTATACTTATTTTTCATCTTATTTGTTTTCTTATTTTTTATCTTATTTTTCATTTTATTTTTTATCTTATTTTTATACTTATTTTTTCATCTTTTTTTTTTATCTTATTTTTATACTTATTTTTCATCTTAATTTTTATCCTTTTTTTTATCTTATTTTTATATTTATTGTTCATCTTATTTTTATTCTTATTTTTTATCATATATTTATTATTATTATTCTTATTTTTTATCCTAAGTTTTATACTTATTTTTTATCTTATTTTTCATCTTATTTTTTATCTTAATTTTATTCTTTTTTTTCATTTTATTTTTCATCTTATTTTTATACTTATTTTTCATCTTATTTTTTTATTTTAATTTTATTCTTATTTTTCATCTTATTTTTATACTTATTTTTTATCTTATTTTTCATCTTATTTTTATACTTATTTTTTATCTTAATTTTAATCTTATTTTTCATCTTATTTTTATACTTATTTTTTATCTTATTTTTCATCTTATTTTTATTCTTATTTTTTATCGTAATTTTATTTTTATTTTTATTCTTATTTTTATTCTTATTTATCATCTTATTTTTTATCTTATATTTATACTTATTTTTCATCCTTTTTTATACTTATTTTTCATCTTAATTTTCATCTTATTTTTATTCTTTTTTATACTTATTTTACATGTTTTTTTTTATCCTATTTTTCATCTTATTTTTATACTTTTTCAATCTTATTTTTCATCTTATTATTATGTTTATTTTTCATCTTTTTTTTCATCTTATTTTTATACTTATTTTCATCTTTTTTTTATCTTATTTTTTATTCTTATTTTTAAACTTATTTTTCATCTTATTTTTATTCTTATTTTTTTTCTTATTTTTCATCTTATTTTTATAGTTATTTTTCATCTTTTTTTATTCTTATTTTTATTCTTATTTGTCATCTTATTTTTTATCTTATTGTTATACTTATTTTTTATCTTATTTTAATACTTATTTTTCATCTTATTTTTATACTTTTTTAATCTTATTTTTCATCTTATTATTATGTTTATTTTTTCATCTTATTTTTCATCCTACTTTTATTCTTATTTATATATTTATTTTACATCTTATTTTTTATCTTATTTTTTATCTTATTTTTATTCTTATTTTTATACTTATTTTTCATCTTATTTTTATTCTTATTTTACATCTTTTTTTATTCTTATTTTTCATCTTATTTTTTAACTTATTTTTATACTTATTTTGCATCCTATTTTTCATCTTATTTTTTATCTTATTTTTTATTCTTATTTTTATTCTTATTTTTCATCTTATTTTTTATCTTATTTTTATACTTATTTTGCATCTTATTTTTCATCTTATTTTTTATCTTATTTTTATTCTTATTTTTAAACTTATTTTTCATCTTATTTTTATTCTTATTTTTTTTCTTATTTTTCATCTTATTTTTATACTTATTTTTCATCTTTTTTTATTCTTATTTTTATTCTTATTTGTCATCTTATTTTTTATCTTATTGTTATACTTATTTTTTATCTTATTTTAATACTTATTTTTCATCTTATTTTTCATCTTATTTTTATACTTATTTTTTATCGTATTTTTATTCTTATTTTTATTCTTATTTTTTATCTTATTTTTTATCATATTTTTATTTTTATTTTTATTCTTATTTTTATTCTTATTTATCATCTTATTTTTCATCTTATTTTTCATCTTATTTTTATACTTATTTTGCATCTTATTTTGCATCTTATTTTTCATCTTATTTTTTATTCTTATTTTTATACTTATTTTCATCTTTTTTTTATCTTATTTTTATTCTTATTTGTCATCTTATTTTTTATCTTATTGTTATACTTATTTTTTATCTTATTTTAATACTTATTTTTCATCTTATTTTTATACTTTTTTAATCTTATTTTTCATCTTATTATTATGTTTATTTTTTCATCTTATTTTTCATCCTACTTTTATTCTTATTTATATATTTATTTTACATCTTATTTTTTATCTTATTTTTATTCTCCTATTTTTATACTTATTTTTCATCTTATTTTTCATCTTATTTTTATTCTTATTTTACATCTTTTTTTATTCTTATTTTTATTCTTATTTTTCATCTTATTTTTTAACTTATTTTTATACTTATTTTGCATCCTATTTTTCATCTTATTTTTTATTCTTATTTTTATTCTTATTTTTCATCTTATTTTTATACTTTTTTTTTATCCTATTTTTTATCTTTTTTTATTCCTATTTTTATACTTATTTTTCATCTTATTTGTTTTCTTATTTTTTATCTTATTTTTTATCTTATTTTTCATCTTATTTTTATACTAATTTTTCATCTTTTTTTTTCATCTTATTTTTATACTTATTTTTCATCTTAATTTTTATCTTTTTTTTTAATCTTATTTTTATATTTATTGTTCATCTTATTTTTATTCTTATTTTTTATCGTATTTTTATTATTATTATTATTATTATTTTTTATCTTAATTTTTATACTTATTTTTTATCTTATTTTTCATCTTATTTTTATACTTATTTTTTATCTTAATTTTAATCTTATTTTTTGTCTTATTTTTATACTTATTTTTTATTTTATTTTTATTCTTATTTTTTATCGTAATTTTATTTTTATTTTTATTCTTATTTTTATTCTTATTTGTCATCTTATTTTTTATCTTATTGTTATACTTATTTTTTATCTTATTTTAATACTTATTTTTCATCTTATTTTTATACTTTTTTAATCTTATTTTTCATCTTATTATTATGTTTATTTTTTCATCTTATTTTTCATCCTACTTTTATTCTTATTTATATATTTATTTTACATCTTATTTTTTATCTTATTTTTTATCTTATTTTTTACCTTATTTTTCATCTTATTTTTATACTTATTTTTTATCTTTTTTTATCATATTTTTATACTTATTTTACATCTTAATTTTTATCTTATTTTTTATCTTAATTTTATTCTTATTTTTATTCTTATTTTTCATCTTATTTTTATTTTTATTTTTATTCTTATTTTTATTCTTATTTATCATCTTATTTTTTATCTTATATTTATACTTATTTTTCATCCTTTTTTATACTTATTTTTCATCTTAATTTTCATCTTATTTTTATTCTTTTTTATACTTATTTTACATGTTTTTTTTTATCCTATTTTTCATCTTATTTTTATACTTTTTCAATCTTATTTTTCATCTTATTATTATGTTTATTTTTCATCTTATTTTTCATCTTATTTTTATACTTATTTTTTATCTTATTTTTATTCTTATTTTTAATCTTATTTTTTATCTTATTTTTCATTTTATTTTTTATCTTATTTTTATACTTATTTTTTCATCTTATTTTTTATCTTATTTTTTATTCTTATTTTTATACTTAATTTGCATCTTATTTTTATTCTTATTTTTAAAATTATTTTTTGTCTTAGTTTTATACTTATTTTTTATCTTATTTTTATACTTATTTTTCATCTTATTTTTTATCTTATTTTTATTCTTATTTTTATACTTATTTTTCATATTATTTTTATTGTTATTTTTATACTTATTTTTCATCTTATTTTTATTCTTATTTTTAATCTTATTTTTTATCTTAGTTTTATACTTATTTTTTATCTTATTTTTATGCTTATTTTTCATCTTATTTTTTCATCTTATTTTTATACTTATTTTTCATCCTCTTTTTAAATTTATTTTTATTCTTCTTTTTCATCCATTTTTTCTCTTATTTTTCATCTTATTTTTATACTTATTTTTTATCTTTTTTTTATTCTTATTTTTATTCTTATTTGTCATCTTATTTTGATACTTATTTTGTATCTTTTTTTAATACTTATTTTTCATCTTATTTTATTCTTATTTTTATACTTATTTTTATTCTTATTTTTATACTTATTTTTTATCTGATTTGTTTTCTTATTTTTTACCTTATTTTTCATCTTATTTTTATACTTATTTTTTATCTTTTTTTTTATTCTTATTTTTATTCTTATTTGTTATCTTATTTTGATACTTATTTTGTATCTTATTTTAATACTTATTTTTCATCTTATTTTATTCTTATTTTTATACTTATTTTTATTCTTATTTTTATACTTATTTTTTATCTGATTTGTTTTCTTATTTTTTATCTTATTTTTTACCTTATTTTTCGTCTTATTTTTATACTTATTTTTTATCTTTTTTTATCATATTTTTATACTTATTTTACATCTTAATTTTTATCTTATTTTTTATCTTAATTTTATTCTTATTTTTATTCTTATTTTTCATCTTATTTTTATTTTTATTTTTATTCTTATTTTTATTCTTATTTATCATCTTATTTTTTATCTTATATTCATACTTATTTTTCATCCTTTTTTATACTTATTTTTCATCTTAATTTTCATCTTATTTTTATTCTTTTTTATACTTATTTTACATGTTTTTTTTATCCTATTTTTCATCTTATTTTTATACTTTTTCAATCTTATTTTTCATCTTATTATTATGTTTATTTTTCATCTTTTTTTTCATCTTATTTTTATACTTATTTTCATCTTTTTTTTATCTTATTTTTATTCTTATTTGTCATCTTATTTTTTATCTTATTGTTATACTTATTTTTTATCTTATTTTAATACTTATTTTTCATCTTATTTTTATACTTTTTTAATCTTATTTTTCATCTTATTATTATGTTTATTTTTTCATCTTATTTTTCATCCTACTTTTATTCTTATTTATATATTTATTTTACATCTTATTTTTTATCTTATTTTTTATCTTATTTTTATTCTTATTTTTATACTTATCTTTCATCTTATTTTTCTCCTTATTTTTATTCTTATTTTACATCTTTTTTTATTCTTATTTTTATTCTTATTTTTCATCTTATTTTTTAACTTATTTTTATACTTATTTTGCATCCTATTTTTCATCTTATTTTTTATTCTTATTTTTATTCTTATTTTTCATCTTATTTTTATACTTATTTTTTATCCTATTTTTTATCTTTTTTTATTCCTATTTTTATACTTATTTTTCATCTTATTTGTTTTCTTATTTTTTATCTTATTTTTCATTTTATTTTTTATCTTATTTTTATACTTATTTTTTCATCTTTTTTTTTAATCTTATTTTTATACTTATTTTTCATCTTAATTTTTATCCTTTTTTTTATCTTATTTTTATATTTATTGTTTATCTTATTTTTATTCTTATTTTTTATCATATATTTATTATTATTATTCTTATTTTTTATCCTAAGTTTTATACTTATTTTTTATCTTATTTTTCATCTTATTTTTTATCTTAATTTTATTCTTTTTTTTCATTTTATTTTTCATCTTATTTTTATACTTATTTTTCATCTTATTTTTTTATTTTAATTTTATTCTTATTTTTCATCTTATTTTTATACTTATTTTTTATCTTATTTTTCATCTTATTTTTATACTTATTTTTTATCTTAATTTTAATCTTATTTTTCATCTTATTTTTATACTTATTTTTTATCTTATTTTTCATCTTATTTTTATTCCTTTTTTTTATCGTAATTTTATTTTTATTTATATTCTTATTTTTATTCTTATTTATCATCTTATTTTTTATCTTATATTTATACTTATTTTTCATCCTTTTTTATACTTATTTTTCATCTTAATTTTCATCTTATTTTTATTCTTTTTTATACTTATTTTACATGTTTTTTTTTATCCTATTTTTCATCTTATTTTTATACTTTTTCAATCTTATTTTTCATCTTATTATTATGTTTATTTTTCATCTTTTTTTTCATCTTATTTTTATACTTATTTTCATCTTTTTTTTATCTTATTTTTTATTCTTATTTTTAAACTTATTTTTCATCTTATTTTTATTCTTATTTTTTTTCTTATTTTTCATCTTATTTTTATACTTATTTTTCATCTTTTTTTATTCTTATTTTTATTCTTATTTGTCATCTTATTTTTTATCTTATTGTTATACTTATTTTTTATCTTATTTTAATACTTATTTTTCATCTTATTTTTATACTTTTTTAATCTTATTTTTCATCTTATTATTATGTTTATTTTTTCATCTTATTTTTCATCCTACTTTTATTCTTATTTATATATTTATTTTACATCTTATTTTTTATCTTATTTTTTATCTTATTTTTATTCTTATTTTTATACTTATTTTTCATCTTATTTTTATTCTTATTTTACATCTTTTTTTATTCTTATTTTTCATCTTATTTTTTAACTTATTTTTATACTTATTTTGCATCCTATTTTTCATCTTATTTTTTATCTTATTTTTTATTCTTATTTTTATTCTTATTTTTCATCTTATTTTTTATCTTATTTTTATACTTATTTTGCATCTTATTTTTCATCTTATTTTTTATCTTATTTTTATTCTTATTTTTAAACTTATTTTTCATCTTATTTTTATTCTTATTTTTTTTCTTATTTTTCATCTTATTTTTATACTTATTTTTATTCTTATTTTTCATCTTATTTTTTATCTTATTTTTATACTTATTTTGCATCCTATTTTTCATCTTATTTTTTTATCTTATTTTTAAACTTATTTTTCATCTTATTTTTATTCTTATTTTTTTTCTTCTTTTTCATCTTATTTTTATACTTATTTTTCATCTTTTTTTATTCTTATTTTTATTCTTATTTGTCATTTTATTTTTTATCTTATTGTTATACTTATTTTTTATCTTATTTTAATACTTATTTTTCATCCTTTTTTACATTTATTTTTATTCTTATATTTCATGTTATTTTTCTCTTATTTTTTATCTAATTTTAATACTTATTTTTCATCTTATTTTATTCTTATTTTTATACTTATTTTTATTCTTATTTTTATTCTTTTTTTATACTTATTTTACATGGTTTTTTTCAACCTTTTTTTTCATCTTATTTTTATACTTTTTCAATCTTATTTTTCATTTTATTATTATGTTTATTTTTCATCTTATTTTTCATCTTATTTTTCATCTTATTTATATATTTATTTTACATCTTATTTCTATCTTATTTTTATTCTTATTTTTATACTTATTTTTCATCTTATTTTTCATTTTATTTTTATTCTTCTTTTTCATCTTATTTTTAATCTTATTTTTATACTTATTTTACACCTTTTTTTTTTTTTTTTTTATTCTTATTTTTCATCTTATTTTTTATCTTATTTTTATACTTATTTTGCATCTTATTTTTCATCTTATTTTTTATCTTATTTTTTATTCTTATTTTTATACTTATTTTTCATCTTATTTTTATACTTATTTTTTATCCTATTTTTTATCTTTTTTATTCCTTTTTTATACTTATTTTTCATCTTATTTGTTTTCTTATTTTTTATCTTATTTTTCATTTTATTTTTTATCTTATTTTTATACTTATTTTTTCATCTTATTTTTTATCTTATTTTTTATCTTATTTTTCATCTTATTTTTATACTAATTTTTCATCTTTTTTTTTCATCTTATTTTTATACTTATTTTTCATCTTAATTTTTATTATTATTATTCTTATTTTTTATCTTCATTTTTATACTTATTTTTTATCTTATTTTTCATCTTATTTTTTATCTTATTTTTTATCTTAATTTAATTCTTTTTTTTCATCTTATTTTTCATCTTATTTTTATACTTATTTTTCATCTTATTTTTTTATTTTAATTTTATTCTTATTTTTCATCTTATTTTTATACTTATTTTTTATCTTATTTTTCATCTTATTTTTATACTTATTTTTTATCTTAATTTTAATCTTATTTTTTGTCTTATTTTTATACTTATTTTTTATTTTATTTTTATTCTTATTTTTTATCGTAATTTTATTTTTATTTTTATTCTTATTTTTATTCTTATTTTTCATTTTATTTTTATTCTTATTTTTATACTTATTTTTATTCTTATTTTAATTCTTATTTTTATACTTATTTTTTATCTGATTTGTTTTCTTATTTTTTATCTTATTGTTTTTCTTATTTTTCATCTTATTTTTATACTTATTTTTCATCTTTTTTTATTCTTATTTTTATTTTTATTTGTCATCTTATTTTTTATCTTATTTTTATACTTATTTTTTATCTTATTTTTATACTTATTTTTCATCTTATTTTTATTCTTATCTTTATACTTATTTTTCATATTTTTTTATACTTATTTTTATACTTATTTTTTATCTTATTTTTATACATATTTTTCATCTTATTTTTTATCTTATTTTTCATCTTATTTTTATACTTTTTTAATCTTATTTTTCATCTTATTATTATGGGTTTTTTTTCATCTTATTTTTCATCTTACTTTTATTCTTATTTATATACTTATTTTACATCTTTTTTTATTCTTATTTTTATTCTTATTTTTCATCTTATTTTTTATCTTATTTTTATACTTATTTTGCATCTTATTTTTCATCTTATTTTTTATCTTATTTTTATTCTTATTTTTAAACTTATTTTTATTCTTATTTTTATTCTTTTTTTATACTTATTTTACGTTTTTTTTCAACCTTTTTTTTCATCTTATTTTTATACTTTTTCAATCTTATTTTTCATTTTATTATTATGTTTATTTTTCATCTTATTTTTCATCTTATTTTTCATCTTATTTATATATTTATTTTACATCTTATTTCTATCTTATTTTTATTCTTATTTTTATACTTATTTTTCATTTTATTTTTATTCTTCTTTTTCATCTTATTTTTAATCTTATTTTTATACTTATTTTGCATCTTATTTTTTATCTTAATTTTATTCTTATTTTTATTCTTATTTTTCATCTTATTTTTATACTTATTTTTTATCCTATTTTTTATCTTTTTTATTCCTATTTTTATACTTATTTTTCATCTTATTTGTTTTCTTATTTTTTATCTTATTTTTCATCTTATTTTTATACTAATTTTTCATCTTTTTTTTTCATCTTATTTTTATACTTATTTTTCATCTTAATTTTTATCTTTTTTTTTTATCTTATTTTTATATTTATTGTTCATCTTATTTTATTCTTATTTTTATACTTATTTTTATTCTTATTTTTATACTTATTTTTTATCTGATTTGTTTTCTTATTTTTTATCTTATTTTTTACCTTATTTTTCATCTTATTTTTATACTTATTTTTTATCTTTTTTTATCATATTTTTATACTTATTTTACATCTTAATTTTTATCTTATTTTTTATCTTAATTTTATTCTTATTTTTATTCTTATTTTTCATCTTATTTTTATTTTTATTTTTATTCTTATTTTTATTCTTATTTATCATCTTATTTTTTATCTTATATTTATACTTATTTTTCATCCTTTTTTATACTTATTTTTCATCTTAATTTTCATCTTATTTTTATTCTTTTTTATACTTATTTTACATGTTTTTTTTTATCCTATTTTTCATCTTATTTTTATACTTATTTTTTATCTTATTTTTATTCTTATTTTTAATCTTATTTTTTATCTTATTTTTCATTTTATTTTTTATCTTATTTTTATACTTATTTTTTTATCTTATTTTTTATCTTATTTTTTATTCTTATTTTTATACTTAATTTGCATCTTATTTTTATTCTTATTTTTAAAATTATTTTTTGTCTTAGTTTTATACTTATTTTTTATCTTATTTTTATACTTATTTTTCATCTTATTTTTCATCTTATTTTTTATCTTATTTTTATTCTTATTTTTATACTTATTTTTCATATTATTTTTATTGTTATTTTTATACTTATTTTTCATCTTATTTTTATTCTTATTTTTAATCTTATTTTTTATCTTAGTTTTATACTTATTTTTTATCTTATTTTTATGCTTATTTTTCATCTTATTTTTTCATCTTATTTTTATACTTATTTTTCATCCTCTTTTTAAATTTATTTTTATTCTTCTTTTTCATCCATTTTTTCTCTTATTTTTCATCTTATTTTTATACTTATTTTTTATCTTTTTTTTATTCTTATTTTTATTCTTATTTGTCATCTTATTTTGATACTTATTTTGTATCTTTTTTTAATACTTATTTTTCATCTTATTTTATTCTTATTTTTATACTTATTTTTATTCTTATTTTTATACTTATTTTTTATCTGATTTGTTTTCTTATTTTTTATCTTATTTTTTACCTTATTTTTCGTCTTATTTTTATACTTATTTTTTATCTTTTTTTATCATATTTTTATACTTATTTTACATCTTAATTTTTATCTTATTTTTTATCTTAATTTTATTTTTATTTTTATTCTTATTTTTATTCTTATTTATCATCTTATTTTTTATCTTATATTTATACTTATTTTTCTTCCTTTTTTATACTTATTTTTCATCTTAATTTTCATCTTATTTTTATTCTTTTTTATACTTATTTTACATGGTTTTTTTTATCCTATTTTTCATCTTATTTTTATACTTTTTCAATCTTATTTTTCATCTTATTATTATGTTTATTTTTCATCTTTTTTTTCATCTTATTTTTATACTTATTTTCATCTTTTTTTTATCTTATTTTTATTCTTATTTGTCATCTTATTTTTTATCTTATTGTTATACTTATTTTTTATCTTATTTTAATACTTATTTTTCATCTTATTTTTATACTTTTTTAATCTTATTTTTCATCTTATTATTATGTTTATTTTTTCATCTTATTTTTCATCCTACTTTTATTCTTATTTATATATTTATTTTACATCTTATTTTTTATCTTATTTTTTATCTTATTTTTATTCTTATTTTTCATCTTATTTTTCATCTTATTTTTATTCTTATTTTACATCTTTTTTTATTCTTATTTTTATTCTTATTTTTCATCTTATTTTTTAACTTATTTTTATACTTATTTTGCATCCTATTTTTCATCTTATTTTTTATTCTTATTTTTATTCTTATTTTTCATCTTATTTTTATACTTTTTTTTTATCCTATTTTTTATCTTTTTTTATTCCTATTTTTATACTTATTTTTCATCTTATTTGTTTTCTTATTTTTTATCTTATTTTTTATCTTATTTTTCATCTTATTTTTATACTAATTTTTCATCTTTTTTTTTCATCTTATTTTTACACTTATTTTTCATCTTAATTTTTATCTTTTTTTTTAATCTTATTTTTATATTTATTGTTCATCTTATTTTTATTCTTATTTTTTATCGTATTTTTATTATTATTATTATTATTATTTTTTATCTTAATTTTTATACTTATTTTTTATCTTATTTTTCATCTTATTTTTATACTTATTTTTTATCTTAATTTTAATCTTATTTTTTGTCTTATTTTTATACTTATTTTTTATTTTATTTTTATTCTTATTTTTTATCGTAATTTTATTTTTATTTTTATTCTTATTTTTATTCTTATTTGTCATCTTATTTTTTATCTTATTGTTATACTTATTTTTTATCTTATTTTAATACTTATTTTTCATCTTATTTTTATACTTTTTTAATCTTATTTTTCATCTTATTATTATGTTTATTTTTTCATCTTATTTTTCATCCTACTTTTATTCTTATTTATATATTTATTTTACATCTTATTTTTTATCTTATTTTTTATCTTATTTTTATTCTCCTATTTTTATACTTATTTTTCATCTTATTTTTCATCTTATTTTTATTCTTATTTTACATCTTTTTTTATTCTTATTTTTGTTCTTATTTTTCATCTTATTTTTTATCTTATTTTTATACTTATTTTGCATCCTATTTTTCATCTTATTTTTTATCTTATTTTTTATTCTTATTTTTAAACTTATTTTTCATCTTATTTTTATTCTTATTTTTTTTCTTCTTTTTCATCTTATTTTTATACTTATTTTTCATCTTTTTTTATTCTTATTTTTATTCTTATTTGTCATTTTATTTTTTATCTTATTGTTATACTTATTTTTTATCTTATTTTAATACTTATTTTTCATCCTTTTTTACATTTATTTTTATTCTTATATTTCATGTTATTTTTCTCTTATTTTTTATCTAATTTTTATTCTTATTTTTCATCTTATTTTTATTTTTATTTTTATTCTTATTTTTATTCTTATTTATCATCTTATTTTTTATCTTATATTTATACTTATTTTTCATCCTTTTTTATACTTATTTTTCATCTTAATTTTCATCTTATTTTTATTCTTTTTTATACTTATTTTACATGTTTTTTTTTATCCTATTTTTCATCTTATTTTTATACTTATTTTTTATCTTATTTTTATTCTTATTTTTAATCTTATTTTTTATCTTATTTTTCATTTTATTTTTTATCTTATTTTTATACTTATTTTTCATCTTATTTTTCATCTTATTTTTTATCTTATTTTTATTCTTATTTTTATACTTATTTTTCATATTATTTTTATTGTTATTTTTATACTTATTTTTCATCTTATTTTTATTCTTATTTTTAATCTTATTTTTTATCTTAGTTTTATACTTATTTTTTATCTTATTTTTATGCTTATTTTTCATCTTATTTTTTCATCTTATTTTTATACTTATTTTTCATCCTCTTTTTAAATTTATTTTTATTCTTCTTTTTCATCCATTTTTTCTCTTATTTTTCATCTTATTTTTATACTTATTTTTTATCTTTTTTTTATTCTTATTTTTATTCTTATTTGTCATCTTATTTTGATACTTATTTTGTATCTTTTTTTAATACTTATTTTTCATCTTATTTTATTCTTATTTTTATACTTATTTTTATTCTTATTTTTATACTTATTTTTTATCTGATTTGTTTTCTTATTTTTTATCTTATTTTTTACCTTATTTTTCATCTTATTTTTATACTTATTTTTTATCTTTTTTTTATTCTTATTTTTATTCTTATTTGTTATCTTATTTTGATACTTATTTTGTATCTTATTTTAATACTTATTTTTCATCTTATTTTATTCTTATTTTTATACTTATTTTTATTCTTATTTTTATACTTATTTTTTATCTGATTTGTTTTCTTATTTTTTATCTTATTTTTTGTCTTATTTTTATACTTATTTTTTATCTTTTTTTATCATATTTTTATACTTATTTTACATCTTAATTTTTATCTTATTTTTTATCTTAATTTTATTTTTATTTTTATTCTTATTTTTATTCTTATTTATCATCTTATTTTTTATCTTATATTTATACTTATTTTTCATCCTTTTTTATACTTATTTTTCATCTTAATTTTCATCTTATTTTTATTCTTTTTTATACTTATTTTACATGTTTTTTTTTATCCTATTTTTCATCTTATTTTTATACTTTTTCAATCTTATTTTTCATCTTATTATTATGTTTATTTTTCATCTTTTTTTTCATCTTATTTTTATACTTATTTTCATCTTTTTTTTATCTTATTTTTATTCTTATTTGTCATCTTATTTTTTATCTTATTGTTATACTTATTTTTTATCTTATTTTAATACTTATTTTTCATCTTATTTTTATACTTTTTTAATCTTATTTTTCATCTTATTATTATGTTTATTTTTTCATCTTATTTTTCATCCTACTTTTATTCTTATTTATATATTTATTTTACATCTTATTTTTTATCTTATTTTTTATCTTATTTTTATTCTTATTTTTATACTTATTTTTCATCTTATTTTTCATCTTATTTTTATTCTTATTTTACATCTTTTTTTATTCTTATTTTTATTCTTATTTTTCATCTTATTTTTTAACTTATTTTTATACTTATTTTGCATCCTATTTTTCATCTTATTTTTTATTCTTATTTTTATTCTTATTTTTCATCTTATTTTTATACTTTTTTTTTATCCTATTTTTTATCTTTTTTTATTCCTATTTTTATACTTATTTTTCATCTTATTTGTTTTCTTATTTTTTATCTTATTTTTTATCTTATTTTTCATCTTATTTTTATACTAATTTTTCATCTTTTTTTTTCATCTTATTTTTACACTTATTTTTCATCTTAATTTTTATCTTTTTTTTTAATCTTATTTTTATATTTATTGTTCATCTTATTTTTATTCTTATTTTTTATCGTATTTTTATTATTATTATTATTATTATTTTTTATCTTAATTTTTATACTTATTTTTTATCTTATTTTTCATCTTATTTTTATACTTATTTTTTATCTTAATTTTAATCTTATTTTTTGTCTTATTTTTATACTTATTTTTTATTTTATTTTTATTCTTATTTTTTATCGTAATTTTATTTTTATTTTTATTCTTATTTTTATTCTTATTTGTCATCTTATTTTTTATCTTATTGTTATACTTATTTTTTATCTTATTTTAATACTTATTTTTCATCTTATTTTTATACTTTTTTAATCTTATTTTTCATCTTATTATTATGTTTATTTTTTCATCTTATTTTTCATCCTACTTTTATTCTTATTTATATATTTATTTTACATCTTATTTTTTATCTTATTTTTTATCTTATTTTTATTCTCCTATTTTTATACTTATTTTTCATCTTATTTTTCATCTTATTTTTATACTTATTTTGCATCCTATTTTTCATCTTATTTTTTATCTTATTTTTTATTCTTATTTTTAAACTTATTTTTCATCTTATTTTTATTCTTATTTTTTTTCTTCTTTTTCATCTTATTTTTATACTTATTTTTCATCTTTTTTTATTCTTATTTTTATTCTTATTTGTCATTTTATTTTTTATCTTATTGTTATACTTATTTTTTATCTTATTTTAATACTTATTTTTCATCCTTTTTTACATTTATTTTTATTCTTATATTTCATGTTATTTTTCTCTTATTTTTTATCTAATTTTAATACTTATTTTTCATCTTATTTTATTCTTATTTTTATACTTATTTTTATTCTTATTTTTATTCTTTTTTTATACTTATTTTACATGGTTTTTTTCAACCTTTTTTTTCATCTTATTTTTATACTTTTTCAATCTTATTTTTCATTTTATTATTATGTTTATTTTTCATCTTATTTTTCATCTTATTTTTCATCTTATTTATATATTTATTTTACATCTTATTTCTATCTTATTTTTATTCTTATTTTTATACTTATTTTTCATCTTATTTTTCATTTTATTTTTATTCTTCTTTTTCATCTTATTTTTAATCTTATTTTTATACTTATTTTACACCTTTTTTTATTTTTATTTTTATTCTTATTTTTCATCTTATTTTTTATCTTATTTTTATACTTATTTTGCATCTTATTTTTCATCTTATTTTTTATCTTATTTTTTATTCTTATTTTTATACTTATTTTTCATCTTATTTTTATACTTATTTTTTATCCTATTTTTTATCTTTTTTATTCCTTTTTTTATACTTATTTTTCATCTTATTTGTTTTCTTATTTTTTATCTTATTTTTCATTTTATTTTTTATCTTATTTTTATACTTATTTTTTCATCTTATTTTTTATCTTATTTTTCATCTTATTTTTATACTAATTTTTCATCTTTTTTTTTCATCTTATTTTTATACTTATTTTTCATCTTAATTTTTATCTTTTTTTTTTTTATCTTATTTTTATATTTATTGTTCATCTTATTTTTATTCTTATTTTTTATCGTATTTTTATTATTATTATTCTTATTTTTTATCTTCATTTTTATACTTATTTTTTATCTTATTTTTCATCTTATTTTTTATCTTATTTTTTATCTTAATTTAATTCTTTTTTTTCATCTTATTTTTCATCTTATTTTTATACTTATTTTTCATCTTATTTTTTTATTTTAATTTTATTCTTATTTTTCATCTTATTTTTATACTTATTTTTTATCTTATTTTTCATCTTATTTTTATACTTATTTTTTATCTTAATTTTAATCTTATTTTTTGTCTTATTTTTATACTTATTTTTTATTTTATTTTTATTCTTATTTTTTATCGTAATTTTATTTTTATTTTTATTCTTATTTTTATTCTTATTTTTCATTTTATTTTTATTCTTATTTTTATACTTATTTTTATTCTTATTTTAATTCTTATTTTTATACTTATTTTTTATCTGATTTGTTTTCTTATTTTTTATCTTATTGTTTTTCTTATTTTTCATCTTATTTTTATACTTATTTTTCATCTTTTTTTATTCTTATTTTTATTTTTATTTGTCATCTTATTTTTTATCTTATTTTTATACTTATTTTTTATCTTATTTTTATACTTATTTTTCATCTTATTTTTATTCTTATCTTTATACTTATTTTTCATATTTTTTTTATACTTATTTTTATACTTATTTTTTATCTTATTTTTATACATATTTTTTATCTTATTTTTTATCTTATTTTTCATCTTATTTTTATACTTTTTTAATCTTATTTTTCATCTTATTATTATGGGGTTTTTTTCATCTTATTTTTCATCTTACTTTTATTCTTATTTATATACTTATTTTACATCTTTTTTTATTCTTATTTTTATTCTTATTTTTCATCTTATTTTTTATCTTATTTTTATACTTATTTTGCATCTTATTTTTCATCTTATTTTTTATCTTATTTTTATTCTTATTTTTAAACTTATTTTTATTCTTATTTTTATTCTTTTTTTATACTTATTTTACATGTTTTTTTTCAACCTTTTTTTTCATCTTTTTTTTATACTTTTTCAATCTTATTTTTCATTTTATTATTATGTTTATTTTTCATCTTATTTTTCATCTTATTTATATATTTATTTTACATCTTATTTCTATCTTATTTTTATTCTTATTTTTATACTTATTTTTCATCTTATTTTTCATTTTATTTTTATTCTTCTTTTTCATCTTATTTTTAATCTTATTTTTATACTTATTTTGCATCTTATTTTTTATCTTAATTTTATTCTTATTTTTATTCTTATTTTTCATCTTATTTTTATACTTATTTTTTATCCTATTTTTTATCTTTTTTATTCCTATTTTTATACTTATTTTTTATCTTATTTGTTTTCTTATTTTTTATCTTATTTTTCATTTTATTTTTTATCTTGTTTTTATACTTATTTTTTATCTTATTTTTCATCTTATTTTTTATCTTAATTTTATTCTTTTTTTTCATCTTATTTTTATACTTATTTTTTATCTTATTTTTCATCTTATTTTTATACTTATTTTTTATCTTAATTTTAATCTTATTTTTCATCTTATTTTTATACTTATTTTTTATCTTATTTTTCATCTTATTTTTATTCTTATTTTTTATCGTAATTTTATTTTTATTTTTATTCTTATTTTTATTCTTATTTATCATCTTATTTTTTATCTTATATTTATACTTATTTTTCATCCTTTTTTATACTTATTTTTCATCTTAATTTTCATCTTATTTTTATTCTTTTTTATACTTATTTTACATGTTTTTTTTTATCCTATTTTTCATCTTATTTTTATACTTTTTCAATCTTATTTTTCATCTTATTATTATGTTTATTTTTCATCTTTTTTTTCATCTTATTTTTATACTTATTTTCATCTTTTTTTTATCTTATTTTTTATTCTTATTTTTAAACTTATTTTTCATCTTATTTTTATTCTTATTTTTTTTCTTATTTTTCATCTTATTTTTATAGGTATTTTTCATCTTTTTTTATTCTTATTTTTATTCTTATTTGTCATCTTATTTTTTATCTTATTGTTATACTTATTTTTTATCTTATTTTAATACTTATTTTTCATCTTATTTTTATACTTTTTTAATCTTATTTTTCATCTTATTATTATGTTTATTTTTTCATCTTATTTTTCATCCTACTTTTATTCTTATTTATATATTTATTTTACATCTTATTTTTTATCTTATTTTTTATCTTATTTTTATTCTTATTTTTATACTTATTTTTCATCTTATTTTTCATCTTATTTTTATTCTTATTTTACATCTTTTTTTATTCTTATTTTTCATCTTATTTTTTAACTTATTTTTATACTTATTTTGCATCCTATTTTTCATCTTATTTTTTATCTTATTTTTTATTCTTATTTTTATTCTTATTTTTCATCTTATTTTTTATCTTATTTTTATACTTATTTTTCATCTTATTTTTCATCTTATTTTTTATCTTATTTTTATTCTTATTTTTAAACTTATTTTTCATCTTATTTTTATTCTTATTTTTTTTCTTATTTTTCATCTTATTTTTATACTTATTTTTCATCTTTTTTTATTCTTATTTTTATTCTTATTTCTCATCTTATTTTTTATCTTATTGTTATACTTATTTTTTATCTTATTTTAATACTTATTTTTCATCTTATTTTTCATCTTATTTTTATACTTATTTTTCATCTTATTTTTATACTTATTTTTATACTTATTTTTTATCTTATTTTTATACTTATTTTTCATCTTATTTTTATACTTATTTTTTATCTTATTTTTCATCTTATTTTTATACTTATTTTTTATCTTAATTTTAATCTTATTTTTTGTCTTATTTTTATACTTATTTTTTATTTTATTTTTATTCTTATTTTTTATCGTAATTTTATTTTTATTTTTATTCTTATTTTTGTTCTTATTTTTTATCATATTTTTATTTTTATTTTTATTCTTATTTTTATTCTTATTTATCATCTTATTTTTCATCTTATTTTTCATCTTATTTTTATACTTATTTTGCATCTTATTTTTCATCTTATTTTTTATCTTATTTTTTATTCTTATTTTTAAACTTATTTTTCATCTTATTTTTATTCTTATTTTTCATCTTATTTTTATACTTTTTCAATCTTATTTTTCATTTTATTATTATGTTTATTTTTCATCTTATTTTTCATCTTATTTTTCATCTTATTTATATATTTATTTTACATCTTATTTCTATCTTATTTTTATTCTTATTTTTATACTTATTTTTCATTTTATTTTTATTCTTCTTTTTCATCTTATTTTTAATCTTATTTTTATACTTATTTTACACCTTTTTTTATTTTTATTTTTATTCTTATTTTTCATCTTATTTTTTATCTTATTTTTATACTTATTTTGCATCTTATTTTTCATCTTATTTTTTATCTTATTTTTTATTCTTATTTTTATACTTATTTTTATACTTATTTTTATACTTATTTTTTATCTTATTTTTATACTTATTTTTCATCTTATTTTTTATCTTAATTTTATTCTTATTTTTATTCTTATTTTTTATCTTATTTTTATACTTATTTTTTATCCTATTTTTTATCTTTTTTATTCCTTTTTTTATACTTATTTTTCATCTTATTTGTTTTCTTATTTTTTATCTTATTTTTCATTTTATTTTTTATCTTATTTTTATACTTATTTTTTCATCTTATTTTTTATCTTATTTTTCATCTTATTTTTATACTAATTTTTCATCTTTTTTTTTCATCTTATTTTTATACTTATTTTTCATCTTAATTTTTATCTTTTTTTTTTTTATCTTATTTTTATATTTATTGTTCATCTTATTTTTATTCTTATTTTTTATCGTATTTTTATTATTATTATTCTTATTTTTTATCTTAATTTTTATACTTATTTTTTATCTTATTTTTCATCTTATTTTTTATCTTATTTTTTATCTTAATTTAATTCTTTTTTTTCATCTTATTTTTCATCTTATTTTTATACTTATTTTTCATCTAATTTTTTTATTTTAATTTTATTCTTATTTTTCATCTTATTTTTATACTTATTTTTTATCTTATTTTTCATCTTATTTTTATACTTATTTTTTATCTTAATTTTAATCTTATTTTTTGTCTTATTTTTATACTTATTTTTTATTTTATTTTTATTCTTATTTTTTATCGTAATTTTATTTTTATTTTTATTCTTATTTTTATTCTTATTTTTCATTTTATTTTTATTCTTATTTTTATACTTATTTTTATTCTTATTTTAATTCTTATTTTTATACTTATTTTTTATCTGATTTGTTTTCTTATTTTTTATCTTATTGTTTTTCTTATTTTTCATCTTATTTTTATACTTATTTTTCATCTTTTTTTATTCTTATTTTTATTTTTATTTGTCATCTTATTTTTTATCTTATTTTTATACTTATTTTTTATCTTATTTTTATACTTATTTTTCATCTTATTTTTATTCTTATCTTTATACTTATTTTTCATATTTTTTTTATACTTATTTTTATACTTATTTTTTATCTTATTTTTATACATATTTTTCATCTTATTTTTTATCTTATTTTTCATCTTATTTTTATACTTTTTTAATCTTATTTTTCATCTTATTATTATGGTTTTTTTTTCATCTTATTTTTCATCTTACTTTTATTCTTATTTATATACTTATTTTACATCTTTTTTTATTCTTATTTTTATTCTTATTTTTCATCTTATTTTTTATCTTATTTTTATACTTATTTTGCATCTTATTTTTCATCTTATTTTTTATCTTATTTTTATTCTTATTTTTAAACTTATTTTTCATCTTATTTTTATTCTTATTTTTTTTCTTATTTTTCATCTTATTTTTATACTTATTTTTCATCTTTTTTTATTCTTATTTTTATTCTTATTTTATTCTTATTTTTATACTTATTTTTATTCTTATTTTTATACTTATTTTTTATCTGATTTGTTTTCTTATTTTTTATCTTATTTTTTACCTTATTTTTCATCTTATTTTTATACTTATTTTTTATCTTTTTTTATCATATTTTTATACTTATTTTACATCTTAATTTTTATCTTATTTTTTATCTTAATTTTATTCTTATTTTTATTCTTATTTTTCATCTTATTTTTATTTTTATTTTTATTCTTATTTTTATTCTTATTTATCATCTTATTTTTTATCTTATATTTATACTTATTTTTCATCCTTTTTTATACTTATTTTTCATCTTAATTTTCATCTTATTTTTATTCTTTTTTATACTTATTTTACATGGTTTTTTTTTATCCTATTTTTCATCTTATTTTTATACTTTTTCAATCTTATTTTTCATCTTATTATTATGTTTATTTTTCATCTTATTTTTCATCTTATTTTTATACTTATTTTTTATCTTATTTTTATTCTTATTTTTAATCTTATTTTTTATCTTATTTTTCATTTTATTTTTTATCTTATTTTTATACTTATTTTTTCATCTTATTTTTTATCTTATTTTTTATTCTTATTTTTATACTTAATTTGCATCTTATTTTTATTCTTATTTTTAAAATTATTTTTTGTCTTAGTTTTATACTTATTTTTTATCTTATTTTTATACTTATTTTTCATCTTATTTTTCATCTTATTTTTTATCTTATTTTTATTCTTATTTTTATACTTATTTTTCATATTATTTTTATTGTTATTTTTATACTTATTTTTCATCTTATTTTTATTCTTATTTTTAATCTTATTTTTTATCTTAGTTTTATACTTTTTTTTTATCTTATTTTTATGCTTATTTTTCATCTTATTTTTTCATCTTATTTTTATACTTATTTTTCATCCTCTTTTTAAATTTATTTTTATTCTTCTTTTTCATCCATTTTTTCTCTTATTTTTCATCTTATTTTTATACTTATTTTTTATCTTTTTTTTATTCTTATTTTTATTCTTATTTGTCATCTTATTTTGATACTTATTTTGTATCTTTTTTTAATACTTATTTTTCATCTTATTTTATTCTTATTTTTATACTTATTTTTATTCTTATTTTTATACTTATTTTTTATCTGATTTGTTTTCTTATTTTTTATCTTATTTTTTACCTTATTTTTCATCTTATTTTTATACTTATTTTTTATCTTTTTTTTATTCTTATTTTTATTCTTATTTGTTATCTTATTTTGATACTTATTTTGTATCTTATTTTAATACTTATTTTTCATCTTATTTTATTCTTATTTTTATACTTATTTTTATTCTTATTTTTATACTTATTTTTTATCTGATTTGTTTTCTTATTTTTTATCTTATTTTTTACCTTATTTTTCGTCTTATTTTTATCTTATTTTTTATCTTAATTTTATTCTTATTTTTATTCTTATTTTTCATCTTATTTTTATTTTTATTTTTATTCTTATTTTTATTCTTATTTATCATCTTATTTTTTATCTTATATTTATACTTATTTTTCATCCTTTTTTATACTTATTTTTCATCTTAATTTTCATCTTATTTTTATTCTTTTTTATACTTATTTTACATGTTTTTTTTATCCTATTTTTCATCTTATTTTTATACTTATTTTCATCTTTTTTTTATCTTATTTTTATTCTTATTTGTCATCTTATTTTTTATCTTATTGTTATACTTATTTTTTATCTTATTTTAATACTTATTTTTCATCTTATTTTTATACTTTTTTAATCTTATTTTTCATCTTATTATTATGTTTATTTTTTCATCTTATTTTTCATCCTACTTTTATTCTTATTTATATATTTATTTTACATCTTATTTTTTATCTTATTTTTTATCTTATTTTTATTCTTATTTTTATACTTATTTTTCATCTTATTTTTCATCTTATTTTTATTCTTATTTTACATCTTTTTTTATTCTTATTTTTATTCTTATTTTTCATCTTATTTTTTAACTTATTTTTATACTTATTTTGCATCCTATTTTTCATCTTATTTTTTATTCTTATTTTTATTCTTATTTTTCATCTTATTTTTATACTTATTTTTTATCCTATTTTTTATCTTTTTTTATTCCTATTTTTATACTTATTTTTCATCTTATTTGTTTTCTTATTTTTTATCTTATTTTTCATTTTATTTTTTATCTTATTTTTATACTTATTTTTTCATCTTTTTTTTTTATCTTATTTTTATACTTATTTTTCATCTTAATTTTTATCCTTTTTTTTATCTTATTTTTATATTTATTGTTCATCTTATTTTTATTCTTATTTTTTATCATATATTTATTATTATTATTCTTATTTTTTATCCTAAGTTTTATACTTATTTTTTATCTTATTTTTCATCTTATTTTTTATCTTAATTTTATTCTTTTTTTTCATTTTATTTTTCATCTTATTTTTATACTTATTTTTCATCTTATTTTTTTATTTTAATTTTATTCTTATTTTTCATCTTATTTTTATACTTATTTTTTATCTTATTTTTCATCTTATTTTTATACTTATTTTTTATCTTAATTTTAATCTTATTTTTCATCTTATTTTTATACTTATTTTTTATCTTATTTTTCATCTTATTTTTATTCTTATTTTTTATCGTAATTTTATTTTTATTTTTATTCTTATTTTTATTCTTATTTATCATCTTATTTTTTATCTTATATTTATACTTATTTTTCATCCTTTTTTATACTTATTTTTCATCTTAATTTTCATCTTATTTTTATTCTTTTTTATACTTATTTTACATGTTTTTTTTTATCCTATTTTTTATCTTATTTTTATACTTTTTCAATCTTATTTTTCATCTTATTATTATGTTTATTTTTCATCTTTTTTTTCATCTTATTTTTATACTTATTTTCATCTTTTTTTTATCTTATTTTTTATTCTTTTTTTTAAACTTATTTTTCATCTTATTTTTATTCTTATTTTTTTTCTTATTTTTCATCTTATTTTTATAGTTATTTTTCATCTTTTTTTATTCTTATTTTTATTCTTATTTGTCATCTTATTTTTTATCTTATTGTTATACTTATTTTTTATCTTATTTTAATACTTATTTTTCATCTTATTTTTATACTTTTTTAATCTTATTTTTCATCTTATTATTATGTTTATTTTTTCATCTTATTTTTCATCCTACTTTTATTCTTATTTATATATTTATTTTACATCTTATTTTTTATCTTATTTTTTATCTTATTGTTATTCTTATTTTTATACTTATTTTTCATCTTATTTTTCATCTTATTTTTATTCTTATTTTACATCTTTTTTTATTCTTATTTTTCATCTTATTTTTTAACTTATTTTTATACTTATTTTGCATCCTATTTTTCATCTTATTTTTTATCTTATTTTTTATTCTTATTTTTATTCTTATTTTTCATCTTATTTTTTATCTTATTTTTATACTTATTTTGCATCTTATTTTTCATCTTATTTTTTATCTTATTTTTATTCTTATTTTTAAACTTATTTTTCATCTTATTTTTATTCTTATTTTTTTTCTTATTTTTCATCTTATTTTTATACTTATTTTTCATCTTTTTTTATTCTTATTTTTATTCTTATTTGTCATCTTATTTTTTATCTTATTGTTATACTTATTTTTTATCTTATTTTAATACTTATTTTTCATCTTATTTTTCATCTTATTTTTATACTTATTTTTATACTTATTTTTTATCTTATTTTTATACTTATTTTTCATCTTATTTTTTTATCTTATTATTTATCTTATTTTTCATCTTATTTTTATTCTTATTTTTGTTCTTATTTTTTATCATATTTTTATTTTTATTTTTATTCTTATTTTTATTCTTATTTATCATCTTATTTTTCATCTTATTTTTCATCTTATTTTTATACTTATTTTGCATCTTATTTTTCATCTTATTTTTTATCTTATTTTTTATTCTTATTTTTAAACTTATTTTTCATCTTATTTTTATTCTTATTTTTCATCTTTTTTTATTCTTATTTTTATTCTTATTTGTCATTTTATTTTTTATCTTATTGTTATACTTATTTTTTATCTTATTTTAATACTTATTTTTCATCCTTTTTTACATTTATTTTTATTCTTATATTTCATGTTATTTTTTATCTTATTTTAATACGTATTTTTCATCTTATTTTATTTTTATTTTTATACTTATTTTTATTCTTATTTTTATTCTTTTTTTATACTTATTTTACATGTTTTTTTTCAACCTTTTTTTTCATCTTATTTTTATACTTTTTCAATCTTATTTTTCATTTTATTATTATGTTTATTTTTCATCTTATTTTTCATCTTATTTTTCATCTTATTTATATATTTATTTTACATCTTATTTCTATCTTATTTTTATTCTTATTTTTATACTTATTTTTCATTTTATTTTTATTCTTCTTTTTCATCTTATTTTTAATCTTATTTTTATACTTATTTTACACCTTTTTTTATTTTTATTTTTATTCTTATTTTTCATCTTATTTTTTATCTTATTTTTATACTTATTTTGCATCTTATTTTTCATCTTATTTTTTATCTTATTTTTTATTCTTATTTTTATACTTATTTTTATACTTATTTTTATACTTATTTTTTATCTTATTTTTATACTTATTTTTCATCTTATTTTTTATCTTAATTTTATTCTTATTTTTATTCTTATTTTTCATCTTATTTTTATACTTATTTTTTATCCTATTTTTTATCTTATTTTTTTTTATCTTATTTTTATATTTATTGTTCATCTTATTTTTATTCTTATTTTTTATCGTATTTTTATTATTATTATTCTTATTTTTTATCTTAATTTTTATACTTATTTTTTATCTTATTTTTCATCTTATTTTTTATCTTATTTTTTATCTTAATTTAATTCTTTTTTTTCATCTTATTTTTCATCTTATTTTTATACTTATTTTTCATCTTATTTTTTTATTTTAATTTTATTCTTATTTTTCATCTTATTTTTATACTTATTTTTTATCTTATTTTTCATCTTATTTTTATACTTATTTTTTATCTTAATTTTAATCTTATTTTTTGTCTTATTTTTATACTTATTTTTTATTTTATTTTTATTCTTATTTTTTATCGTAATTTTATTTTTATTTTTATTCTTATTTTTATTCTTATTTTTCATTTTATTTTTATTCTTATTTTTATACTTATTTTTATTCTTATTTTAATTCTTATTTTTATACTTATTTTTTATCTGATTTGTTTTCTTATTTTTTATCTTATTGTTTTTCTTATTTTTCATCTTATTTTTATACCTATTTTTCATCTTTTTTTATTCTTATTTTTATTTTTATTTGTCATCTTATTTTTTATCTTATTTTTATACTTATTTTTTATCTTATTTTTATACTTATTTTTCATCTTATTTTTATTCTTATCTTTATACTTATTTTTCATATTTTTTTTATACTTATTTTTATACTTATTTTTTATCTTATTTTTATACATATTTTTCATCTTATTTTTTATCTTATTTTTCATCTTATTTTTATACTTTTTTAATCTTATTTTTCATCTTATTATTATGGTTTTTTTTTCATCTTATTTTTCATCTTACTTTTATTCTTATTTATATACTTATTTTACATCTTTTTTTATTCTTATTTTTATTCTTATTTTTCATCTTATTTTTTATCTTATTTTTATACTTATTTTGCATCTTATTTTTCATCTTATTTTTTATCTTATTTTTATTCTTATTTTTAAACTTATTTTTCATCTTATTTTTATTCTTATTTTTTTTCTTATTTTTCATCTTATTTTTATACTTATTTTTCATCTTTTTTTATTCTTATTTTTATTCTTATTTTATTCTTATTTTTATACTTATTTTTATTCTTATTTTTATACTTATTTTTTATCTGATTTGTTTTCTTATTTTTTATCTTATTTTTTACCTTATTTTTCATCTTATTTTTATACTTATTTTTTATCTTTTTTTATCATATTTTTATACTTATTTTACATCTTAATTTTTATCTTATTTTTTATCTTAATTTTATTCTTATTTTTATTCTTATTTTTCATCTTATTTTTATTTTTATTTTTATTCTTATTTTTATTCTTATTTATCATCTTATTTTTTATCTTATATTTATACTTATTTTTCATCCTTTTTTATACTTATTTTTCATCTTAATTTTCATCTTATTTTTATTCTTTTTTATACTTATTTTACATGGTTTTTTTTTATCCTATTTTTCATCTTATTTTTATACTTTTTCAATCTTATTTTTCATCTTATTATTATGTTTATTTTTCATCTTATTTTTCATCTTATTTTTATACTTATTTTTTATCTTATTTTTATTCTTATTTTTAATCTTATTTTTTATCTTATTTTTCATTTTATTTTTTATCTTATTTTTATACTTATTTTTTCATCTTATTTTTTATCTTATTTTTTATTCTTATTTTTATACTTAATTTGCATCTTATTTTTATTCTTATTTTTAAAATTATTTTTTGTCTTAGTTTTATACTTATTTTTTATCTTATTTTTATACTTATTTTTCATCTTATTTTTCATCTTATTTTTTATCTTATTTTTATTCTTATTTTTATACTTATTTTTTATCTGATTTGTTTTCTTATTTTTTATCTTATTTTTTACCTTATTTTTCATCTTATTTTTATACTTATTTTTTATCTTTTTTTATCATATTTTTATACTTATTTTACATCTTAATTTTTATCTTATTTTTTATCTTAATTTTATTCTTATTTTTATTCTTATTTTTCATCTTATTTTTATTTTTATTTTTATTCTTATTTTTATTCTTATTTATCATCTTATTTTTTATCTTATATTTATACTTATTTTTCATCCTTTTTTATACTTATTTTTCATCTTAATTTTCATCTTATTTTTATTCTTTTTTATACTTATTTTACATGTTTTTTTTTATCCTATTTTTCATCTTATTTTTATACTTATTTTTTATCTTATTTTTCATCTTATTTTTATACTTATTTTTTATCTTAATTTTAATCTTATTTTTCATCTTATTTTTATACTTATTTTTTATCTTATTTTTCATCTTATTTTTATTCTTATTTTTTATCGTAATTTTATTTTTATTTTTATTCTTATTTTTATTCTTATTTATCATCTTATTTTTTATCTTATATTTATACTTATTTTTCATCCTTTTTTATACTTATTTTTCATCTTAATTTTCATCTTATTTTTATTCTTTTTTATACTTATTTTACATGTTTTTTTTTATCCTATTTTTCATCTTATTTTTATACTTTTTCAATCTTATTTTTCATCTTATTATTATGTTTATTTTTCATCTTTTTTTTCATCTTATTTTTATACTTATTTTCATCTTTTTTTTATCTTATTTTTTATTCATATTTTTAAACTTATTTTTCATCTTATTTTTATTCTTATTTTTTTTCTTATTTTTCATCTTATTTTTATAGTTATTTTTCATCTTTTTTTATTCTTATTTTTATTCTTATTTGTCATCTTATTTTTTATCTTATTGTTATACTTATTTTTTATCTTATTTTAATACTTATTTTTCATCTTATTTTTATACTTTTTTAATCTTATTTTTCATCTTATTATTATGTTTATTTTTTTATCTTATTTTTCATCCTACTTTTATTCTTATTTATATATTTATTTTACATCTTATTTTTTATCTTATTTTTTATCTTATTTTTATTCTTATTTTTATACTTATTTTTCATCTTATTTTTCATCTTATTTTTATTCTTATTTTACATCTTTTTTTATTCTTATTTTTATTCTTATTTTTCATCTTATTTTTTAACTTATTTTTATACTTATTTTGCATCCTATTTTTCATCTTATTTTTTATCTTATTTTTTATTCTTATTTTTATTCTTATTTTTCATCTTATTTTTATACTTATTTTTTATCCTATTTTTTATCTTTTTTTATTCCTATTTTTATACTTATTTTTCATCTTATTTGTTTTCTTATTTTTTATCTTATTTTTCATTTTATTTTTTATCTTATTTTTATACTTATTTTTTCATCTTTTTTTTTTATCTTATTTTTATACTTATTTTTCATCTTAATTTTTATCCTTTTTTTTATCTTATTTTTATATTTATTGTTCATCTTATTTTTATTCTTATTTTTTATCATATATTTATTATTATTATTCTTATTTTTTATCCTAAGTTTTAAACTTATTTTTTATCTTATTTTTCATCTTATTTTTTATCTTAATTTTATTCTTTTTTTTCATTTTATTTTTCATCTTATTTTTATACTTATTTTTCATCTTATTTGTTTTCTTATTTTTTATCTTATTTTTCATTTTATTTTTTATCTTGTTTTTATACTTATTTTTTATCTTATTTTTCATCTTATTTTTATACTAATTTTTCATCTTTTTTTTCATCTTATTTTTATACTTATTTTTCATCTTAATTTTTATCTTTTTTTTTATCTTATTTTTATATTTATTGTTCATCTTATTTTATTCTTATTTTTATACTTATTTTTATTCTTATTTTTATACTTATTTTTTATCTGATTTGTTTTCTTATTTTTTATCTTATTTTTTACCTTATTTTTCATCTTATTTTTATACTTATTTTTTATCTTTTTTTATCATATTTTTATACTTATTTTACATCTTAATTTTTATCTTATTTTTTATCTTAATTTTATTCTTATTTTTATTCTTATTTTTCATCTTATTTTTATTTTTATTTTTATTCTTATTTTTATTCTTATTTATCATCTTATTTTTTATCTTATATTTATACTTATTTTTCATGCTTTTTTATACTTATTTTTCATCTTAATTTTCATCTTATTTTTATTCTTTTTTATACTTATTTTACATGTTTTTTTTTTATCCTATTTTTCATCTTATTTTTATACTTTTTCAATCTTATTTTTCATCTTATTATTATGTTTATTTTTCATCTTATTTTTCATCTTATTTTTATACTTATTTTTTATCTTATTTTTATTCTTATTTTTAATCTTATTTTTTATCTTATTTTTCATTTTATTTTTTATCTTATTTTTATACTTATTTTTTCATCTTATTTTTTATCTTATTTTTTATTCTTATTTTTATACTTAATTTGCATCTTATTTTTATTCTTATTTTTAAAATTATTTTTTGTCTTAGTTTTATACTTATTTTTTATCTTATTTTTATACTTATTTTTCATCTTATTTTTCATCTTATTTTTTATCTTATTTTTATTCTTATTTTTATACTTATTTTTCATATTATTTTTATTGTTATTTTTATACTTATTTTTCATCTTATTTTTATTCTTATTTTTAATCTTATTTTTTATCTTAGTTTTATACTTATTTTTTATCTTATTTTTATGCTTATTTTTCATCTTATTTTTTCATCTTATTTTTATACTTATTTTTCATCCTCTTTTTAAATTTATTTTTATTCTTCTTTTTCATCCATTTTTTCTCTTATTTTTCATCTTATTTTTATACTTATTTTTTATCTTTTTTTTATTCTTATTTTTATTCTTATTTGTCATCTTATTTTGATACTTATTTTGTATCTTTTTTTAATACTTATTTTTCATCTTATTTTATTCTTATTTTTATACTTACTTTTATTCTTATCTTTATACTTATTTTTTATCTGATTTGTTTTCTTATTTTTTATCTTATTTTTTACCTTATTTTTCGTCTTATTTTTATACTTATTTTTTATCTTGATTTTTATCTTTTTTTTTTATCTTATTTTTATATTTATTGTTCATCTTATTTTATTCTTATTTTTATACTTATTTTTATTCTTATTTTTCATCTTATTTTTATTTTTATTTTTATTCTTATTTTTATTCTTATTTATCATCTTATTTTTTATCTTATATTTATACTTATTTTTCATCCTTTTTTATACTTATTTTTCATCTTAATTTTCATCTTATTTTTATTCTTTTTTATACTTATTTTACATGTTTTTTTTATCCTATTTTTCATCTTATTTTTATACTTATTATTTATCTTATTTTTCATCTTATTTTTATACTTATTTTTTATCTTAATTTTAATCTTATTTTTCATCTTATTTTTATACTTATTTTTTATCTTATTTTTCATCTTATTTTTATTCTTATTTTTTATCGTAATTTTATTTTTATTTTTATTCTTATTTTTATTCTTATTTATCATCTTATTTTTTATCTTATATTTATACTTATTTTTCATCCTTTTTTATACTTATTTTTCATCTTAATTTTCATCTTATTTTTATTCTTTTTTATACTTATTTTACATGTTTTTTTTTATCCTATTTTTCATCTTATTTTTATACTTTTTCAATCTTATTTTTCATCTTATTATTATGTTTATTTTTCATCTTTTTTTTCATCTTATTTTTATACTTATTTTCATCTTTTTTTTATCTTATTTTTTATTCTTATTTTTAAACTTATTTTTCATCTTATTTTTATTCTTATTTTTTTTCTTATTTTTCATCTTATTTTTATAGTTATTTTTCATCTTTTTTTATTCTTATTTTTATTCTTATTTGTCATCTTATTTTTTATCTTATTGTTATACTTATTTTTTATCTTATTTTAATACTTATTTTTCATCTTATTTTTATACTTTTTTAATCTTATTTTTCATCTTATTATTATGTTTATTTTTTTATCTTATTTTTCATCCTACTTTTATTCTTATTTATATATTTATTTTACATCTTATTTTTTATCTTATTTTTTATCTTATTTTTATTCTTATTTTTATTCTTATTTTTATTCTTATTTTTCATCTTATTTTTTAACTTATTTTTATACTTATTTTGCATCCTATTTTTCATCTTATTTTTTATCTTATTTTTTATTCTTATTTTTATTCTTATTTTTCATCTTATTTTTATACTTATTTTTTATCCTATTTTTTATCTTTTTTTATTCCTATTTTTATACTTATTTTTCATCTTATTTGTTTTCTTATTTTTTATCTTATTTTTCATTTTATTTTTTATCTTATTTTTATACTTATTTTTTCATCTTTTTTTTTAATCTTATTTTTATACTTATTTTTCATCTTAATTTTTATCCTTTTTTTTATCTTATTTTTATATTTATTGTTCATCTTATTTTTATTCTTATTTTTTATCATATATTTATTATTATTATTCTTATTTTTTATCCTAAGTTTTATACTTATTTTTTATCTTATTTTTCATCTTATTTTTTATCTTAATTTTATTCTTTTTTTTTCATTTTATTTTTCATCTTATTTTTATACTTATTTTTCATCTTATTTTTTTATTTTAATTTTATTCTTATTTTTCATCTTATTTTTATACTTATTTTTTATCTTATTTTTCATCTTATTTTTATTCTTATTTTTTATCGTAATTTTATTTTTATTTTTATTCTTATTTTTATTCTTATTTATCATCTTATTTTTTATCTTATATTTATACTTATTTTTCATCCTTTTTTATACTTATTTTTCATCTTAATTTTCATCTTATTTTTATTCTTTTTTATACTTATTTTACATGTTTTTTTTATCCTATTTTTCATCTTATTTTTATACTTTTTCAATCTTATTTTTCATCTTATTATTATGTTTATTTTTCATCTTTTTTTTCATCTTATTTTTATACTTATTTTCATCTTTTTTTTATCTTATTTTTTATTCTTATTTTTAAACTTATTTTTCATCTTATTTTTATTCTTATTTTTTTTCTTATTTTTCATCTTATTTTTATAGTTATTTTTCATCTTTTTTTATTCTTATTTTTATTCTTATTTGTCATCTTATTTTTTATCTTATTGTTATACTTATTTTTTATCTTATTTTAATACTTATTTTTCATCTTATTTTTATACTTTTTTAATCTTATTTTTCATCTTATTATTATGTTTATTTTTTCATCTTATTTTTCATCCTACTTTTATTCTTATTTATATATTTATTTTACATCTTATTTTTTATCTTATTTTTTATCTTATTTTTATTCTTATTTTTATACTTATTTTTCATCTTATTTTTCATCTTATTTTTATTCTTATTTTACATCTTTTTTTATTCTTATTTTTCATCTTATTTTTTAACTTATTTTTATACTTATTTTGCATCCTATTTTTCATCTTATTTTTTATCTTATTTTTTATTCTTATTTTTATTCTTATTTTTCATCTTATTTTTTATCTTATTTTTATACTTATTTTGCATCTTATTTTTCATCTTATTTTTATTCTTATTTTTTTTCTTATTTTTCATCTTATTTTTATACTTATTTTTCATCTTTTTTTATTCTTATTTTTATTCTTATTTGTCATCTTATTTTTTATCTTATTGTTATACTTATTTTTTATCTTATTTTAATACTTATTTTTCATCTTATTTTTCATCTTATTTTTATACTTATTTTTTATCGTATTTTTATTCTTATTTTTATTCTTATTTTTTATCTTATTTTTTATCTGATTTTTATACTTATTTTTCATCTTATTTTTCATCTTATTTTTATACTTATTTTTCATCTTATTTTTATACTTATTTTTATACTTATTTTTTATATTATTTTTATACTTATTTTTCATCTTATTTTTTTATCTTATTATTTATCTTATTTTTCATCTTATTTTTATTCTTATTTTTTATCATATTTTTATTTTTATTTTTATTCTTATTTTTATTCTTATTTATCATCTTATTTTTCATCTTATTTTTATTCTTATTTTTCATCTTTTTTTATTCTTATTTTTATTCTTATTTGTCATTTTATTTTTTATCTTATTGTTATACTTATTTTTTATCTTATTTTAATACTTATTTTTCATCCTTTTTTACATTTATTTTTATTCTTATATTTCATGTTATTTTTTATCTTATTTTAATACGTATTTTTCATCTTATTTTATTCTTATTTTTATACTTATTTTTATTCTTATTTTTATTCTTATTTATATATTTATTTTACATCTTATTTCTATCTTATTTTTATTCTTATTTTTATACTTATTTTTCATTTTATTTTTATTCTTCTTTTTCATCTTATTTTTAATCTTATTTTTATACTTATTTTACACCTTTTTTTATTTTTATTTTTATTCTTATTTTTCATCTTATTTTTTATCTTATTTTTATACTTATTTTTCATTTTATTTTTTATCTTATTTTTATACTTATTTTTTCATCTTATTTTTTATCTTATTTTTTATCTTATTTTTCATCTTATTTTTATACTAATTTTTCATCTTTTTTTTCCATCTTATTTTTATACTTATTTTTCATCTTAATTTTTATCTTTTTTTTTTATCTTATTTTTATATTTATTGTTCATCTTATTTTATTCTTATTTTTATACTTATTTTTATTCTTATTTTTATACTTATTTTTTATCTGATTTGTTTTCTTATTTTTTATCTTATTTTTTACCTTATTTTTCATCTTATTTTTATACTTATTTTTTATCTTTTTTTTATTCTTATTTTTATTCTTATTTGTTATCTTATTTTGATACTTATTTTGTATCTTATTTTAATACTTATTTTTCATCTTATTTTATTCTTATTTTTATACTTATTTTTATTCTTATTTTTATACTTATTTTTTATCTGATTTGTTTTCTTATTTTTTATCTTATTTTTTACCTTATTTTTCGTCTTATTTTTATACTTATTTTTTATCTTTTTTTTATCATATTTTTATACTTATTTTACATCTTAATTTTTATCTTATTTTTTATCTTAATTTTATTCTTATTTTTATTCTTATTTTTCATCTTATTTTTATTTTTATTTTTATTCTTATTTTTATTCTTATTTATCATCTTATTTTTCATCTTAATTTTCATCTTATTTTTATTCTTTTTTATACTTATTTTACATGGTTTTTTTTATCCTATTTTTCATCTTATTTTTATACTTTTTCAATCTTATTTTTCATCTTATTATTATGTTTATTTTTCATCTTTTTTTTCATCTTATTTTTATACTTATTTTCATCTTTTTTTTATCTTATTTTTTATTCTTATTTTTAAACTTATTTTTCATCTTATTTTTATTCTTATTTTTTTTCTTATTTTTCATCTTATTTTTATACTTATTTTTCATCTTTTTTTATTCTTATTTTTATTCTTTTTTGTCATCTTATTTTTTATTATATTGTTATACTTATTTTTTATCTTATTTTAATACTTATTTTTCATCTTATTTTTATACTTTTTTAATCTTATTTTTCATCTTATTATTATGTTTATTTTTTCATCTTATTTTTCATCCTACTTTTATTCTTATTTATATATTTATTTTACATCTTATTTTTTATCTTATTTTTTATCTTATTTTTATTCTTATTTTTATACTTATTTTTCATCTTATTTTTATTCTTATTTTACATCTTTTTTTATTCTTATTTTTATTCTTATTTTTCATCTTATTTTTTATCTTATTTTTATACTTATTTTGCATCCTATTTTTCATCTTATTTTTTATCTTATTTTTTATTCTTATTTTTAAACTTATTTTTCATCTTATTTTTATTCTTATTTTTTTTCTTCTTTTTCATCTTATTTTTATACTTATTTTTCATCTTTTTTTATTCTTATTTTTATTCTTATTTCTCATCTTATTTTTTATCTTATTGTTATACTTATTTTTTATCTTATTTTAATACTTATTTTTTATCTTATTTTTCATCTTATTTTTATACTTATTTTTCATCCTTTTTTACATTTATTTTTATTCTTATTTTTCATCTTATTTTTCTCTTATTTTTTATCTTATTTTAATACTTATTTTTCATCTTATTTTTCATCTTATTTTTTATCTTATTTTTTATTCTTATTTTTATACTTATTTTTATACTTATTTTTATACTTATTTTTTATCTTATTTTTATACTTATTTTTCATCTTATTTTTTATCTTAATTTTATTCTTATTTTTATTCTTATTTTTCATCTTATTTTTATACTTATTTTTTATCCTATTTTTTATCTTTTTTATTCCTATTTTTATACTTATTTTTCATCTTATTTGTTTTCTTATTTTTTATCTTATTTTTCATTTTATTTTTTATCTTATTTTTATACTTATTTTTTCATCTTATTTTTTATCTTATTTTTTATCTTATTTTTCATCTTATTTTTATACTAATTTTTCATCTTTTTTTTTCATCTTATTTTTATACTTATTTTTCATCTTAATTTTTATCTTTTTTTTTTTATCTTATTTTTATATTTATTGTTCATCTTATTTTTATTCTTATTTTTTATCGTATTTTTATTATTATTATTCTTATTTTTTATCTTAATTTTTATACTTATTTTTTATCTTATTTTTCATCTTATTTTTTATCTTATTTTTTATCTTAATTTAATTCTTTTTTTTCATCTTATTTTTCATCTTATTTTTATACTTATTTTTCATCTTATTTTTTTATTTTAATTTTATTCTTATTTTTCATCTTATTTTTATACTTATTTTTTATCTTATTTTTCATCTTATTTTTATACTTATTTTTTATCTTAATTTTAATCTTATTTTTTGTCTTATTTTTATACTTATTTTTTATTTTATTTTTATTCTTATTTTTTATCGTAATTTTATTATTTATTTTTATTCTTATTTTTATTCTTATTTTTCATCTTATTTTTATTCTTATTTTTATACTTATTTTTATTCTTATTTTAATTCTTATTTTTATACTTATTTTTTATCTGATTTGTTTTCTTATTTTTTATCTTATTGTTTTTCTTATTTTTCATCTTATTTTTATACTTATTTTTCATCTTTTTTTATTCTTATTTTTATTTTTATTTGTCATCTTATTTTTTATCTTATTTTTATACTTATTTTTTATCTTATTTTTATACTTATTTTTCATCTTATTTTTATTCTTATCTTTATACTTATTTTTCATATTTTTTTTATACTTATTTTTATTCTTATTTTTTATCTTATTTTTTATCTGATTTTTATACTTATTTTTCATCTTATTTTTCATCTTATTTTTATACTTATTTTTCATCTTATTTTTATACTTATTTTTATACTTATTTTTTATCTTATTTTTATACTTATTTTTCATCTTATTTTTCATCTTATTTTTATACTTATTTTTCATCTTATTTTTATACTTATTTTTATACTTATTTTTTATCTTATTTTTATACTTATTTTTCATCTTATTTTTTTATCTTATTATTTATCTTATTTTTCATCTTATTTTTATTCTTATTTTTGTTCTTATTTTTTATCATATTTTTATTTTTATTCTTATTTTTATTCTTATTTATCATCTTATTTTTTATCTTATTTATCATCTTATTTTTTAACTTATTTTTTATCTTATTTTTCAACTTATTTTTATACTTATTTTTTATCTTATTTTTATTCTTATTTTTCATCTTATTTTTTATCTTATTGTTATACTTATTTTTTATCTTATTTTTATACTTATTTTTTATCTTATTTTTTATCTTTTTTTTATCTTATTTTTATATTTATTGTTCATCTTATTTTATTCTTATTTTTATACTTATTTTTATTCTTATTTTTATACTTATTTTTTATCTGATTTGTTTTCTTATTTTTTATCTTATTTTTTACCTTATTTTTCATCTTATTTTTATACTTATTTTTTATCTTTTTTTTATTCTTATTTTTATTCTTATTTGTTATCTTATTTTGATACTTATTTTGTATCTTATTTTAATACTTATTTTTCATCTTATTTTATTCTTATTTTTATACTTATTTTTATTCTTATTTTTATACTTATTTTTTATCTGATTTGTTTTCTTATTTTTTATCTTATTTTTTACCTTATTTTTCGTCTTATTTTTATACTTATTTTTTATCTTTTTTATCATATTTTTATACTTATTTTACATCTTAATTTTTATCTTATTTTTTATCTTAATTTTATTCTTATTTTTATTCTTATTTTTCATCTTATTTTTATTTTTATTTTTATTCTTATTTTTATTCTTATTTATCATCTTATTTTTTATCTTATATTTATACTTATTTTTCATCCTTTTTTATACTTATTTTTCATCTTAATTTTCATCTTATTTTTATTCTTTTTTATACTTATTTTACATGGTTTTTTTTATCCTATTTTTCATCTTATTTTTATACTTTTTCAATCTTATTTTTCATCTTATTATTATGTTTATTTTTTATCTTTTTTTTCATCTTATTTTTATACTTATTTTCATCTTTTTTTTATCTTATTTTTTATTCTTATTTTTAAACTTATTTTTCATCTTATTTTTATTCTTATTTTTTTTCTTATTTTTCATCTTATTTTTATAGTTATTTTTCATCTTTTTTTATTCTTATTTTTATTCTTATTTGTCATCTTATTTTTTATCTTATTGTTATACTTATTTTTTATCTTATTTTAATACTTATTTTTCATCTTATTTTTATACTTTTTTAATCTTATTTTTCATCTTATTATTATGTTTATTTTTTCATCTTATTTTTCATCCTACTTTTATTCTTATTTATATATTTATTTTACATCTTATTTTTTATCTTATTTTTTATCTTATTTTTATTCTTATTTTTATACTTATTTTTCATCTTATTTTTCATCTTATTTTTATTCTTATTTTACATCTTTTTTTATTCTTTTTTTTATTCTTATTTTTCATCTTATTTTTTAACTTATTTTTATACTTATTTTGCATCCTATTTTTCATCTTATTTTTTATCTTATTTTTTATTCTTATTTTTATTCTTATTTTTCATCTTATTTTTATACTTATTTTTTATCCTATTTTTTATCTTTTTTTATTCCTATTTTTATACTTATTTTTCATCTTATTTGTTTTCTTATTTTTTATCTTATTTTTCATTTTATTTTTTATCTTATTTTTATACTTATTTTTTCATCTTTTTTTTTTATCTTATTTTTATATTTATTGTTCATCTTATTTTTATTCTTATTTTTTATCATATATTTATTATTATTATTCTTATTTTTTATCCTAAGTTTTATACTTATTTTTTATCTTATTTTTCATCTTATTTTTTATCTTATTTTTTATCTTAATTTTATTCTTTTTTTTCATCTTATTTTTCATCTTATTTTTATACTTATTTTTCATCTTATTTTTTTATTTTAATTTTATTCTTATTTTTCATCTTATTTTTATACTTATTTTTTATCTTATTTTTCATCTTATTTTTATACTTATTTTTTATCTTAATTTTAATCTTATTTTTCTTCTTATTTTTATACTTATTTTTTATCTTATTTTTCATCTTATTTTTATTCTTATTTTTTATCGTAATTTTATTTTTATTTTTATTCTTATTTTTATTCTTATTTTTCATCTTATTTTTATTCTTATTTTTATACTTATTTTTTCATCTTATTTTTTATCTTATTTTTTATCTTATTTTTCATCTTATTTTTATACTAATTTTTCATCTTTTTTTTTCATCTTATTTTTATACTTATTTTTCATCTTAATTTTTATCTTTTTTTTTTATCTTATTTTTATATTTATTGTTCATCTTATTTTTATTCTTATTTTTTATCGTATTTTTATTATTATTATTCTTATTTTTTATCTTAATTTTTATACTTATTTTTTATCTTATTTTTCATCTTATTTTTTATCCTATTTTTTATCTTAATTTAATTCTTTTTTTTCATCTTATTTTTCATCTTATTTTTATACTTATTTTTCATCTTATTTTTTTATTTTAATTTTATTCTTATTTTTCATCTTATTTTTATACTTATTTTTTATCTTATTTTTCATCTTATTTTTATACTTATTTTTTATCTTAATTTTAATCTTATTTTTTGTCTTATTTTTATACTTATTTTTTATTTTATTTTTATTCTTATTTTTTATCGTAATTTTATTTTTATTTTTATTCTTATTTTTATTCTTATTTTTCATCTTATTTTTATTCTTATTTTTATACTTATTTTTATTCTTATTTTAATTCTTATTTTTATACTTATTTTTTATCTGATTTGTTTTCTTATTTTTTAACTTATTGTTTTTCTTATTTTTCATCTTATTTTTATACTTATTTTTCATCTTTTTTTATTCTTATTTTTATTTTTATTTGTCATCTTATTTTTTATCTTATTTTTATACTTATTTTTTATCTTATTTTTATACTTATTTTTCATCTTATTTTTATTCTTATCTTTATACTTATTTTTCATATTTTTTTTATACTTATTTTTATACTTATTTTTTATCTTATTTTTATACATATTTTTCATCTTATTTTTTATCTTATTTTTCATCTTATTTTTATACTTTTTTAATCTTATTTTTCATCTTATTATTATGGTTTTTTTTTCATCTTATTTTTCATCTTACTTTTATTCTTATTTATATACTTATTTTACATCTTTTTTTATTCTTATTTTTATTCTTATTTTTCATCTTATTTTTTATCTTATTTTTATACTTATTTTGCATCTTATTTTTCATCTTATTTTTTATCTTATTTTTATTCTTATTTTTAAACTTATTTTTCATCTTATTTTTATTCTTATTTTTTTTCTTATTTTTCATCTTATTTTTATACTTATTTTTCATCTTTTTTTATTCTTATTTTTATTCTTATTTATCATCTTATTTTTTATCTTATTGTTATACTTATTTTTTATCTTATTTTAATACTTATTTTTCATCTTATTTTTCATCTTATTTTTATACTTATTTTTTATCGTATTTTTATTCTTATTTTTATTCTTATTTTTTATCTTATTTTTTATCTGATTTTTATACTTATTTTTCATCTTATTTTTCATCTTATTTTTATTTTTATTTTTATTCTTATTTTTATTCTTATTTATCATCTTATTTTTCATCTTAATTTTCATCTTATTTTTATTCTTTTTTATACTTATTTTACATGGTTTTTTTTATCCTATTTTTCATCTTATTTTTATACTTTTTCAATCTTATTTTTCATCTTATTATTATGTTTATTTTTCATCTTTTTTTTCATCTTATTTTTATACTTATTTTCATCTTTTTTTTATCTTATTTTTTATTCTTATTTTTAAACTTATTTTTCATCTTATTTTTATTCTTATTTTTTTTCTTATTTTTCATCTTATTTTTATACTTATTTTTCATCTTTTTTTATTCTTATTTTTATTCTTTTTTGTCATCTTATTTTTTATTATATTGTTATACTTATTTTTTATCTTATTTTAATACTTATTTTTCATCTTATTTTTATACTTTTTTAATCTTATTTTTCATCTTATTATTATGTTTATTTTTTCATCTTATTTTTCATCCTACTTTTATTCTTATTTATATATTTATTTTACATCTTATTTTTTATCTTATTTTTTATCTTATTTTTATTCTTATTTTTATACTTATTTTTCATCTTATTTTTATTCTTATTTTACATCTTTTTTTATTCTTATTTTTATTCTTATTTTTCATCTTATTTTTTATCTTATTTTTATACTTATTTTGCATCCTATTTTTCATCTTATTTTTTATCTTATTTTTTATTCTTATTTTTAAACTTATTTTTCATCTTATTTTTATTCTTATTTTTTTTCTTCTTTTTCATCTTATTTTTATACTTATTTTTCATCTTTTTTTATTCTTATTTTTATTCTTATTTCTCATCTTATTTTTTATCTTATTGTTATACTTATTTTTTATCTTATTTTAATACTTATTTTTTATCTTATTTTTCATCTTATTTTTATACTTATTTTTCATCCTTTTTTACATTTATTTTTATTCTTATTTTTCATCTTATTTTTCTCTTATTTTTTATCTTATTTTAATACTTATTTTTCATCTTATTTTTCATCTTATTTTTTATCTTATTTTTTATTCTTATTTTTATACTTATTTTTATACTTATTTTTATACTTATTTTTTATCTTATTTTTATACTTATTTTTCATCTTATTTTTTATCTTAATTTTATTCTTATTTTTATTCTTATTTTTCATCTTATTTTTATACTTATTTTTTATCCTATTTTTTATCTTTTTTATTCCTATTTTTATACTTATTTTTCATCTTATTTGTTTTCTTATTTTTTATCTTATTTTTCATTTTATTTTTTATCTTATTTTTATACTTATTTTTTCATCTTATTTTTTATCTTATTTTTTATCTTATTTTTCATCTTATTTTTATACTAATTTTTCATCTTTTTTTTTCATCTTATTTTTATACTTATTTTTCATCTTAATTTTTATCTTTTTTTTTTTATCTTATTTTTATATTTATTGTTCATCTTATTTTTATTCTTATTTTTTATCGTATTTTTATTATTATTATTCTTATTTTTTATCTTAATTTTTATACTTATTTTTTATCTTATTTTTCATCTTATTTTTTATCTTATTTTTTATCTTAATTTAATTCTTTTTTTTCATCTTATTTTTCATCTTATTTTTATACTTATTTTTCATCTTATTTTTTTATTTTAATTTTATTCTTATTTTTCATCTTATTTTTATACTTATTTTTTATCTTATTTTTCATCTTATTTTTATACTTATTTTTTATCTTAATTTTAATCTTATTTTTTGTCTTATTTTTATACTTATTTTTTATTTTATTTTTATTCTTATTTTTTATCGTAATTTTATTATTTATTTTTATTCTTATTTTTATTCTTATTTTTCATCTTATTTTTATTCTTATTTTTATACTTATTTTTATTCTTATTTTAATTCTTATTTTTATACTTATTTTTTATCTGATTTGTTTTCTTATTTTTTATCTTATTGTTTTTCTTATTTTTCATCTTATTTTTATACTTATTTTTCATCTTTTTTTATTCTTATTTTTATTTTTATTTGTCATCTTATTTTTTATCTTATTTTTATACTTATTTTTTATCTTATTTTTATACTTATTTTTCATCTTATTTTTATTCTTATCTTTATACTTATTTTTCATATTTTTTTTATACTTATTTTTATTCTTATTTTTTATCTTATTTTTTATCTGATTTTTATACTTATTTTTCATCTTATTTTTCATCTTATTTTTATACTTATTTTTCATCTTATTTTTATACTTATTTTTATACTTATTTTTTATCTTATTTTTATACTTATTTTTCATCTTATTTTTCATCTTATTTTTATACTTATTTTTCATCTTATTTTTATACTTATTTTTATACTTATTTTTTATCTTATTTTTATACTTATTTTTCATCTTATTTTTTTATCTTATTATTTATCTTATTTTTCATCTTATTTTTATTCTTATTTTTGTTCTTATTTTTTATCATATTTTTATTTTTATTCTTATTTTTATTCTTATTTATCATCTTATTTTTTATCTTATTTATCATCTTATTTTTTAACTTATTTTTTATCTTATTTTTCAACTTATTTTTATACTTATTTTTTATCTTATTTTTATTCTTATTTTTCATCTTATTTTTTATCTTATTGTTATACTTATTTTTTATCTTATTTTTATACTTATTTTTTATCTTATTTTTTATCTTTTTTTTATCTTATTTTTATATTTATTGTTCATCTTATTTTATTCTTATTTTTATACTTATTTTTATTCTTATTTTTATACTTATTTTTTATCTGATTTGTTTTCTTATTTTTTATCTTATTTTTTACCTTATTTTTCATCTTATTTTTATACTTATTTTTTATCTTTTTTTTATTCTTATTTTTATTCTTATTTGTTATCTTATTTTGATACTTATTTTGTATCTTATTTTAATACTTATTTTTCATCTTATTTTATTCTTATTTTTATACTTATTTTTATTCTTATTTTTATACTTATTTTTTATCTGATTTGTTTTCTTATTTTTTATCTTATTTTTTACCTTATTTTTCGTCTTATTTTTATACTTATTTTTTATCTTTTTTATCATATTTTTATACTTATTTTACATCTTAATTTTTATCTTATTTTTTATCTTAATTTTATTCTTATTTTTATTCTTATTTTTCATCTTATTTTTATTTTTATTTTTATTCTTATTTTTATTCTTATTTATCATCTTATTTTTTATCTTATATTTATACTTATTTTTCATCCTTTTTTATACTTATTTTTCATCTTAATTTTCATCTTATTTTTATTCTTTTTTATACTTATTTTACATGGTTTTTTTTATCCTATTTTTCATCTTATTTTTATACTTTTTCAATCTTATTTTTCATCTTATTATTATGTTTATTTTTTATCTTTTTTTTCATCTTATTTTTATACTTATTTTCATCTTTTTTTTATCTTATTTTTTATTCTTATTTTTAAACTTATTTTTCATCTTATTTTTATTCTTATTTTTTTTCTTATTTTTCATCTTATTTTTATAGTTATTTTTCATCTTTTTTTATTCTTATTTTTATTCTTATTTGTCATCTTATTTTTTATCTTATTGTTATACTTATTTTTTATCTTATTTTAATACTTATTTTTCATCTTATTTTTATACTTTTTTAATCTTATTTTTCATCTTATTATTATGTTTATTTTTTCATCTTATTTTTCATCCTACTTTTATTCTTATTTATATATTTATTTTACATCTTATTTTTTATCTTATTTTTTATCTTATTTTTATTCTTATTTTTATACTTATTTTTCATCTTATTTTTCATCTTATTTTTATTCTTATTTTACATCTTTTTTTATTCTTTTTTTTATTCTTATTTTTCATCTTATTTTTTAACTTATTTTTATACTTATTTTGCATCCTATTTTTCATCTTATTTTTTATCTTATTTTTTATTCTTATTTTTATTCTTATTTTTCATCTTATTTTTATACTTATTTTTTATCCTATTTTTTATCTTTTTTTATTCCTATTTTTATACTTATTTTTCATCTTATTTGTTTTCTTATTTTTTATCTTATTTTTCATTTTATTTTTTATCTTATTTTTATACTTATTTTTTCATCTTTTTTTTTTATCTTATTTTTATATTTATTGTTCATCTTATTTTTATTCTTATTTTTTATCATATATTTATTATTATTATTCTTATTTTTTATCCTAAGTTTTATACTTATTTTTTATCTTATTTTTCATCTTATTTTTTATCTTATTTTTTATCTTAATTTTATTCTTTTTTTTCATCTTATTTTTCATCTTATTTTTATACTTATTTTTCATCTTATTTTTTTATTTTAATTTTATTCTTATTTTTCATCTTATTTTTATACTTATTTTTTATCTTATTTTTCATCTTATTTTTATACTTATTTTTTATCTTAATTTTAATCTTATTTTTCTTCTTATTTTTATACTTATTTTTTATCTTATTTTTCATCTTATTTTTATTCTTATTTTTTATCGTAATTTTATTTTTATTTTTATTCTTATTTTTATTCTTATTTTTCATCTTATTTTTATTCTTATTTTTATACTTATTTTTTCATCTTATTTTTTATCTTATTTTTTATCTTATTTTTCATCTTATTTTTATACTAATTTTTCATCTTTTTTTTTCATCTTATTTTTATACTTATTTTTCATCTTAATTTTTATCTTTTTTTTTTATCTTATTTTTATATTTATTGTTCATCTTATTTTTATTCTTATTTTTTATCGTATTTTTATTATTATTATTCTTATTTTTTATCTTAATTTTTATACTTATTTTTTATCTTATTTTTCATCTTATTTTTTATCCTATTTTTTATCTTAATTTAATTCTTTTTTTTCATCTTATTTTTCATCTTATTTTTATACTTATTTTTCATCTTATTTTTTTATTTTAATTTTATTCTTATTTTTCATCTTATTTTTATACTTATTTTTTATCTTATTTTTCATCTTATTTTTATACTTATTTTTTATCTTAATTTTAATCTTATTTTTTGTCTTATTTTTATACTTATTTTTTATTTTATTTTTATTCTTATTTTTTATCGTAATTTTATTTTTATTTTTATTCTTATTTTTATTCTTATTTTTCATCTTATTTTTATTCTTATTTTTATACTTATTTTTATTCTTATTTTAATTCTTATTTTTATACTTATTTTTTATCTGATTTGTTTTCTTATTTTTTAACTTATTGTTTTTCTTATTTTTCATCTTATTTTTATACTTATTTTTCATCTTTTTTTATTCTTATTTTTATTTTTATTTGTCATCTTATTTTTTATCTTATTTTTATACTTATTTTTTATCTTATTTTTATACTTATTTTTCATCTTATTTTTATTCTTATCTTTATACTTATTTTTCATATTTTTTTTATACTTATTTTTATACTTATTTTTTATCTTATTTTTATACATATTTTTCATCTTATTTTTTATCTTATTTTTCATCTTATTTTTATACTTTTTTAATCTTATTTTTCATCTTATTATTATGGTTTTTTTTTCATCTTATTTTTCATCTTACTTTTATTCTTATTTATATACTTATTTTACATCTTTTTTTATTCTTATTTTTATTCTTATTTTTCATCTTATTTTTTATCTTATTTTTATACTTATTTTGCATCTTATTTTTCATCTTATTTTTTATCTTATTTTTATTCTTATTTTTAAACTTATTTTTCATCTTATTTTTATTCTTATTTTTTTTCTTATTTTTCATCTTATTTTTATACTTATTTTTCATCTTTTTTTATTCTTATTTTTATTCTTATTTATCATCTTATTTTTTATCTTATTGTTATACTTATTTTTTATCTTATTTTAATACTTATTTTTCATCTTATTTTTCATCTTATTTTTATACTTATTTTTTATCGTATTTTTATTCTTATTTTTATTCTTATTTTTTATCTTATTTTTTATCTGATTTTTATACTTATTTTTCATCTTATTTTTCATCTTATTTTTATACTTATTTTTCATCTTATTTTTATACTTATTTTTATACTTATTTTTTATCTTATTTTTCATCTTAATTTTATACTTTTTTAATCTTATTTTTCATCTTATTATTATGTTTATTTTTTTATCTTATTTTTCATCTTACTTTTATTCTTATTTATATACTTATTTTACATCTTTTTTTATTCTTATTTTTATTCTTATTTTTCATCTTATTTTTTATCTTATTTTTATACTTATTTTGCATCTTATTTTTCATCTTATTTTTTATCTTATTTTTTATTCTTATTTTTAAACTTATTTTTCATCTTATTTTTTATCTTATTTTTATTCTTATTTTTAAACTTATTTTTCATCTTATTTTTATTCTTATTTTTTATCTTATTTTTCATCTTACTTTTATTCTTATTTATATACTTATTTTTCATCTTTTTTTATTCTTATTTTTATTCTTATTTGTCATCTTATTTTTTATCTTATTGTTATACTTATTTTTTATCTTATTTTAATACTTATTTTTCATCTTATTTTTTATCGTATTTTTATTCTTATTTTTATTCTTATTTTTTATCTTATTTTTTATCTGATTTTTATACTTATTTTTCATCTTATTTTTCATCTTATTTTTATACTTATTTTTCATCTTATTTTTATACTTATTTTTATACTTATTTTTTATCTTATTTTTATACTTATTTTTCATCTTATTTTTTATCTTATTTTTATACTTATTTTTCATCTTATTTTTTTATCTTATTATTTATCTTATTTTTCATCTTATTTTTCATCTTATTTTTATTCTTATTTTTGTTCTTATTTTTTATCATATTTTTATTTTTATTTTTATTCTTATTTTTATTCTTATTTATCATCTTATTTTTTATCTTATTTATCATCTTATTTTTTATCTTATTTTTCATCTTATTTTTCAACTTATTTTTATACTTATTTTTTATCTTATTTTTATTCTTATTTTTCATCTTATTTTTTATCTTATTGTTATACTTATTTTTTATCTTATTTTTATACTTATTTTTTATCTTATTTTTATACTTATTTTTCATCTTATTTTTATTCTTATCTTTATACTTATTTTTCATCTTTTTTTTATACTTATTTTTATACATATTTTTTATCTTATTTTTTATCTTATTTTTCATCTTACTTTTATACTTATTTTTAATCTTATTTTTTATCTTATTTTTATACTTATTTTTTATCTTAATTTTAATCCTATTTTTTTTCTTATTTTTATACTTGTTTTTCATTTTATTTTTATTCTTATTTTTTATCGTATTTTTATTTTTATTTTTATTCTTATTTTTATTTTTATTCTTATTTTTCATCTTATTTTTCATCTTATTTTTATACTTATTTTTCATTTTATTTTTTATCTTATTTTTATACTTATTTTTTCATCTTATTTTTTATCTTATTTTTCATCTTATTTTTATACTTATTTTTTATCTTAATTTTAATCTTATTTTTTGTCTTATTTTTATACTTATTTTTTATTTTATTTTTATTCTTATTTTTTATCGTATTTTTATTTTTATTTTTATTCTTATTTTTATTCTTATTTTTCATCTTATTTTTATTCTTATTTTTATACTTATTTTTATTCTTATTTTTATTCTTATTTTTTGTCTTATTTTTATATCCTTTTTTTATCTTATTTTTCATCTTATTTTATTCTTATTTTTATACTTATTTTTATTCTTTTTTTATACTTATTTTACATGTTTTTTTTCAACCTTTTTTTTCATCTTATTTTTATACTTTTTCAATCTTATTTTTCATTTTATTATTATGTTTATTTTTCATCTTATTTTTCATCTTATTTTTCATCTTATTTATATATTTATTTTACATCTTATTTTTTATCTTATTTCTATCTTATTTTTATTCTTATTTTTATACTTATTTTTCATCTTATTTTTCATTTTATTTTTATTCTTCTTTTTCATCTTATTTTTATACTTATTTTTATACTTATTTTTATACTTATTTTTTATCTTATTTTTTATTCTTATTTTTATACTTATTTTTATACTTATTTTTATTCTTATTTTTATTCTTATTTTTCATCTTATTTTTATACTTATTTTTTATCCTATTTTTTATCTTTTTTTATTCCTATTTTTATACTTATTTTTCATCTTATTTCTTTTCTTATTTTTTATCTTATTTTTCATTTTATTTTTTATCTTATTTTTATACTTATTTTTTCATCTTATTTTTTATCTTATTTTTTATCTTTTTTTCATCTTATTTTTATACTAATTTTTCATCTTTTTTTTTCATCTTATTTTTATACTTATTTTTCATCTTAATTTTTATCTTTTTTTTTATCTTATTTTTATATTTATTGTTCATCTTATTTTTATTCTTATTTTTTATCTGATTTTTATACTTCTTTTTTATCTTATTTCTTATCTTATTTTTCATCTTATTTTTATACTTTTTTTCATCTTATTTTTCATCTTATTTTTCATCCTATTTTTTATCTTATTTTATTCCTATTTTGTACTTATTTTTCATCTTATTTGTTTTCTTATTTTTCATTTTATTTTTCATCTTATTTTTATACTTATTTTTCATCTTATTTTTTATCTTATTTTTCATCTTATTTTTATACTTATTTTTTATCTTTTTTTCATCTTATTTTTATAATTATTTTTCATCTTAATTTTTATCTTATTTTTTTATCTTATTTTTATATTTATTGTTCATCTTATTTTTATTCTTATTTTTTATCGTATTTTTATTATTATTATTATTTTTTATCTCAATTTTTATACTTATTTTTTATCTTATTTTTCATCTTATTTTTTATCTTATTTTTTATCTTAATTTTATTCTTATTTTTCATCTTATTTTTATACTTATTTTTTATCTTAATTTTAATCCTATTTTTTGTCTTATTTTTATACTTATTTTTCATTTTATTTTTATTCTTATTTTTTATCGTATTTTTATTTTTATTCTTATTTTTATTCTTATTTTTCATCTTATTTTTATAGCTATTTTTTTTATATTAATTTTCATCTTAATTTTTGTCTTATTTTTATAACCTTTTTTCATCTTATTTTTTTATCTTATTTTTCATCTTATTTTTATTCTTATTTTTTTATCTTTTTTTTTCATCTTATTATTATACTTATTTTTTATTTTATTTTTATTCTTATTTTTTATCGTATTTTTATTTTTATTTTTATTCTTATTTTTATTCTTATTTTTCATCTTATTTTTATTCTTATTTTTATACTTATTTTTATTCTTATTTTTATTCTTATTTTTTGTCTTATTTTTATATCCTTTTTTTATCTTATTTTTCATCTTATTTTATTCTTATTTTTATACTTATTTTTATTCTTTTTTTATACTTATTTTACATGTTTTTTTTCAACCTTTTTTTTCATCTTATTTTTATACTTTTTCAATCTTATTTTTCATTTTATTATTATGTTTATTTTTCATCTTATTTTTCATCTTATTTTTCATCTTATTTATATATTTATTTTACATCTTATTTTTTATCTTATTTCTATCTTATTTTTATTCTTATTTTTATACTTATTTTTCATCTTATTTTTCATTTTATTTTTATTCTTCTTTTTCATCTTATTTTTAATCTTATTTTTATACTTATTTTACACCTTTTTTTATTTTTATTTTTATTCTTATTTTTCATCTTATTTTTTATCTTATTTTTATACTTATTTTTATACTTATTTTTATACTTATTTTTTATCTTATTTTTTATTCTTATTTTTATACTTATTTTTATACTTATTTTTATTCTTATTTTTATTCTTATTTTTATACTTATTTTTCATCTTATTTTTCTTCTTACTTTTTGTCTTATTTTTCATCTTAATTTTATTCTTATTTTTATTCTTATTTTTCATCTTATTTTTATACTTATTTTTTATCCTATTTTTTATCTTTTTTTATTCCTATTTTTATACTTATTTTTCATCTTATTTCTTTTCTTATTTTTTATCTTATTTTTCATTTTATTTTTTATCTTATTTTTATACTTATTTTTTCATCTTATTTTTTATCTTATTTTTTATCTTTTTTTCATCTTATTTTTATACTAATTTTTCATCTTAATTTTTATCTTTTTTTTATCTTATTTTTATACTTATTTTTCATCTTAATTTTTATCTTTTTTTTTATCTTATTTTTATATTTATTGTTCATCTTATTTTTATTCTTATTTTTATTCTTATTTTTTATCTGATTTTTATACTTCTTTTTTATCTTATTTCTTATCTTATTTTTCATCTTATTTTTATACTTTTTTTCATCTTATTTTTCATCTTATTTTTCATCCTATTTTTTATCTTATTTTATTCCTATTTTGTACTTATTTTTCATCTTATTTGTTTTCTTATTTTTCATTTTATTTTTCATCTTATTTTTATACTTATTTTTCATCTTATTTTTTATCTTATTTTTCATCTTATTTTTATACTTATTTTTTATCTTTTTTTCATCTTATTTTTATAATTATTTTTCATCTTAATTTTTATCTTATTTTTTTATCTTATTTTTATATTTATTGTTCATCTTATTTTTATTCTTATTTTTTATCGTATTTTTATTATTATTATTATTTTTTATCTCAATTTTTATACTTATTTTTTATCTTATTTTTCATCTTATTTTTTATCTTATTTTTTATCTTAATTTTATTCTTATTTTTCATCTTATTTTTATACTTATTTTTTATCTTAATTTTAATCCTATTTTTTGTCTTATTTTTATACTTATTTTTCATTTTATTTTTATTCTTATTTTTTATCGTATTTTTATTTTTATTCTTATTTTTATTCTTATTTTTCATCTTATTTTTATAGCTATTTTTTTTATATTAATTTTCATCTTAATTTTCGTCTTATTTTTATAACCTTTTTTCATCTTATTTTTTTATCTTATTTTTCATCTTATTTTTATTCTTATTTTTTTATCTTTTTTTTTCATCTTATTATTATACTTATTTTTTATTTTATTTTTATTCTTATTTTTTATCGTATTTTTATTTTTATTTTTATTCTTATTTTTATTCTTATTTTTCATCTTATTTTTATTCTTATTTTTATACTTATTTTTATTCTTATTTTTATTCTTATTTTTTGTCTTATTTTTATATCCTTTTTTTATCTTATTTTTCATCTTATTTTATTCTTATTTTTATACTTATTTTTATTCTTTTTTTATACTTATTTTACATGTTTTTTTTCAACCTTTTTTTTCATCTTATTTTTATACTTTTTCAATCTTATTTTTCATTTTATTATTATGTTTATTTTTCATCTTATTTTTCATCTTATTTTTCATCTTATTTATATATTTATTTTACATCTTATTTTTTATCTTATTTCTATCTTATTTTTATTCTTATTTTTATACTTATTTTTCATCTTATTTTTCATTTTATTTTTATTCTTCTTTTTCATCTTATTTTTAATCTTATTTTTATACTTATTTTACACCTTTTTTTATTTTTATTTTTATTCTTATTTTTCATCTTATTTTTTATCTTATTTTTATACTTATTTTTATACTTATTTTTATACTTATTTTTTATCTTATTTTTTATTCTTATTTTTATACTTATTTTTATACTTATTTTTATTCTTATTTTTATTCTTATTTTTATACTTATTTTTCATCTTATTTTTCTTCTTACTTTTTGTCTTATTTTTCATCTTAATTTTATTCTTATTTTTATTCTTATTTTTCATCTTATTTTTATACTTATTTTTTATCCTATTTTTTATCTTTTTTTATTCCTATTTTTATACTTATTTTTCATCTTATTTCTTTTCTTATTTTTTATCTTATTTTTCATTTTATTTTTTATCTTATTTTTATACTTATTTTTTCATCTTATTTTTTATCTTATTTTTTATCTTTTTTTCATCTTATTTTTATACTAATTTTTCATCTTAATTTTTATCTTTTTTTCATCTTATTTTTAGACTTATTTTTCATCTTAATTTTTATCTTTTTTTTTATCTTATTTTTATATTTATTGTTCATCTTATTTTTATTCTTATTTTTATTCTTATTTTTTATCTGATTTTTATACTTCTTTTTTATCTTATTTCTTATCTTATTTTTCATCTTATTTTTATACTTTTTTTCATCTTATTTTTCATCTTATTTTTCATCCTATTTTTTATCTTATTTTATTCCTATTTTGTACTTATTTTTCATCTTATTTGTTTTCTTATTTTTCATTTTATTTTTCATCTTATTTTTATACTTATTTTTCATCTTATTTTTTATCTTATTTTTCATCTTATTTTTATACTTATTTTTTATCTTTTTTTCATCTTATTTTTATAATTATTTTTCATCTTAATTTTTATCTTATTTTTTTATCTTATTTTTATATTTATTGTTCATCTTATTTTTATTCTTATTTTTTATCGTATTTTTATTATTATTATTCTTATTTTTTATCTCAATTTTTATACTTATTTTTTATCTTATTTTTCATCTTATTTTTTATCTTATTTTTTATCTTAATTTTATTCTTATTTTTCATCTTATTTTTATACTTATTTTTTATCTTAATTTTAATCCTATTTTTTGTCTTATTTTTATACTTATTTTTCATTTTATTTTTATTCTTATTTTTTATCGTTTTTTTATTTTTATTCTTATTTTTATTCTTATTTTTCATCTTATTTTTATAGCTATTTTTTTTATATTAATTTTCATCTTAATTTTCGTCTTATTTTTATAACCTTTTTTCATCTTATTTTTTTATCTTATTTTTCATCTTATTTTTATTCTTATTTTTTTATCTTTTTTTTTCATCTTATTATTATACTTATTTTTTCATCTTATTTTTCATGTTATTTTTATACTTTTTTAATCCTATTTTTCATCCTTTTATTATGTTTATTTTTTCATCTGATTTTTCATCTTATTTTTATTCTTAGTTTTCATCTTTTTTTATTCTTATTTTTATTCTTATTTGTCATCTTATTTTTTATCTTATTTTTATATTTATTTTTTATCTTATTTTTATTCTTATTTTTCATCTTATTTTTATACTTATTTTTTCTCTTAATTTTAATCTTATTTTTTGTCTTATTTTTATTCTTATTTTTTATCGTATTTTTATTCTTATTTTTATTCTTATTTTTCATCTAAATTTTATACTTATTTTTTTATCTTATTTTTATTCTTACTTTTTATCGTATTTTTATTCTTATTTTTCATCTAATTTTTATACTTATTTTTCATCTTATTTTTCATCCTATTTTTTATCTTATTTTATTCCTATTTTGTACTTATTTTTCATCTTATTTGTTTTCTTATTTTTTATCTTATTTTTCATTTTATTTTTCATCTTATTTTTATACTTATTTTTTTATCTTATTTTTTATCTTATTTTTTATCTTATTTTTCATCTTATTTTTAATCTTTTTTTTATTCTTATTTTTCATCTTATTTTTATACTTATTTTTCATCTTATTTTTATACTTATTTTTCATCTTATTTTTATTCTTTTTTTATCGTGTTTTTATTATTATTATTCTTATTTTTATACTTATTTTTTATCTTATTTTTATACTTATTTTTTATTTTAATTTTCATCTTATTTTTTGTCTTATTTTTCATCTTATTTTTATTCTTATTTTTTATCCTATTTTTATTCTTATTTTTATTCTCATTTTTTATCTTATTTTTTATCTGATTTTTATACTTATTTTTTATCTTATTTCTTATCTTATTTTTCATCTTATTTTTATACTTATTTTTCATCTTAATTTTTATCTTATTTTTATACTTATTTTGCATCCTATTTTTCATCTTATTTTTTATCTTATTTTTTATTCTTATTTTTAAACTTATTTTTCATCTTATTTTTATTCTTATTTTTTTTCTTCTTTTTCATCTTATTTTTATACTTATTTTTTATCTTATTTTTATACTTATTTTTTATTTTAATTTTCATCTTATTTTTTGTCTTATTTTTCATCTTATTTTTATTCTTATTTTTTATCCTATTTTTATTCTTATTTTTATTCTCATTTTTTATCTTATTTTTTATCTGATTTTTATACTTATTTTTTATCTTATTTCTTATCTTATTTTTCATCTTATTTTTATACTTATTTTTCATCTTAATTTTTATCTTATTTTTATACTTATTTTGCATCCTATTTTTCATCTTATTTTTTATCTTATTTTTTATTCTTATTTTTAAACTTATTTTTCATCTTATTTTTATTCTTATTTTTTTTCTTCTTTTTCATCTTATTTTTATACTTATTTTTTATCTTATTTTTATACTTATTTTTTATTTTAATTTTCATCTTCTTTTTTGTCTTATTTTTCATCTTATTTTTATTCTTATTTTTTATCCTATTTTTATTCTTATTTTTATTCTTATTTTTTATCTTATTTCTTATCTTATTTTTTATCTTATTTTTATACTTATTTTTCATCTTAATTTTTATCTTATTTTTATATTTATTGTTCATCTTATTTTTATTCTTTTTTTATCGTGTTTTTAATATTATTATTCTTATTTTTATTCTTATTTTTTATCGTATTTTTATTCTTATTTTTCATCTTATTTTTATACTTATTTTTCATCTTATTTTTCATTTTATTTTTATTCTTCTTTTTCATCTTATTTTTAATCTTATTTTTATACTTATTTTACACCTTTTTTTATTTTTATTTTTATTCTTATTTTTCATCTTATTTTTTATCTTATTTTTATACTTATTTTGCATCTTATTTTTCATCTTATTTTTTATCTTATTTTTTATTCTTATTTTTATACTTATTTTTATACTTATTTTTATACTTATTTTTTATCTTATTTTTATACTTATTTTTCATCTTATTTTTTATCTTAATTTTATTCTTATTTTTATTCTTATTTTTCATCTTATTTTTATACTTATTTTTTATCCTATTTTTTATCTTTTTTATTCCTTTTTTTATACTTATTTTTCATCTTATTTGTTTTCTTATTTTTTATCTTATTTTTCATTTTATTTTTTATCTTATTTTTATACTTATTTTTTCATCTTATTTTTTATCTTATTTTTTATCTTATTTTTATACTAATTTTTCATCTTTTTTTTTCATCTTATTTTTATACTTATTTTTCATCTTAATTTTTATCTTTTTTTTTTTTATCTTATTTTTATATTTATTGTTCATCTTATTTTTATTCTTATTTTTTATCGTATTTTTATTATTATTATTCTTATTTTTTATCTTAATTTTTATACTTATTTTTTATCTTATTTTTTATCTTATTTTTTATCTTATTTTTTATCTTAATTTAATTCTTTTTTTTCATCTTATTTTTCATCTTATTTTTATACTTATTTTTCATCTTATTTTTTTATTTTAATTTTATTCTTATTTTTCATCTTATTTTTATACTTATTTTTTATCTTATTTTTCATCTTATTTTTATACTTATTTTTTATCTTAATTTTAATCTTATTTTTTGTCTTATTTTTATACTTATTTTTTATTTTATTTTTATTCTTACTTTTTATCGTATTTTTATTCTTATTTTTCATCTAATTTTTATACTTATTTTTCATCTTATTTTTCATCCTATTTTTTATCTTATTTTATTCCTATTTTGTACTTATTTTTCATCTTATTTGTTTTCTTATTTTTTATCTTATTTTTCATTTTATTTTTCATCTTATTTTTATACTTATTTTTTTATCTTATTTTTTATCTTATTTTTTATCTTATTTTTCATCTTATTTTTAATCTTTTTTTTATTCTTATTTTTCATCTTATTTTTATACTTATTTTTCATCTTATTTGTATACTTATTTTTCATCTTATTTTTATTCTTTTTTTATCGTGTTTTTATTATTATTATTCTTATTTTTATACTTATTTTTTATCTTATTTTTATACTTATTTTTTATTTTAATTTTCATCTTATTTTTTGTCTTATTTTTCATCTTATTTTTATTCTTATTTTTTATCCTATTTTTATTCTTATTTTTATTCTCATTTTTTATCTTATTTTTTATCTGATTTTTATACTTATTTTTTATCTTATTTCTTATCTTATTTTTCATCTTATTTTTATACTTATTTTTCATCTTAATTTTTATCTTATTTTTATACTTATTTTGCATCCTATTTTTCATCTTATTTTTTATCTTATTTTTTATTCTTATTTTTAAACTTATTTTTCATCTTATTTTTATTCTTATTTTTTTTCTTCTTTTTCATCTTATTTTTATACTTATTTTTTATCTTATTTTTATACTTATTTTTTATTTTAATTTTCATCTTATTTTTTGTCTTATTTTTCATCTTATTTTTATTCTTATTTTTTATCCTATTTTTATTCTTATTTTTATTCTCATTTTTTATCTTATTTTTTATCTGATTTTTATACTTATTTTTTATCTTATTTCTTATCTTATTTTTCATCTTATTTTTATACTTATTTTTCATCTTAATTTTTATCTTATTTTTATACTTATTTTGCATCCTATTTTTCATCTTATTTTTTATCTTATTTTTTATTCTTATTTTTAAACTTATTTTTCATCTTATTTTTATTCTTATTTTTTTTCTTCTTTTTCATCTTATTTTTATACTTATTTTTTATCTTATTTTTATACTTATTTTTTATTTTAATTTTCATCTTCTTTTTTGTCTTATTTTTCATCTTATTTTTCATCTTATTTTTTATCCTATTTTTATTCTTATTTTTATTCTTATTTTTTATCTTATTTTTTATCTGATTTTTATACTTATTTTTTATCTTATTTCTTATCTTATTTTTTATCTTATTTTTATACTTATTTTTCATCTTAATTTTTATCTTATTTTTATATTTATTGTTCATCTTATTTTTATTCTTTTTTTATCGTGTTTTTAATATTATTATTCTTATTTTTATTCTTATTTTTTATCGTATTTTTATTCTTATTTTTCATCTTATTTTTATACTTATTTTTCATCTTATTTTTCATTTTATTTTTATTCTTCTTTTTCATCTTATTTTTAATCTTATTTTTATACTTATTTTACACCTTTTTTTATTTTTATTTTTATTCTTATTTTTCATCTTATTTTTTATCTTATTTTTATACTTATTTTGCATCTTATTTTTCATCTTATTTTTTATCTTATTTTTTATTCTTATTTTTATACTTATTTTTATACTTATTTTTATACTTATTTTTTATCTTATTTTTATACTTATTTTTCATCTTATTTTTTATCTTAATTTTATTCTTATTTTTATTCTTATTTTTCATCTTATTTTTATACTTATTTTTTATCCTATTTTTTATCTTTTTTATTCCTTTTTTTATACTTATTTTTCATCTTATTTGTTTTCTTATTTTTTATCTTATTTTTCATTTTATTTTTTATCTTATTTTTATACTTATTTTTTCATCTTATTTTTTATCTTATTTTTTATCTTATTTTTTATCTTATTTTTATACTAATTTTTCATCTTTTTTTTTCATCTTATTTTTATACTTATTTTTCATCTTAATTTTTATCTTTTTTTTTTTTATCTTATTTTTATATTTATTGTTCATCTTATTTTTATTCTTATTTTTTATCGTATTTTTATTATTATTATTCTTATTTTTTATCTTAATTTTTATACTTATTTTTTATCTTATTTTTTATCTTATTTTTTATCTTATTTTTTATCTTAATTTAATTCTTTTTTTTCATCTTATTTTTCATCTTATTTTTATACTTATTTTTCATCTTATTTTTTTATTTTAATTTTATTCTTATTTTTCATCTTATTTTTATACTTATTTTTTATCTTATTTTTCATCTTATTTTTATACTTATTTTTTATCTTAATTTTAATCTTATTTTTTGTCTTATTTTTATACTTATTTTTTATTTTATTTTTATTCTTACTTTTTATCGTATTTTTATTCTTATTTTTCATCTAATTTTTATACTTATTTTTCATCTTATTTTTCATCCTATTTTTTATCTTATTTTATTCCTATTTTGTACTTATTTTTCATCTTATTTGTTTTCTTATTTTTTATCTTATTTTTCATTTTATTTTTCATCTTATTTTTATACTTATTTTTTTATCTTATTTTTTATCTTATTTTTTATCTTATTTTTCATCTTATTTTTAATCTTTTTTTTATTCTTATTTTTCATCTTATTTTTATACTTATTTTTCATCTTATTTTTATACTTATTTTTCATCTTATTTTTATTCTTTTTTTATCGTGTTTTTATTATTATTATTCTTATTTTTATACTTATTTTTTATCTTATTTTTATACTTATTTTTTATTTTAATTTTCATCTTATTTTTTGTCTTATTTTTCATCTTATTTTTATTCTTATTTTTTATCCTATTTTTATTCTTATTTTTATTCTCATTTTTTATCTTATTTTTTATCTGATTTTTATACTTATTTTTTATCTTATTTCTTATCTTATTTTTCATCTTATTTTTATACTTATTTTTCATCTTAATTTTTATCTTATTTTTATACTTATTTTGCATCCTATTTTTCATCTTATTTTTTATCTTATTTTTTATTCTTATTTTTAAACTTATTTTTCATCTTATTTTTATTCTTATTTTTTTTCTTCTTTTTCATCTTATTTTTATACTTATTTTTTATCTTATTTTTATACTTATTTTTTATTTTAATTTTCATCTTATTTTTTGTCTTATTTTTCATCTTATTTTTATTCTTATTTTTTATCCTATTTTTATTCTTATTTTTATTCTCATTTTTTATCTTATTTTTTATCTGATTTTTATACTTATTTTTTATCTTATTTCTTATCTTATTTTTCATCTTATTTTTATACTTATTTTTCATCTTAATTTTTATCTTATTTTTATACTTATTTTGCATCCTATTTTTCATCTTATTTTTTATCTTATTTTTTATTCTTATTTTTAAACTTATTTTTCATCTTATTTTTATTCTTATTTTTTTTCTTCTTTTTCATCTTATTTTTATACTTATTTTTTATCTTATTTTTATACTTATTTTTTATTTTAATTTTCATCTTCTTTTTTGTCTTATTTTTCATCTTATTTTTCATCTTATTTTTTATCCTATTTTTATTCTTATTTTTATTCTTATTTTTTATCTTATTTTTTATCTGATTTTTATACTTATTTTTTATCTTATTTCTTATCTTATTTTTTATCTTATTTTTATACTTATTTTTCATCTTAATTTTTATCTTATTTTTATATTTATTGTTCATCTTATTTTTATTCTTTTTTTATCGTGTTTTTAATATTATTATTCTTATTTTTATTCTTATTTTTTATCGTATTTTTATTCTTATTTTTCATCTTATTTTTATACTTATTTTTCATCTTATTTTTCATTTTATTTTTATTCTTCTTTTTCATCTTATTTTTAATCTTATTTTTATACTTATTTTACACCTTTTTTTATTTTTATTTTTATTCTTATTTTTCATCTTATTTTTTATCTTATTTTTATACTTATTTTGCATCTTATTTTTCATCTTATTTTTTATCTTATTTTTTATTCTTATTTTTATACTTATTTTTATACTTATTTTTATACTTATTTTTTATCTTATTTTTATACTTATTTTTCATCTTATTTTTTATCTTAATTTTATTCTTATTTTTATTCTTATTTTTCATCTTATTTTTATACTTATTTTTTATCCTATTTTTTATCTTTTTTATTCCTTTTTTTATACTTATTTTTCATCTTATTTGTTTTCTTATTTTTTATCTTATTTTTCATTTTATTTTTTATCTTATTTTTATACTTATTTTTTCATCTTATTTTTTATCTTATTTTTTATCTTATTTTTTATCTTATTTTTATACTAATTTTTCATCTTTTTTTTTCATCTTATTTTTATACTTATTTTTCATCTTAATTTTTATCTTTTTTTTTTTTATCTTATTTTTATATTTATTGTTCATCTTATTTTTATTCTTATTTTTTATCGTATTTTTATTATTATTATTCTTATTTTTTATCTTAATTTTTATACTTATTTTTTATCTTATTTTTTATCTTATTTTTTATCTTATTTTTTATCTTAATTTAATTCTTTTTTTTCATCTTATTTTTCATCTTATTTTTATACTTATTTTTCATCTTATTTTTTTATTTTAATTTTATTCTTATTTTTCATCTTATTTTTATACTTATTTTTTATCTTATTTTTCATCTTATTTTTATACTTATTTTTTATCTTAATTTTAATCTTATTTTTTGTCTTATTTTTATACTTATTTTTTATTTTATTTTTATTCTTATTTTTTATCGTAATTTTATTTTTATTTTTATTCTTATTTTTATTCTTATTTTTCATTTTATTTTTATTCTTATTTTTATACTTATTTTTATTCTTATTTTAATTCTTATTTTTATTCTTATTTTTTATCGTATTTTTATTCTTATTTTTCATCTTATTTTTATACTTATTTTTCATCTTATTTTTCATTTTATTTTTATTCTTCTTTTTCATCTTATTTTTAATCTTATTTTTATACTTATTTTACACCTTTTTTTATTTTTATTTTTATTCTTATTTTTCATCTTATTTTTTATCTTATTTTTATACTTATTTTGCATCTTATTTTTCATCTTATTTTTTATCTTATTTTTTATTCTTATTTTTATACTTATTTTTATACTTATTTTTATACTTATTTTTTATCTTATTTTTATACTTATTTTTCATCTTATTTTTTATCTTAATTTTATTCTTATTTTTATTCTTATTTTTCATCTTATTTTTATACTTATTTTTTATCCTATTTTTTATCTTTTTTATTCCTTTTTTTATACTTATTTTTCATCTTATTTGTTTTCTTATTTTTTATCTTATTTTTCATTTTATTTTTTATCTTATTTTTATACTTATTTTTTCATCTTATTTTTTATCTTATTTTTTATCTTATTTTTTATCTTATTTTTATACTAATTTTTCATCTTTTTTTTTCATCTTATTTTTATACTTATTTTTCATCTTAATTTTTATCTTTTTTTTTTTTATCTTATTTTTATATTTATTGTTCATCTTATTTTTATTCTTATTTTTTATCGTATTTTTATTATTATTATTCTTATTTTTTATCTTAATTTTTATACTTATTTTTTATCTTATTTTTTATCTTATTTTTTATCTTATTTTTTATCTTAATTTAATTCTTTTTTTTCATCTTATTTTTCATCTTATTTTTATACTTATTTTTCATCTTATTTTTTTATTTTAATTTTATTCTTATTTTTCATCTTATTTTTATACTTATTTTTTATCTTATTTTTCATCTTATTTTTATACTTATTTTTTATCTTAATTTTAATCTTATTTTTTGTCTTATTTTTATACTTATTTTTTATTTTATTTTTATTCTTATTTTTTATCGTAATTTTATTTTTATTTTTATTCTTATTTTTATTCTTATTTTTCATTTTATTTTTATTCTTATTTTTATACTTATTTTTATTCTTATTTTAATTCTTATTTTTATACTTATTTTTTATCTGATTTGTTTTCTTATTTTTTATCTTATTGTTTTTCTTATTTTTCATCTTATTTTTATACTGATTTTTCATCTTTTTTTATTCTTATTTTTATTTTTATTTGTCATCTTATTTTTTATCTTATTTTTATACTTATTTTTTATCTTATTTTTATACTTATTTTTCATCTTATTTTTATTCTTATCTTTATACTTATTTTTCATATTTTTTTTATACTTATTTTTATACTTATTTTTTATCTTATTTTTATACATATTTTTCATCTTATTTTTTATCTTATTTTTCATCTTATTTTTATACTTTTTTAATCTTATTTTTCATCTTATTATTATGGTTTTTTTTTCATCTTATTTTTCATCTTACTTTTATTCTTATTTATATACTTATTTTACATCTTTTTTTATTCTTATTTTTATTCTTATTTTTCATCTTATTTTTTATCTTATTTTTATACTTATTTTGCATCTTATTTTTCATCTTATTTTTTATCTTATTTTTATTCTTATTTTTAAACTTATTTTTCATCTTATTTTTATTCTTATTTTTTTTCTTATTTTTCATCTTATTTTTATACTTATTTTTCATCTTTTTTTATTTTTATTTTTATTCTTATTTGTCATCTTATTTTTCATCTTATTTTTATACTTATTTTTCATCTTATTTTTTTATTTTAATTTTATTCTTATTTTTCATCTTAATTTTATACTTATTTTTTATCTTATTTTTCATCTTATTTTTATACTTATTTTTTATCTTAATTTTAATCTTATTTTTCATCTTATTTTTATACTTATTTTTTATCTTATTTTTCATCTTATTTTTATTCTTATTTTTTATCGTAATTTTATTTTTATTTTTATTCTTATTTTTATTCTTATTTTTCATCTTATTTTTATTCTTATTTTTATACTTATTTTTATTCTTATTTTTATTCTTATTTTTATACTTATTTTTTATCTGATTTGTTTTCTTATTTTTTATCTTATTTTTTACCTTTTTTTTCATCTTATTTTTATACTTATTTTTTATCTTTTTTTATTCTTATTTTTATTCTTATTTGTTATCTTATTTTGATACTTATTTTGTATCTTATTTTAATACTTATTTTTCATCTTATTTTATTCTTATTTTTATACTTATTTTTATTCTTATTTTTATACTTATTTTTTATCTGATTTGTTTTCTTATTTTTTATCTTATTTTTTATCTTTTTTTTCATCTTATTTTTATACTTATTTTTTATCTTTTTTTTATTCTTATTTTTATTCTTATTTGTTATCTTATTTTGATACTTATTTTGTATCTTATTTTATTACTTATTTTTCATCTTATTTTATTCTTATTTTTATACTTATTTTTATTCTTATTTTTATAATTATTTTTTATCTGATTTGTTTTCTTATTTTTTATCTTATTTTTTACCTTATTTTTCATCTTATTTTTATACTTATTTTTTATCTTTTTTTCATCATATTTTTATACTTATTTTACATCTTAATTTTTATCTTATTTTTTATCTTAATTTTATTCTTATTTTTATTCTTATTTTTTATCTTATTTTTATTTTTATTTTTATTCTTATTTTTATTCTTATTTATCATCTTATTTTTTATCTTATATTTATACTTATTTTTCATCCTTTTTTATACTTATTTTTCATCTTAATTTTCATCTTATTTTTATTCTTTTTTTATACTTATTTTACATGTTTTTTTTTATCCTATTTTTCATCTTATTTTTATAATTTTTCAATCTTATTTTTCATCTTATTATTATGTTAATTTTTCATTTTTTTTTTCATCTTATTTTTATACTTATTTTCATCTTTTTTTATCTTATTTTTTATTCTTATTTTGAAACTTATTTTTCATCTTATTTTTATTCTTATTTTTTTTCTTATTTTTCATCTTATTTTTATACTTATTTTTCATCTTTTTTTATTCTTATTTTTATTCTTTTTTGTCATCTTATTTTTTATCTTATTTTTATACTTATTTTGCATCCTATTTTTCATCTTATTTTTTATCTTATTTTTTATTCTTATTTTTAAACTTATTTTTCATCTTATTTTTATTCTTATTTTTTTTCTTCTTTTTCATCTTATTTTTATACTTATTTTTTATCTTATTTTTATACTTATTTTTTATTTTAATTTTCATCTTCTTTTTTGTCTTATTTTTCATCTTATTTTTCATCTTATTTTTTATCCTATTTTTATTCTTATTTTTATTCTTATTTTTTATCTTATTTTTTATCTGATTTTTATACTTATTTTTTATCTTATTTCTTATCTTATTTTTTATCTTATTTTTATACTTATTTTTCATCTTAATTTTTATCTTATTTTTATATTTATTGTTCATCTTATTTTTATTCTTTTTTTATCGTGTTTTTAATATTATTATTCTTATTTTTATTCTTATTTTTTATCGTATTTTTATTCTTATTTTTCATCTTATTTTTATACTTATTTTTCATCTTATTTTTCATTTTATTTTTATTCTTCTTTTTCATCTTATTTTTAATCTTATTTTTATACTTATTTTACACCTTTTTTTATTTTTATTTTTATTCTTATTTTTCATCTTATTTTTTATCTTATTTTTATACTTATTTTGCATCTTATTTTTCATCTTATTTTTTATCTTATTTTTTATTCTTATTTTTATACTTATTTTTATACTTATTTTTATACTTATTTTTTATCTTATTTTTATACTTATTTTTCATCTTATTTTTTATCTTAATTTTATTCTTATTTTTATTCTTATTTTTCATCTTATTTTTATACTTATTTTTTATCCTATTTTTTATCTTTTTTATTCCTTTTTTTATACTTATTTTTCATCTTATTTGTTTTCTTATTTTTTATCTTATTTTTCATTTTATTTTTTATCTTATTTTTATACTTATTTTTTCATCTTATTTTTTATCTTATTTTTTATCTTATTTTTTATCTTATTTTTATACTAATTTTTCATCTTTTTTTTTCATCTTATTTTTATACTTATTTTTCATCTTAATTTTTATCTTTTTTTTTTTTATCTTATTTTTATATTTATTGTTCATCTTATTTTTATTCTTATTTTTTATCGTATTTTTATTATTATTATTCTTATTTTTTATCTTAATTTTTATACTTATTTTTTATCTTATTTTTTATCTTATTTTTTATCTTATTTTTTATCTTAATTTAATTCTTTTTTTTCATCTTATTTTTCATCTTATTTTTATACTTATTTTTCATCTTATTTTTTTATTTTAATTTTATTCTTATTTTTCATCTTATTTTTATACTTATTTTTTATCTTATTTTTCATCTTATTTTTATACTTATTTTTTATCTTAATTTTAATCTTATTTTTTGTCTTATTTTTATACTTATTTTTTATTTTATTTTTATTCTTATTTTTTATCGTAATTTTATTTTTATTTTTATTCTTATTTTTATTCTTATTTTTCATTTTATTTTTATTCTTATTTTTATACTTATTTTTATTCTTATTTTAATTCTTATTTTTATTCTTATTTTTTATCGTATTTTTATTCTTATTTTTCATCTTATTTTTATACTTATTTTTCATCTTATTTTTCATTTTATTTTTATTCTTCTTTTTCATCTTATTTTTAATCTTATTTTTATACTTATTTTACACCTTTTTTTATTTTTATTTTTATTCTTATTTTTCATCTTATTTTTTATCTTATTTTTATACTTATTTTGCATCTTATTTTTCATCTTATTTTTTATCTTATTTTTTATTCTTATTTTTATACTTATTTTTATACTTATTTTTATACTTATTTTTTATCTTATTTTTATACTTATTTTTCATCTTATTTTTTATCTTAATTTTATTCTTATTTTTATTCTTATTTTTCATCTTATTTTTATACTTATTTTTTATCCTATTTTTTATCTTTTTTATTCCTTTTTTTATACTTATTTTTCATCTTATTTGTTTTCTTATTTTTTATCTTATTTTTCATTTTATTTTTTATCTTATTTTTATACTTATTTTTTCATCTTATTTTTTATCTTATTTTTTATCTTATTTTTTATCTTATTTTTATACTAATTTTTCATCTTTTTTTTTCATCTTATTTTTATACTTATTTTTCATCTTAATTTTTATCTTTTTTTTTTTTATCTTATTTTTATATTTATTGTTCATCTTATTTTTATTCTTATTTTTTATCGTATTTTTATTATTATTATTCTTATTTTTTATCTTAATTTTTATACTTATTTTTTATCTTATTTTTTATCTTATTTTTTATCTTATTTTTTATCTTAATTTAATTCTTTTTTTTCATCTTATTTTTCATCTTATTTTTATACTTATTTTTCATCTTATTTTTTTATTTTAATTTTATTCTTATTTTTCATCTTATTTTTATACTTATTTTTTATCTTATTTTTCATCTTATTTTTATACTTATTTTTTATCTTAATTTTAATCTTATTTTTTGTCTTATTTTTATACTTATTTTTTATTTTATTTTTATTCTTATTTTTTATCGTAATTTTATTTTTATTTTTATTCTTATTTTTATTCTTATTTTTCATTTTATTTTTATTCTTATTTTTATACTTATTTTTATTCTTATTTTAATTCTTATTTTTATACTTATTTTTTATCTGATTTGTTTTCTTATTTTTTATCTTATTGTTTTTCTTATTTTTCATCTTATTTTTATACTGATTTTTCATCTTTTTTTATTCTTATTTTTATTTTTATTTGTCATCTTATTTTTTATCTTATTTTTATACTTATTTTTTATCTTATTTTTATACTTATTTTTCATCTTATTTTTATTCTTATCTTTATACTTATTTTTCATATTTTTTTTATACTTATTTTTATACTTATTTTTTATCTTATTTTTATACATATTTTTCATCTTATTTTTTATCTTATTTTTCATCTTATTTTTATACTTTTTTAATCTTATTTTTCATCTTATTATTATGGTTTTTTTTTCATCTTATTTTTCATCTTACTTTTATTCTTATTTATATACTTATTTTACATCTTTTTTTATTCTTATTTTTATTCTTATTTTTCATCTTATTTTTTATCTTATTTTTATACTTATTTTGCATCTTATTTTTCATCTTATTTTTTATCTTATTTTTATTCTTATTTTTAAACTTATTTTTCATCTTATTTTTATTCTTATTTTTTTTCTTATTTTTCATCTTATTTTTATACTTATTTTTCATCTTTTTTTATTTTTATTTTTATTCTTATTTGTCATCTTATTTTTCATCTTATTTTTATACTTATTTTTCATCTTATTTTTTTATTTTAATTTTATTCTTATTTTTCATCTTAATTTTATACTTATTTTTTATCTTATTTTTCATCTTATTTTTATACTTATTTTTTATCTTAATTTTAATCTTATTTTTCATCTTATTTTTATACTTATTTTTTATCTTATTTTTCATCTTATTTTTATTCTTATTTTTTATCGTAATTTTATTTTTATTTTTATTCTTATTTTTATTCTTATTTTTCATCTTATTTTTATTCTTATTTTTATACTTATTTTTATTCTTATTTTTATTCTTATTTTTATACTTATTTTTTATCTGATTTGTTTTCTTATTTTTTATCTTATTTTTTACCTTTTTTTTCATCTTATTTTTATACTTATTTTTTATCTTTTTTTATTCTTATTTTTATTCTTATTTGTTATCTTATTTTGATACTTATTTTGTATCTTATTTTAATACTTATTTTTCATCTTATTTTATTCTTATTTTTATACTTATTTTTATTCTTATTTTTATACTTATTTTTTATCTGATTTGTTTTCTTATTTTTTATCTTATTTTTTATCTTTTTTTTCATCTTATTTTTATACTTATTTTTTATCTTTTTTTTATTCTTATTTTTATTCTTATTTGTTATCTTATTTTGATACTTATTTTGTATCTTATTTTATTACTTATTTTTCATCTTATTTTATTCTTATTTTTATACTTATTTTTATTCTTATTTTTATAATTATTTTTTATCTGATTTGTTTTCTTATTTTTTATCTTATTTTTTACCTTATTTTTCATCTTATTTTTATACTTATTTTTTATCTTTTTTTCATCATATTTTTATACTTATTTTACATCTTAATTTTTATCTTATTTTTTATCTTAATTTTATTCTTATTTTTATTCTTATTTTTTATCTTATTTTTATTTTTATTTTTATTCTTATTTTTATTCTTATTTATCATCTTATTTTTTATCTTATATTTATACTTATTTTTCATCCTTTTTTATACTTATTTTTCATCTTAATTTTCATCTTATTTTTATTCTTTTTTTATACTTATTTTACATGTTTTTTTTTATCCTATTTTTCATCTTATTTTTATAATTTTTCAATCTTATTTTTCATCTTATTATTATGTTAATTTTTCATTTTTTTTTTCATCTTATTTTTATACTTATTTTCATCTTTTTTTATCTTATTTTTTATTCTTATTTTGAAACTTATTTTTCATCTTATTTTTATTCTTATTTTTTTTCTTATTTTTCATCTTATTTTTATACTTATTTTTCATCTTTTTTTATTCTTATTTTTATTCTTTTTTGTCATCTTATTTTTTATCTTATTTTTATACTTATTTTGCATCCTATTTTTCATCTTATTTTTTATCTTATTTTTTATTCTTATTTTTAAACTTATTTTTCATCTTATTTTTATTCTTATTTTTTTTCTTCTTTTTCATCTTATTTTTATACTTATTTTTCATCTTTTTTTATTCTTATTTTTATTCTTATTTCTCATCTTATTTTTTATCTTATTGTTATACTTATTTTTTATCTTATTTTAATACTTATTTTTTATCTTATTTTTCATCTTATTTTTATACTTATTTTTCATCCTTTTTTACATTTATTTTTATTCTTATTTTTCATCTTATTTTTCTCTTATTTTTTATCTTATTTTAATACTTATTTTTCATCTTATTTTTCATCTTATTTTTTATCTTATTTTTTATTCTTATTTTTATACTTATTTTTATACTTATTTTTATACTTATTTTTTATCTTATTTTTATACTTATTTTTCATCTTATTTTTTATCTTAATTTTATTCTTATTTTTATTCTTATTTTTCATCTTATTTTTATACTTATTTTTTATCCTATTTTTTATCTTTTTTATTCCTATTTTTATACTTATTTTTCATCTTATTTGTTTTCTTATTTTTTATCTTATTTTTCATTTTATTTTTTATCTTATTTTTATACTTATTTTTTCATCTTATTTTTTATCTTATTTTTTATCTTATTTTTCATCTTATTTTTATACTAATTTTTCATCTTTTTTTTTCATCTTATTTTTATACTTATTTTTCATCTTAATTTTTATCTTTTTTTTTTATCTTATTTTTATATTTATTGTTCATCTTATTTTTATTCTTATTTTTTATCGTATTTTTATTATTATTATTCTTATTTTTTATCTTAATTTTTATACTTATTTTTTATCTTACTTTTCATCTTATTTTTTATCTTATTTTTTATCTTAATTTAATTCTTTTTTTTCATCTTATTTTTCATCTTATTTTTATACTTATTTTTCATCTTATTTTTTTATTTTAATTTTATTCTTATTTTTCATCTTATTTTTATACTTATTTTTTATCTTATTTTTCATCTTATTTTTATACTTATTTTTTATCTTAATTTTAATCTTATTTTTCATCTTATTTTTATTCTTATTTTTATACTTATTTTTATTCTTATTTTTATTCTTATTTTTTGTCTTATTTTTATATCCTTTTTTTATCTTATTTTTCATCTTATTTTATTCTTATTTTTATACTTATTTTTATTCTTTTTTTATACTTATTTTACATGTTTTTTTTCAACCTTTTTTTTCATCTTATTTTTATACTTTTTCAATCTTATTTTTCATTTTATTATTATGTTTATTTTTCATCTTATTTTTCATCTTATTTTTCATCTTATTTATATATTTATTTTACATCATATTTTTTATCTTATTTCTATCTTATTTTTATTCTTATTTTTATACTTATTTTTCATCTTATTTTTCATTTTATTTTTATTCTTCTTTTTCATCTTATTTTTAATCTTATTTTTATACTTATTTTACACCTTTTTTTATTTTTATTTTTATTCTTATTTTTCATCTTATTTTTTATCTTATTTTTATACTTATTTTTATACTTATTTTTATACTTATTTTTTATCTTATTTTTTATTCTTATTTTTATACTTATTTTTATACTTATTTTTATTCTTATTTTTATTCTTATTTTTATTCTTATTTTTATACTTATTTTTCATCTTATTTTTCTTCTTACTTTTTGTCTTATTTTTTATCTTAATTTTATTCTTATTTTTATTCTTATTTTTCATCTTATTTTTATACTTATTTTTTATCCTATTTTTTATCTTTTTTTATTCCTATTTTTATACTTATTTTTCATCTTATTTCTTTTCTTATTTTTTATCTTATTTTTCATTTTATTTTTTATCTTATTTTTATACTTATTTTTTCATCTTATTTTTTATCTTATTTTTTATCTTTTTTTCATCTTATTTTTATACTAATTTTTCATCTTAATTTTTATCTTTTTTTCATCTTATTTTTATACTTATTTTTCATCTTAATTTTTATCTTTTTTTTTATCTTATTTTTATATTTATTGTTCATCTTATTTTTATTCTTATTTTTATTCTTATTTTTTATCTGATTTTTATACTTCTTTTTTATCTTATTTCTTATCTTATTTTTCATCTTATTTTTATACTTTTTTTCATCTTATTTTTCATCTTATTTTTCATCCTATTTTTTATCTTATTTTATTCCTATTTTGTACTTATTTTTCATCTTATTTGTTTTCTTATTTTTCATTTTATTTTTCATCTTATTTTTATACTTATTTTTTATCTTTTTTTCATCTTATTTTTATAATTATTTTTCATCTTAATTTTTATCTTATTTTTTTATCTTATTTTTATATTTATTGTTCATCTTATTTTTATTCTTATTTTTTATCGTATTTTTATTATTATTATTATTTTTTATCTCAATTTTTATACTTATTTTTTATCTTATTTTTCATCTTATTTTTTATCTTATTTTTTATCTTAATTTTATTCTTATTTTTCATCTTATTTTTATACTTATTTTTTATCTTAATTTTAATCCTATTTTTTGTCTTATTTTTATACTTATTTTTCATTTTATTTTTATTCTTATTTTTTATCGTATTTTTATTTTTATTCTTATTTTTATTCTTATTTTTCATCTTATTTTTATAGCTATTTTTTTTATATTAATTTTCATCTTAATTTTCGTCTTATTTTTATAACCTTTTTTCATCTTATTTTTTTATCTTATTTTTCATCTTATTTTTATTCTTATTTTTTTATCTTTTTTTTTCATCTTATTATTATACTTATTTTTTATTTTATTTTTATTCTTATTTTTTATCGTATTTTTATTTTTATTTTTATTCTTATTTTTATTCTTATTTTTCATCTTATTTTTATTCTTATTTTTATACTTATTTTTATTCTTATTTTTATTCTTATTTTTTGTCTTATTTTTATATCCTTTTTTTATCTTATTTTTCATCTTATTTTATTCTTATTTTTATACTTATTTTTATTCTTTTTTTATACTTATTTTACATGTTTTTTTTCAACCTTTTTTTTCATCTTATTTTTATACTTTTTCAATCTTATTTTTCATTTTATTATTATGTTTATTTTTCATCTTATTTTTCATCTTATTTTTCATCTTATTTATATATTTATTTTACATCTTATTTTTTATCTTATTTCTATCTTATTTTTATTCTTATTTTTATACTTATTTTTTATCTTATTTTTCATTTTATTTTTATTCTTCTTTTTCATCTTATTTTTAATCTTATTTTTATACTTATTTTACACCTTTTTTTATTTTTATTTTTATTCTTATTTTTCATCTTATTTTTTATCTTATTTTTATACTTATTTTTATACTTATTTTTATACTTATTTTTTATCTTATTTTTTATTCTTATTTTTATACTTATTTTTATACTTATTTTTATTCTTATTTTTATTCTTATTTTTATACTTATTTTTCATCTTATTTTTCTTCTTACTTTTTGTCTTATTTTTCATCTTAATTTTATTCTTATTTTTATTCTTATTTTTCATCTTATTTTTATACTTATTTTTTATCCTATTTTTTATCTTTTTTTATTCCTATTTTTATACTTATTTTTCATCTTATTTCTTTTCTTATTTTTTATCTTTTTTTCATCTTATTTTTATACTAATTTTTCATCTTAATTTTTATCTTTTTTTCATCTTATTTTTATACTTATTTTTCATCTTAATTTTTATCTTTTTTTTTATCTTATTTTTATATTTATTGTTCATCTTATTTTTATTCTTATTTTTATTCTTATTTTTTATCTGATTTTTATACTTCTTTTTTATCTTATTTCTTATGTTATTTTTCATCTTATTTTTATACTTTTTTTCATCTTATTTTTCATCTTATTTTTCATCCTATTTTTTATCTTATTTTATTCCTATTTTGTACTTATTTTTCATCTTATTTGTTTTCTTATTTTTCATTTTATTTTTCATCTTATTTTTATACTTATTTTTCATCTTATTTTTTATCTTATTTTTCATCTTATTTTTATACTTATTTTTTATCTTTTTTTCATCTTATTTTTATAATTATTTTTCATCTTAATTTTTATCTTATTTTTTTATCTTATTTTTATATTTATTGTTCATCTTATTTTTATTCTTATTTTTTATCGTATTTTTATTATTATTATTCTTATTTTTTATCTCAATTTTTATACTTATTTTTTATCTTATTTTTCATCTTATTTTTTATCTTATTTTTTATCTTAATTTTATTCTTATTTTTCATCTTATTTTTATACTTATTTTTTATCTTAATTTTAATCCTATTTTTTGTCTTATTTTTATACTTTTTTTTCATTTTATTTTTATTCTTATTTTTTATCGTATTTTTATTTTTATTCTTATTTTTATTCTTATTTTTCATCTTATTTTTATAGCTATTTTTTTTATATTAATTTTCATCTTAATTTTCGTCTTATTTTTATAACCTTTTTTCATCTTATTTTTTTATCTTATTTTTCATCTTATTTTTATTCTTATTTTTTTATCTTTTTTTTTCATCTTATTATTATACTTATTTTTTCATCTTATTTTTCATGTTATTTTTATACTTTTTTAATCCTATTTTTCATCCTTTTATTATGTTTATTTTTTCATCTGATTTTTCATCTTATTTTTATTCTTAGTTTTCATCTTTTTTTATTCTTATTTTTATTCTTATTTGTCATCTTATTTTTTATCTTATTTTTATATTTATTTTTTATCTTATTTTTATTCTTATTTTTCATCTTATTTTTATACTTATTTTTTCTCTTAATTTTAATCTTATTTTTTGTCTTATTTTTATTCTTATTTTTTATCGTATTTTTATTCTTATTTTTATTCTTATTTTTCATCTAAATTTTATACTTATTTTTTTATCTTATTTTTATTCTTACTTTTTATCGTATTTTTATTCTTATTTTTCATCTAATTTTTATACTTATTTTTCATCTTATTTTTCATCCTATTTTTTATCTTATTTTATTCCTATTTTGTACTTATTTTTCATCTTATTTGTTTTCTTATTTTTTATCTTATTTTTCATTTTATTTTTCATCTTATTTTTATACTTATTTTTTTATCTTATTTTTTATCTTATTTTTTATCTTATTTTTCATCTTATTTTTAATCTTTTTTTTATTCTTATTTTTCATCTTATTTTTATACTTATTTTTCATCTTATTTTTATACTTATTTTTCATCTTAATTTTTATCTTATTTTTATATTTATTGTTCATCTTATTTTTATTCTTTTTTTATCGTGTTTTTATTATTATTATTCTTATTTTTATACTTATTTTTTATCTTATTTTTATACTTATTTTTTATTTTAATTTTCATCTTATTTTTTGTCTTATTTTTCATCTTATTTTTATTCTTATTTTTTATCCTATTTTTATTCTTATTTTTATTCTCATTTTTTATCTTATTTTTTATCTGATTTTTATACTTATTTTTTATCTTATTTCTTATCTTATTTTTCATCTTATTTTTATACTTATTTTTCATCTTAATTTTTATCTTATTTTTATACTTATTTTGCATCCTATTTTTCATCTTATTTTTTATTCTTATTTTTAAACTTATTTTTCATCTTATTTTTATTCTTATTTTTTTTCTTCTTTTTCATCTTATTTTTATACTTATTTTTTATCTTATTTTTATACTTATTTTTTATTTTAATTTTCATCTTCTTTTTTTTCTTATTTTTCATCTTATTTTTATTCTTATTTTTTATCCTATTTTTATTCTTATTTTTATTCTTATTTTTTATCTTATTTTTTATCTGATTTTTATACTTATTTTTTATCTTATTTCTTATCTTATTTTTTATCTTATTTTTATACTTATTTTTCATCTTAATTTTTATCTTATTTTTATATTTATTGTTCATCTTATTTTTATTCTTTTTTTATCGTGTTTTTAATATTATTATTCTTATTTTTATTCTTATTTTTTATCGTATTTTTATTCTTATTTTTCATCTTATTTTTATACTTATTTTTCATCTTATTTTTCATTTTATTTTTATTCTTCTTTTTCATCTTATTTTTAATCTTATTTTTATACTTATTTTACACCTTTTTTTATTTTTATTTTTATTCTTATTTTTCATCTTATTTTTTATCTTATTTTTATACTTATTTTGCATCTTATTTTTCATCTTATTTTTTATCTTATTTTTTATTCTTATTTTTATACTTATTTTTATACTTATTTTTATACTTATTTTTTATCTTATTTTTATACTTATTTTTCATCTTATTTTTTATCTTAATTTTATTCTTATTTTTATTCTTATTTTTCATCTTATTTTTATACTTATTTTTTATCCTATTTTTTATCTTTTTTATTCCTTTTTTTATACTTATTTTTCATCTTATTTGTTTTCTTATTTTTTATCTTATTTTTCATTTTATTTTTTATCTTATTTTTATACTTATTTTTTCATCTTATTTTTTATCTTATTTTTTATCTTATTTTTTATCTTATTTTTATACTAATTTTTCATCTTTTTTTTTCATCTTATTTTTATACTTATTTTTCATCTTAATTTTTATCTTTTTTTTTTTTATCTTATTTTTATATTTATTGTTCATCTTATTTTTATTCTTATTTTTTATCGTATTTTTATTATTATTATTCTTATTTTTTATCTTAATTTTTATACTTATTTTTTATCTTATTTTTTATCTTATTTTTTATCTTATTTTTTATCTTAATTTAATTCTTTTTTTTCATCTTATTTTTCATCTTATTTTTATACTTATTTTTCATCTTATTTTTTTATTTTAATTTTATTCTTATTTTTCATCTTATTTTTATACTTATTTTTTATCTTATTTTTCATCTTATTTTTATACTTATTTTTTATCTTAATTTTAATCTTATTTTTTGTCTTATTTTTATACTTATTTTTTATTTTATTTTTATTCTTATTTTTTATCGTAATTTTATTTTTATTTTTATTCTTATTTTTATTCTTATTTTTCATTTTATTTTTATTCTTATTTTTATACTTATTTTTATTCTTATTTTAATTCTTATTTTTATACTTATTTTTTATCTGATTTGTTTTCTTATTTTTTATCTTATTGTTTTTCTTATTTTTCATCTTATTTTTATACTGATTTTTCATCTTTTTTTATTCTTATCTTTATACTTATTTTTCATATTTTTTTTATACTTATTTTTATACTTATTTTTTATCTTATTTTTATACATATTTTTCATCTTATTTTTTATCTTATTTTTCATCTTATTTTTATACTTTTTTAATCTTATTTTTCATCTTATTATTATGGTTTTTTTTTCATCTTATTTTTCATCTTACTTTTATTCTTATTTATATACTTATTTTACATCTTTTTTTATTCTTATTTTTATTCTTATTTTTCATCTTATTTTTTATCTTATTTTTATACTTATTTTGCATCTTATTTTTCATCTTATTTTTTATCTTATTTTTATTCTTATTTTTAAACTTATTTTTCATCTTATTTTTATTCTTATTTTTTTTCTTATTTTTCATCTTATTTTTATACTTATTTTTCATCTTTTTTTATTTTTATTTTTATTCTTATTTGTCATCTTATTTTTTATCTTATTGTTATACTTATTTTTTATCTTATTTTAATACTTATTTTTTATCCTTTTTTACATTTATTTTTATTCTTATATTTCATGTTATTTTTCTCTTATTTTTTATCTTATTTTAATACTTATTTTTCATCTTATTTTATTCTTATTTTTATACTTATTTTTATTCTTATTTTTATTCTTTTTTTATACTTATTTTACATGTTTTTTTTCAACCTTTTTTTTCATCTTATTTTTATACTTTTTCAATCTTATTTTTCATTTTATTATTATGTTTATTTTTCATCTTATTTTTCATCTTATTTTTCATCTTATTTATATATTTATTTTACATCTTATTTCTATCTTATTTTTATTCTTATTTTTATACTTATTTTTCATCTTATTTTTCATTTTATTTTTATTCTTCTTTTTCATCTTATTTTTAATCTTATTTTTATACTTATTTTTCATCTTAATTTTCATCTTATTTTTATTCTTTTTTATACTTATTTTACATGGTTTTTTTTATCCTATTTTTCATCTTATTTTTATACTTTTTCAATCTTATTTTTCATCTTATTATTATGTTTATTTTTCATCTTTTTTTTCATCTTATTTTTATACTTATTTTCATCTTTTTTTTATCTTATTTTTTATTCTTATTTTTAAACTTATTTTTCATCTTATTTTTATTCTTATTTTTTTTCTTATTTTTCATCTTATTTTTATAGTTATTTTTCATCTTTTTTTATTCTTATTTTTATTCTTATTTGTCATCTTATTTTTTATCTTATTGTTATACTTATTTTTTATCTTATTTTAATACTTATTTTTCATCTTATTTTTATACTTTTTTAATCTTATTTTTCATCTTATTATTATGTTTATTTTTTCATCTTATTTTTCATCCTACTTTTATTCTTATTTATATATTTATTTTACATCTTATTTTTTATCTTATTTTTTATCTTATTTTTATTCTTATTTTTATACTTATTTTTCATCTTATTTTTCATCTTATTTTTATTCTTATTTTACATCTTTTTTTATTCTTATTTTTATTCTTATTTTTCATCTTATTTTTTAACTTATTTTTATACTTATTTTGCATCCTATTTTTCATCTTATTTTTTATCTTATTTTTTATCTTATTTTTATTCTTATTTATATATTTATTTTACATCTTATTTTTTATCTTATTTTTTATCTTATTTTTATTCTTATTTTTATACTTATTTTTCATCTTATTTTTATTCTTATTTTTATTCTTATTTTACATCTTTTTTTATTCTTATTTTTATTCTTATTTTTCATCTTATTTTTTAACTTATTTTTATACTTATTTTGCATCCTATTTTTCATCTTATTTTTTATCTTATTTTTTATTCTTATTTTTATTCTTATTTTTCATCTTATTTTTATACTTATTTTTTATCCTATTTTTTATCTTTTTTTATTCCTATTTTTATACTTATTTTTCATCTTATTTGTTTTCTTATTTTTTATCTTATTTTTCATTTTATTTTTTATCTTATTTTTATACTTATTTTTTCATCTTTTTTTTTTATCTTATTTTTATATTTATTGTTCATCTTATTTTTATTCTTATTTTTTATCATATATTTATTATTATTATTCTTATTTTTTATCCTAAGTTTTATACTTATTTTTTATCTTATTTTTCATCTTATTTTTTATCTTATTTTTTATCTTAATTTTATTCTTTTTTTTCATCTTATTTTTCATCTTATTTTTATACTTATTTTTCATCTTATTTTTTTATTTTAATTTTATTCTTATTTTTCATCTTAATTTTATACTTATTTTTTATCTTATTTTTCATCTTATTTTTATACTTATTTTTTATCTTAATTTTAATCTTATTTTTCATCTTATTTTTATACTTATTTTTTATCTTATTTTTCATCTTATTTTTATTCTTATTTTTTATCGTAATTTTATTTTTATTTTTATTCTTATTTTTATTCTTATTTTTCATCTTATTTTTATTCTTATTTTTATACTTATTTTTATTCTTATTTTTATTCTTATTTTTATACTTATTTTTTATCTGATTTGTTTTCTTATTTTTTATCTTATTTTTTACCTTTTTTTTTATCTTATTTTTATACTTATTTTTTATCTTTTTTTATTCTTATTTTTATTCTTATTTGTTATCTTATTTTGATACTTATTTTGTATCCTATTTTAATACTTATTTTTCATCTTATTTTATTCTTATTTTTATACTTATTTTTATTCTTATTTTTATACTTATTTTTTATCTGATTTGTTTTCTTATTTTTTATCTTATTTTTTATCTTTTTTTTCATCTTATTTTTATACTTATTTTTTATCTTTTTTTTATTCTTATTTTTATTCTTATTTGTTATCTTATTTTGATACTTATTTTGTATCTTATTTTATTACTTATTTTTCATCTTATTTTATTCTTATTTTTATACTTATTTTTATTCTTATTTTTATAATTATTTTTTATCTGATTTGTTTTCTTATTTTTTATCTTATTTTTTACCTTATTTTTCATCTTATTTTTATACTTATTTTTTATCTTTTTTTCATCATATTTTTATACTTATTTTACATCTTAATTTTTATCTTATTTTTTATCTTAATTTTATTCTTATTTTTATTCTTATTTTTTATCTTATTTTTATTTTTATTTTTATTCTTATTTTTATTCTTATTTATCATCTTATTTTTTATCTTATATTTATACTTATTTTTCATCCTTTTTTATACTTATTTTTCATCTTAATTTTCATCTTATTTTTATTCTTTTTTTATACTTATTTTACATGTTTTTTTTTATCCTATTTTTCATCTTATTTTTATACTTTTTCAATCTTATTTTTCATCTTATTATTATGTTAATTTTTCATTTTTTTTTTCATCTTATTTTTATACTTATTTTCATCTTTTTTTATCTTATTTTTTATTCTTATTTTGAAACTTATTTTTCATCTTATTTTTATTCTTATTTTTTTTCTTATTTTTCATCTTATTTTTATACTTATTTTTCATCTTTTTTTATTCTTATTTTTATTCTTTTTTGTCATCTTATTTTTTATCTTATTTTTATACTTATTTTACATCCTATTTTTCATCTTATTTTTTATCTTATTTTTTATTCTTATTTTTAAACTTATTTTTCATCTTATTTTTATTCTTATTTTTTTTCTTCTTTTTCATCTTATTTTTATACTTATTTTTCATCTTTTTTTATTCTTATTTTTATTCTTATTTCTCATCTTATTTTTTATCTTATTGTTATACTTATTTTTTATCTTATTTTAATACTTATTTTTTATCTTATTTTTCATCTTATTTTTATACTTATTTTTCATCCTTTTTTACATTTATTTTTATTCTTATTTTTCATCTTATTTTTCTCTTATTTTTTATCTTATTTTAATACTTATTTTTCATCTTATTTTTCATCTTATTTTTTATCTTATTTTTTATTCTTATTTTTATACTTATTTTTATACTTATTTTTATACTTATTTTTTATCTTATTTTTATACTTATTTTTCATCTTATTTTTTATCTTAATTTTATTCTTATTTTTATTCTTATTTTTCATCTTATTTTTATACTTATTTTTTATCCTATTTTTTATCTTTTTTATTCCTATTTTTATACTTATTTTTCATCTTATTTGTTTTCTTATTTTTTATCTTATTTTTCATTTTATTTTTTATCTTATTTTTATACTTATTTTTTCATCTTATTTTTTATCTTATTTTTTATCTTATTTTTCATCTTATTTTTATACTAATTTTTCATCTTTTTTTTTCATCTTATTTTTATACTTATTTTTCATCTTAATTTTTATCTTTTTTTTTTTATCTTATTTTTATATTTATTGTTCATCTTATTTTTATTCTTATTTTTTATCGTATTTTTATTATTATTATTCTTATTTTTTATCTTAATTTTTATACTTATTTTTTATCTTACTTTTCATCTTATTTTTTATCTTATTTTTTATCTTAATTTAATTCTTTTTTTTCATCTTATTTTTCATCTTATTTTTATACTTATTTTTCATCTTATTTTTTTATTTTAATTTTATTCTTATTTTTCATCTTATTTTTATACTTATTTTTTATCTTATTTTTCATCTTATTTTTATACTTATTTTTTATCTTAATTTTAATCTTATTTTTTGTCTTATTTTTATACTTATTTTTTATTTTATTTTTATTCTTATTTTTTATCGTATTTTTATTTTTATTTTTATTCTTATTTTTATTCTTATTTTTCATCTTATTTTTATTCTTATTTTTATACTTATTTTTATTCTTATTTTTATTCTTATTTTTTGTCTTATTTTTATATCCTTTTTTTATCTTATTTTTCATCTTATTTTATTCTTATTTTTATACTTATTTTTATTCTTTTTTTATACTTATTTTACATGTTTTTTTTCAACCTTTTTTTTCATCTTATTTTTATACTTTTTCAATCTTATTTTTCATTTTATTATTATGTTTATTTTTCATCTTATTTTTCATCTTATTTTTCATCTTATTTATATATTTATTTTACATCATATTTTTTATCTTATTTCTATCTTATTTTTATTCTTATTTTTATACTTATTTTTCATCTTATTTTTCATTTTATTTTTATTCTTATTTTTCATCTTATTTTTTATCTTATTTTTATACTTATTTTTATACTTATTTTTATACTTATTTTTTATCTTATTTTTTATTCTTATTTTTATACTTATTTTTATACTTATTTTTATTCTTATTTTTATTCTTATTTTTATACTTATTTTTCATCTTATTTTTCTTCTTACTTTTTGTCTTATTTTTCATCTTAATTTTATTCTTATTTTTATTCTTATTTTTCATCTTATTTTTATTCTTATTTTTCATCTGATTTTTATACTTCTTTTTTATCTTATTTCTTATCTTATTTTTCATCTTATTTTTATACTTTTTTTCATCTTATTTTTCATCTTATTTTTTATCCTATTTTTTATCTTATTTTATTCCTATTTTGTACTTATTTTTCATCTTATTTTTATACTTATTTTTCATCTTATTTATATATTTATTTTACATCTTATTTTTTATCTTATTTCTATCTTATTTTTATTCTTATTTTTATACTTATTTTTCATCTTATTTTTCATTTTATTTTTATTCTTATTTTTCATCTTATTTTTTATCTTATTTTTATACTTATTTTTATACTTATTTTTATACTTATTTTTTATCTTATTTTTTATTCTTATTTTTATACTTATTTTTATACTTATTTTTATTCTTATTTTTATTCTTATTTTTATACTTATTTTTCATCTTATTTTTCTTCTTACTTTTTGTCTTATTTTTCATCTTAATTTTATTCTTATTTTTATTCTTATTTTTCATCTTATTTTTATTCTTATTTTTTATCTGATTTTTATACTTCTTTTTTATCTTATTTCTTATCTTATTTTTCATCTTATTTTTATAACCTTTTTTCATCTTATTTTTTTATCTTATTTTTCATCTTATTTTTATTCTTATTTTTTTATCTTTTTTTTTCATCTTATTATTATACTTATTTTTTCATCTTATTTTTCATCTTATTTTTATACTTTTTTAATCCTATTTTTCATCCTTTTATTATGTTTATTTTTTCATCTGATTTTTCATCTTATTTTTATTCTTAGTTTTCATCTTTTTTTATTCTTATTTTTATTCTTATTTGTCATCTTATTTTTTATCTTATTTTTATATTTATTTTTTATCTTATTTTTATTCTTATTTTTCATCTTATTTTTATACTTATTTTTTCTCTTAATTTTAATCTTATTTTTTGTCTTATTTTTATTCTTATTTTTTATCGTATTTTTATTCTTATTTTTCATCTAAATTTTATACTTATTTTTTTATCTTATTTTTTATCTTATTTTTTATCTTATTTTTCATCTTATTTTTAATCTTTTTTTTATTCTTATTTTTCATCTTATTTTTATACTTATTTTTCATCTTATTTTTATACTTATTTTTCATCTTATTTTTATACTTATTTTTCATCTTAATTTTTATCTTATTTTTATATTTATTGTTCATCTTATTTTTATTATTTTTTTAACGTGTTTTTATTATTATTATTCTTATTTTTATACTTATTTTTTATCTTATTTTTATACTTATTTTTTATTTTAATTTTCATCTTATTTTTTGTCTTATTTTTCATCTTATTTTTATTCTTATTTTTTATCCTATTTTTATTCTTATTTTTATTCTCATTTTTTATCTTATTTTTTATCTGATTTTTATACTTATTTTTTATCTTATTTCTTATCTTATTTTTCATCTTATTTTTATACTTATTTTTCATCTTAATTTTTATCTTATTTTTATACTTATTTTGCATCCTATTTTTCATCTTATTTTTTATCTTATTTTTTATTCTTATTTTTAAACTTATTTTTCATCTTATTTTTATTCTTATTTTTTTCTTCTTTTTCATCTTATTTTTATACTTATTTTTCATTTTATTTTTTATCTTATTTTTATACTTATTTTTTCATCTTATTTTTTATCTTATTTTTTATCTTATTTTTATACTTATTTTTTATCTTAATTTTAATCTTATTTTTTGTCTTATTTTTATACTTATTTTTTATTTTATTTTTATTCTTATTTTTTATCGTATTTTTATTTTTATTTTTATTCTTATTTTTATTCTTATTTTTCATCTTATTTTTATTCTTATTTTTATACTTATTTTTATTCTTATTTTTATTCTTATTTTTTGTCTTATTTTTATATCCTTTTTTTATCTTATTTTTTATCTTATTTTATTCTTATTTTTATACTTATTTTTATTCTTTTTTTATACTTATTTTACATGTTTTTTTTTCAACCTTTTTTTTCATCTTATTTTTATACTTTTTCAATCTTATTTTTCATTTTATTATTATGTTTATTTTTCATCTTATTTTTCATCTTATTTTTCATCTTATTTATATATTTATTTTACATCTTATTTTTTATCTTATTTCTATCTTATTTTTATTCTTATTTTTATACTTATTTTTCATCTTATTTTTCATTTTATTTTTATTCTTCTTTTTCATCTTATTTTTAATCTTATTTTTATACTTATTTTACACCTTTTTTTATTTTTATTTTTATTCTTATTTTTCATCTTATTTTTTATCTTATTTTTATACTTATTTTTATACTTATTTTTATACTTATTTTTTATTCTTATTTTTATACTTATTTTTATACTTATTTTTATTCTTATTTTTATTCTTATTTTTATACTTATTTTTCATCTTATTTTTCTTCTTACTTTTTGTCTTATTTTTCATCTTAATTTTATTCTTATTTTTATTCTTATTTTTCATCTTATTTTTATACTTATTTTTTATCCTATTTTTTATATTTTTTTATTCCTATTTTTATACTTATTTTTCATCTTATTTCTTTTCTTATTTTTTATCTTATTTTTCATTTTATTTTTTATCTTATTTTTATACTTATTTTTTCATCTTATTTTTTATCTTATTTTTTATCTTATTTTTCATCTTATTTTTATACTAATTTTTCATCTTTTTTTTTCATCTTATTTTTATACTTATTTTTCATCTTAATTTTTATCTTTTTTTTTATCTTATTTTTATATTTATTGTTCATCTTATTTTTATTCTTATTTTTCATCTTATTTTTATACTTATTTTTCATCTTAATTTTTATCTTATTTTTATATTTATTGTTCATCTTATTTTTATTCTTATTTTTATTCTTATTTTTTATCTGATTTTTATACTTCTTTTTTATCTTATTTCTTATCTTATTTTTCATCTTATTTTTCATCCTATTTTTTATCTTATTTTATTCCTATTTTGTACTTATTTTTCATCTTATTTGTTTTCTTATTTTTCATTTTATTTTTCATCTTATTTTTATACTTATTTTTCATCTTATTTTTTATCTTATTTTTTATCTTATTTTTATATTTATTGTTCATCTTATTTTTATTCTTATTTTTTATCGTATTTTTCATCTTATTTTTATAATTATTTTTCATCTTAATTTTTATCTTATTTTTTTATCTTATTTTTATATTTATTGTTCATCTTATTTTTATTCTTATTTTTTATCATATTTTTATTATTATTATTCTTATTTTTTATCTCAATTTTTATACTTATTTTTTATCTTATTTTTCATCTTATTTTTTATCTTATTTTTTATCTTAATTTTATTCTTATTTTTCATCTTATTTTTATACTTATTTTTTATCTTAATTTTAATCCTATTTTTTGTCTTATTTTTATACTTGTTTTTCATTTTATTTTTATTGTTATTTTTTATCGTATTTTTATTTTTATTCTTATTTTTATTCTTATTTTTTATCTTATTTTTATAGCTATTTTTTTTATATTAATTTTCATCTTAATTTTTGTCTTATTTTTATAACCTTTTTTCATCTTATTATTATACTTATTTTTTCATCTTATTTTTCATGTTATTTTTATACTTTTTTAATCCTATTTTTCATCCTTTTATTATGTTTATTTTTTCATCTGATTTTTCATCTTATTTTTATTCTTAGTTTTCATCTTTTTTTATTCTTATTTTTATTCTTATTTGTCATCTTATTTTTTATCTTATTTTTATATTTATTTTTTATCTTATTTTTATTCTTATTTTTCATCTTATTTTTATACTTATTTTTTCTCTTAATTTTAATCTTATTTTTTGTCTTATTTTTATTCTTATTTTTTATCGTATTTTTATTCTTATTTTTATTCTTATTTTTCATCTAAATTTTATACTTATTTTTTTATCTTATTTTTATTCTTACTTTTTATCGTATTTTTATTCTTATTTTTCATCTAATTTTTATACTTATTTTTCATCTTATTTTTCATCCTATTTTTTATCTTATTTTATTCCTATTTTGTACTTATTTTTCATCTTATTTGTTTTCTTATTTTTTATCTTATTTTTCATTTTATTTTTCATCTTATTTTTATACTTATTTTTTTATCTTATTTTTTATCTTATTTTTTATCTTATTTTTCATCTTATTTTTAATCTTTTTTTTATTCTTATTTTTCATCTTATTTTTATACTTATTTTTTCTCTTAATTTTAATCTTATTTTTTGTCTTATTTTTATTCTTATTTTTTATCGTATTTTTATTCTTATTTTTATTCTTATTTTTCATCTAAATTTTATACTTATTTTTTTATCTTATTTTTATTCTTACTTTTTATCGTATTTTTATTCTTATTTTTCATCTAATTTTTATACTTATTTTTCATCTTATTTTTCATCCTATTTTTTATCTTATTTTATTCCTATTTTGTACTTATTTTTCATCTTATTTGTTTTATTATTTTTTATCTTATTTTTCATTTTATTTTTCATCTTATTTTTAATCTTTTTTTTATTCTTATTTTTCATCTTATTTTTATACTTATTTTTCATCTTATTTTTATACTTATTTTTCATCTTAATTTTTATCTTATTTTTATATTTATTGTTCATTTTATTTTTATTCTTTTTTTATCGTGTTTTTATTATTATTATTCTTATTTTTATACTTATTTTTTATCTTATTTTCATACTTATTTTTTATTTTAATTTTCATCTTCTTTTTTGTCTTATTTTTCATCTTATTTTTATTCTTATTTTTATCCTATTTTTATTCTTATTTTTATTCTTATTTTTTATCTTATTTTTTATCTGATTTTTATACTTATTTTTTATCTTATTTCTTATCTTATTTTTTATCTTATTTTTATACTTATTTTTCATCTTAATTTTTATCTTATTTTTATATTTATTGTTCATCTTATTTTTATTCTTTTTTTATCGTGTTTTTAATATTATTATTCTTATTTTTATTCTTATTTTTTATCGTATTTTTATTCTTATTTTTCATCTTATTTTTATACTTATTTTTCATCTTATTTTTAATCTTATTTTTATTCTTCTTTTTCATCTTATTTTTAATCTTATTTTTATACTTATTTTACACCTTTTTTTATTTTTATTTTTCATCTTATTTTTATTCTTATTTTTATACTTCTTTTTCATCTTATTTTTCATCTTACTTTTTGTCTTATTTTTCATCTTAATTTTATTCTTATTTTTATTTTTATTTTTCATCTTATTTTTATACTTATTTTTTATCCTATTTGTTTTCTTATTTTTTCATCTTATTTTTAATCTTATTTTTCATCTTATTTTTATACTTATTTTTTATCTTAATTTTAATCTTATTTTTTGTCTTATTTTTATACTTATTTTTTATTTTATTTTTATTCTTATTTTTTATCGTATTTTTATTTTTATTTTTATTCTTATTTTTATTCTTATTTTTCATCTTATTTTTATTCTTATTTTTATACTTATTTTTATTCTTATTTTTATTCTTATTTTTTTCTTATTTTTATACCCTTTTTTTATCTTATTTTTCATCTTATTTTATTCTTATTTTTATACTTATTTTTATTCTTATTTTTATTCTTTTTTTATACTTATTTTACATCTTATTTTTCATTTTATTTTTATTCTTCTTTTTCATCTTATTTTTAATCTTATTTTTATACTTATTTTACACCTTTTTTTATTTTTATTTTTATTCTTATTTTTCATCTTATTTTTTATCTTATTTTTATACTTATTTTGCATCTTATTTTTCATCTTATTTTTTATCTTATTTTTTATTCTTATTTTTATACTTATTTTTATACTTATTTTTATTCTTATTTTTATTCTTATTTTTATTCTTATTTTTATTCTTATTTTTATACTTATTTTTTATCTTATTTTTATACTTATTTTTTATTTTATTTTTCATCTTACTTTTTGTCTTATTTTTCATCTTAATTTTATTCTTATTTTTATTCTTATTTTTCATCCTTTTTTTATACTTATTTTTTATCCTATTTTTTATCTTTTTTTATTCCTATTTTTATACCTATTTTTCATCTTTTTTGTTTTCTTATTTTTTATCTTATTTTTCATTTTATTTTTTATCTTATTTTTATACTTATTTTTTCATCTTATTTTTTATCTTATTTTTTATCTTATTTTTCATCTTATTTTTATACTAATTTTTCATCTTTTTTTTTCATCTTATTTTTATACTTATTTTTCATCTTAATTTTTATCTTTTTTTTTAATCTTATTTTTATATTTATTGTTCATCTTATTTTTATTCTTATTTTTTATCGTATTTTTATTATTATTATTATTATTTTTTATCTTAATTTTTATACTTATTTTTTATCTTATTTTTCATCTTATTTTTTATCTTATTTTTTATCTTAATTTTATTCTTTTTTTTCATCTTATTTTTCATCTTATTTTTATACTTATTTTTCATCTTATTTTTTTATTTTAATTTTATTCTTATTTTTCATCTTATTTTTATACTTATTTTTTATCTTAATTTTAATCTTATTTTTTGTCTTATTTTTATACTTATTTTTTATTTTATTTTTATTCTTATTTTTTATCGTAATTTTATTTTTATTTTTATTCTTATTTTTATTCTTATTTGTCATCTTATTTTTTATCTTATTGTTATACTTATTTTTTATCTTATTTTAATACTTATTTTTCATCTTATTTTTATACTTTTTTAAATCTTATTTTTCATCTTATTATTATGTTTATTTTTTCATCTTATTTTTCATCCTACTTTTATTCTTATTTATATATTTATTTTACATCTTATTTTTTATCTTATTTTTTATCTTATTTTTATTCTCCTATTTTTATACTTATTTTTCATCTTATTTTTCATCTTATTTTTATTCTTATTTTACATCTTTTTTTATTCTTATTTTTATTCTTATTTTTCATCTTATTTTTTATCTTATTTTTATACTTATTTTGCATCCTATTTTTCATCTTATTTTTTATCTTATTTTTTATTCTTATTTTTAAACTTATTTTTCATCTTATTTTTATTCTTATTTTTTTTCTTCTTTTTCATCTTATTTTTATACTTATTTTTCATCTTTTTTTATTCTTATTTTTATTCTTATTTGTCATTTTATTTTTTATCTTATTGTTATACTTATTTTTTATCTTATTTTAATACTTATTTTTCATCCTTTTTTACATTTATTTTTATTCTTATATTTCATGTTATTTTTCTCTTATTTTTTCTCTTATTTTAATACTTATTTTTCATCTTATTTTATTCTTATTTTTATACTTATTTTTATTCTTATTTTTATTCTTTTTTTATACTTATTTTACATGGTTTTTTTCAACCTTTTTTTTCATCTTATTTTTATACTTTTTCAATCTTATTTTTCATTTTATTATTATGTTTATTTTTCATCTTATTTTTCATCTTATTTTTCATCTTATTTATATATTTATTTTACATCTTATTTCTATCTTATTTTTAATCTTATTTTTATACTTATTTTTCATCTTATTTTTCATTTTATTTTTATTCTTCTTTTTCATCTTATTTTTAATCTTATTTTTATACTTATTTTACACCTTTTTTTATTTTTATTTTTATTCTTATTTTTCATCTTATTTTTTATCTTATTTTTATACTTATTTTGCATCTTATTTTTTATCTTATTTTTTATCTTATTTTTTATTCTTATTTTTATACTTATTTTTATACTTATTTTTATACTTAGTTTTTATCTTATTTTTATACTTATTTTTCATCTTATTTTTTATCTTAATTTTATTCTTATTTTTATTCTTATTTTTCATCTTATTTTTATACTTATTTTTTATCCTATTTTTTATCTTTTTTATTCCTATTTTTATACTTATTTTTCATCTTATTTGTTTTCTTATTTTTTATCTTATTTTTCATTTTATTTTTTATCTTATTTTTATACTTATTTTTTCATCTTATTTTTTATCTTATTTTTTATCTTATTTTTCATCTTATTTTTATACTAATTTTTCATCTTTTTTTTTCATCTTATTTTTATACTTATTTTTCATCTTAATTTTTATCTTTTTTTTTATCTTATTTTTATATTTATTGTTCATCTTATTTTATTCTTATTTTTATACTTATTTTTATTCTTATTTTTATACTTATTTTTTATCTGATTTGTTTTCTTATTTTTTATCTTATTTTTTACCTTATTTTTCATCTTATTTTTATACTTATTTTTTATCTTTTTTTTATTCTTATTTTTATTCTTATTTGTTATCTTATTTTGATACTTATTTTGTATCTTATTTTAATACTTATTTTTTATCTTATTTTATTCTTATTTTTATACTTATTTTTATTCTTATTTTTATACTTATTTTTTATCTGATTTGTTTTCTTATTTTTTATCTTATTTTTTACCTTATTTTTCATCTTATTTTTATACTTATTTTTTATCTTTTTTTATCATATTTTTATACTTATTTTACATCTTAATTTTTATCTTATTTTTTATCTTAATTTTATTCTTATTTTTATTCTTATTTTTCATCTTATTTTTATTTTTATTTTTATTCTTATTTTTATTCTTATTTATCATCTTATTTTTTATCTTATATTTATACTTATTTTTCATCCTTTTTTATACTTATTTTTCATCTTAATTTTCATCTTATTTTTATTCTTTTTTATACTTATTTTACATGTTTTTTTTTATCCTATTTTTCATCTTATTTTTATACTTTTTCAATCTTATTTTTCATCTTATTATTATGTTTATTTTTCATCTTATTTTTCATCTTATTTTTATACTTATTTTTTATCTTATTTTTATTCTTATTTTTAATCTTATTTTTTATCTTATTTTTCATTTTATTTTTTATCTTATTTTTATACTTATTTTTTCATCTTATTTTTTATCTTATTTTTTATTCTTATTTTTATACTTAATTTGCATCTTATTTTTATTCTTATTTTTAAAATTATTTTTTGTTTTAGTTTTATACTTATTTTTTATCTTATTTTTATACTTATTTTTCATCTTATTTTTTATCTTATTTTTATTCTTATTTTTATACTTATTTTTCATATTATTTTTATTGTTATTTTTATACTTATTTTTCATCTTATTTTTATTCTTATTTTTAATCTTATTTTTTATCTTAGTTTTATACTTATTTTTTATCTTATTTTTATGCTTATTTTTCATCTTATTTTTTCATCTTATTTTTATACTTATTTTTCATCCTCTTTTTAAATTTATTTTTATTCTTCTTTTTCATCCATTTTTTCTCTTATTTTTCATCTTATTTTTATACTTATTTTTTATCTTTTTTTTATTCTTATTTTTATTCTTATTTGTCATCTTATTTTGATACTTATTTTGTATCTTATTTTAATACTTATTTTTCATCTTATTTTATTCTTATTTTTATACTTATTTTTATTCTTATTTTTATACTTATTTTTTATCTGATTTGTTTTCTTATTTTTTATCTTATTTTTTACCTTATTTTTCGTCTTATTTTTATACTTATTTTTTATCTTTTTTTTATTCTTATTTTTATTCTTATTTGTTATCTTATTTTGATACTTATTTTGTATCTTATTTTAATACTTATTTTTCATCTTATTTTATTCTTATTTTTATACTTATTTTTATTCTTATTTTTATACTTATTTTTTATCTGATTTGTTTTCTTATTTTTTATCTTATTTTTTACCTTATTTTTCGTCTTATTTTTATACTTATTTTTTATCTTTTTTTATCATATTTTTATACTTATTTTACATCTTAATTTTTATCTTAATTTTTATCTTAATTTTATTCTTATTTTTATTCTTATTTATCATCTTATTTTTTATCTTATATTTATACTTATTTTTCATCCTTTTTTATACTTATTTTTCATCTTAATTTTCATCTTATTTTTATTCTTTTTTATACTTATTTTACATGTTTTTTTTATCCTATTTTTCATCTTATTTTTATACTTTTTCAATCTTATTTTTCATCTTATTATTATGTTTATTTTTCATCTTTTTTTTCATCTTATTTTTATACTTATTTTCATCTTTTTTTTATCTTATTTTTTATTCTTATTTTTAAACTTATTTTTCACCTTATTTTTATTCTTATTTTTATTCTTATTTGTCATCTTATTTTTTATCTTATTGTTATACTTATTTTTTATCTTATTTTAATACTTATTTTTCATCTTATTTTTATACTTTTTTAATCTTATTTTTCATCTTATTATTATGTTTATTTTTTCATCTTATTTTTCATCCTACTTTTATTCTTATTTATATATTTATTTTACATCTTATTTTTTATCTTATTTTTTATCTTATTTTTATTCTTATTTTTATACTTATTTTTCATCTTATTTTTCATCTTATTTTTATTCTTATTTTACATCTTTTTTTATTCTTATTTTTATTCTTATTTTTCATCTTATTTTTTAACTTATTTTTATACTTATTTTGCATCCTATTTTTCATCTTATTTTTTATCTTATTTTTTATTCTTATTTTTATTCTTATTTTTCATCTTATTTTTATACTTATTTTTTATCCTATTTTTTATCTTTTATTATTCCTATTTTTATACTTATTTTTCATCTTATTTGTTTTCTTATTTTTTATCTTATTTTTCATTTTATTTTTTATCTTATTTTTATACTTATTTTTTCATCTTTTTTTTTATCTTATTTTTATACTTATTTTTCATCTTAATTTTTATCCTTTTTTTTATCTTATTTTTATATTTATTGTTCATCTTATTTTTATTCTTATTTTTTATCATATATTTATTATTATTATTCTTATTTTTTATCCTAAGTTTTATACTTATTTTTTATCTTATTTTTCATCTTATTTTTTATCTTATTTTTTATCTTAATTTTATTCTTTTTTTTCATCTTATTTTTCATCTTATTTTTATACTTATTTTTCATCTTATTTTTTTATTTTAATTTTATTCTTATTTTTCATCTTATTTTTATACTTATTTTTTATCTTATTTTTCATCTTATTTTTATACTTATTTTTTATCTTAATTTTAATCTTATTTTTCATCTTATTTTTATACTTATTTTTTATCTTATTTTTCATCTTATTTTTATTCTTATTTTTTATCGTAATTTTATTTTTATTTTTATTCTTATTTTTATTCTTATTTATCATCTTATTTTTTATCTTATATTTATACTTATTTTTCATCCTTTTTTATACTTATTTTTCATCTTAATTTTCATCTTATTTTTATTCTTTTTTATACTTATTTTACATGTTTTTTTTTATCCTATTTTTCATCTTATTTTTATACTTTTTCAATCTTATTTTTCATCTTATTATTATGTTTATTTTTCATCTTTTTTTTCATCTTATTTTTATACTTATTTTCATCTTTTTTTTATCTTATTTTTTATTCTTATTTTTAAACTTATTTTTCATCTTATTTTTATTCTTATTTTTTTTCTTATTTTTCATCTTATTTTTATAGTTATTTTTCATCTTTTTTTATTCTTATTTTTATTCTTATTTGTCATCTTATTTTTTATCTTATTGTTATACTTATTTTTTATCTTATTTTAATACTTATTTTTCATCTTATTTTTATACTTTTATAATCTTATTTTTTATCTTATTATTATGTTTATTTTTTCATCTTATTTTTCATCCTACTTTTATTCTTATTTATATATTTATTTTACATCTTATTTTTTATCTTATTTTTTATCTTATTTTTATTCTTATTTTTATACTTATTTTTCATCTTATTTTTTATCTTATTTTTATTCTTATTTTACATCTTTTTTTATTCTTATTTTTATTCTTATTTTTCATCTTATTTTTTAACTTATTTTTATACTTATTTTGCATCCTATTTTTCATCTTATTTTTTATCTTATTTTTTATTCTTATTTTTATTCTTATTTTTCATCTTATTTTTTATCTTATTTTTATACTTATTTTGCATCTTATTTTTCATCTTATTTTTTATCTTATTTTTATTCTTATTTTTAAACTTATTTTTCATCTTATTTTTATTCTTATTTTTTTTCTTATTTTTCATCTTATTTTTATACTTATTTTTCATCTTTTTTTATTCTTATTTTTATTCTTATTTGTCATCTTATTTTTTATCTTATTGTTATACTTATTTTTTATCTTATTTTAATACCTTTTTTCATCTTATTTTTCATCTTATTTTTATACTTATTTTTTATCGTATTTTTATTCTTATTTTTATTCTTATTTTTTATCTTATTTTTTATCTGATTTTTATACTTATTTTTCATCTTATTTTTCATCTTATTTTTATACTTATTTTTCATCTTATTTTTATACTTATTTTTATACTTATTTTTTATCTTATTTTTATACTTATTTTTCATCTTATTTTTTTATCTTATTATTTATCTTATTTTTCATCTTATTTTTATTCTTATTTTTGTTCTTATTTTTTATCATATTTTTATTTTTATTTTTATTCTTATTTTTATTCTTATTTATCATCTTATTTTTCATCTTATTTTTCATCTTATTTTTATACTTATTTTGCATCTTATTTTTCATCTTATTTTTTATCTTATTTTTTATTCTTATTTTTAAACTTATTTTTCATCTTATTTTTATTCTTATTTTTCATCTTTTTTTATTCTTATTTTTATTCTTATTTGTCATTTTATTTTTTATCTTATTGTTATACTTATTTTTTATCTTATTTTAATACTTATTTTTCATCCTTTTTTACATTTATTTTTATTCTTATATTTCATGTTATTTTTTATCTTATTTTAATACTTATTTTTCATCTTATTTTATTCTTATTTTTATACTTATTTTTATTCTTATTTTTATTCTTTTTTTATACTTATTTTACATGTTTTTTTTCAACCTTTTTTTTCATCTTATTTTTATACTTTTTCAATCTTATTTTTCATTTTATTATTATGTTTATTTTTCATCTTATTTTTCATCTTATTTTTCATCTTATTTATATATTTATTTTACATCTTATTTCTATCTTATTTTTATTCTTATTTTTATACTTATTTTTCATCTTATTTTTCATTTTATTTTTATTCTTCTTTTTCATCTTATTTTTAATCTTATTTTTATACTTATTTTACACCTTTTTTTATTTTTATTTTTATTCTTATTTTTCATCTTATTTTTTATCTTATTTTTATACTTATTTTGCATCTTATTTTTCATCTTATTTTTTATCTTATTTTTTATTCTTATTTTTATCTTAATTTTATTCTTATTTTTATTCTTATTTTTCATCTTATTTTTATACTTATTTTTTATCCTATTTTTTATCTTTTTTATTCCTATTTTTATACTTATTTTTCATCTTATTTGTTTTCTTATTTTTTATCTTATTTTTTATCTTATTTTTCATCTTATTTTTATACTAATTTTTCATCTTTTTTTTTCATCTTATTTTTATACTTATTTTTCATCTTAATTTTTATCTTTTTTTTTATCTTACTTTTATATTTATTGTTCATCTTATTTTATTCTTATTTTTATACTTATTTTTATTCTTATTTTTATACTTATTTTTTATCTGATTTGTTTTCTTATTTTTTATCTTATTTTTTACCTTATTTTTCATCTTATTTTTATACTTATTTTTTATCTTTTTTTTATTCTTATTTTTATTCTTATTTGTTATCTTATTTTGATACTTATTTTGTATCTTATTTTAATACTTATTTTTCATCTTATTTTATTCTTATTTTTATACTTATTTTTATTCTTATTTTTATACTTATTTTTTATCTGATTTGTTTTCTTATTTTTTATCTTATTTTTTACCTTATTTTTCGTCTTATTTTTATACTTATTTTTTATCTTTTTTTATCATATTTTTATACTTATTTTACATCTTAATTTTTATCTTATTTTTTATCTTAATTTTATTCTTATTTTTATTCTTATTTTTCATCTTATTTTTATTTTTATTTTTATTCTTATTTTTATTCTTATTTATCATCTTATTTTTTATCTTATATTTATTCTTATTTTTCATCCTTTTTTATACTTATTTTTCATCTTAATTTTCATCTTATTTTTATTCTTTTTTATACTTATTTTACATGTTTTTTTTATCCTATTTTTCATCTTATTTTTATACTTTTTCAATCTTATTTTTCATCTTATTATTATGTTTATTTTTCATCTTTTTTTTCATCTTATTTTTATACTTATTTTCATCTTTTTTTATCTTATTTTTTATTCTTATTTTTAAACTTATTTTTCATCTTATTTTTATTCTTATTTTTTTTCTTATTTTTCATCTTATTTTTATAGTTATTTTTCATCTTTTTTTATTCTTATTTTTATTCTTATTTGTCATCTTATTTTTTATCTTATTGTTATACTTATTTTTTATCTTATTTTAATACTTATTTTTCATCTTATTTTTATACTTTTTTAATCTTATTTTTCATCTTATTATTATGTTTATTTTTTCATCTTATTTTTCATCCTACTTTTATTCTTATTTATATATTTATTTTACATCTTATTTTTTATCTTATTTTTTATCTTATTTTTATTCTTATTTTTATACTTATTTTTCATCTTATTTTTCATCTTATTTTTATTCTTATTTTTAATCTTATTTTTTATCTTATTTTTATTCTTATTTTTATACTTATTTTTCATCTTATTTTTTCATCTTATTTTTATACTTATTTTTCATCCTCTTTTTAAATTTATTTTTATTCTTCTTTTTCATCCATTTTTTCTCTTATTTTTCATCTTATTTTTATACTTATTTTTTATCTTTTTTTTATTCTTATTTTTATTCTTATTTGTCATCTTATTTTGATACTTATTTTGTATCTTATTTTAATACTTATTTTTCATCTTATTTTATTCTTATTTTTATACTTATTTTTATTCTTATTTTTATACTTATTTTTTATCTGATTTGTTTTCTTATTTTTTATCTTATTTTTTACCTTATTTTTCGTCTTATTTTTATACTTATTTTTTATCTTAATTTTTATCTTTTTTTTTTATCTTATTTTTATATTTATTGTTCATCTTATTTTATTCTTATTTTTATACTTATTTTTATTCTTATTTTTATACTTATTTTTTATCTGATTTGTTTTCTTATTTTTTATCTTATTTTTTACCTTATTTTTCATCTTATTTTTATACTTATTTTTTATCTTTTTTTTATTCTTATTTTTATTCTTATTTGTTATCTTATTTTGATACTTATTTTGTATCTTATTTTAATACTTATTTTTCATCTTATTTTATTCTTATTTTTATACTTATTTTTATTCTTATTTTTATACTTATTTTTTATCTGATTTGTTTTCTTATTTTTTATCTTATTTTTTACCTTATTTTTCGTCTTATTTTTATACTTATTTTTTATCTTTTTTTATCATATTTTTATACTTATTTTACATCTTAATTTTTATCTTATTTTTTATCTTAATTTTATTCTTATTTTTATTCTTATTTTTCATCTTATTTTTATTTTTATTTTTATTCTTATTTTTATTCTTATTTATCATCTTATTTTTTATCTTATATTTATACTTATTTTTCATCCTTTTTTATACTTATTTTTCATCTTAATTTTCATCTTATTTTTATTCTTTTTTATACTTATTTTACATGTTTTTTTTATCCTATTTTTCATCTTATTTTTATACTTTTTCAATCTTATTTTTCATCTTATTATTATGTTTATTTTTCATCTTTTTTTTCATCTTATTTTTATACTTATTTTCATCTTTTTTTTATCTTATTTTTTATTCTTATTTTTAAACTTATTTTTCATCTTATTTTTATTCTTATTTTTTTTCTTATTTTTCATCTTATTTTTATAGTTATTTTTCATCTTTTTTTATTCTTATTTTTATTCTTATTTGTCATCTTATTTTTTATCTTATTGTTATACTTATTTTTTATCTTATTTTAATACTTATTTTTTCATCTTATTTTTATACTTTTTTAATCTTATTTTTCATCTTATTATTATGTTTATTTTACATCTTATTTTTATTCTTATTTTTATACTTATTTTTCATCTTATTTTTCATCTTATTTTTATTCTTATTTTACATCTTTTTTTATTCTTATTTTTATTCTTATTTTTCATCTTATTTTTTAACTTATTTTTATACTTATTTTGCATCCTATTTTCATCTTATTTTTTATCTTATTTTTTATTCTTATTTTTATTCTTATTTTTCATCTTATTTTTATACTTATTTTTTATCCTATTTTTTATCTTTTTTTATTCCTATTTTTATACTTATTTTTCATCTTATTTGTTTTCTTATTTTTTATCTTATTTTTCATTTTATTTTTTATCTTATTTTTATACTTATTTTTTCATCTTTTTTTTTTATCTTATTTTTTATACTTATTTTTCATCTTAATTTTTATCCTTTTTTTATCTTATTTTTATATTTATTGTTCATCTTATTTTTATTCTTATTTTTTATCATATATTTATTATTATTATTCTTATTTTTTATCCTAAGTTTTATACTTATTTTTTATCTTATTTTTCATCTTATTTTTTATCTTATTTTTTATCTTAATTTTATTCTTTTTTTTCATCTTATTTTTCATCTTATTTTTATACTTATTTTTCATCTTATTTTTTTATTTTAATTTTATTCTTATTTTTCATCTTATTTTTATACTTATTTTTTATCTTATTTTTCATCTTATTTTTATACTTATTTTTTATCTTAATTTTAATCTTATTTTTCATCTTATTTTTATACTTATTTTTTATCTTATTTTTCATCTTATTTTTATTCTTATTTTTTATCGTAATTTTATTTTTATTTTTATTCTTATTTTTATTCTTATTTTTCATCTTATTTTTATTCTTATTTTTATACTTATTTTTATTCTTATTTTAATTCTTATTTTTATACTTATTTTTTATCTGATTTGTTTTCTTATTTTTTATCTTATTTTTTATCTTATTTTTCATCTTATTTTTATACTTATTTTTCATCTTTTTTTATTCTTCATTTTATTTTTATTTGTCATCTTATTTTTTATCTTATTTGTTATCTTTTTTTTTATCTAATTTTTTTACTTATTTTTTATCTTATTTTTATACTTATTTTTCTTCTTATCTTTATACTTATTTTTCATCTTTTTTTTATACTTATTTTTATACTTATTTTTCATCTTATTTTTATACTTATTTTTTATCTTTTTTTTATTCTTATTTTTATTCTTATTTGTTATCTTATTTTGATACTTATTTTGTATCTTATTTTAATACTTATTTTTCATCTTATTTTATTCTTATTTTTATACTTATTTTTATTCTTATTTTTATACTTATTTTTTATCTGATTTGTTTTCTTATTTTTTATCTTATTTTTTACCTTATTTTTCATCTAATTTTTATACTTATTTTTTATCTTTTTTTATCATATTTTTATACTTATTTTACATCTTAATTTTTATCTTATTTTTTATCTTAATTTTATTCTTATTTTTATTCTTATTTTTCATCTTATTTTTATTTTTATTTTTATTCTTATTTTTATTCTTATTTATCATCTTATTTTTTATCTTATATTTATACTTATTTTTCATCCTTTTTTATACTTATTTTTCATCTTAATTTTCATCTTATTTTTATTCTTTTTTATACTTATTTTACATGTTTTTTTTTATCCTATTTTTCATCTTATTTTTATACTTTTTCAATCTTATTTTTCATCTTATTATTATGTTTATTTTTCATCTTTTTTTTCATCTTATTTTTATACTTATTTTCATCTTTTTTTTATCTTATTTTTTATTCTTATTTTTAAACTTATTTTTCATCTTATTTTTATTCTTATTTTTTTTCTTATTTTTCATCTTATTTTTATAGTTATTTTTCATCTTTTTTTATTCTTATTTTTATTCTTATTTGTCATCTTATTTTTTATCTTATTGTTATACTTATTTTTTATCTTATTTTAATACTTATTTTTCATCTTATTTTTATACTTTTTTAATCTTATTTTTCATCTTATTATTATGTTTATTTTTTCATCTTATTTTTCATCCTACTTTTATTCTTATTTATATATTTATTTTACATCTTATTTTTTATCTTATTTTTTATCTTATTTTTATTCTTATTTTTATACTTATTTTTCATCTTATTTTTCATCTTATTTTTATTCTTATTTTACATCTTTTTTTATTCTTATTTTTATTCTTATTTTTCATCTTATTTTTTAACTTATTTTTATACTTATTTTGCATCCTATTTTTCATCTTATTTTTTTATCTTATTTTTTATTCTTATTTTTATTCTTATTTTTCATCTTATTTTTATACTTATTTTTTATCCTATTTTTTATCTTTTTTTATTCCTATTTTTATACTTATTTTTCATCTTATTTGTTTTCTTATTTTTTATCTTATTTTTCATTTTATTTTTTATCTTATTTTTATACTTATTTTTTCATCTTTTTTTTTTATCTTATTTTTATACTTATTTTTCATCTTAATTTTTATCCTTTTTTTATCTTATTTTTATATTTATTGTTCATCTTATTTTTATTCTTATTTTTTATCATATATTTATTATTATTCTTATTTTTTATCCTAAGTTTTATACTTATTTTTTATCTTATTTTTCATCTTATTTTTTATCTTATTTTTTATCTTAATTTTATTCTTTTTTTTCATCTTATTTTTCATCTTATTTTTATACTTATTTTTCATCTTATTTTTTTATTTTAATTTTATTCTTATTTTTCATCTTATTTTTATACTTATTTTTTATCTTATTTTTCATCTTATTTTTATACTTATTTTTTATCTTAATTTTAATCTTATTTTTCATCTTATTTTTATACTTATTTTTTATCTTATTTTTCATCTTATTTTTATTCTTATTTTTTATCGTAATTTTATTTTTATTTTTATTCTTATTTTTATTCTTATTTTTCATCTTATTTTTATTCTTATTTTTATACTTATTTTTATTCTTATTTTAATTCTTATTTTTATACTTATTTTTTATCTGATTTGTTTTCTTATTTTTTATCTTATTTTTTATCTTATTTTTCATCTTATTTTTATACTTATTTTTCATCTTTTTTTATTCTTCATTTTATTTTTATTTGTCATCTTATTTTTTATCTTATTTGTTATCTTTTTTTTTATCTAATTTTTTTACTTATTTTTTATCTTATTTTTATACTTATTTTTCTTCTTATCTTTATACTTATTTTTCATCTTTTTTTTATACTTATTTTTATACTTATTTTTCATCTTATTTTTATACTTATTTTTTATCTTTTTTTTATTCTTATTTTTATTCATATTTGTTATCTTATTTTTATACTTATTTTGTATCTTATTTTAATACTTATTTTTCATCTTATTTTATTCTTATTTTTATACTTATTTTTATTCTTATTTTTATACTTATTTTTTATCTGATTTGTTTTCTTATTTTTTATCTTATTTTTTACCTTATTTTTCATCTAATTTTTATACTTATTTTTTATCTTTTTTTATCATATTTTTATACTTATTTTACATCTTAATTTTTATCTTATTTTTTATCTTAATTTTATTCTTATTTTTATTCTTATTTTTCATCTTATTTTTATTTTTATTTTTATTCTTATTTTTATTCTTATTTATCATCTTATTTTTTATCTTATATTTATACTTATTTTTCATCCTTTTTTATACTTATTTTTCATCTTAATTTTCATCTTATTTTTATTCTTTTTTATACTTATTTTACATGTTTTTTTTTATCCTATTTTTCATCTTATTTTTATACTTTTTCAATCTTATTTTTCATCTTATTATTATGTTTATTTTTCATCTTATTTTTCATCTTATTTTTATACTTATTTTTTATCTTATTTTTATTCTTATTTTTAATCTTATTTTTTATCTTATTTTTCATTTTATTTTTTATCTTATTTTTATACTTATTTTTTCATCTTATTTTTTATCTTATTTTTTATTCTTATTTTTATACTTAATTTGCATCTTATTTTTATTCTTATTTTTAAAATTATTTTTTGTTTTAGTTTTATACTTATTTTTTATCTTATTTTTATACTTATTTTTCATCTTATTTTTCATCTTATTTTTTATCTTATTTTTATTCTTATTTTTATACTTATTTTTCATATTATTTTTATTGTTATTTTTATACTTATTTTTCATCTTATTTTTATTCTTATTTTTAATCTTATTTTTTATCTTAGTTTTATACTTATTTTTTATCTTATTTTTATGCTTATTTTTCATCTTATTTTTTCATCTTATTTTTATACTTATTTTTCATCCTCTTTTTAAATTTATTTTTATTCTTCTTTTTCATCCATTTTTTCTCTTATTTTTCATCTTATTTTTATACTTATTTTTTATCTTTTTTTTATTCTTATTTTTATTCTTATTTGTCATCTTATTTTGATACTTATTTTGTATCTTATTTTAATACTTATTTTTCATCTTATTTTATTCTTATTTTTATACTTATTTTTATTCTTATTTTTATACTTATTTTTTATCTGATTTGTTTTCTTATTTTTTATCTTATTTTTTACCTTATTTTTCGTCTTATTTTTATACTTATTTTTTATCTTAATTTTTATCTTTTTTTTTATCTTATTTTTATATTTATTGTTCATCTTATTTTATTCTTATTTTTATACTTATTTTTATTCTTATTTTTATACTTATTTTTTATCTGATTTGTTTTCTTATTTTTTATCTTATTTTTTACCTTATTTTTCATCTTATTTTTATACTTATTTTTTATCTTTTTTTTATTCTTATTTTTATTCTTATTTGTTATCTTATTTTGATACTTATTTTGTATCTTATTTTAATACTTATTTTTCATCTTATTTTATTCTTATTTTTATACTTATTTTTATTCTTATTTTTATACTTATTTTTTATCTGATTTGTTTTCTTATTTTTTATCTTATTTTTTACCTTATTTTTCGTCTTATTTTTATACTTATTTTTTATCTTTTTTTATCATATTTTTATACTTATTTTACATCTTAATTTTTATCTTATTTTTTATCTTAATTTTATTCTTATTTTTATTCTTATTTATCATCTTATTTTTTATCTTATATTTATACTTATTTTTCATCCTTTTTTATACTTATTTTTCATCTTAATTTTCATCTTATTTTTATTCTTTTTTATACTTATTTTACATGTTTTTTTTTATCCTATTTTTCATCTTATTTTTATACTTTTTCAATCTTATTTTTCATCTTATTATTATGTTTATTTTTCATCTTTTTTTTCATCTTATTTTTATACTTATTTTCATCTTTTTTTTATCTTATTTTTTATTCTTATTTTTAAACTTATTTTTCACCTTATTTTTATTCTTATTTTTATTCTTATTTGTCATCTTATTTTTTATCTTATTGTTATACTTATTTTTTATCTTATTTTAATACTTATTTTTCATCCCTTTTTTATACTTTTTTAATCTTATTTTTCATCTTATTATTATGTTTATTTTTTCATCTTATTTTTCATCCTACTTTTATTCTTATTTATATATTTATTTTACATCTTATTTTTTATCTTATTTTTTATCTTATTTTTATTCTTATTTTTATACTTATTTTTCATCTTATTTTTCATCTTATTTTTATTCTTATTTTACATCTTTTTTTATTCTTATTTTTATTCTTATTTTTCATCTTATTTTTTAACTTATTTTTATACTTATTTTGCATCCTATTTTTCATCTTATTTTTTATCTTATTTTTTATTCTTATTTTTATTCTTATTTTTCATCTTATTTTTATACTTATTTTTTATCCTATTTTTTATCTTTTATTATTCCTATTTTTATACTTATTTTTCATCTTATTTGTTTTCTTATTTTTTATCTTATTTTTCATTTTATTTTTTATCTTATTTTTATACTTATTTTTTCATCTTTTTTTTTATCTTATTTTTATACTTATTTTTCATCTTAATTTTTATCCTTTTTTTTATCTTATTTTTATATTTATTGTTCATCTTATTTTTATTCTTATTTTTTATCATATATTTATTATTATTATTCTTATTTTTTATCCTAAGTTTTATACTTATTTTTTATCTTATTTTTCATCTTATTTTTTATCTTATTTTTTATCTTAATTTTATTCTTTTTTTTCATCTTATTTTTCATCTTATTTTTATACTTATTTTTCATCTTATTTTTTTATTTTAATTTTATTCTTATTTTTCATCTTATTTTTATACTTATTTTTTATCTTATTTTTCATCTTATTTTTATACTTATTTTTTATCTTAATTTTAATCTTATTTTTCATCTTATTTTTATACTTATTTTTTATCTTATTTTTCATCTTATTTTTATTCTTATTTTTTATCGTAATTTTATTTTTATTTTTATTCTTATTTTTATTCTTATTTATCATCTTATTTTTTATCTTATATTTATACTTATTTTTCATCCTTTTTTATACTTATTTTTCATCTTAATTTTCATCTTATTTTTATTCTTTTTTATACTTATTTTACATGTTTTTTTTTATCCTATTTTTCATCTTATTTTTATACTTTTTCAATCTTATTTTTCATCTTATTATTATGTTTATTTTTCATCTTTTTTTTCATCTTATTTTTATACTTATTTTCATCTTTTTTTTATCTTATTTTTTATTCTTATTTTTAAACTTATTTTTCATCTTATTTTTATTCTTATTTTTTTTCTTATTTTTCATCTTATTTTTATAGTTATTTTTCATCTTTTTTTATTCTTATTTTTATTCTTATTTGTCATCTTATTTTTTATCTTATTGTTATACTTATTTTTTATCTTATTTTAATACTTATTTTTCATCTTATTTTTATACTTTTTTAATCTTATTTTTCATCTTATTATTATGTTTATTTTTTCATCTTATTTTTCATCCTACTTTTATTCTTATTTATATATTTATTTTACATCTTATTTTTTATCTTATTTTTTATCTTATTTTTATTCTTATTTTTATACTTATTTTTCATCTTATTTTTTATCTTATTTTTATTCTTATTTTACATCTTTTTTTATTCTTATTTTTATTCTTATTTTTCATCTTATTTTTTAACTTATTTTTATACTTATTTTGCATCCTATTTTTCATCTTATTTTTTATCTTATTTTTTATTCTTATTTTTATTCTTATTTTTCATCTTATTTTTTATCTTATTTTTATACTTATTTTGCATCTTATTTTTCATCTTATTTTTTATCTTATTTTTATTCTTATTTTTAAACTTATTTTTCATCTTATTTTTATACTTTTTCAATCTTATTTTTCATCTTATTATTATGTTTATTTTTCATCTTTTTTTTCATCTTATTTTTATACTTATTTTCATCTTTTTTTTATCTTATTTTTTATTCTTATTTTTAAACTTATTTTTCATCTTATTTTTATTCTTATTTTTTTTCTTATTTTTCATCTTATTTTTATAGTTATTTTTCATCTTTTTTTATTCTTATTTTTATTCTTATTTGTCATCTTATTTTTTATCTTATTGTTATACTTATTTTTTATCTTATTTTAATACTTATTTTTCATCTTATTTTTATACTTTTTTAATCTTATTTTTCATCTTATTATTATGTTTATTTTACATCTTATTTTTTATCTTATTTTTTATCTTATTTTTATTCTTATTTTTATACTTATTTTTCATCTTATTTTTCATCTTATTTTTATTCTTATTTTACATCTTTTTTTATTCTTATTTTTATTCTTATTTTTCATCTTATTTTTTAACTTATTTTTATACTTATTTTGCATCCTATTTTTCATCTTATTTTTTATCTTATTTTTTATTCTTATTTTTATTCTTATTTTTCATCTTATTTTTATACTTATTTTTTATCCTATTTTTTATCTTTTATTATTCCTATTTTTATACTTATTTTTCATCTTATTTGTTTTCTTATTTTTTATCTTATTTTTCATTTTATTTTTTATCTTATTTTTATACTTATTTTTTCATCTTTTTTTTTATCTTATTTTTATACTTATTTTTCATCTTAATTTTTATCCTTTTTTTTATCTTATTTTTATATTTATTGTTCATCTTATTTTTATTCTTATTTTTTATCATATATTTATTATTATTATTCTTATTTTTTATCCTAAGTTTTATACTTATTTTTTATCTTATTTTTCATCTTATTTTTTATCTTATTTTTTATCTTAATTTTATTCTTTTTTTTCATCTTATTTTTCATCTTATTTTTATACTTATTTTTCATCTTATTTTTTTATTTTAATTTTATTCTTATTTTTCATCTTATTTTTATACTTATTTTTTATCTTATTTTTCATCTTATTTTTATACTTATTTTTTATCTTAATTTTAATCTTATTTTTCATCTTATTTTTATACTTATTTTTTATCTTATTTTTCATCTTATTTTTATTCTTATTTTTTATCGTAATTTTATTTTTATTTTTATTCTTATTTTTATTCTTATTTATCATCTTATTTTTTATCTTATATTTATACTTATTTTTCATCCTTTTTTATACTTATTTTTCATCTTAATTTTCATCTTATTTTTATTCTTTTTTATACTTATTTTACATGTTTTTTTTTATCCTATTTTTCATCTTATTTTTATACTTTTTCAATCTTATTTTTCATCTTATTATTATGTTTATTTTTCATCTTTTTTTTCATCTTATTTTTATACTTATTTTCATCTTTTTTTTATCTTATTTTTTATTCTTATTTTTAAACTTATTTTTCATCTTATTTTTATTCTTATTTTTTTTCTTATTTTTCATCTTATTTTTATAGTTATTTTTCATCTTTTTTTATTCTTATTTTTATTCTTATTTGTCATCTTATTTTTTATCTTATTGTTATACTTATTTTTTATCTTATTTTAATACTTATTTTTCATCTTATTTTTATACTTTTTTAATCTTATTTTTCATCTTATTATTATGTTTATTTTTTCATCTTATTTTTCATCCTACTTTTATTCTTATTTATATATTTATTTTACATCTTATTTTTTATCTTATTTTTTATCTTATTTTTATTCTTATTTTTATACTTATTTTTCATCTTATTTTTTATCTTATTTTTATTCTTATTTTACATCTTTTTTTATTCTTATTTTTATTCTTATTTTTCATCTTATTTTTTAACTTATTTTTATACTTATTTTGCATCCTATTTTTCATCTTATTTTTTATCTTATTTTTTATTCTTATTTTTATTCTTATTTTTCATCTTATTTTTTATCTTATTTTTATACTTATTTTGCATCTTATTTTTCATCTTATTTTTTATCTTATTTTTATTCTTATTTTTAAACTTATTTTTCATCTTATTTTTATACTTTTTCAATCTTATTTTTCATCTTATTATTATGTTTATTTTTCATCTTTTTTTTCATCTTATTTTTATACTTATTTTCATCTTTTTTTTATCTTATTTTTTATTCTTATTTTTAAACTTATTTTTCATCTTATTTTTATTCTTATTTTTTTTCTTATTTTTCATCTTATTTTTATAGTTATTTTTCATCTTTTTTTATTCTTATTTTTATTCTTATTTGTCATCTTATTTTTTATCTTATTGTTATACTTATTTTTTATCTTATTTTAATACTTATTTTTCATCTTATTTTTATACTTTTTTAATCTTATTTTTCATCTTATTATTATGTTTATTTTACATCTTATTTTTTATCTTATTTTTTATCTTATTTTTATTCTTATTTTTATACTTATTTTTCATCTTATTTTTCATCTTATTTTTATTCTTATTTTACATCTTTTTTTATTCTTATTTTTATTCTTATTTTTCATCTTATTTTTTAACTTATTTTTATACTTATTTTGCATCCTATTTTCATCTTATTTTTTATCTTATTTTTTATTCTTATTTTTATTCTTATTTTTCATCTTATTTTTATACTTATTTTTTATCCTATTTTTTATCTTTTTTTATTCCTATTTTTATACTTATTTTTCATCTTATTTGTTTTCTTATTTTTTATCTTATTTTTCATTTTATTTTTTATCTTATTTTTATACTTATTTTTTCATCTTTTTTTTTTATCTTATTTTTATACTTATTTTTCATCTTAATTTTTATCCTTTTTTTATCTTATTTTTATATTTATTGTTCATCTTATTTTTATTCTTATTTTTTATCATATATTTATTATTATTATTCTTATTTTTTATCCTAAGTTTTATACTTATTTTTTATCTTATTTTTCATCTTATTTTTTATCTTATTTTTTATCTTAATTTTATTCTTTTTTTTCATCTTATTTTTCATCTTATTTTTATACTTATTTTTCATCTTATTTTTTTATTTTAATTTTATTCTTATTTTTCATCTTATTTTTATACTTATTTTTTATCTTATTTTTCATCTTATTTTTATACTTATTTTTTATCTTAATTTTAATCTTATTTTTCATCTTATTTTTATACTTATTTTTTATCTTATTTTTCATCTTATTTTTATTCTTATTTTTTATCGTAATTTTATTTTTATTTTTATTCTTATTTTTATTCTTATTTTTCATCTTATTTTTATTCTTATTTTTATACTTATTTTTATTCTTATTTTAATTCTTATTTTTATACTTATTTTTTATCTGATTTGTTTTCTTATTTTTTATCTTATTTTTTATCTTATTTTTCATCTTATTTTTATACTTATTTTTCATCTTTTTTTATTCTTCATTTTATTTTTATTTGTCATCTTATTTTTTATCTTATTTGTTATCTTTTTTTTTATCTAATTTTTTTACTTATTTTTTATCTTATTTTTATACTTATTTTTCTTCTTATCTTTATACTTATTTTTCATCTTTTTTTTATACTTATTTTTATACTTATTTTTCATCTTATTTTTATACTTATTTTTTATCTTTTTTTTATTCTTATTTTTATTCTTATTTGTTATCTTATTTTGATACTTATTTTGTATCTTATTTTAATACTTATTTTTCATCTTATTTTATTCTTATTTTTATACTTATTTTTATTCTTATTTTTATACTTATTTTTTATCTGATTTGTTTTCTTATTTTTTATCTTATTTTTTACCTTATTTTTCATCTAATTTTTATACTTATTTTTTATCTTTTTTTATCATATTTTTATACTTATTTTACATCTTAATTTTTATCTTATTTTTTATCTTAATTTTATTCTTATTTTTATTCTTATTTTTCATCTTATTTTTATTTTTATTTTTATTCTTATTTTTATTCTTATTTATCATCTTATTTTTTATCTTATATTTATACTTATTTTTCATCCTTTTTTATACTTATTTTTCATCTTAATTTTCATCTTATTTTTATTCTTTTTTATACTTATTTTACATGTTTTTTTTTATCCTATTTTTCATCTTATTTTTATACTTTTTCAATCTTATTTTTCATCTTATTATTATGTTTATTTTTCATCTTTTTTTTCATCTTATTTTTATACTTATTTTCATCTTTTTTTTATCTTATTTTTTATTCTTATTTTTAAACTTATTTTTCATCTTATTTTTATTCTTATTTTTTTTCTTATTTTTCATCTTATTTTTATAGTTATTTTTCATCTTTTTTTATTCTTATTTTTATTCTTATTTGTCATCTTATTTTTTATCTTATTGTTATACTTATTTTTTATCTTATTTTAATACTTATTTTTCATCTTATTTTTATACTTTTTTAATCTTATTTTTCATCTTATTATTATGTTTATTTTTTCATCTTATTTTTCATCCTACTTTTATTCTTATTTATATATTTATTTTACATCTTATTTTTTATCTTATTTTTTATCTTATTTTTATTCTTATTTTTATACTTATTTTTCATCTTATTTTTCATCTTATTTTTATTCTTATTTTACATCTTTTTTTATTCTTATTTTTATTCTTATTTTTCATCTTATTTTTTAACTTATTTTTATACTTATTTTGCATCCTATTTTTCATCTTATTTTTTATCTTATTTTTTATTCTTATTTTTATTCTTATTTTTCATCTTATTTTTATACTTATTTTTTATCCTATTTTTTATCTTTTTTTATTCCTATTTTTATACTTATTTTTCATCTTATTTGTTTTCTTATTTTTTATCTTATTTTTCATTTTATTTTTTATCTTATTTTTATACTTATTTTTTCATCTTTTTTTTTTATCTTATTTTTATACTTATTTTTCATCTTAATTTTTATCCTTTTTTTATCTTATTTTTATATTTATTGTTCATCTTATTTTTATTCTTATTTTTTATCATATATTTATTATTATTATTCTTATTTTTTATCCTAAGTTTTATACTTATTTTTTATCTTATTTTTCATCTTATTTTTTATCTTATTTTTTATCTTAATTTTATTCTTTTTTTTCATCTTATTTTTCATCTTATTTTTATACTTATTTTTCATCTTATTTTTTTATTTTAATTTTATTCTTATTTTTCATCTTATTTTTATACTTATTTTTTATCTTATTTTTCATCTTATTTTTATACTTATTTTTTATCTTAATTTTAATCTTATTTTTCATCTTATTTTTATACTTATTTTTTATCTTATTTTTCATCTTATTTTTATTCTTATTTTTTATCGTAATTTTATTTTTATTTTTATTCTTATTTTTATTCTTATTTTTCATCTTATTTTTATTCTTATTTTTATACTTATTTTTATTCTTATTTTAATTCTTATTTTTATACTTATTTTTTATCTGATTTGTTTTCTTATTTTTTATCTTATTTTTTATCTTATTTTTCATCTTATTTTTATACTTATTTTTCATCTTTTTTTATTCTTCATTTTATTTTTATTTGTCATCTTATTTTTTATCTTATTTGTTATCTTTTTTTTTATCTAATTTTTTTACTTATTTTTTATCTTATTTTTATACTTATTTTTCTTCTTATCTTTATACTTATTTTTCATCTTTTTTTTATACTTATTTTTATACTTATTTTTCATCTTATTTTTATACTTATTTTTTATCTTTTTTTATCATATTTTTATACTTATTTTACATCTTAATTTTTATCTTATTTTTTATCTTAATTTTATTCTTATTTTTATTCTTATTTTTCATCTTATTTTTATTTTTATTTTTATTCTTATTTTTATTCTTATTTATCATCTTATTTTTTATCTTATATTTATACTTATTTTTCATCCTTTTTTATACTTATTTTTCATCTTAATTTTCATCTTATTTTTATTCTTTTTTATACTTATTTTACATGTTTTTTTTTATCCTATTTTTCATCTTATTTTTATACTTTTTCAATCTTATTTTTCATCTTATTATTATGTTTATTTTTCATCTTATTTTTCATCTTATTTTTATACTTATTTTTTATCTTATTTTTATTCTTATTTTTAATCTTATTTTTTATCTTATTTTTCATTTTATTTTTTATCTTATTTTTATACTTATTTTTTCATCTTATTTTTTATCTTATTTTTTATTCTTATTTTTATACTTAATTTGCATCTTATTTTTATTCTTATTTTTAAAATTATTTTTTGTTTTAGTTTTATACTTATTTTTTATCTTATTTTTATACTTATTTTTCATCTTATTTTTCATCTTATTTTTTATCTTATTTTTATTCTTATTTTTATACTTATTTTTCATATTATTTTTATTGTTATTTTTATACTTATTTTTCATCTTATTTTTATTCTTATTTTTAATCTTATTTTTTATCTTAGTTTTATACTTATTTTTTATCTTATTTTTATGCTTATTTTTCATCTTATTTTTTCATCTTATTTTTATACTTATTTTTCATCCTCTTTTTAAATTTATTTTTATTCTTCTTTTTCATCCATTTTTTCTCTTATTTTTCATCTTATTTTTATACTTATTTTTTATCTTTTTTTTATTCTTATTTTTATTCTTATTTGTCATCTTATTTTGATACTTATTTTGTATCTTATTTTAATACTTATTTTTCATCTTATTTTATTCTTATTTTTATACTTATTTTTATTCTTATTTTTATACTTATTTTTTATCTGATTTGTTTTCTTATTTTTTATCTTATTTTTTACCTTATTTTTCGTCTTATTTTTATACTTATTTTTTATCTTAATTTTTATCTTTTTTTTTATCTTATTTTTATATTTATTGTTCATCTTATTTTATTCTTATTTTTATACTTATTTTTATTCTTATTTTTATACTTATTTTTTATCTGATTTGTTTTCTTATTTTTTATCTTATTTTTTACCTTATTTTTCATCTTATTTTTATACTTATTTTTTATCTTTTTTTTATTCTTATTTTTATTCTTATTTGTTATCTTATTTTGATACTTATTTTGTATCTTATTTTAATACTTATTTTTCATCTTATTTTATTCTTATTTTTATACTTATTTTTATTCTTATTTTTATACTTATTTTTTATCTGATTTGTTTTCTTATTTTTTATCTTATTTTTTACCTTATTTTTCGTCTTATTTTTATACTTATTTTTTATCTTTTTTTATCATATTTTTATACTTATTTTACATCTTAATTTTTATCTTATTTTTTATCTTAATTTTATTCTTATTTTTATTCTTATTTATCATCTTATTTTTTATCATATATTTATACTTATTTTTCATCCTTTTTTATACTTATTTTTCATCTTAATTTTCATCTTATTTTTATTCTTTTTTATACTTATTTTACATGTTTTTTTTTATCCTATTTTTCATCTTATTTTTATACTTTTTCAATCTTATTTTTCATCTTATTATTATGTTTATTTTTCATCTTTTTTTTCATCTTATTTTTATACTTATTTTCATCTTTTTTTTATCTTATTTTTTATTCTTATTTTTAAACTTATTTTTCACCTTATTTTTATTCTTATTTTTATTCTTATTTGTCATCTTATTTTTTATCTTATTGTTATACTTATTTTTTATCTTATTTTAATACTTATTTTTCATCCCTTTTTTATACTTTTTTAATCTTATTTTTCATCTTATTATTATGTTTATTTTTTCATCTTATTTTTCATCCTACTTTTATTCTTATTTATATATTTATTTTACATCTTATTTTTTATCTTATTTTTTATCTTATTTTTATTCTTATTTTTATACTTATTTTTCATCTTATTTTTCATCTTATTTTTATTCTTATTTTACATCTTTTTTTATTCTTATTTTTATTCTTATTTTTCATCTTATTTTTTAACTTATTTTTATACTTATTTTGCATCCTATTTTTCATCTTATTTTTTATCTTATTTTTTATTCTTATTTTTATTCTTATTTTTCATCTTATTTTTATTTTTATTTTTATTCTTATTTTTATTCTTATTTATCATCTTATTTTTTATCTTATATTTATACTTATTTTTCATCCTTTTTTATACTTATTTTTCATCTTAATTTTCATCTTATTTTTATTCTTTTTTATACTTATTTTACATGTTTTTTTTTATCCTATTTTTCATCTTATTTTTATACTTTTTCAATCTTATTTTTCATCTTATTATTATGTTTATTTTTCATCTTTTTTTTCATCTTATTTTTATACTTATTTTCATCTTTTTTTTATCTTATTTTTTATTCTTATTTTTAAACTTATTTTTCATCTTATTTTTATTCTTATTTTTTTTCTTATTTTTCATCTTATTTTTATAGTTATTTTTCATCTTTTTTTATTCTTATTTTTATTCTTATTTGTCATCTTATTTTTTATCTTATTGTTATACTTATTTTTTATCTTATTTTAATACTTATTTTTCATCTTATTTTTATACTTTTTTAATCTTATTTTTCATCTTATTATTATGTTTATTTTTTCATCTTATTTTTCATCCTACTTTTATTCTTATTTATATATTTATTTTACATCTTATTTTTTATCTTATTTTTTATCTTATTTTTATTCTTATTTTTATACTTATTTTTCATCTTATTTTTCATCTTATTTTTATTCTTATTTTACATCTTTTTTTATTCTTATTTTTATTCTTATTTTTCATCTTATTTTTTAACTTATTTTTATACTTATTTTGCATCCTATTTTTCATCTTATTTTTTATCTTATTTTTTATTCTTATTTTTATTCTTATTTTTCATCTTATTTTTATACTTATTTTTTATCCTATTTTTTATCTTTTATTATTCCTATTTTTATACTTATTTTTCATCTTATTTGTTTTCTTATTTTTTATCTTATTTTTCATTTTATTTTTTATCTTATTTTTATACTTATTTTTTCATCTTTTTTTTTATCTTATTTTTATACTTATTTTTCATCTTAATTTTTATCCTTTTTTTTATCTTATTTTTATATTTATTGTTCATCTTATTTTTATTCTTATTTTTTATCATATATTTATTATTATTATTCTTATTTTTTATCCTAAGTTTTATACTTATTTTTTATCTTATTTTTCATCTTATTTTTTATCTTATTTTTTATCTTAATTTTATTCTTTTTTTTCATCTTATTTTTCATCTTATTTTTATACTTATTTTTCATCTTATTTTTTTATTTTAATTTTATTCTTATTTTTCATCTTATTTTTATACTTATTTTTTATCTTATTTTTCATCTTATTTTTATACTTATTTTTTATCTTAATTTTAATCTTATTTTTCATCTTATTTTTATACTTATTTTTTATCTTATTTTTCATCTTATTTTTATTCTTATTTTTTATCGTAATTTTATTTTTATTTTTATTCTTATTTTTATTCTTATTTATCATCTTATTTTTTATCTTATATTTATACTTATTTTTCATCCTTTTTTATACTTATTTTTCATCTTAATTTTCATCTTATTTTTATTCTTTTTTATACTTATTTTACATGTTTTTTTTTATCCTATTTTTCATCTTATTTTTATACTTTTTCAATCTTATTTTTCATCTTATTATTATGTTTATTTTTCATCTTTTTTTTCATCTTATTTTTATACTTATTTTCATCTTTTTTTTATCTTATTTTTTATTCTTATTTTTAAACTTATTTTTCATCTTATTTTTATTCTTATTTTTTTTCTTATTTTTCATCTTATTTTTATAGTTATTTTTCATCTTTTTTTATTCTTATTTTTATTCTTATTTGTCATCTTATTTTTTATCTTATTGTTATACTTATTTTTTATCTTATTTTAATACTTATTTTTCATCTTATTTTTATACTTTTTTAATCTTATTTTTCATCTTATTATTATGTTTATTTTTTCATCTTATTTTTCATCCTACTTTTATTCTTATTTATATATTTATTTTACATCTTATTTTTTATCTTATTTTTTATCTTATTTTTATTCTTATTTTTATACTTATTTTTCATCTTATTTTTTATCTTATTTTTATTCTTATTTTACATCTTTTTTTATTCTTATTTTTATTCTTATTTTTCATCTTATTTTTTAACTTATTTTTATACTTATTTTGCATCCTATTTTTCATCTTATTTTTTATCTTATTTTTTATTCTTATTTTTATTCTTATTTTTCATCTTATTTTTTATCTTATTTTTATACTTATTTTGCATCTTATTTTTCATCTTATTTTTTATCTTATTTTTATTCTTATTTTTAAACTTATTTTTCATCTTATTTTTATTCTTATTTTTTTTCTTATTTTTCATCTTATTTTTATACTTATTTTTCATCTTTTTTTATTCTTATTTTTATTCTTATTTGTCATCTTATTTTTTATCTTATTGTTATACTTATTTTTTATCTTATTTTAATACCTTTTTTCATCTTATTTTTCATCTTATTTTTATACTTATTTTTTATCGTATTTTTATTCTTATTTTTATTCTTATTTTTTATCTTATTTTTTATCTGATTTTTATACTTATTTTTCATCTTATTTTTCATCTTATTTTTATACTTATTTTTCATCTTATTTTTATACTTATTTTTATACTTATTTTTTATCTTATTTTTATACTTATTTTTCATCTTATTTTTTTATCTTATTATTTATCTTATTTTTCATCTTATTTTTATTCTTATTTTTGTTCTTATTTTTTATCATATTTTTATTTTTATTTTTATTCTTATTTTTATTCTTATTTATCATCTTATTTTTCATCTTATTTTTCATCTTATTTTTATACTTATTTTGCATCTTATTTTTCATCTTATTTTTTATCTTATTTTTTATTCTTATTTTTAAACTTATTTTTCATCTTATTTTTATTCTTATTTTTCATCTTTTTTTATTCTTATTTTTATTCTTATTTGTCATTTTATTTTTTATCTTATTGTTATACTTATTTTTTATCTTATTTTAATACTTATTTTTCATCCTTTTTTACATTTATTTTTATTCTTATATTTCATGTTATTTTTTATCTTATTTTAATACTTATTTTTCATCTTATTTTATTCTTATTTTTATACTTATTTTTATTCTTATTTTTATTCTTTTTTTATACTTATTTTACATGTTTTTTTTCAACCCTTTTTTTCATCTTATTTTTATACTTTTTCAATCTTATTTTTCATTTTATTATTATGTTTATTTTTCATCTTATTTTTCATCTTATTTTTCATCTTATTTATATATTTATTTTACATCTTATTTCTATCTTATTTTTATTCTTATTTTTATACTTATTTTTCATCTTATTTTTCATTTTATTTTTATTCTTCTTTTTCATCTTATTTTTAATCTTATTTTTATACTTATTTTACACCTTTTTTTATTTTTATTTTTATTCTTATTTTTCATCTTATTTTTTATCTTATTTTTATACTTATTTTGCATCTTATTTTTCATCTTATTTTTTATCTTATTTTTTATTCTTATTTTTATCTTAATTTTATTCTTATTTTTATTCTTATTTTTCATCTTATTTTTATACTTATTTTTTATCCTATTTTTTATCTTTTTTATTCCTATTTTTATACTTATTTTTCATCTTATTTGTTTTCTTATTTTTTATCTTATTTTTTATCTTATTTTTCATCTTATTTTTATACTAATTTTTCATCTTTTTTTTTCATCTTATTTTTATACTTATTTTTCATCTTAATTTTTATCTTTTTTTTTTATCTTATTTTTATATTTATTGTTCATCTTATTTTATTCTTATTTTTATACTTATTTTTATTCTTATTTTTATACTTATTTTTTATCTGATTTGTTTTCTTATTTTTTATCTTATTTTTTACCTTATTTTTCATCTTATTTTTATACTTATTTTTTATCTTTTTTTTATTCTTATTTTTATTCTTATTTGTTATCTTATTTTGATACTTATTTTGTATCTTATTTTAATACTTATTTTTCATCTTATTTTATTCTTATTTTTATACTTATTTTTATTCTTATTTTTATACTTATTTTTTATCTGATTTGTTTTCTTATTTTTTATCTTATTTTTTACCTTATTTTTCGTCTTATTTTTATACTTATTTTTTATCTTTTTTTATCATATTTTTATACTTATTTTACATCTTAATTTTTATCTTATTTTTTATCTTAATTTTATTCTTATTTTTATTCTTATTTTTCATCTTATTTTTATTTTTATTTTTATTCTTATTTTTATTCTTATTTATCATCTTATTTTTTATCTTATATTTATTCTTATTTTTCATCCTTTTTTATACTTATTTTTCATCTTAATTTTCATCTTATTTTTATTCTTTTTTATACTTATTTTACATGTTTTTTTTATCCTATTTTTCATCTTATTTTTATACTTTTTCAATCTTATTTTTCATCTTATTATTATGTTTATTTTTCATCTTTTTTTTCATCTTATTTTTATACTTATTTTCATCTTTTTTTTATCTTATTTTTTATTCTTAATTTTAAACTTATTTTTCATCTTATTTTTATTCTTATTTTTTTTCTTATTTTTCATCTTATTTTTATAGTTATTTTTCATCTTTTTTTATTCTTATTTTTATTCTTATTTGTCATCTTATTTTTTATCTTATTGTTATACTTATTTTTCATCTTATTTTTATACTTTTTTAATCTTATTTTTCATCTTATTATTATGTTTATTTTTTCATCTTATTTTTCATCCTACTTTTATTCTTATTTATATATTTATTTTACATCTTATTTTTTATCTTATTTTTTATCTTATTTTTATTCTTATTTTTATACTTATTTTTCATCTTATTTTTCATCTTATTTTTATTCTTATTTTACATCTTTTTTTATTCTTATTTTTATTCTTATTTTTAATCTTATTTTTTAACTTATTTTTATACTTATTTTGCATCCTATTTTTCATCTTATTTTTTATCTTATTTTTCATTTTATTTTTTATCTTATTTTTATACTTATTTTTTCATCTTTTTTTTTTATCTTATTTTTATACTTATTTTTCATCTTAATTTTTATCCTTTTTTTATCTTATTTTTATATTTATTGTTCATCTTATTTTTATTCTTATTTTTTATCATATATTTATTATTATTATTCTTATTTTTTATCCTAAGTTTTATACTTATTTTTTATCTTATTTTTCATCTTATTTTTTATCTTATTTTTTATCTTAATTTTATTCTTTTTTTTCATCTTATTTTTCATCTTATTTTTATACTTATTTTTCATCTTATTTTTTTATTTTAATTTTATTCTTATTTTTCATCTTATTTTTATACTTTTTTTTTATCTTATTTTTCATCTTATTTTTATACTTATTTTTTATCTTAATTTTAATCTTATTTTTCATCTTATTTTTATACTTATTTTTTATCTTATTTTTCATCTTATTTTTATTCTTATTTTTTATCGTAATTTTATTTTTATTTTTATTCTTATTTTTATTCTTATTTATCATCTTATTTTTTATCTTATATTTATACTTATTTTTCATCCTTTTTTATACTTATTTTTCATCTTAATTTTCATCTTATTTTTATTCTTTTTTATACTTATTTTACATGTTTTTTTTTATCCTATTTTTCATCTTATTTTTATACTTTTTCAATCTTATTTTTCATCTTATTATTATGTTTATTTTTCATCTTTTTTTTCATCTTATTTTTATACTTATTTTCATCTTTTTTTTATCTTATTTTTTATTCTTATTTTTAAACTTATTTTTCATCTTATTTTTATTCTTATTTTTTTTCTTATTTTTCATCTTATTTTTATAGTTATTTTTCATCTTTTTTTATTCTTATTTTTATTCTTATTTGTCATCTTATTTTTTATCTTATTGTTATACTTATTTTTTATCTTATTTTAATACTTATTTTTCATCTTATTTTTATACTTTTTTAATCTTATTTTTCATCTTATTATTATGTTTATTTTTTCATCTTATTTTTCATCCTACTTTTATTCTTATTTATATATTTATTTTACATCTTATTTTTTATCTTATTTTTTATCTTATTTTTATTCTTATTTTTATACTTATTTTTTATCCTATTTTTTATCTTTTTTTTATTCTTATTTTACATCTTTTTTTATTCTTATTTTTATTCTTATTTTTCATCTTATTTTTATACTTATTTTTTATCTGATTTGTTTTCTTATTTTTTATCTTATTTTTTACCTTATTTTTCATCTTATTTTTATACTTATTTTTTATCTTTTTTTTATTCTTATTTTTATTCTTATTTGTTATCTTATTTTGATACTTATTTTGTATCTTATTTTAATACTTATTTTTCATCTTATTTTATTCTTATTTTTATACTTATTTTTATTCTTATTTTTATACTTATTTTTTATCTGATTTGTTTTCTTATTTTTTATCTTATTTTTTACCTTGTTTTTCGTCTTATTTTTATACTTATTTTTTATCTTTTTTTATCATATTTTTATACTTATTTTACATCTTAATTTTTATCTTATTTTTTATCTTAATTTTATTCTTATTTTTATTCTTATTTTTCATCTTATTTTTATTTTTATTTTTATTCTTATTTTTATTCTTATTTATCATCTTATTTTTTATCTTATATTTATTCTTATTTTTCATCCTTTTTTATACTTATTTTTCATCTTAATTTTCATCTTATTTTTATTCTTTTTTATACTTATTTTACATGTTTTTTTTATCCTATTTTTCATCTTATTTTTATACTTTTTCAATCTTATTTTTCATCTTATTATTATGTTTATTTTTCATCTTTTTTTTCATCTTATTTTTATACTTATTTTCATCTTTTTTTTATCTTATTTTTTATTCTTATTTTTAAACTTATTTTTCATCTTATTTTTATTCTTATTTTTTTTCTTATTTTTCATCTTATTTTTATACTTATTTTTCATCTTTTTTTATTCTTATTTTTATTCTTATTTGTCATCTTATTTTTTATCTTATTGTTATACTTATTTTTTATCTTATTTTAATACCTTTTTTCATCTTATTTTTCATCTTATTTTTATACTTATTTTTTATCGTATTTTTATTCTTATTTTTATTCTTATTTTTTATCTTATTTTTTATCTGATTTTTATACTTATTTTTCATCTTATTTTTCATCTTATTTTTATACTTATTTTTCATCTTATTTTTATACTTATTTTTATACTTATTTTTTATCTTATTTTTATACTTATTTTTCATCTTATTTTTTTATCTTATTATTTATCTTATTTTTCATCTTATTTTTATTCTTATTTTTGTTCTTATTTTTTATCATATTTTTATTTTTATTTTTATTCTTATTTTTATTCTTATTTATCATCTTATTTTTCATCTTATTTTTCATCTTATTTTTATACTTATTTTGCATCTTATTTTTCATCTTATTTTTTATCTTATTTTTTATTCTTATTTTTAAACTTATTTTTCATCTTATTTTTATTCTTATTTTTCATCTTTTTTTATTCTTATTTTTATTCTTATTTGTCATTTTATTTTTTATCTTATTGTTATACTTATTTTTTATCTTATTTTAATACTTATTTTTCATCCTTTTTTACATTTATTTTTATTCTTATATTTCATGTTATTTTTTATCTTATTTTAATACTTATTTTTCATCTTATTTTATTCTTATTTTTATACTTATTTTTATTCTTATTTTTATTCTTTTTTTATACTTATTTTACATGTTTTTTTTCAACCCTTTTTTTCATCTTATTTTTATACTTTTTCAATCTTATTTTTCATTTTATTATTATGTTTATTTTTCATCTTATTTTTCATCTTATTTTTCATCTTATTTATATATTTATTTTACATCTTATTTCTATCTTATTTTTATTCTTATTTTTATACTTATTTTTCATCTTATTTTTCATTTTATTTTTATTCTTCTTTTTCATCTTATTTTTAATCTTATTTTTATACTTATTTTACACCTTTTTTTATTTTTATTTTTATTCTTATTTTTCATCTTATTTTTTATCTTATTTTTATACTTATTTTGCATCTTATTTTTCATCTTATTTTTTATCTTATTTTTTATTCTTATTTTTATCTTAATTTTATTCTTATTTTTATTCTTATTTTTCATCTTATTTTTATACTTATTTTTTATCCTATTTTTTATCTTTTTTATTCCTATTTTTATACTTATTTTTCATCTTATTTGTTTTCTTATTTTTTATCTTATTTTTTATCTTATTTTTCATCTTATTTTTATACTAATTTTTCATCTTTTTTTTTCATCTTATTTTTATACTTATTTTTCATCTTAATTTTTATCTTTTTTTTTTATCTTATTTTTATATTTATTGTTCATCTTATTTTATTCTTATTTTTATACTTATTTTTATTCTTATTTTTATACTTATTTTTTATCTGATTTGTTTTCTTATTTTTTATCTTATTTTTTACCTTATTTTTCATCTTATTTTTATACTTATTTTTTATCTTTTTTTTATTCTTATTTTTATTCTTATTTGTTATCTTATTTTGATACTTATTTTGTATCTTATTTTAATACTTATTTTTCATCTTATTTTATTCTTATTTTTATACTTATTTTTATTCTTATTTTTATACTTATTTTTTATCTGATTTGTTTTCTTATTTTTTATCTTATTTTTTACCTTATTTTTCGTCTTATTTTTATACTTATTTTTTATCTTTTTTTATCATATTTTTATACTTATTTTACATCTTAATTTTTATCTTATTTTTTATCTTAATTTTATTCTTATTTTTATTCTTATTTTTCATCTTATTTTTATTTTTATTTTTATTCTTATTTTTATTCTTATTTATCATCTTATTTTTTATCTTATATTTATTCTTATTTTTCATCCTTTTTTATACTTATTTTTCATCTTAATTTTCATCTTATTTTTATTCTTTTTTATACTTATTTTACATGTTTTTTTTATCCTATTTTTCATCTTATTTTTATACTTTTTCAATCTTATTTTTCATCTTATTATTATGTTTATTTTTCATCTTTTTTTTCATCTTATTTTTATACTTATTTTCATCTTTTTTTTATCTTATTTTTTATTCTTAATTTTAAACTTATTTTTCATCTTATTTTTATTCTTATTTTTTTTCTTATTTTTCATCTTATTTTTATAGTTATTTTTCATCTTTTTTTATTCTTATTTTTATTCTTATTTGTCATCTTATTTTTTATCTTATTGTTATACTTATTTTTCATCTTATTTTTATACTTTTTTAATCTTATTTTTCATCTTATTATTATGTTTATTTTTTCATCTTATTTTTCATCCTACTTTTATTCTTATTTATATATTTATTTTACATCTTATTTTTTATCTTATTTTTTATCTTATTTTTATTCTTATTTTTATACTTATTTTTCATCTTATTTTTCATCTTATTTTTATTCTTATTTTACATCTTTTTTTATTCTTATTTTTATTCTTATTTTTAATCTTATTTTTTAACTTATTTTTATACTTATTTTGCATCCTATTTTTCATCTTATTTTTTATCTTATTTTTCATTTTATTTTTTATCTTATTTTTATACTTATTTTTTCATCTTTTTTTTTTATCTTATTTTTATACTTATTTTTCATCTTAATTTTTATCCTTTTTTTATCTTATTTTTATATTTATTGTTCATCTTATTTTTATTCTTATTTTTTATCATATATTTATTATTATTATTCTTATTTTTTATCCTAAGTTTTATACTTATTTTTTATCTTATTTTTCATCTTATTTTTTATCTTATTTTTTATCTTAATTTTATTCTTTTTTTTCATCTTATTTTTCATCTTATTTTTATACTTATTTTTCATCTTATTTTTTTATTTTAATTTTATTCTTATTTTTCATCTTATTTTTATACTTATTTTTTATCTTATTTTTCATCTTATTTTTATACTTATTTTTTATCTTAATTTTAATCTTATTTTTCATCTTATTTTTATACTTATTTTTTATCTTATTTTTCATCTTATTTTTATTCTTATTTTTTATCGTAATTTTATTTTTATTTTTATTCTTATTTTTATTCTTATTTATCATCTTATTTTTTATCTTATATTTATACTTATTTTTCATCCTTTTTTATACTTATTTTTCATCTTAATTTTCATCTTATTTTTATTCTTTTTTATACTTATTTTACATGTTTTTTTTTATCCTATTTTTCATCTTATTTTTATACTTTTTCAATCTTATTTTTCATCTTATTATTATGTTTATTTTTCATCTTTTTTTTCATCTTATTTTTATACTTATTTTCATCTTTTTTTTATCTTATTTTTTATTCTTATTTTTAAACTTATTTTTCATCTTATTTTTATTCTTATTTTTTTTCTTATTTTTCATCTTATTTTTATAGTTATTTTTCATCTTTTTTTATTCTTATTTTTATTCTTATTTGTCATCTTATTTTTTATCTTATTGTTATACTTATTTTTTATCTTATTTTAATACTTATTTTTCATCTTATTTTTATACTTTTTTAATCTTATTTTTCATCTTATTATTATGTTTATTTTTTCATCTTATTTTTCATCCTACTTTTATTCTTATTTATATATTTATTTTACATCTTATTTTTTATCTTATTTTTTATCTTATTTTTATTCTTATTTTTATACTTATTTTTTATCCTATTTTTTATCTTTTTTTTATTCTTATTTTACATCTTTTTTTATTCTTATTTTTATTCTTATTTTTCATCTTATTTTTATACTTATTTTTTATCTGATTTGTTTTCTTATTTTTTATCTTATTTTTTACCTTATTTTTCATCTTATTTTTATACTTATTTTTTATCTTTTTTTTATTCTTATTTTTATTCTTATTTGTTATCTTATTTTGATACTTATTTTGTATCTTATTTTAATACTTATTTTTCATCTTATTTTATTCTTATTTTTATACTTATTTTTATTCTTATTTTTATACTTATTTTTTATCTGATTTGTTTTCTTATTTTTTATCTTATTTTTTACCTTGTTTTTCGTCTTATTTTTATACTTATTTTTTATCTTTTTTTATCATATTTTTATACTTATTTTACATCTTAATTTTTATCTTATTTTTTATCTTAATTTTATTCTTATTTTTATTCTTATTTTTCATCTTATTTTTATTTTTATTTTTATTCTTATTTTTATTCTTATTTATCATCTTATTTTTTATCTTATATTTATTCTTATTTTTCATCCTTTTTTATACTTATTTTTCATCTTAATTTTCATCTTATTTTTATTCTTTTTTATACTTATTTTACATGTTTTTTTTATCCTATTTTTCATCTTATTTTTATACTTTTTCAATCTTATTTTTCATCTTATTATTATGTTTATTTTTCATCTTTTTTTTCATCTTATTTTTATACTTATTTTCATCTTTTTTTTATCTTATTTTTTATTCTTATTTTTAAACTTATTTTTCATCTTATTTTTATTCTTATTTTTTTTCTTATTTTTCATCTTATTTTTATAGTTATTTTTCATCTTTTTTTATTCTTATTTTTATTCTTATTTGTCATCTTATTTTTTATCTTATTGTTATACTTATTTTTTATCTTATTTTAATACTTATTTTTCATCTTATTTTTATACTTTTTTAATCTTATTTTTCATCTTATTATTATGTTTATTTTTTCATCTTATTTTTCATCCTACTTTTATTCTTATTTATATATTTATTTTACATCTTATTTTTTATCTTATTTTTTATCTTATTTTTATTCTTATTTTTATACTTATTTTTCATCTTATTTTTCATCTTATTTTTATTCTTATTTTACATCTTTTTTTATTCTTATTTTTATTCTTATTTTTCATCTTATTTTTTAACTTATTTTTATACTTATTTTGCATCCTATTTTTCATCTTATTTTTTATCTTATTTTTTATTCTTATTTTTATTCTTATTTTTCATCTTATTTTTTATCCTATTTTTTATCTTTTTTTATTCCTATTTTTATACTTATTTTTCATCTTATTTGTTTTCTTATTTTTTATCTTATTTTTCATTTTATTTTTTATCTTATTTTTATACTTATTTTTTCATCTTTTTTTTTATCTTATTTTTATACTTATTTTTCATCTTAATTTTTATTCTTTTTTTATCTTATTTTTATATTTATTGTTCATCTTATTTTTATTCTTATTTTTTATCATATATTTATTATTATTATTCTTATTTTTTATCCTAAGGATTATACTTATTTTTTATCTTATTTTTCATCTTATTTTTTATCTTATTTTTTATCTTAATTTTATTCTTTTTTTTCATCTTATTTTTCATCTTATTTTTATACTTATTTTTCATCTTATTTTTTTATTTTAATTTTATTCTTATTTTTCATCTTATTTTTATACTTATTTTTTATCTTATTTTTCATCTTATTTTTATACTTATTTTTTATCTTAATTTTAATCTTATTTTTCATCTTATTTTTATACTTATTTTTTATCTTATTTTTCATCTTATTTTTATTCTTATTTTTTATCGTAATTTTATTTTTATTTTTATTCTTATTTTTATTCTTATTTATCATCTTATTTTTTATCTTATATTTATACTTATTTTTCATCCTTTTTTATACTTATTTTTCATCTTAATTTTCATCTTATTTTTATTCTTTTTTATACTTATTTTACATGGTTTTTTTTATCCTATTTTTCATCTTATTTTTATACTTTTTCAATCTTATTTTTCATCTTATTATTATGTTTATTTTTCATCTTTTTTTTCATCTTATTTTTATACTTATTTTCATCTTTTTTTTATCTTATTTTTTATTCTTATTTTTAAACTTATTTTTCATCTTATTTTTATTCTTATTTTTTTTCTTATTTTTCATCTTATTTTTATAGTTATTTTTCATCTTTTTTTATTCTTATTTTTATTCTTATTTGTCATCTTATTTTTTATCTTATTGTTATACTTATTTTTTATCTTATTTTAATACTTATTTTTCATCTTATTTTTATACTTTTTTAATCTTATTTTTCATCTTATTATTATGTTTATTTTTTCATCTTATTTTTCATCCTACTTTTATTCTTATTTATATATTTATTTTACATCTTATTTTTTATCTTATTTTTTATCTTATTTTTATTCTTATTTTTATACTTATTTTTCATCTTATTTTTTATCTTATTTTTATTCTTATTTTACATCTTTTTTTATTCTTATTTTTATTCTTATTTTTCATCTTATTTTTTAACTTATTTTTATACTTATTTTGCATCCTATTTTTCATCTTATTTTTTATCTTATTTTTTATTCTTATTTTTATTCTTATTTTTCATCTTATTTTTTATCTTATTTTTATACTTATTTTGCATCTTATTTTTCATCTTATTTTTTATCTTATTTTTATTCTTATTTTTAAACTTATTTTTCATCTTATTTTTATTCTTATTTTTTTTCTTATTTTTCATCTTATTTTTATACTTATTTTTCATCTTTTTTTATTCTTATTTTTATTCTTATTTGTCATCTTATTTTTTATCTTATTGTTATACTTATTTTTTATCTTATTTTAATACTTATTTTTCATCTTATTTTTCATCTTATTTTTATACTTATTTTTTATCGTATTTTTATTCTTATTTTTATTCTTATTTTTTATCTTATTTTTTATCTGATTTTTATACTTATTTTTCATCTTATTTTTCATCTTATTTTTATACTTATTTTTCATCTTATTTTTATACTTATTTTTATACTTATTTTTTATCTTATTTTTATACTTATTTTTCATCTTATTTTTTTATCTTATTATTTATCTTATTTTTCATCTTATTTTTATTCTTATTTTTGTTCTTATTTTTTATCATATTTTTATTTTTATTTTTATTCTTATTTTTATTCTTATTTATCATCTTATTTTTCATCTTATTTTTCATCTTATTTTTATACTTATTTTGCATCTTATTTTTCATCTTATTTTTTATCTTATTTTTTATTCTTATTTTTAAACTTATTTTTCATCTTATTTTTATTCTTATTTTTCATCTTTTTTTATTCTTATTTTTATTCTTATTTGTCATTTTATTTTTTATCTTATTGTTATACTTATTTTTTATCTTATTTTAATACTTATTTTTCATCCTTTTTTACATTTATTTTTATTCTTATATTTCATGTTATTTTTTATCTTATTTTAATACTTATTTTTCATCTTATTTTATTCTTATTTTTATACTTATTTTTATTCTTATTTTTATTCTTTTTTTATACTTATTTTACATGTTTTTTTTCAACCTTTTTTTTCATCTTATTTTTATACTTTTTCAATCTTATTTTTCATTTTATTATTATGTTTATTTTTCATCTTATTTTTCATCTTATTTTTCATCTTATTTATATATTTATTTTACATCTTATTTCTATCTTATTTTTATTCTTATTTTTATACTTATTTTTCATCTTATTTTTCATTTTATTTTTATTCTTCTTTTTCATCTTATTTTTAATCTTATTTTTATACTTATTTTACACCTTTTTTTATTTTTATTTTTATTCTTATTTTTCATCTTATTTTTTATCTTATTTTTATACTTATTTTGCATCTTATTTTTCATCTTATTTTTTATCTTATTCTTTATTCTTATTTTTATACTTATTTTTATACTTATTTTTATACTTATTTTTTATCTTATTTTTATACTTATTTTTCATCTTATTTGTTTTCTTATTTTTTATCTTATTTTTCATTTTATTTTTTATCTTATTTTTATACTTATTTTTTCATCTTATTTTTTATCTTATTTTTTATCTTATTTTTCATCTTATTTTTATACTAATTTTTCATCTTTTTTTTTCATCTTATTTTTATACTTATTTTTCATCTTAATTTTTATCTTTTTTTTTTATCTTATTTTTATATTTATTGTTCATCTTATTTTATTCTTATTTTTATACTTATTTTTATTCTTATTTTTATACTTATTTTTTATCTGATTTGTTTTCTTATTTTTTATCTTATTTTTTACCTTATTTTTCATCTTATTTTTATACTTATTTTTTATCTTTTTTTTATTCTTATTTTTATTCTTATTTGTTATCTTATTTTGATACTTATTTTGTATCTTATTTTAATACTTATTTTTCATCTTATTTTATTCTTATTTTTATACTTATTTTTATTCTTATTTTTATACTTATTTTTTATCTGATTTGTTTTCTTATTTTTTATCTTATTTTTTACCTTATTTTTCGTCTTATTTTTATACTTATTTTTTATCTTTTTTTATCATATTTTTATACTTATTTTACATCTTAATTTTTATCTTATTTTTTATCTTAATTTTATTCTTATTTTTATTCTTATTTTTCATCTTATTTTTATTTTTATTTTTATTCTTATTTTTATTCTTATTTATCATCTTATTTTTTATCTTATATTTATACTTATTTTTCATCCTTTTTTATACTTATTTTTCATCTTAATTTTCATCTTATTTTTATTCTTTTTTATACTTATTTTACATGGTTTTTTTTATCCTATTTTTCATCTTATTTTTATACTTTTTCAATCTTATTTTTCATCTTATTATTATGTTTATTTTTCATCTTTTTTTTCATCTTATTTTTATACTTAATTTCATCTTTTTTTTATCTTATTTTTTATTCTTATTTTTAAACTTATTTTTCATCTTATTTTTATTCTTATTTTTTTCTTATTTTTCATCTTATTTTTATAGTTATTTTTCATCTTTTTTTATTCTTATTTTTATTCTTATTTGTCATCTTATTTTTTATCTTATTGTTATACTTATTTTTTATCTTATTTTAATACTTATTTTTCATCTTATTTTTATACTTTTTTAATCTTATTTTTCATCTTATTATTATGTTTATTTTTTCATCTTATTTTTCATCCTACTTTTATTCTTATTTATATATTTATTTTACATCTTATTTTTTATCTTATTTTTTATCTTATTTTTATTCTTATTTTTATACTTATTTTTCATCTTATTTTTCATCTTATTTTTATTCTTATTTTACATCTTTTTTTATTCTTATTTTTATTCTTATTTTTCATCTTATTTTTTAACTTATTTTTATACTTATTTTGCATCCTATTTTTCATCTTATTTTTTATCTTATTTTTTATTCTTATTTTTATTCTTATTTTTCATCTTATTTTTATACTTATTTTTTATCCTATTTTTTATCTTTTTTTATTCCTATTTTTATACTTATTTTTCATCTTATTTGTTTTCTTATTTTTTATCTTATTTTTCATTTTATTTTTTATCTTATTTTTATACTTATTTTTTCATCTTTTTTTTTTATCTTATTTTTATACTTATTTTTCATCTTAATTTTTATCCTTTTTTTTATCTTATTTTTATATTTATTGTTCATCTTATTTTTATTCTTATTTTTTATCATATATTTATTATTATTATTCTTATTTTTTATCCTAAGTTTTATACTTATTTTTTATCTTATTTTTCATCTTATTTTTTATCTTATTTTTTATCTTAATTTTATTCTTTTTTTTCATCTTATTTTTCATCTTATTTTTATACTTATTTTTCATCTTATTTTTTTATTTTAATTTTATTCTTATTTTTCATCTTATTTTTATACTTATTTTTTATCTTATTTTTCATCTTATTTTTATACTTATTTTTTATCTTAATTTTAATCTTATTTTTCATCTTATTTTTATTCTTTTTTTTATACTTATTTTACATGTTTTTTTTTATCCTATTTTTCATCTTATTTTTATACTTTTTCAATCTTATTTTTCATCTTATTATTATGTTTATTTTTCATCTTATTTTTCATCTTATTTTTATACTTATTTTTTATCTTATTTTTATTCTTATTTTTAATCTTATTTTTTATCTTATTTTTCATTTTATTTTTTATCTTATTTTTATACTTATTTTTTCATCTTATTTTTTATCTTATTTTTTATTCTTATTTTTATACTTAATTTGCATCTTATTTTTATTCTTATTTTTAAAATTATTTTTTGTCTTAGTTTTATACTTATTTTTTATCTTATTTTTATACTTATTTTTCATCTTATTTTTCATCTTATTTTTTATCTTATTTTTATTCTTATTTTTATACTTATTTTTCATATTATTTTTATTGTTATTTTTATACTTATTTTTCATATTATTTTTATTCTTATTTTTTATCTTAGTTTTATACTTATTTTTTATCTTATTTTTATACTTATTTTTCATCTTATTTTTTCATCTTATTTTTATACTTATTTTTCATCCTCTTTTTAAATTTATTTTTATTCTTCTTTTTCATCCATTTTTTCTCTTATTTTTCATCTTATTTTTATACTTATTTTTTATCTTTTTTTATTCTTATTTTTATTCTTATTTGTCATCTTATTTTGATACTTATTTTGTATCTTATTTTAATACTTATTTTTCATCTTATTTTATTCTTATTTTTATACTTATTTTTATTCTTATTTTTATACTTATTTTTTATCTGATTTGTTTTCTTATTTTTTATCTTATTTTTCATCTTATTTTTATACTTATTTTTTATCTTTTTTTTATTCTTATTTTTATTCTTATTTGTTATCTTATTTTGATACTTATTTTGTATCTTATTTTAATACTTATTTTTCATCTTATTTTATTCTTATTTTTATACTTATTTTTATTCTTATTTTTATACTTATTTTTTATCTGATTTGTTTTCTTATTTTTTATCTTATTTTTTACCTTATTTTTCATCTTATTTTTATACTTATTTTTTATCTTTTTTTTATTCTTATTTTTATTCTTATTTGTTATCTTATTTTGATACTTATTTTGTATCTTATTTTATTACTTATTTTTCATCTTATTTTATTCTTATTTTTATACTTATTTTTATTCTTATTTTTATAATTATTTTTTATCTGATTTGTTTTCTTATTTTTTATCTTATTTTTTACCTTATTTTTCATCTTATTTTTATACTTATTTTTTATCTTAATTTTATTCTTATTTTTATTCTTATTTTTTATCTTATTTTTATTTTTATTTTTATTCTTATTTTTATTCTTATTTATCATCTTATTTTTTATCTTATATTTATACTTATTTTTCATCCTTTTTTATACTTATTTTTCATCTTAATTTTCATCTTATTTTTATTCTTTTTTTATACTTATTTTACATGTTTTTTTTTATCCTATTTTTCATCTTATTTTTATACTTTTTCAATCTTATTTTTCATCTTATTATTATGTTAATTTTTCATCTTTTTTTTCATCTTATTTTTATACTTATTTTCATCTTTTTTTATCTTATTTTTTATTCTTATTTTGAAACTTATTTTTCATCTTATTTTTATTCTTATTTTTTTTCTTATTTTTTATCTTATTTTTATACTTATTTTTCATCTTTTTTTATTCTTATTTTTATTCTTATTTGTCATCTTATTTTTTATCTTATTGTTATACTTATTTTTTATCTTATTTTAATACTTATTTTTCATCTTATTTTTATACTTTTTTAATCTTATTTTTCATCTTATTATTATGTTTATTTTTTCATCTTATTTTTCATCCTACTTTTATTCTTATTTATATATTTATTTTACATCTTATTTTTTATCTTATTTTTTATCTTATTTTTATTCTTATTTTTATACTTATTTTTCATCTTATTTTTATTCTTATTTTACATCTTTTTTTATTCTTATTTTTATTCTTATTTTTCATCTTATTTTTTATCTTATTTTTATACTTATTTTTCATCTTATTTTTTTATCTTATTATTTATCTTATTTTTCATCTTATTTTTATTCTTATTTTTGTTCTTATTTTTTATCATATTTTTATTTTTATTTTTATTCTTATTTTTATTCTTATTTATCATCTTATTTTTCATCTTATTTTTCATCTTATTTTTATACTTATTTTGCATCTTATTTTTCATCTTATTTTTTATCTTATTTTTTATTCTTATTTTTAAACTTATTTTTCATCTTATTTTTATTCTTATTTTTCATCTTTTTTTATTCTTATTTTTATTCTTATTTGTCATTTTATTTTTTATCTTATTGTTATACTTATTTTTTATCTTATTTTAATACTTATTTTTCATCCTTTTTTACATTTATTTTTATTCTTATATTTCATGTTATTTTTTATCTTATTTTAATACTTATTTTTCATCTTATTTTATTCTTATTTTTATACTTATTTTTATTCTTATTTTTATTCTTTTTTTATACTTATTTTACATGTTTTTTTTCAACCTTTTTTTTCATCTTATTTTTATACTTTTTCAATCTTATTTTTCATTTTATTATTATGTTTATTTTTCATCTTATTTTTCATCTTATTTTTCATCTTATTTATATATTTATTTTACATCTTATTTCTATCTTATTTTTATTCTTATTTTTATACTTATTTTTCATCTTATTTTTCATTTTATTTTTATTCTTCTTTTTCATCTTATTTTTAATCTTATTTTTATACTTATTTTACACCTTTTTTTATTTTTATTTTTATTCTTATTTTTCATCTTATTTTTTATCTTATTTTTATACTTATTTTGCATCTTATTTTTCATCTTATTTTTTATCTTATTCTTTATTCTTATTTTTATACTTATTTTTATACTTATTTTTATACTTATTTTTTATCTTATTTTTATACTTATTTTTCATCTTATTTGTTTTCTTATTTTTTATCTTATTTTTCATTTTATTTTTTATCTTATTTTTATACTTATTTTTTCATCTTATTTTTTATCTTATTTTTTATCTTATTTTTCATCTTATTTTTATACTAATTTTTCATCTTTTTTTTTCATCTTATTTTTATACTTATTTTTCATCTTAATTTTTATCTTTTTTTTTTATCTTATTTTTATATTTATTGTTCATCTTATTTTATTCTTATTTTTATACTTATTTTTATTCTTATTTTTATACTTATTTTTTATCTGATTTGTTTTCTTATTTTTTATCTTATTTTTTACCTTATTTTTCATCTTATTTTTATACTTATTTTTTATCTTTTTTTTATTCTTATTTTTATTCTTATTTGTTATCTTATTTTGATACTTATTTTGTATCTTATTTTAATACTTATTTTTCATCTTATTTTATTCTTATTTTTATACTTATTTTTATTCTTATTTTTATACTTATTTTTTATCTGATTTGTTTTCTTATTTTTTATCTTATTTTTTACCTTATTTTTCGTCTTATTTTTATACTTATTTTTTATCTTTTTTTATCATATTTTTATACTTATTTTACATCTTAATTTTTATCTTATTTTTTATCTTAATTTTATTCTTATTTTTATTCTTATTTTTCATCTTATTTTTATTTTTATTTTTATTCTTATTTTTATTCTTATTTATCATCTTATTTTTTATCTTATATTTATACTTATTTTTCATCCTTTTTTATACTTATTTTTCATCTTAATTTTCATCTTATTTTTATTCTTTTTTATACTTATTTTACATGGTTTTTTTTATCCTATTTTTCATCTTATTTTTATACTTTTTCAATCTTATTTTTCATCTTATTATTATGTTTATTTTTCATCTTTTTTTTCATCTTATTTTTATACTTAATTTCATCTTTTTTTTATCTTATTTTTTATTCTTATTTTTAAACTTATTTTTCATCTTATTTTTATTCTTATTTTTTTCTTATTTTTCATCTTATTTTTATAGTTATTTTTCATCTTTTTTTATTCTTATTTTTATTCTTATTTGTCATCTTATTTTTTATCTTATTGTTATACTTATTTTTTATCTTATTTTAATACTTATTTTTCATCTTATTTTTATACTTTTTTAATCTTATTTTTCATCTTATTATTATGTTTATTTTTTCATCTTATTTTTCATCCTACTTTTATTCTTATTTATATATTTATTTTACATCTTATTTTTTATCTTATTTTTTATCTTATTTTTATTCTTATTTTTATACTTATTTTTCATCTTATTTTTCATCTTATTTTTATTCTTATTTTACATCTTTTTTTATTCTTATTTTTATTCTTATTTTTCATCTTATTTTTTAACTTATTTTTATACTTATTTTGCATCCTATTTTTCATCTTATTTTTTATCTTATTTTTTATTCTTATTTTTATTCTTATTTTTCATCTTATTTTTATACTTATTTTTTATCCTATTTTTTATCTTTTTTTATTCCTATTTTTATACTTATTTTTCATCTTATTTGTTTTCTTATTTTTTATCTTATTTTTCATTTTATTTTTTATCTTATTTTTATACTTATTTTTTCATCTTTTTTTTTTATCTTATTTTTATACTTATTTTTCATCTTAATTTTTATCCTTTTTTTTATCTTATTTTTATATTTATTGTTCATCTTATTTTTATTCTTATTTTTTATCATATATTTATTATTATTATTCTTATTTTTTATCCTAAGTTTTATACTTATTTTTTATCTTATTTTTCATCTTATTTTTTATCTTATTTTTTATCTTAATTTTATTCTTTTTTTTCATCTTATTTTTCATCTTATTTTTATACTTATTTTTCATCTTATTTTTTTATTTTAATTTTATTCTTATTTTTCATCTTATTTTTATACTTATTTTTTATCTTATTTTTCATCTTATTTTTATACTTATTTTTTATCTTAATTTTAATCTTATTTTTCATCTTATTTTTATTCTTTTTTTTATACTTATTTTACATGTTTTTTTTTATCCTATTTTTCATCTTATTTTTATACTTTTTCAATCTTATTTTTCATCTTATTATTATGTTTATTTTTCATCTTATTTTTCATCTTATTTTTATACTTATTTTTTATCTTATTTTTATTCTTATTTTTAATCTTATTTTTTATCTTATTTTTCATTTTATTTTTTATCTTATTTTTATACTTATTTTTTCATCTTATTTTTTATCTTATTTTTTATTCTTATTTTTATACTTAATTTGCATCTTATTTTTATTCTTATTTTTAAAATTATTTTTTGTCTTAGTTTTATACTTATTTTTTATCTTATTTTTATACTTATTTTTCATCTTATTTTTCATCTTATTTTTTATCTTATTTTTATTCTTATTTTTATACTTATTTTTCATATTATTTTTATTGTTATTTTTATACTTATTTTTCATATTATTTTTATTCTTATTTTTTATCTTAGTTTTATACTTATTTTTTATCTTATTTTTATACTTATTTTTCATCTTATTTTTTCATCTTATTTTTATACTTATTTTTCATCCTCTTTTTAAATTTATTTTTATTCTTCTTTTTCATCCATTTTTTCTCTTATTTTTCATCTTATTTTTATACTTATTTTTTATCTTTTTTTATTCTTATTTTTATTCTTATTTGTCATCTTATTTTGATACTTATTTTGTATCTTATTTTAATACTTATTTTTCATCTTATTTTATTCTTATTTTTATACTTATTTTTATTCTTATTTTTATACTTATTTTTTATCTGATTTGTTTTCTTATTTTTTATCTTATTTTTCATCTTATTTTTATACTTATTTTTTATCTTTTTTTTATTCTTATTTTTATTCTTATTTGTTATCTTATTTTGATACTTATTTTGTATCTTATTTTAATACTTATTTTTCATCTTATTTTATTCTTATTTTTATACTTATTTTTATTCTTATTTTTATACTTATTTTTTATCTGATTTGTTTTCTTATTTTTTATCTTATTTTTTACCTTATTTTTCATCTTATTTTTATACTTATTTTTTATCTTTTTTTTATTCTTATTTTTATTCTTATTTGTTATCTTATTTTGATACTTATTTTGTATCTTATTTTATTACTTATTTTTCATCTTATTTTATTCTTATTTTTATACTTATTTTTATTCTTATTTTTATAATTATTTTTTATCTGATTTGTTTTCTTATTTTTTATCTTATTTTTTACCTTATTTTTCATCTTATTTTTATACTTATTTTTTATCTTAATTTTATTCTTATTTTTATTCTTATTTTTTATCTTATTTTTATTTTTATTTTTATTCTTATTTTTATTCTTATTTATCATCTTATTTTTTATCTTATATTTATACTTATTTTTCATCCTTTTTTATACTTATTTTTCATCTTAATTTTCATCTTATTTTTATTCTTTTTTTATACTTATTTTACATGTTTTTTTTTATCCTATTTTTCATCTTATTTTTATACTTTTTCAATCTTATTTTTCATCTTATTATTATGTTAATTTTTCATCTTTTTTTTCATCTTATTTTTATACTTATTTTCATCTTTTTTTATCTTATTTTTTATTCTTATTTTGAAACTTATTTTTCATCTTATTTTTATTCTTATTTTTTTTCTTATTTTTTATCTTATTTTTATACTTATTTTTCATCTTTTTTTATTCTTATTTTTATTCTTATTTGTCATCTTATTTTTTATCTTATTGTTATACTTATTTTTTATCTTATTTTAATACTTATTTTTCATCTTATTTTTATACTTTTTTAATCTTATTTTTCATCTTATTATTATGTTTATTTTTTCATCTTATTTTTCATCCTACTTTTATTCTTATTTATATATTTATTTTACATCTTATTTTTTATCTTATTTTTTATCTTATTTTTATTCTTATTTTTATACTTATTTTTCATCTTATTTTTATTCTTATTTTACATCTTTTTTTATTCTTATTTTTATTCTTATTTTTCATCTTATTTTTTATCTTATTTTTATACTTATTTTGCATCCTATTTTTCATCTTATTTTTTATCTTATTTTTTATTCTTATTTTTAAACTTATTTTTCATCTTATTTTTATTCTTATTTTTTTTCTTCTTTTTCATCTTATTTTTATACTTATTTTTCATCTTTTTTTATTCTTATTTTTATTTTTATTTCTCATCTTATTTTTTATCTTATTGTTATACTTATTTTTTATCTTATTTTAATACTTATTTTTTATCTTATTTTTCATCTTATTTTTATACTTATCTTTCATCCTTTTTTACATTTATTTTTATTCTTATTTTTCATCTTGTTTTTCTCTTATTTTTTATCTTATTTTAATACTTATTTTTCATCTTATTTTTCATCTTATTTTTTATCTTATTTTTTATTCTTATTTTTATACTTATTTTTATACTTATTTTTATACTTATTTTTTATCTTATTTTTATACTTATTTTTCATCTTAATTTTATTCTTATTTTTATTCTTATTTTTCATCTTATTTTTATACTTATTTTTTATCCTATTTTTTATCTTTTTTATTCCTATTTTTATACTTATTTTTCATCTTATTTGTTTTCTTATTTTTTATCTTATTTTTCATTTTATTTTTTATCTTATTTTTATACTTATTTTTTCATCTTATTTTTTATCTTATTTTTTATCGTATTTTTCATCTTATTTTTATACTAATTTTTCATCTTTTTTTTTCATCTTATTTTTATACTTATTTTTCATCTTAATTTTTATCTTTTTTTTTTTATCTTATTTTTATATTTATTGTTCATCTTATTTTTATTCTTATTTTTTATCGTATTTTTATTATTATTATTCTTATTTTTTATCTTAATTTTTATACTTATTTTTTATCTTATTTTTCATCTTATTTTTTATCTTATTTTTATACTTATTTTTCATCTTATTTTTTTATTTTAATTTTATTCTTATTTTTCATCTTATTTTTATACTTATTTTTTATCTTATTTTTCATCTTATTTTTATACTTATTTTTTATCTTAATTTTAATCTTATTTTTTGTCTTATTTTTATACTTATTTTTTATTTTATTTTTATTCTTATTTTTTATCGTAATTTTATTTTTATTTTTATTCTTATTTTTATTCTTATTTTTCATCTTATTTTTATTCTTATTTTTATACTTATTTTTATTCTTATTTTAATTCTTATTTTTATACTTATTTTTTATCTGATTTGTTTTCTTATTTTTTATCTTATTGTTTTTCTTATTTTTCATCTTATTTTTATACTTATTTTTCATCTTTTTTTATTCTTATTTTTATTTTTATTTGTCATCTTATTTTTTATCTTATTTTTATACTTATTTTTTATCTTATTTTTATACTTATTTTTCATCTTATTTTTATTCTTATTTTTATACTTATTTTTCATATTTTTTTTATACTTATTTTTATACTTATTTTTTATCTTATTTTTATACATATTTTTCATCTTATTTTTTATCTTATTTTTCATCTTATTTTTATACTTTTTTAATCTTATTTTTCATCTTATTATTATGGTTTTTTTTTCATCTTATTTTTCATCTTACTTTTATTCTTATTTATATACTTATTTTACATCTTTTTTTATTCTTATTTTTATTCTTATTTTTTATCTTATTTTTATACTTATTTTGCATCTTATTTTTCATCTTATTTTTTATCTTATTTTTATTCTTATTTTTAAACTTATTTTTCATCTTATTTTTATTCTTATTTTTTTTCTTATTTTTCATCTTATTTTTATACTTATTTTTCATCTTTTTTTATTCTTATTTTTATTCTTATTTATCATCTTATTTTTTATCTTATTGTTATACTTATTTTTTATCTTATTTTAATACTTATTTTTCATCTTATTTTTCATCTTATTTTTATACTTATTTTTTATCGTATTTTTATTCTTATTTTTATTCTTATTTTTTATCTTATTTTTTATCTGATTTTTATACTTATTTTTCATCTTATTTTTATACTTATTTTTCATCTTATTTTTATACTTATTTTTATACTTATTTTTTATCTTATTTTTATACTTATTTTTCATCTTATTTTTCATCTTATTTTTATACTTATTTTTCATCTTATTTTTATACTTATTTTTATACTTATTTTTTATCTTATTTTTATACTTATTTTTCATCTTATTTTTTTATCTTATTATTTATCTTATTTTTCATCTTATTTTTCATCTTATTTTTATTCTTATTTTTGTTCTTATTTTTTATCATATTTTTATTTTTATTTTTATTCTTATTTTTATTCTTATTTATCATCTTATTTTTTATCTTATTTATCATCTTATTTTTTATCTTATTTTTCATCTTATTTTTCAACTTATTTTTATACTTATTTTTTATCTTATTTTTATTCTTATTTTTCATCTTATTTTTTATCTTATTGTTATACTTATTTTTTATCTTATTTTTATACTTATTTTTTATCTTATTTTTATACTTATTTTTCATCTTATTTTTATTCTTATCTTTATACTTATTTTTCATCTTTTTTTTATACTTATTTTTATACTTATTTTTTATCTTATTTTTATACATATTTTTTATCTTATTTTTTATCTTATTTTTTATCTTATTTTTCATCTTACTTTTATACTTATTTTTAATCTTATTTTTCATCTTATTTTTATACTTATTTTTCATTTTATTTTTTATCTTATTTTTATACTTATTTTTTCATCTTATTTTTTATCTTATTTTTCATCTTATTTTTATACTTATTTTTTATCTTAATTTTAATCTTATTTTTTGTCTTATTTTTATACTTATTTTTTATTTTATTTTTATTCTTATTTTTTATCGTATTTTTATTTTTATTTTTATTCTTATTTTTATTCTTATTTTTCATCTTATTTTTATTCTTATTTTTATACTTATTTTTATTCTTATTTTTATTCTTATTTTTTGTCTTATTTTTATATCCTTTTTTTATCTTATTTTTCATCTTATTTTATTCTTATTTTTATACTTATTTTTATTCTTTTTTTATACTTATTTTACATGTTTTTTTTCAACCTTTTTTTCATCTTATTTTTATACTTTTTCAATCTTATTTTTCATTTTATTATTATGTTTATTTTTCATCTTATTTTTCATCTTATTTTTCATCTTATTTATATATTTATTTTACATCTTATTTTTTATCTTATTTCTATCTTATTTTTATTCTTATTTTTATACTTATTTTTCATCTTATTTTTCATTTTATTTTTATTCTTCTTTTTCATCTTATTTTTAATCTTATTTTTATACTTATTTTTATACTTATTTTTATACTTATTTTTTATCTTATTTTTTATTCTTATTTTTATACTTATTTTTATACTTATTTTTATTCTTATTTTTATTCTTATTTTTATACTTATTTTTCATCTTATTTTTCTTCTTACTTTTTGTCTTATTTTTCATCTTAATTTTATTCTTATTTTTATTCTTATTTTTCATCTTATTTTTATACTTATTTTTTATCCTATTTTTTATCTTTTTTTATTCCTATTTTTATACTTATTTTTCATCTTATTTCTTTTCTTATTTTTTATCTTATTTTTCATTTTATTTTTTATCTTATTTTTATACTTATTTTTTCATCTTATTTTTTATCTTATTTTTTATCTTATTTTTCATCTTATTTTTATACTAATTTTTCATCTTTTTTTTCATCTTATTTTTATACTTATTTTTCATCTTAATTTTTATCTTTTTTTTTATCTTATTTTTATATTTATTGTTCATCTTATTTTTATTCTTATTTTTAATCTTATTTTTATACTTATTTTTCATCTTAATTTTTATCTTATTTTTATATTTATTGTTCATCTTATTTTTATTCTTATTTTTATTCTTATTTTTTATCTGATTTTTATACTTCTTTTTTATCTTATTTCTTATCTTATTTTTCATCTTATTTTTATACTTTTTTTCATCTTATTTTTCATCTTATTTTTCATCCTATTTTTTATCTTATTTTATTCCTATTTTGTACTTATTTTTCATCTTATTTGTTTTCTTATTTTTCATTTTATTTTTCATCTTATTTTTATACTTATTTTTCATCTTATTTTTTATCTTATTTTTTATCTTATTTTTCATCTTATTTTTATACTTATTTTTTATCTTTTTTTCATCTTATTTTTATAATTATTTTTTATCTTAATTTTTATCTTATTTTTTTATCTTATTTTTATATTTATTGTTCATCTTATTTTTATTCTTATTTTTTATCGTATTTTTATTAATATTATTCTTATTTTTTATCTCAATTTTTATACTTATTTTTTATCTTATTTTTTATCTTATTTTTCATCTTATTTTTAATCTTTTTTTTATTCTTATTTTTCATCTTATTTTTCATCTTATTTTTAAACTTATTTTTCATCTTAATTTTTAACTTATTTTTATATTTATTGTTCATCTTATTTTTATTCTTTTTTTATCGTGTTTTTATTATTATTATTCTTATTTTTATACTTATTTTTTATCTTATTTTTATACTTATTTTTTATTTTAATTTTCATCTTATTTTTTATCTTATTTTTCATCTTATTTTTATTCTTATTTTTTATCCTATTTTTATTCTTATTTTTATTCTCATTTTTTATCTTATTTTTTATCTGATTTTTATACTTATTTTTTATCTTATTTCTTATCTTATTTTTCATCTTATTTTTATACTTATTTTTCATCTTAATTTTTATCTTATTTTTATACTTATTTTGCATCCTATTTTTCATCTTATTTTTTATCTTATTTTTTATTCTTATTTTTAAACTTATTTTTCATCTTATTTTTATTCTTATTTTTTTTCTTCTTTTTCATCTTATTTTTATACTTATTTTTCATCTTATTTTTCATCCTATTTTTTATCTTATTTTATTCCTATTTTGTACTTATTTTTCATCTTATTTGTTTTATTATTTTTTATCTTATTTTTCATTTTATTTTTCATCTTATTTTTAATCTTTTTTTTATTCTTATTTTTCATCTTATTTTTATACTTATTTTTCATCTTATTTTTATACTTATTTTTCATCTTAATTTTTATCTTATTTTTATATTTATTGTTCATTTTATTTTTATTCTTTTTTTATCGTGTTTTTATTATTATTATTCTTATTTTTATACTTATTTTTATCTTATTTTTATACTTATTTTTTATTTTAATTTTCATCTTATTTTTTGTCTTATTTTTCATCTTATTTTTATTCTTATTTTTTATCCTATTTTTATTCTTATTTTTATTCTTATTTTTTATCTTATTTTTTATCTGATTTTTATACTTATTTTTTATCTTATTTCTTATCTTATTTTTTATCTTATTTTTATACTTATTTTTCATCTTAATTTTTATCTTATTTTTATATTTATTGTTCATCTTATTTTTATTCTTTTTTTATCGTGTTTTTAATATTATTATTCTTATTTTTATTCTTATTTTTTATCGTATTTTTATTCTTATTTTTCATCTTATTTTTATACTTATTTTTCATCTTATTTTTAATCTTATTTTTATTCTTCTTTTTCATCTTATTTTTAATCTTATTTTTATACTTATTTTACACCTTTTTTTAATTTTATTTTTCATCTTATTTTTATTCTTATTTTTATACTTATTTTTCATCTTATTTTTATCTTACTTTTTGTCTTATTTTTCATCTTAATTTTATTCTTATTTTTATTTTTATTTTTCATCTTATTTTTATACTTATTTTTTATCCTATTTTTTATCTTTTTTTATTCCTATTTTTATACTTATTTTTCATCTTATTTGTTTTCTTATTTTTTATCTTATTTTTTATTTTATTTTTTATCTTATTTTTATACTTATTTTTTCATCTTATTTTTAATCTTATTTTTCATCTTATTTTTATACTTATTTTTTATCTTAATTTTAATCTTATTTTTTGTCTTATTTTTATACTTATTTTTTATTTTATTTTTATTCTTATTTTTTATCGTATTTTTATTTTTATTTTTATTCTTATTTTTATTCTTATTTTTCATCTTATTTTTATTCTTATTTTTATACTTATTTTTATTCTTATTTTTATTCTTATTTTTTTCTTATTTTTATACCCTTTTTTTATCTTATTTTTCATCTTATTTTATTCTTATTTTTATACTTATTTTTATTCTTATTTTTATTCTTTTTTTATACTTATTTTACATGTTTTTTTTCAACCTTTTTTTTCATCTTATTTTTATACTTTTTCAATCTTATTTTTCATTTTATTATTATGTTTATTTTTCATCTTATTTTTCATCTTATTTTTCATCTTATTTATATATTTATTTTAGATCTTATTTCTATCTTATTTTTATTCTTATTTTTATACTTATTTTTCATCTTATTTTTCATTTTATTTTTATTCTTCTTTTTCATCTTATTTTTAATCTTATTTTTATACTTATTTTACACCTTTTTTTATTTTTATTCTTATTTTTCATCTTATTTTTTATCTTATTTTTTATTCTTATTTTTATACTTATTTTTATACTTATTTTTATACTTATTTTTTATCTTATTTTTATACTTATTTTTCATCTTATTTTTTATCTTAATTTTATTCTTATTTTTATTCTTATTTTTCATCTTATTTTTATACTTATTTTTTATCTTATTTTTCATCTTATTTTTATACTAATTTTTCATCTTTTTTTTTCATCTTATTTTTATACTTATTTTTCATCTTAATTTTTATCTTTTTTTTTATCTTATTTTTATATTTATTGTTCATCTTATTTTATTCTTATTTTTATACTTATTTTTATTCTTATTTTTATACTTATTTTTTATCTGATTTGTTTTCTTATTTTTTATCTTATTTTTTACCTTATTTTTCATCTTATTTTTATACTTATTTTTTATCTTTTTTTTATTCTTATTTTTATTCTTATTTGTTATCTTATTTTGATACTTATTTTGTATCTTATTTTAATACTTATTTTTCATCTTATTTTATTCTTATTTTTATACTTATTTTTATTCTTATTTTTATACTTATTTTTTATCTGATTTGTTTTCTTATTTTTTATCTTATTTTTTACCTTATTTTTCATCTTATTTTTATACTTATTTTTTATCTTTTTTTATCATATTTTTATACTTATTTTACATCTTAATTTTTATCTTATTTTTTATCTTAATTTTATTCTTATTTTTATTCTTATTTTTCATCTTATTTTTATTTTTATTTTTATTCTTATTTTTATTCTTATTTATCATCTTATTTTTTATCTTATTTTTTATCTTATTTTTAATCTTTTTTTTATTCTTATTTTTCATCTTATTTTTATACTTATTTTTCATCTTATTTTTATACTTATTGTTCATCTTATTTTTATTCTTTTTTTATCGTGTTTTTATTATTATTATTCTTATTTTTATACTTATTTTTTATCTTATTTTTATACTTATTTTTTATCCTATTTTTATTCTTATTTTTATTCTTATTTTTTATCTTATTTTTTATCTGATTTTTATACTTATTTTTTATCTTATTTCTTATCTTATTTTTCATTTTATTTATCATCTTATTTTTCATCTTATTTTTGATCCTATTTTTTATTTTATTTTATTCCTATTTTTATACTTATTTTTCATCTTATTTGTTTTCTTATTTTTTATCTTATTTTTCCATCTTATTTTTATACTTATTTTTCATCTTTTTTTTTATCTTATTTTTCATCTTATTTTTATACTTATTTTTTATTTTATTTTTTTATCTTATTTTTATAATTATTTTTCATCTTAATTTTTATCTTATTTTTTTATCTTATTTTTATATTTATTGTTCATCTTATTTTTATTCTTATTTTTTATCGTATTTTTATTATTATTATTCTTATTTTTTATCTCACTTTTTATACTTATTTTTTATCTTATTTTTTATCTTATTTTTTATCTTATTTTTCATCTTATTTTTATACTAACTTTTCATCTTTTTTTTCATCTTATTTTTATACTTATTTTTCAATTTAATTTTTATCTTTTTTTTTTATCTTATTTTTATATTTATTGTTCATCTTATTTTTATTCTTATTTTTCATCTTATTTTTATACTTATTTTTCATCTTAATTTTTATCTTATTTTTATATTTATTGTTCATCTTATTTTTATTCTTATTTTTATTCTTATTTTTTATCTGATTTTTATACTTCTTTTTTATCTTATTTCTTATCTTATTTTTCATCTTATTTTTCATCTTATTTTTCATCCTATTTTTTATCTTATTTTATTCCTATTTTGTACTTATTTTTCATCTTATTTGTTTTCTTATTTTTCATTTTATTTTTCATCTTATTTTTATACTTATTTTTCATCTTATTTTTTATCTTATTTTTATACTTATTTTTTATCTTTTTTTCATCTTATTTTTATAATTATTTTTCATCTTAATTTTTATCTTATTTTTTTATCTTATTTTTATATTTATTGTTCATCTTATTTTTATTCTTATTTTTTATCGTATTTTTATTATTATTCTTATTTTTTATCTCAATTTTTATACTTATTTTTTATCTTATTTTTCATCTTATTTTTTATCTTATTTTTTATCTTAATTTTATTCTTATTTTTCATCTTATTTTTATATTTATTTTTTATCTTAATTTTAATCCTATTTTTTGTCTTATTTTTATACTTATTTTTCATTTTATTTTTATTCTTATTTTTTATCGTATTTTTATTTTTATTCTTATTTTTATTCTTATTTTTCATCTTATTTTTATAGCTATTTTTTTATATTAATTTTCATCTTAATTTTTGTCTAATTTTTATACCCTTTTTTCATCTTATTTTTCTATCTTATTTTTCATCTTATTTTTATTCTTATTTTTTTATCTTTTTTTTCATCTTATTATTATACTTATTTTTTCATCTTATTTTTCATGTTATTTTTAGACTTTTTTAATCCTAATTTTTATCCTTTTATTATGTTTATTTTTTCATCTGATTTTTCATCTTATTTTTATTCTTAGTTTTCATCTTTTTTTATTCTTATTTTTATTCTTATTTGTCATCTTATTTTTTATCTTATTTTTATACTTATTTTTTCATCTTATTTTTCATGTTATTTTTATACTTTTTTAATCCTATTTTTCATCCTTTTATTATGTTTATTTTTTCATCTGATTTTTCATCTTATTTTTATTCTTAGTTTTCATCTTTTTTTATTCTTATTTTTATTCTTATTTGTTATCTTATTTTTTATCTTATTTTTATATTTATTTTTTATCTTATTTTTATACTTATTTTTCATCTTATTTTTCATCTTACTTTTTATCTTATTTTTCATCTTAATTTTATTCTTATTTTTATTCTTATTTTTATACTTATTTTTTTCTCTTAATTTTAATCTTATTTTTTGTCTTATTTTTATACTTATTTTTTATCGTATTTTTATTCTTATTTTTATTCTTATTTTTCATCTTAATTTTATACTTATTTTTTTATCTTATTTTTATTCTTATTTTTTATCGTATTTTTATTCTTATTTTTCATCTTATTTTTATACTTATTTTTCATCTTATTTTTCATCCTATTTTTTATCTTATTTTATTCCTATTTTGTACTTATTTTTCATCTTATTTTTTATCTTATTTTTCATTTTATTTTTCATCTTATTTTTATACTTATTTTTTCATCTTATTTTTTATCTTATTTTTTATCTTATTTTTTATCTTATTTTTATACTAACTTTTCATCTTTTTTTTCATCTTATTTTTATACTTATTTTTCATCTTAATTTTTATCTTTTTTTTTTATCTTATTTTTATATTTATTGTTCATCTTATTTTTATTCTTATTTTTCATCTTATTTTTATACTTATTTTTCATCTTAATTTTTATCTTATTTTTATATTTATTGTTCATCTTATTTTTATTCTTATTTTTATTCTTATTTTTTATCTGATTTTTATACTTCTTTTTTATCTTATTTCTTATCTTATTTTTCATCTTATTTTTATACTTTTTTTCATCTTATTTTTCATCCTATTTTTTATCTTATTTTATTCCTATTTTGTACTTATTTTTTATCTTATTTGTTTTCTTATTTTTCATTTTATTTTTCATCTTATTTTTATACTTATTTTTCATCTTATTTTTTATCTTATTTTTCATCTTATTTTTATAATTATTTTTTATCTTTTTTTCATCTTATTTTTATAATTATTTTTCATCTTAATTTTTATCTTATTTTTTTATCTTATTTTTATATTTATTGTTCATCTTATTTTTATTCTTATTTTTTATCGTATTTTTATTATTATTCTTATTTTTTATCTCAATTTTTATACTTATTTTTTATCTTATTTTTCATCTTATTTTTTATCTTATTTTTTATCTTAATTTTATTCTTATTTTTCATCTTATTTTTATATTTATTTTTTATCTTAATTTTAATCCTATTTTTTGTCTTATTTTTATACTTATTTTTCATTTTATTTTTATTCTTATTTTTTATCGTATTTTTATTTTTATTCTTATTTTTATTCTTATTTTTCATCTTATTTTTATAGCTATTTTTTTATATTAATTTTCATCTTAATTTTTGTCTAAATTTTATACCCTTTTTTCATCTTATTTTTTTATCTTATTTTTCATCTTATTTTTATTCTTATTTTTTTATCTTTTTTTTCATCTTATTATTATACTTATTTTTTCATCTTATTTTTCATGTTATTTTTAGACTTTTTTAATCCTATTTTTCATCCTTTTATTATGTTTATTTTTTCATCTGATTTTTCATCTTATTTTTATTCTTAGTTTTCATCTTTTTTTATTCTTATTTTTATTCTTATTTGTCATCTTATTTTTTATCTTATTTTTATACTTATTTTTTCATCTTATTTTTCATGTTATTTTTATACTTTTTTAATCCTATTTTTCATCCTTTTATTATGTTTATTTTTTCATCTGATTTTTCATCTTATTTTTATTCTTAGTTTTCATCTTTTTTTATTCTTATTTTTATTCTTATTTGTTATCTTATTTTTTATCTTATTTTTATATTTATTTTTTATCTTATTTTTATACTTATTTTTCATCTTACTTTTTATCTTATTTTTCATCTTAATTTTATTCTTATTTTTATTCTTATTTTTATTCTTATTTTTATACTTTTTTTCATCTTATTTTTCATCTTATTTTTCATCCTATTTTTTATCTTATTTTATTCCTATTTTGTACTTATTTTTCATCTTATTTGTTTTCTTATTTTTCATTTTATTTTTCATCTTATTTTTATACTTATTTTTCATCTTATTTTTTATCTTATTTTTCATCTTATTTTTATACTTATTTTTTATCTTTTTTTCATCTTATTTTTATAATTATTTTTCATCTTAATTTTTATCTTATTTTTTTATCTTATTTTTATATTTATTGTTCATCTTATTTTTATTCTTATTTTTTATCGTATTTTTATTATTATTCTTATTTTTTATCTCAATTTTTATACTTATTTTTTATCTTATTTTTCATCTTATTTTTTATCTTATTTTTTATCTTAATTTTATTCTTATTTTTCATCTTATTTTTATATTTATTTTTTATCTTAATTTTAATCCTATTTTTTGTCTTATTTTTATACTTATTTTTCATTTTATTTTTATTCTTATTTTTTATCGTATTTTTATTTTTATTCTTATTTTTATTCTTATTTTTCATCTTATTTTTATAGCTATTTTTTTATATTAATTTTCATCTTAATTTTTGTCTAATTTTTATACCCTTTTTTCATCTTATTTTTTTATCTTATTTTTCATCTTATTTTTATTCTTATTTTTTTATCTTTTTTTTCATCTTATTATTATACTTATTTTTTCATCTTATTTTTCATGTTATTTTTAGACTTTTTTAATCCTATTTTTCATCCTTTTATTATGTTTATTTTTTCATCTGATTTTTCATCTTATTTTTATTCTTAGTTTTCATCTTTTTTTATTCTTATTTTTATTCTTATTTTTATTCTTATTTTTATACTTATTTTTTTCTCTTAATTTTAATCTTATTTTTTGTCTTATTTTTATTCTTATTTTTTATCGTATTTTTATTCTTATTTTTATTCTTATTTTTCATCTTAATTTTATACTTATTTTTTTATCTTATTTTTATTCTTATTTTTTATCGTATTTTTATTCTTATTTTTCATCTTATTTTTATACTTATTTTTTATCTTATTTTTCATCCTATTTTTTATCTTATTTTATTCCTATTTTGTACTTATTTTTCATCTTATTTGTTTTCTTATTTTTTATCTTATTTTTCATTTTATTTTTCATCTTATTTTTATACTTATTTTTTCATCTTATTTTTTATCTTATTTTTTATCTTATTTTTCATCTTATTTTTAATCTTTTTTTTATTCTTATTTTTCATCTTATTTTTATACTTATTTTTCATCTTATTTTTATACTTATTTTTCATCTTAATTTTTATCTTATTTTTATATTTATTGTTCATCTTATTTTTATTCTTTTTTTATCGTGTTTTTATTATTATTATTCTTATTTTTATACTTATTTTTTATCTTATTTTTATACTTATTTTTTATTTTAATTTTCATCTTATTTTTTGTCTTATTTTTCATCTTATTTTTATTCTTATTTTTTATCCTATTTTTATTCTTATTTTTATTCTTATTTTTTATCTTATTTTTTATCTGATTTTTATACTTATTTTTCATCTTATTTCTTATCTTATTTTTTATCTTATTTTTATACTTATTTTTCATCTTAATTTTTATCTTATTTTTATATTTATTGTTCATCTTATTTTTATTCTTTTTTTATCGTGTTTTTATTATTATTATTCTTATTTTTATTCTTATTTTTTATCGTATTTTTATTCTTATTTTTATTCTTATTTTTCATCTTAATTTTATACTTATTTTTTTATCTTATTTTTATTCTTATTTTTTATCGTATTTTTATTCTTATTTTTCATCTTATTTTTATACTTATTTTTCATCTTATTTTTCATCCTATTTTTTATCTTATTTTATTCCTATTTTGTACTTATTTTTCATCTTATTTGTTTTCTTATTTTTTATCTTATTTTTCATTTTATTTTTCATCTTATTTTTATACTTATTTTTTCATCTTATTTTTTTATCTTATTTTTTATCTTATTTTTCATCTTATTTTTATACTTATTTTTCATCTTATTTTTATACTTATTTTTCATCTTAATTTTTATCTTATTTTTATATTTATTGTTCATCTTATTTTTATTCTTTTTTTATCGTGTTTTTATTATTATTATTCTTATTTTTATACTTATTTTTTATCTTATTTTTATACTTATTTTTTTATCCTATTTTTATTCTTATTTTTATTCTTATTTTTTATCTTATTTTTTATCTGATTTTTATACTTATTTTTTATCTTATTTCTTATCTTATTTTTCATCTTATTTTTTATCTTATTTCTTATCTTATTTTTCATCTTATTTATCATCTTATTTTTGATCCTATTTTTTATCTTATTTTATTCCTATTTTTATACTTATTTTTCATCTTATTTGTTTTCTTATTTTTTATCTTATTTTTCATTTTATTTTTCATCTTATTTTTATACTTATTTTTCATCTTATTTTTTATCTTATTTTTCATCTTATTTTTATACTTATTTTTTATTTTATTTTTTTTTATCTTATTTTTATAATTATTTTTCATCTTAATTTTTATCTTATTTTTTTATCTTATTTTTATATTTATTGTTCATCTTATTTTTATTCTTATTTTTTATCGTATTTTTATTATTATTATTCTTATTTTTTATCTCAATTTTTATACTTATTTTTTATCTCATTTTTTATCTTATTTTTTATCTTAATTTTATTCTTTTTTTTCATCTTATTTTTCATCTTATTTTAATACTTATTTTTTATCTTAATTTTAATCCTATTTTTTGTCTTATTTTTATACTTATTTTTCATTTTATTTTTATTCTTATTTTTTATCGTATTTTTATTTTTATTTTTATTCTTATTTTTATTCTTATTTTTCATCTTATTTTTATAGCTATTTTTTTATATTAATTTTCATCTTAATTTTTGTCTTATTTTTATACCCTTTTTTCATCTTATTTTTTTATCTTATTTTTCATCTTATTTTTATTCTTATTTTTTTATCTTTTTTTTCATCTTATTATTATACTTATTTTTTCATCTTATTTTTCATGTTATTTTTAGACTTTTTTAATCCTATTTTTCATCCTTTTATTATGTTTATTTTTTCATCTGATTTTTCATCTTATTTTTATTCTTAGTTTTCATCTTTTTTTATTCTTATTTTTATTCTTATTTGTCATCTTATTTTTTATCTTATTTTTATACTTATTTTTTCATCTTATTTTTCATGTTATTTTTATACTTTTTTAATCCTATTTTTCATCCTTTTGTTATGTTTATTTTTTCATCTGATTTTTCATCTTATTTTTATTCTTATTTTTTATCGTATTTTTATTCTTATTTTTCATCTTATTTTTATACTTATTTTTCATCTTATTTTTCATCCTATTTTTTATCTTATTTTATTCCTATTTTGTACTTATTTTTCATCTTATTTGTTTTCTTATTTTTTATCTTATTTTTCATTTTATTTTTCATCTTATTTTTATACTTATTTTTTCATCTTATTTTTTATCTTATTTTTTATCTTATTTTTCATCTTTTTTTTTATTCTTATTTTTCATCTTATTTTTATACTTATTTTTCATCTTATTTTTATACTTATTTTTCATCTTAATTTTTATCTTATTTTTATATTTATTGTTCATCTTATTTTTATTCTTTTTTTTATCGTGTTTTTATTATTATTATTCTTATTTTTATACTTATTTTTTATCTTATTTGTATGCTTATTTTTTTATCCTATTTTTATTCTTATTTTTATTCTTATTTTTTATCTTATTTTTTAATCTGATTTTTATACTTATTTTTTATCTTATTTCTTATCTTATTTTTCATCTTATTTATCATCTTATTTTTCATCTTATTTTTGATCCTATTTTTTATCTTATTTTATTCCTATTTTTATACTTATTTTTCATCTTATTTGTTTTCTTATTTTTTATCTTATTTTTCATTTTATTTTTCATCTTATTTTTATACTTATTTTTCATCTTATTTTTTATCTTATTTTTTATCTTATTTTTCATCTTATTTTTATACTTATTTTTTATTTTATTTTTTTTTATCTTATTTTTATAATTATTTTTCATCTTAATTTTTATCTTATTTTTTTATCTTATTTTTATATTTATTGTTCATCTTATTTTTATTCTTATTTTTTATCGTATTTTTATTATTATTATTATTATTTTTTATCTCAATTTTTATACTTATTTTTTATCTTATTTTTTATCTTAATTTTATTCTTTTTTTTCATCTTATTTTTCATCTTATTTTAATACTTATTTTTTATCTTAATTTTAATCCTATTTTTTGTCTTATTTTTATACTTATTTTTCATTTTATTTTTATTCTTATTTTTTATCGTATTTTTATTTTTATTCTTATTTTTATTCTTATTTTTCATCTTATTTTTATAGCTATTTTTTTATATTAATTTTCATCTTAATTTTTGTCTTATTTTTATACCCTTTTTTCATCTTATTTTTTTATCTTATTTTTCATCTTATTTTTATTCTTATTTTTTTATCTTTTTTTTCATCTTATTATTATACTTATTTTTTCATCTTATTTTTCATGTTATTTTTAGACTTTTTTAATCCTATTTTTCATCCTTTTATTATGTTTATTTTTTCATCTGATTTTTCATCTTATTTTTATTCTTAGTTTTCATCTTTTTTTATTCTTATTTTTATTCTTATTTGTCATCTTATTTTTTATCTTATTTTTATACTTATTTTTTCATCTTATTTTTCATGTTATTTTTATACTTTTTTAATCCTATTTTTCATCCTTTTGTTATGTTTATTTTTTCATCTGATTTTTCATCTTATTTTTATTCTTAGTTTTCATCTTTTTTTATTCTTATTTTTATTCTTATTTGTTATCTTATTTTTTATCTTATTTTTATATTTATTTTTTATCTTATTTTTATACTTATTTTTCATCTTATTTTTCATCTTACTTTTTATCTTATTTTTCATCTTAATTTTATTCTTATTTTTATTCTTATTTTTATTCTTATTTTTATACTTATTTTTTTCTCTTAATTTTAATCTTATTTTTTGTCTTATTTTTATTCTTATTTTTTATCGTATTTTTATTCTTATTTTTATTCTTATTTTTCATCTTAATTTTATACTTATTTTTTTATCTTATTTTTATTCTTATTTTTTATCGTATTTTTATTCTTATTTTTATTCTTATTTTTATACTTATTTTTCATCTTATTTTTCATCCTATTTTTTATCTTATTTTATTCCTATTTTGTACTTATTTTTCATCTTATTTGTTTTCTTATTTTTTATCTTATTTTTCATTTTATTTTTCATCTTATTTTTATACTTATTTTTTCATCTTATTTTTTATCTTATTTTTCATCTTAATTTTTATCTTATTTTTATATTTATTGTTCATCTTATTTTTATTCTTTTTTTATCGTGTTTTTATTATTATTATTCTTATTTTTATACTTATTTTTTATCTTATTTTTATACTTATTTTTTATTTTAATTTTCATCTTATTTTTTGTCTTATTTTTCATCTTATTTTTATTCTTATTTTTTATACTATTTTTATTCTTATTTTTATTCTTATTTTTTATCTTATTTTTTATCTGATTTTTATACTTATTTTTTATCTTATTTCTTATCTTATTTTTCATCTTATTTTTATACTTATTTTTCATCTTAATTTTTATCTTATTTTTATATTTATTGTTCATCTTATTTTTATTCTTTTTTTATCGTGTTTTTATTATTATTATTCTTATTTTTATTCTTATTTTTTATCGTATTTTTATTCTTATTTTTATTCTTATTTTTCATCTTAATTTTATACTTATTTTTTTATCTTATTTTTATTCTTATTTTTTATCGTATTTTTCATCTTATTTTTCATCTTATTTTTATACTTATTTTTCATCTTATTTTTCATCCTATTTTTTATCTTATTTTATTCCTATTTTGTACTTATTTTTCATCTTATTTGTTTTCTTATTTTTTATCTTATTTTTTATTTTATTTTTCATCTTATTTTTATACTTATTTTTTCATCTTATTTTTTATCTTATTTTTTATCTTATTTTTCATCTTTTCTTTATTCTTATTTTTCATCTTATTTTTATACTTATTTTTCATCTTATTTTTATACTTATTTTTCATCTTAATTTTTATCTTATTTTTATATTTATTGTTCATCTTATTTTTATTCTTTTTTTATCGTGTTTTTATTATTATTATTCTTATTTTTATACTTATTTTTCATCTTATTTTCATAGCTATTTTTTATATTAATTTTCATCTTAATTTTTGTCTTATTTTTATACCCTTTTTTCATCTTATTTTTTTATCTTATTTTTCATCTTATTTTTATTCTTATTTTTTTATCTTTTTTTTCATCTTATTATTATACTTATTTTTTCATCTTATTTTATATCTTATTTTTCATGTTATTTTTATACTTTTTTAATCCTATTTTTCATCTTATTATTATGTTTATTTTTTCATCTGATTTTTCATCTTATTTTTATTCTTAGTTTTCATCTTTTTTTATTCTTATTTTTATAATTATTTTTCATCTTAATTTTTATCTTATTTTTTTTATCTTATTTTTATATTTATTGTTCATCTTATTTTTATTCTTATTTTTTATCGTATTTTTATTATTATTATTCTTATTTTTTATCTCAATTTTTATACTTATTTTTTATCTTATTTTTTATCTTATTTTTTATCTTATTTTTCATCTTATTTTTATACTAATTTTTCATTTTTTTTTTTCATCTTATTTTTATACTTATTTTTCATCTTAATTTTTATCTTTTTTTTTATCTTATTTTTATATTTATTGTTCATCTTATTTTTATTCTTATTTTTCATCTTATTTTTATACTTATTTTTCATCTTAATTTTTATCTTATTTTTATATTTATTGTTCATCTTATTTTTATTCTTATTTTTATTCTTATTTTTTATCTGATTTTTTATCTGATTTTTATACTTATTTTTTATCTTATTTCTTATCTTATTTTTCATCTTATTTTTATACTTTTTTTCATCTTATTTTTCATCTTATTTTTAATCCTATTTTTTATCTTATTTTATTCCTATTTTGTACTTATTTTTCATCTTATTTGTTTTCTTATTTTTCATTTTATTTTTCATCTTATTTTTATACTTATTTTTCATCTTATTTTTTATCTTTTTTTCATCTTATTTTTATAATTATTTTTCATCTTAATTTTTATCTTATTTTTTTATCTTATTTTTATATTTATTGTTCATCTTATTTTTATTCTTATTTTTTATCGTATTTTTATTATTATTATTATTCTTATTTTTTATCTCAATTTTTATACTTATTTTTCATCTTATTTTTCATCTTATTTATATATTTATTTTACATCTTATTTCTATCTTATTTTTATTCTTATTTTTATACTTATTTTTCATCTTATTTTTCATTTTATTTTTATTCTTCTTTTTCATCTTATTTTTAATCTTATTTTTATACTTATTTTACACCTTTTTTTATTTTTATTCTTATTTTTCATCTTATTTTTTATCTTATTTTTTATTCTTATTTTTATACTTATTTTTATACTTATTTTTATACTTATTTTTTATCTTATTTTTATACTTATTTTTCATCTTATTTTTTATCTTAATTTTATTCTTATTTTTATTCTTATTTTTCATCTTATTTTTATACTTATTTTTTATCTTATTTTTCATCTTATTTTTATACTAATTTTTCATCTTTTTTTTTCATCTTATTTTTATACTTATTTTTCATCTTAATTTTTATCTTTTTTTTTATCTTATTTTTATATTTATTGTTCATCTTATTTTATTCTTATTTTTATACTTATTTTTATTCTTATTTTTATACTTATTTTTTATCTGATTTGTTTTCTTATTTTTTATCTTATTTTTTACCTTATTTTTCATCTTATTTTTATACTTATTTTTTATCTTTTTTTTATTCTTATTTTTATTCTTATTTGTTATCTTATTTTGATACTTATTTTGTATCTTATTTTAATACTTATTTTTCATCTTATTTTATTCTTATTTTTATACTTATTTTTATTCTTATTTTTATACTTATTTTTTATCTGATTTGTTTTCTTATTTTTTATCTTATTTTTTACCTTATTTTTCATCTTATTTTTATACTTATTTTTTATCTTTTTTTATCATATTTTTATACTTATTTTACATCTTAATTTTTATCTTATTTTTTATCTTAATTTTATTCTTATTTTTATTCTTATTTTTCATCTTATTTTTATTTTTATTTTTATTCTTATTTTTATTCTTATTTATCATCTTATTTTTTATCTTATTTTTTATCTTATTTTTAATCTTTTTTTTATTCTTATTTTTCATCTTATTTTTATACTTATTTTTCATCTTATTTTTATACTTATTGTTCATCTTATTTTTATTCTTTTTTTATCGTGTTTTTATTATTATTATTCTTATTTTTATACTTATTTTTTATCTTATTTTTATACTTATTTTTTATCCTATTTTTATTCTTATTTTTATTCTTATTTTTTATCTTATTTTTTATCTGATTTTTATACTTATTTTTTATCTTATTTCTTATCTTATTTTTCATTTTATTTATCATCTTATTTTTCATCTTATTTTTGATCCTATTTTTTATTTTATTTTATTCCTATTTTTATACTTATTTTTCATCTTATTTGTTTTCTTATTTTTTATCTTATTTTTCCATCTTATTTTTATACTTATTTTTCATCTTTTTTTTTATCTTATTTTTCATCTTATTTTTATACTTATTTTTTATTTTATTTTTTTTTATCTTATTTTTATAATTATTTTTCATCTTAATTTTTATCTTATTTTTTTATCTTATTTTTATATTTATTGTTCATCTTATTTTTATTCTTATTTTTTATCGTATTTTTATTATTATTATTCTTATTTTTTATCTCACTTTTTATACTTATTTTTTATCTTATTTTTTATCTTATTTTTTATCTTATTTTTCATCTTATTTTTATACTAACTTTTCATCTTTTTTTTCATCTTATTTTTATACTTATTTTTCAATTTAATTTTTATCTTTTTTTTTTATCTTATTTTTATATTTATTGTTCATCTTATTTTTATTCTTATTTTTCATCTTATTTTTATACTTATTTTTCATCTTAATTTTTATCTTATTTTTATATTTATTGTTCATCTTATTTTTATTCTTATTTTTATTCTTATTTTTTATCTGATTTTTATACTTCTTTTTTATCTTATTTCTTATCTTATTTTTCATCTTATTTTTCATCTTATTTTTCATCCTATTTTTTATCTTATTTTATTCCTATTTTGTACTTATTTTTCATCTTATTTGTTTTCTTATTTTTCATTTTATTTTTCATCTTATTTTTATACTTATTTTTCATCTTATTTTTTATCTTATTTTTATACTTATTTTTTATCTTTTTTTCATCTTATTTTTATAATTATTTTTCATCTTAATTTTTATCTTATTTTTTTATCTTATTTTTATATTTATTGTTCATCTTATTTTTATTCTTATTTTTTATCGTATTTTTATTATTATTCTTATTTTTTATCTCAATTTTTATACTTATTTTTTATCTTATTTTTCATCTTATTTTTTATCTTATTTTTTATCTTAATTTTATTCTTATTTTTCATCTTATTTTTATATTTATTTTTTATCTTAATTTTAATCCTATTTTTTGTCTTATTTTTATACTTATTTTTCATTTTATTTTTATTCTTATTTTTTATCGTATTTTTATTTTTATTCTTATTTTTATTCTTATTTTTCATCTTATTTTTATAGCTATTTTTTTATATTAATTTTCATCTTAATTTTTGTCTAATTTTTATACCCTTTTTTCATCTTATTTTTTTATCTTATTTTTCATCTTATTTTTATTCTTATTTTTTTATCTTTTTTTTCATCTTATTATTATACTTATTTTTTCATCTTATTTTTCATGTTATTTTTAGACTTTTTTAATCCTATTTTTCATCCTTTTATTATGTTTATTTTTTCATCTGATTTTTCATCTTATTTTTATTCTTAGTTTTCATCTTTTTTTATTCTTATTTTTATTCTTATTTGTCATCTTATTTTTTATCTTATTTTTATACTTATTTTTTCATCTTATTTTTCATGTTATTTTTATACTTTTTTAATCCTATTTTTCATCCTTTTATTATGTTTATTTTTTCATCTGATTTTTCATCTTATTTTTATTCTTAGTTTTCATCTTTTTTTATTCTTATTTTTATTCTTATTTGTTATCTTATTTTTTATCTTATTTTTATATTTATTTTTTATCTTATTTTTATACTTATTTTTCATCTTATTTTTTATCTTACTTTTTATCTTATTTTTCATCTTAATTTTATTCTTATTTTTATTCTTATTTTTATTCTTATTTTTATACTTATTTTTTTCTCTTAATTTTAATCTTATTTTTTGTCTTATTTTTATTCTTATTTTTTATCGTATTTTTATTCTTATTTTTATTCTTATTTTTCATCTTAATTTTATACTTATTTTTTTATCTTATTTTTATTCTTATTTTTTATCGTATTTTTATTCTTATTTTTATTCTTATTTTTATACTTATTTTTCATCTTATTTTTCATCCTATTTTTTATCTTATTTTATTCCTATTTTGTACTTATTTTTCATCTTATTTGTTTTCTTATTTTTTATCTTATTTTTCATTTTATTTTTCATCTTATTTTTATACTTATTTTTTCATCTTATTTTTTATCTTATTTTTCATCTTAATTTTTATCTTATTTTTATATTTATTGTTCATCTTATTTTTATTCTTTTTTTATCGTGTTTTTATTATTATTATTCTTATTTTTATACTTATTTTTTATCTTATTTTTATACTTATTTTTTATTTTAATTTTCATCTTATTTTTTGTCTTATTTTTCATCTTATTTTTATTCTTATTTTTTATACTATTTTTATTCTTATTTTTATTCTTATTTTTTATCTTATTTTTTATCTGATTTTTATACTTATTTTTTATCTTATTTCTTATCTTATTTTTCATCTTATTTTTATACTTATTTTTCATCTTAATTTTTATCTTATTTTTATATTTATTGTTCATCTTATTTTTATTCTTTTTTTATCGTGTTTTTATTATTATTATTCTTATTTTTATTCTTATTTTTTATCGTATTTTTATTCTTATTTTTATTCTTATTTTTCATCTTAATTTTATACTTATTTTTTTATCTTATTTTTATTCTTATTTTTTATCGTATTTTTCATCTTATTTTTCATCTTATTTTTATACTTATTTTTCATCTTATTTTTCATCCTATTTTTTATCTTATTTTATTCCTATTTTGTACTTATTTTTCATCTTATTTGTTTTCTTATTTTTTATCTTATTTTTTATTTTATTTTTCATCTTATTTTTATACTTATTTTTTCATCTTATTTTTTATCTTATTTTTTATCTTATTTTTCATCTTTTCTTTATTCTTATTTTTCATCTTATTTTTATACTTATTTTTCATCTTATTTTTATACTTATTTTTCATCTTAATTTTTATCTTATTTTTATATTTATTGTTCATCTTATTTTTATTCTTTTTTTATCGTGTTTTTATTATTATTATTCTTATTTTTATACTTATTTTTCATCTTATTTTCATAGCTATTTTTTATATTAATTTTCATCTTAATTTTTGTCTTATTTTTATACCCTTTTTTCATCTTATTTTTTTATCTTATTTTTCATCTTATTTTTATTCTTATTTTTTTATCTTTTTTTTCATCTTATTATTATACTTATTTTTTCATCTTATTTTATATCTTATTTTTCATGTTATTTTTATACTTTTTTAATCCTATTTTTCATCTTATTATTATGTTTATTTTTTCATCTGATTTTTCATCTTATTTTTATTCTTAGTTTTCATCTTTTTTTATTCTTATTTTTATAATTATTTTTCATCTTAATTTTTATCTTATTTTTTTTATCTTATTTTTATATTTATTGTTCATCTTATTTTTATTCTTATTTTTGATCGTATTTTTATTATTATTATTCTTATTTTTTATCTCAATTTTTATACTTATTTTTTATCTTATTTTTTATCTTATTTTTCATCTTATTTTTATACTAATTTTTCATCTTTTTTTTTCATCTTATTTTTATACTTATTTTTCATCTTAATTTTTATCTTTTTTTTTATCTTATTTTTATATTTATTGTTCATCTTATTTTTATTCTTATTTTTCATCTTATTTTTATACTTATTTTTCATCTTAATTTTTATCTTATTTTTATATTTATTGTTCATCTTATTTTTATTCTTATTTTTATTCTTATTTTTTATCTGATTTTTTATCTGATTTTTATACTTATTTTTTATCTTATTTCTTATCTTATTTTTCATCTTATTTTTATACTTTTTTTCATCTTATTTTTCATCTTATTTTTAATCCTATTTTTTATCTTATTTTATTCCTATTTTGTACTTATTTTTCATCTTATTTGTTTTCTTATTTTTCATTTTATTTTTCATCTTATTTTTATACTTATTTTTCATCTTATTTTTTATCTTTTTTTCATCTTATTTTTATAATTATTTTTCATCTTAATTTTTATCTTATTTTTTTATCTTATTTTTATATTTATTGTTCATCTTATTTTTATTCTTATTTTTTATCGTATTTTTATTATTATTATTATTCTTATTTTTTATCTCAATTTTTATACTTATTTTTTATCTTATTTTTCATCTTATTTTTTATCTTATTTTTTATCTTAATTTTATTCTTTTTTTTCATCTTATTTTTCATCTTATTTTTATACTTATTTTTTATCGTATTTTTATTTTTATTCTTATTTTTATTCTTATTTTTCATCTTATTTTTATAGCTATTTTTTTATATTAATTTTCATCTTAATTTTTGTCTTATTTTTATACCCTTTTTTCATCTTATTTTTTATCTTATTTTTCATCTTATTTTTATACTAATTTTTCATCTTTTTTTTTCATCTTATTTTTATACTTATTTTTCATCTTAATTTTTATCTTTTTTTTTATCTTATTTTTATATTTATTGTTCATCTTATTTTTATTCTTATTTTTCATCTTATTTTTATACTTATTTTTCATCTTAATTTTTATCTTATTTTTATATTTATTGTTCATCTTATTTTTATTCTTATTTTTATTCTTATTTTTTATCTGATTTTTTATCTGATTTTTATACTTATTTTTTATCTTATTTCTTATCTTATTTTTCATCTTATTTTTATACTTTTTTTCATCTTATTTTTCATCTTATTTTTAATCCTATTTTTTATCTTATTTTATTCCTATTTTGTACTTATTTTTCATCTTATTTGTTTTCTTATTTTTCATTTTATTTTTCATCTTATTTTTATACTTATTTTTCATCTTATTTTTTATCTTTTTTTTCATCTTATTTTTATAATTATTTTTCATCTTAATTTTTATCTTATTTTTTTATCTTATTTTTATATTTATTGTTCATCTTATTTTTATTCTTATTTTTTATCGTATTTTTATTATTATTATTATTCTTATTTTTCATCTCAATTTTTATACTTATTTTTTATCTTATTTTTCATCTTATTTTTTATCTTAATTTTATTCTTTTTTTTTCATCTTATTTTTCATCTTATTTTTATACTTATTTTTTATCGTATTTTTATTTTTATTCTTATTTTTATTCTTATTTTTCATCTTATTTTTATAGCTATTTTTTTATATTAATTTTCATCTTAATTTTTGTCTTATTTTTATACCCTTTTTTCATCTTATTTTTTTATCTTATTTTTCATCTTATTTTTATTCTTATTTTTTTATCTTTTTTTTCATCTTATTATTATACTTATTTTTTCATCTTATTTTTCATGTTATTTTTAGACTTTTTTAATCCTATTTTTCATCCTTTTATTATGTTTATTTTTTCATCTGATTTTTCATCTTATTTTTATTCTTAGTTTTCATCTTTTTTTATTCTTATTTTTATTCTTATTTGTCATCTTATTTTTTATCTTATTTTTATACTTATTTTTTCATCTTATTTTTCATGTTATTTTTATACTTTTTTAATCCTATTTTTCATCCTTTTGTTATGTTTATTTTTTCATCTGATTTTTCATCTTATTTTTATTATTAGTTTTCATCTTTTTTTATTCTTATTTTTATTCTTATTTGTTATCTTATTTTTTTATCTTATTTTTATATTTATTTTTTATCTTATTTTTATACTTATTTTTCATCTTACTTTTTATCTTATTTTTCATCTTAATTTTATTCTTATTTTTATTCTTATTTTTATTCTTATTTTTATACTTATTTTTTTCTCTTAATTTTAATCTTATTTTTTGTCTTATTTTTATTCTTATTTTTTATCGTATTTTTATTCTTATTTTTATTCTTATTTTTCATCTTAATTTTATACTTATTTTTTTATCTTATTTTTATTCTTATTTTTTATCGTATTTTTATTCTTATTTTTATTCTTATTTTTATACTTATTTTTCATCTTATTTTTCATCCTATTTTTTATCTTATTTTATTCCTATTTTGTACTTATTTTTCATCTTATTTGTTTTCTTATTTTTTATCTTATTTTTCATTTTATTTTTCATCTTATTTTTATACTTATTTTTTCATCTTATTTTTTATCTTATTTTTCATCCTAATTTTTATCTTATTTTTATATTTATTGTTCATCTTATTTTTATTCTTTTTTTATCGTGTTTTTATTATTATTATTCTTATTTTTATACTTATTTTTTATCTTATTTTTATACTTATTTTTTATTTAAATTTTCATCTTATTTTTTGTCTTATTTTTCATCTTATTTTTATTCTTATTTTTTATCCTATTTTTATTCTTATTTTTATTCTTATTTTTTATCTTATTTTTTATCTGATTTTTATACTTATTTTTTATCTTATTTCTTATCTTATTTTTCATCTTATTTTTATACTTATTTTTCATCTTAATTTTTATCTTATTTTTATATTTATTGTTCATCTTATTTTTATTCTTTTTTTATCGTGTTTTTATTATTATTATTCTTATTTTTATTCTTATTTTTTATCGTATTTTTATTCTTATTTTTATTCTTATTTTTCATCTTAATTTTATACTTATTTTTTTATCTTATTTTTATTCTTATTTTTTATCGTATTTTTCATCTTATTTTTTATCTTATTTTTATACTTATTTTTCATCTTATTTTTCATCCTATTTTTTATCTTATTTTATTCCTATTTTGTACTTATTTTTCATCTTATTTGTTTTCTTATTTTTTATCTTATTTTTTATTTTATTTTTCATCTTATTTTTATACTTATTTTTTCATCTTATTTTTTATCTTATTTTTTATCTTATTTTTCATCTTTTCTTTATTCTTATTTTTCATCTTATTTTTATACTTATTTTTCATCTTATTTTTATACTTATTTTTCATCTTAATTTTTATCTTATTTTTATATTTATTGTTCATCTTATTTTTATTCTTTTTTTATCGTGTTTTTATTATTATTATTCTTATTTTTATACTTATTTTTCATCTTATTTTCATAGCTATTTTTTATATTAATTTTCATCTTAATTTTTGTCTTATTTTTATACCCTTTTTTCATCTTATTTTTTTATCTTATTTTTCATCTTATTTTTATTCTTATTTTTTTATCTTTTTTTTCATCTTATTATTATACTTATTTTTTCATCTTATTTTATATCTTATTTTTCATGTTATTTTTATACTTTTTTAATCCTATTTTTCATCTTATTATTATGTTTATTTTTTCATCTGATTTTTCATCTTATTTTTATTCTTAGTTTTCATCTTTTTTTATTCTTATTTTTATAATTATTTTTCATCTTAATTTTTATCTTATTTTTTTTATCTTATTTTTATATTTATTGTTCATCTTATTTTTATTCTTATTTTTTATCGTATTTTTATTATTATTATTCTTATTTTTTATCTCAATTTTTATACTTATTTTTTATCTTATTTTTTATCTTATTTTTTATCTTATTTTTCATCTTATTTTTATACTAATTTTTCATTTTTTTTTTTCATCTTATTTTTATACTTATTTTTCATCTTAATTTTTATCTTTTTTTTTATCTTATTTTTATATTTATTGTTCATCTTATTTTTATTCTTATTTTTCATCTTATTTTTATACTTATTTTTCATCTTAATTTTTATCTTATTTTTATATTTATTGTTCATCTTATTTTTATTCTTATTTTTATTCTTATTTTTTATCTGATTTTTTATCTGATTTTTATACTTATTTTTTATCTTATTTCTTATCTTATTTTTCATCTTATTTTTATACTTTTTTTCATCTTATTTTTCATCTTATTTTTAATCCTATTTTTTATCTTATTTTATTCCTATTTTGTACTTATTTTTCATCTTATTTGTTTTCTTATTTTTCATTTTATTTTTCATCTTATTTTTATACTTATTTTTCATCTTATTTTTTATCTTTTTTTCATCTTATTTTTATAATTATTTTTCATCTTAATTTTTATCTTATTTTTTTATCTTATTTTTATATTTATTGTTCATCTTATTTTTATTCTTATTTTTTATCGTATTTTTATTATTATTATTATTCTTATTTTTTATCTCAATTTTTATACTTATTTTTTATCTTATTTTTCATCTTATTTTTTATCTTATTTTTTATCTTAATTTTATTCTTTTTTTTCATCTTATTTTTCATCTTATTTTTATACTTATTTTTTATCGTATTTTTATTTTTATTCTTATTTTTATTCTTATTTTTCATCTTATTTTTATAGCTATTTTTTTATATTAATTTTCATCTTAATTTTTGTCTTATTTTTATACCCTTTTTTCATCTTATTTTTTTATCTTATTTTTCATCTTATTTTTATTTTTTTATCTTTTTGTTCATCTTATTATTATGCTTATTTTTTCATCTTATTTTTCATGTTATTTTTAGACTTTTTTAATCCTATTTTTCATCCTTTTATTATGTTTATTTTTTCATCTGATTTTTCATCTTATTTTTATTCTTAGTTTTCATCTTTTTTTATTCTTATTTTTATTCTTATTTGTCATCTTATTTTTTATCTTATTTTTATTCTTATTTTTTCATCTTATTTTTCATGTTATTTTTATACTTTTTTAATCCTATTTTTCATCCTTTTATTATGTTTATTTTTTCATCTGATTTTTCATCTTATTTTTATTCTTAGTTTTCATCTTTTTTTATTCTTATTTTTATTCTTATTTGTTATCTTATTTTTTATCTTATTTTTATATTTATTTTTTATCTTATTTTTATACTTATTTTTCATCTTATTTTTCATCTTACTTTTTATCTTATTTTTTATCTTAATTTTATTTTTATTTTTATTCTTATTTTTATTCTTATTTTTATACTTATTTTTTCTCTTAATTTTAATCTTATTTTTTGTTTTATTTTTATTCTTATTTTTTATCGTATTTTTATTCTTATTTTTATTCTTATTTTTCATCTTAATTTTATACTTATTTTTTTATCTTATTTTTATTCTTATTTTTTATCGTATTTTTATTCTTATTTTTCATCTTATTTTTATACTTATTTTTCATCTTATTTTTCATCCTATTTTTTATCTTATTTTATTCCTATTTTGTACTTATTTTTCATCTTATTTGTTTTCTTATTTTTTATCTTATTTTTCATTTTATTTTTCATCTTATTTTTATACTTATTTTTTCACCTTATTTTTTATCTTATTTTTTATCTTATTTTTCATCTTATTTTTAATCTTTTTTTTATTCTTATTTTTCATCTTATTTTTATACTTATTTTTCATCTTATTTTTATACTTATTTTTCATCTTAATTTTTATCTTATTTTTATATTTATTGTTCATCTTATTTTTATTCTTTTTTTATCGTGTTTTTATTATTATTATTCTTATTTTTATGCTTATTTTTTATCTTATTTTTATACTTATTTTTTATTTTAATTTTCATCTTATTTTTTGTCTTATTTTTCATCTTATTTTTATTCTTATTTTTTATCCTATTTTTATTCTTATTTTTATTCTTATTTTTTATCTTATTTTTTATCTGATTTTTATACTTATTTTTTATCTTATTTTTCATCTTATTTTTATACTTATTTTTCATCTTAATTTTTATCTTATTTTTATATTTATTGTTCATCTTATTTTTATTCTTTTTTTATCGTGTTTTTATTATTATTATTCTTATTTTTATTCTTATTTTTTATCGTATTTTTATTCTTATTTTTATTCTTATTTTTCATCTTAATTTTATACTTATTTTTTTATCTTATTTTTATTCTTATTTTTTATCGTATTTTTATTCTTATTTTTCATCTTATTTTTATACTTATTTTTCATCTTATTTTTCATCCTATTTTTTTATCTTATTTTATTCCTATTTTGTACTTATTTTTCATCTTATTTGTTTTCTTATTTTTTATCTTATTTTTTATTTTATTTTTCATCTTATTTTTATACTTATTTTTTCATCTTATTTTTTATCTTATTTTTTATCTTATTTTTCATCTTTTCTTTATTCTTATTTTTCATCTTATTTTTATACTTATTTTTCATCTTATTTTTATACTTATTTTTCATCTTAATTTTTATCTTATTTTTATATTTATTGTTCATCTTATTTTTATTCTTTTTTTATCGTGTTTTTATTATTATTATTCTTATTTTTATACTTATTTTTCATCTTATTTTCATAGCTATTTTTTATATTAATTTTCATCTTAATTTTTGTCTTATTTTTATACCCTTTTTTCATCTTATTTTTTTATCTTATTTTTCATCTTATTTTTATTCTTATTTTTTTATCTTTTTTTTCATCTTATTATTATACTTATTTTTTCATCTTATTTTATATCTTATTTTTCATGTTATTTTTATACTTTTTTAATCCTATTTTTCATCTTATTATTATGTTTATTTTTTCATCTGATTTTTCATCTTATTTTTATTCTTAGTTTTCATCTTTTTTTATTCTTATTTTTATAATTATTTTTCATCTTAATTTTTATCTTATTTTTTTTATCTTATTTTTATATTTATTGTTCATCTTATTTTTATTCTTATTTTTGATCGTATTTTTATTATTATTATTCTTATTTTTTATCTCAATTTTTATACTTATTTTTTATCTTATTTTTTATCTTATTTTTCATCTTATTTTTATACTAATTTTTCATCTTTTTTTTTCATCTTATTTTTATACTTATTTTTCATCTTAATTTTTATCTTTTTTTTTATCTTATTTTTATATTTATTGTTCATCTTATTTTTATTCTTATTTTTCATCTTATTTTTATACTTATTTTTCATCTTAATTTTTATCTTATTTTTATATTTATTGTTCATCTTATTTTTATTCTTATTTTTATTCTTATTTTTATCTGATTTTTTATCTGATTTTTATACTTATTTTTTATCTTATTTCTTATCTTATTTTTCATCTTATTTTTATACTTTTTTTCATCTTATTTTTCATCTTATTTTTAATCCTATTTTTTATCTTATTTTATTCCTATTTTGTACTTATTTTTCATCTTATTTGTTTTCTTATTTTTCTTTTTATTTTTCATCTTATTTTTATACTTATTTTTCATCTTATTTTTTATCTTTTTTTCATCTTATTTTTATAATTATTTTTCATCTTAATTTTTATCTTATTTTTTTATCTTATTTTTATATTTATTGTTCATCTTATTTTTATTCTTATTTTTTATCGTATTTTTATTATTATTATTATTCTTATTTTTTATCTCAATTTTTATACTTATTTTTTATCTTATTTTTCATCTTATTTTTTATCTTATTTTTTATCTTAATTTTATTCTTTTTTTTCATCTTATTTTTCATCTTATTTTTATACTTATTTTTTATCGTATTTTTATTTTTATTCTTATTTTTATTCTTATTTTTCATCTTATTTTTATAGCTATTTTTTTATATTAATTTTCATCTTAATTTTTGTCTTATTTTTATACCCTTTTTTCATCTTATTTCTTATCTTATTTTTCATCTTATTTTTATACTTTTTTTCATCTTATTTTTCATCTTATTTTTAATCCTATTTTTTATCTTATTTTATTCCTATTTTGTACTTATTTTTCATCTTATTTGTTTTCTTATTTTTCATTTTATTTTTCATCTTATTTTTATACTTATTTTTCATCTTATTTTTTATCTTTTTTTTCATCTTATTTTTATAATTATTTTTCATCTTAATTTTTATCTTATTTTTTTATCTTATTTTTATATTTATTGTTCATCTTATTTTTATTCTTATTTTTTATCGTATTTTTATTATTATTATTATTCTTATTTTTCATCTCAATTTTTATACTTATTTTTTATCTTATTTTTCATCTTATTTTTTATCTTAATTTTATTCTTTTTTTTTCATCTTATTTTTCATCTTATTTTTATACTTATTTTTTATCGTATTTTTATTTTTATTCTTATTTTTATTCTTATTTTTCATCTTATTTTTATAGCTATTTTTTTATATTAATTTTCATCTTAATTTTTGTCTTATTTTTATACCCTTTTTTCATCTTATTTTTTTATCTTATTTTTCATCTTATTTTTATTCTTATTTTTTTATCTTTTTTTTCATCTTATTATTATACTTATTTTTTCATCTTATTTTTCATGTTATTTTTAGACTTTTTTAATCCTATTTTTCATCCTTTTATTATGTTTATTTTTTCATCTGATTTTTCATCTTATTTTTATTCTTAGTTTTCATCTTTTTTTATTCTTATTTTTATTCTTATTTGTCATCTTATTTTTTATCTTATTTTTATACTTATTTTTTCATCTTATTTTTCATGTTATTTTTATACTTTTTTAATCCTATTTTTCATCCTTTTATTATGTTTATTTTTTCATCTGATTTTTCATCTTATTTTTATTCTTAGTTTTCATCTTTTTTTATTCTTATTTTTATTCTTATTTGTTATCTTATTTTTTATCTTATTTTTATATTTATTTTTTATCTTATTTTTATACTTATTTTTCATCTTACTTTTTATCTTATTTTTCATCTTAATTTTATTCTTATTTTTATTCTTATTTTTATTCTTATTTTTATACTTTTTTTCATCTTATTTTTCATCTTATTTTTCATCCTATTTTTTATCTTATTTTATTCCTATTTTGTACTTATTTTTCATCTTATTTGTTTTCTTATTTTTCATTTTATTTTTCATCTTATTTTTATACTTATTTTTCATCTTATTTTTTATCTTATTTTTCATCTTATTTTTATACTTATTTTTTATCTTTTTTTCATCTTATTTTTATAATTATTTTTCATCTTAATTTTTATCTTATTTTTTTATCTTATTTTTATATTTATTGTTCATCTTATTTTTATTCTTATTTTTTATCGTATTTTTATTATTATTCTTATTTTTTATCTCAATTTTTATACTTATTTTTTATCTTATTTTTCATCTTATTTTTTATCTTATTTTTTATCTTAATTTTATTCTTATTTTTCATCTTATTTTTATATTTATTTTTTATCTTAATTTTAATCCTATTTTTTGTCTTATTTTTATACTTATTTTTCATTTTATTTTTATTCTTATTTTTTATCGTATTTTTATTTTTATTCTTATTTTTATTCTTATTTTTCATCTTATTTTTATAGCTATTTTTTTATCTTATTTTTCATCTTATTTTTATTCTTATTTTTTTATCTTTTTTTTCATCTTATTATTATACTTATTTTTTCATCTTATTTTTCATGTTATTTTTAGACTTTTTTAATCCTATTTTTCATCCTTTTATTATGTTTATTTTTTCATCTGATTTTTCATCTTATTTTTATTCTTAGTTTTCATCTTTTTTTATTCTTATTTTTATTCTTATTTGTCATCTTATTTTTATACTTATTTTTTCATCTTATTTTTCATGTTATTTTTATACTTTTTTAATCCTATTTTTCATCCTTTTATTATGTTTATTTTTTCATCTGATTTTTCATCTTATTTTTATTCTTAGTTTTCATCTTTTTTTATTCTTATTTTTATTCTTATTTGTTATCTTATTTTTTTATCTTATTTTTATATTTATTTTTTATCTTATTTTTATACTTATTTTTCATCTTATTTTTCATCTTACTTTTTATCTTATTTTTCATCTTAATTTTATTCTTATTTTTATTCTTATTTTTATTCTTATTTTTATACTTATTTTTTTCTCTTAATTTTAATCTTATTTTTTGTCTTATTTTTATTCTTATTTTTTATCGTATTTTTATTCTTATTTTTATTCTTATTTTTCATCTTAATTTTATACTTATTTTTTTATCTTATTTTTATTCTTATTTTTTATCGTATTTTTATTTTTATTTTTCATCTTATTTTTATACTTATTTTTCATCTTATTTTTCATCCTATTTTTTATCTTATTTTATTCCTATTTTGTACTTATTTTTCATCTTATTTGTTTTCTTATTTTTTATCTTATTTTTCATTTTATTTTTCATCTTATTTTTATACTTATTTTTTCATCTTATTTTTTATCTTATTTTTTATCTTATTTTTCATCTTATTTTTAATCTTTTTTTTATTCTTATTTTTCATCTTATTTTTATACTTATTTTTCATCTTATTTTTATACTTATTTTTCATCTTAATTTTTATCTTATTTTTATATTTATTGTTCATCTTATTTTTATTCTTTTTTTATCGTGTTTTTATTATTATTATTCTTATTTTTATACTTATTTTTTATCTTATTTTTATACTTATTTTTTATTTTAATTTTCATCTTATTTTTTGTCTTATTTTTCATCTTATTTTTATTCTTATTTTTTATCCTATTTTTATTCTTATTTTTATTCTTATTTTTTATCTTATTTTTTATCTGATTTTTATACTTATTTTTTATCTTATTTCTTATCTTATTTTTTATCTTATTTTTATACTTATTTTTCATCTTAATTTTTATCTTATTTTTATATTTATTGTTCATCTTATTTTTATTCTTTTTTTTATCGTGTTTTTATTATTATTATTCTTATTTTTATTCTTATTTTTTATCGTATTTTTATTCTTATTTTTATTCTTATTTTTCATCTTAATTTTATACTTATTTTTTTATCTTATTTTTATTCTTATTTTTTATCGTATTTTTATTTTTATTTTTCATCTTATTTTTATACTTATTTTTCATCTTATTTTTCATCCTATTTTTTATCTTATTTTATTCCTATTTTGTACTTATTTTTCATCTTATTTGTTTTCTTATTTTTTATCTTATTTTTCATTTTATTTTTCATCTTATTTTTATACTTATTTTTTCATCTTATTTTTTATCTTATTTTTTATCTTATTTTTCATCTTATTTTTATACTTATTTTTCATCTTATTTTTATACTTATTTTTCATCTTAATTTTTATCTTATTTTTATATTTATTGTTCATCTTATTTTTATTCTTTTTTTATCGTGTTTTTATTATTATTATTCTTATTTTTATACTTATTTTTTATCTTATTTTTATACTTATTTTTTTATCCTATTTTTATTCTTATTTTTATTCTTATTTTTTATCTTATTTTTTATCTGATTTTTATACTTATTTTTTATCTTATTTCTTATCTTATTTTTCATCTTATTTATCGTCTTATTTTTCATCTTATTTTTGATCCTATTTTTTATCTTATTTTATTCCTATTTTTATACTTATTTTTCATCTTATTTGTTTTCTTATTTTTTATCTTATTTTTCATTTTATTTTTCATCTTATTTTTATACTTATTTTTCATCTTATTTTTTATCTTATTTTTTATCTTATTTTTCATCTTATTTTTATACTTATTTTTTATTTTATTTTTTTTTATCTTATTTTTATAATTATTTTTCATCTTAATTTTTATCTTATTTTTTTATCTTATTTTTATATTTATTGTTCATCTTATTTTTATTCTTATTTTTTATCGTATTTTTATTATTATTATTCTTATTTTTTATCTCAATTTTTATACTTATTTTTTATCTTATTTTTTATCTTATTTTTTATCTTAATTTTATTCTTTTTTTTCATCTTATTTTTCATCTTATTTTAATACTTATTTTTTATCTTAATTTTAATCCTATTTTTTGTCTTATTTTTATACTTATTTTTCATTTTATTTTTATTCTTATTTTTTATCTCAATTTTTATACTTATTTTTTATCTTATTTTTTATCTTATTTTTTATCTTATTTTTTATCTTAATTTTATTCTTTTTTTTCATCTTATTTTTCATCTTATTTTAATACTTATTTTTTATCTTAATTTTAATCCTATTTTTTGTCTTATTTTTATACTTATTTTTCATTTTATTTTTATTCTTATTTTTTATCGTATTTTTATTTTTATTCTTATTTTTATTCTTATTTTACATCTTATTTTTATAGCTATTTTTTTATATTAATTTTCATCTTAATTTTTGTCTTATTTTTATACCCTTTTTTCATCTTATTTTTTTATCTTATTTTTCATCTTATTTTTATTCTTATTTTTTTATCTTTTTTTTCATCTTATTATTATACTTATTTTTTCATCTTATTTTTCATGTTATTTTTAGACTTTTTTAATCCTATTTTTCATCCTTTTATTATGTTTATTTTTTCATCTGATTTTTCATCTTATTTTTATTCTTAGTTTTCATCTTTTTTTATTCTTATTTTTATTCTTATTTGTCATCTTATTTTTTATCTTATTTTTATACTTATTTTTTCATCTTATTTTTCATGTTATTTTTATACTTTTTTAATCCTATTTTTCATCCTTTTGTTATGTTTATTTTTTCATCTGATTTTTCATCTTATTTTTATTCTTAGTTTTCATCTTTTTTTATTCTTATTTTTATTCTTATTTGTTATCTTATTTTTTTATCTTATTTTTATATTTATTTTTTATCTTATTTTTATACTTATTTTTCATCTTATTTTTCATCTTACTTTTTATCTTATTTTTCATCTTAATTTTATTCTTATTTTTATTCTTATTTTTATTCTTATTTTTATACTTATTTTTTTCTCTTAATTTTAATCTTATTTTTTGTCTTATTTTTATTCTTATTTTTTATCGTATTTTTATTCTTATTTTTATTCTTATTTTTCATCTTAATTTTATACTTATTTTTTTATCTTATTTTTATTCTTATTTTTTATCGTATTTTTATTCTTATTTTTATTCTTATTTTTATACTTATTTTTCATCTTATTTTTCATCCTATTTTTTATCTTATTTTATTCCTATTTTGTACTTATTTTTCATCTTATTTGTTTTCTTATTTTTTATCTTATTTTTCATTTTATTTTTCATCTTATTTTTATACTTATTTTTTCATCTTATTTTTTATCTTATTTTTCATCTTAATTTTTATCTTATTTTTATATTTATTGTTCATCTTATTTTTATTCTTTTTTTATCGTGTTTTTATTATTATTATTCTTATTTTTATACTTATTTTTTATCTTATTTTTATACTTATTTTTTATTTTAATTTTCATCTTATTTTTTGTCTTATTTTTCATCTTATTTTTATTCTTATTTTTTATCCTATTTTTATTCTTATTTTTATTCTTATTTTTTATCTTATTTTTTATCTGATTTTTATACTTATTTTTTATCTTATTTCTTATCTTATTTTTCATCTTATTTTTATACTTATTTTTCATCTTAATTTTTATCTTATTTTTATATTTATTGTTCATCTTATTTTTATTCTTTTTTTATCGTGTTTTTATTATTATTATTCTTATTTTTATTCTTATTTTTTATCGTATTTTTATTCTTATTTTTATTCTTATTTTTCATCTTAATTTTATACTTATTTTTTTATCTTATTTTTATTCTTATTTTTTATCGTATTTTTCATCTTATTTTTTATCTTATTTTTATACTTATTTTTGATCTTATTTTTCATCCTATTTTTTATCTTATTTTATTCCTATTTTGTACTTATTTTTCATCTTATTTGTTTTCTTATTTTTTATCTTATTTTTTATTTTATTTTTCATCTTATTTTTATACTTATTTTTTCATCTTATTTTTTATCTTATTTTTTATCTTATTTTTCATCTTTTCTTTATTCTTATTTTTCATCTTATTTTTATACTTATTTTTCATCTTATTTTTATACTTATTTTTCATCTTAATTTTTATCTTATTTTTATATTTATTGTTCATCTTATTTTTATTCTTTTTTTATCGTGTTTTTATTATTATTATTCTTATTTTTATACTTATTTTTCATCTTATTTTCATAGCTATTTTTTATATTAATTTTCATCTTAATTTTTGTCTTATTTTTATACCCTTTTTTCATCTTATTTTTTTATCTTATTTTTCATCTTATTTTTATTCTTATTTTTTTATCTTTTTTTTCATCTTATTATTATACTTATTTTTTCATCTTATTTTATATCTTATTTTTCATGTTATTTTTATACTTTTTTAATCCTATTTTTCATCTTATTATTATGTTTATTTTTTCATCTGATTTTTCATCTTATTTTTATTCTTAGTTTTCATCTTTTTTTATTCTTATTTTTATAATTATTTTTCATCTTAATTTTTATCTTATTTTTTTTATCTTATTTTTATATTTATTGTTCATCTTATTTTTATTCTTATTTTTTATCGTATTTTTATTATTATTATTCTTATTTTTTATCTCAATTTTTATACTTATTTTTTATCTTATTTTTTATCTTATTTTTTATCTTATTTTTCATCTTATTTTTATACTAATTTTTCATCTTTTTTTTTCATCTTATTTTTATACTTATTTTTCATCTTAATTTTTATCTTTTTTTTTATCTTATTTTTATATTTATTGTTCATCTTATTTTTATTCTTATTTTTCATCTTATTTTTATACTTATTTTTCATCTTAATTTTTATCTTATTTTTATATTTATTGTTCATCTTATTTTTATTCTTATTTTTATTCTTATTTTTTATCTGATTTTTTATCTGATTTTTATACTTATTTTTTATCTTATTTCTTATCTTATTTTTCATCTTATTTTTATACTTTTTTTCATCTTATTTTTCATCTTATTTTTAATCCTATTTTTTATCTTATTTTATTCCTATTTTGTACTTATTTTTCATCTTATTTGTTTTCTTATTTTTCATTTTATTTTTCATCTTATTTTTATACTTATTTTTCATCTTATTTTTTATCTTTTTTTCATCTTATTTTTATAATTATTTTTCATCTTAATTTTTATCTTATTTTTTTATCTTATTTTTATATTTATTGTTCATCTTATTTTTATTCTTATTTTTTATCGTATTTTTATTATTATTATTATTCTTATTTTTTATCTCAATTTTTATACTTATTTTTTATCTTATTTTTCATCTTATTTTTTATCTTATTTTTTATCTTAATTTTATTCTTTTTTTTCATCTTATTTTTCATCTTATTTTTATACTTATTTTTTATCGTATTTTTATTTTTATTCTTATTTTTATTCTTATTTTTCATCTTATTTTTATAGCTATTTTTTTATATTAATTTTCATCTTAATTTTTGTCTTATTTTTATACCCTTTTTTCATCTTATTTTTTTATCTTATTTTTCATCTTATTTTTATTTTTTTATCTTTTTGTTCATCTTATTATTATGCTTATTTTTTCATCTTATTTTTCATGTTATTTTTAGACTTTTTTAATCCTATTTTTCATCCTTTTATTATGTTTATTTTTTCATCTGATTTTTCATCTTATTTTTATTCTTAGTTTTCATCTTTTTTTATTCTTATTTTTATTCTTATTTGTCATCTTATTTTTTATCTTATTTTTATTCTTATTTTTTCATCTTATTTTTCATGTTATTTTTATACTTTTTTAATCCTATTTTTCATCCTTTTATTATGTTTATTTTTTCATCTGATTTTTCATCTTATTTTTATTCTTAGTTTTCATCTTTTTTTATTCTTATTTTTATTCTTATTTGTTATCTTATTTTTTATCTTATTTTTATATTTATTTTTTATCTTATTTTTATACTTATTTTTCATCTTATTTTTCATCTTACTTTTTATCTTATTTTTTATCTTAATTTTATTTTTATTTTTATTCTTATTTTTATTCTTATTTTTATACTTATTTTTTCTCTTAATTTTAATCTTATTTTTTGTTTTATTTTTATTCTTATTTTTTATCGTATTTTTATTCTTATTTTTATTCTTATTTTTCATCTTAATTTTATACTTATTTTTTTATCTTATTTTTATTCTTATTTTTTATCGTATTTTTATTCTTATTTTTCATCTTATTTTTATACTTATTTTTCATCTTATTTTTCATCCTATTTTTTATCTTATTTTATTCCTATTTTGTACTTATTTTTCATCTTATTTGTTTTCTTATTTTTTATCTTATTTTTCATTTTATTTTTCATCTTATTTTTATACTTATTTTTTCACCTTATTTTTTATCTTATTTTTTATCTTATTTTTCATCTTATTTTTAATCTTTTTTTTATTCTTATTTTTCATCTTATTTTTATACTTATTTTTCATCTTATTTTTATACTTATTTTTCATCTTAATTTTTATCTTATTTTTATATTTATTGTTCATCTTATTTTTATTCTTTTTTTATCGTGTTTTTATTATTATTATTCTTATTTTTATACTTATTTTTTATCTTATTTTTATACTTATTTTTTATTTTAATTTTCATCTTATTTTTTGTCTTATTTTTCATCTTATTTTTATTCTTATTTTTTATCCTATTTTTATTCTTATTTTTATTCTTATTTTTTATCTTATTTTTTATCTGATTTTTATACTTATTTTTTATCTTATTTTTCATCTTATTTTTATACTTATTTTTCATCTTAATTTTTATCTTATTTTTATATTTATTGTTCATCTTATTTTTATTCTTTTTTTATCGTGTTTTTATTATTATTATTCTTATTTTTATTCTTATTTTTTATCGTATTTTTATTCTTATTTTTATTCTTATTTTTCATCTTAATTTTATACTTATTTTTTTATCTTATTTTTATTCTTATTTTTTTCGTATTTTTATTCTTATTTTTCATCTTATTTTTATACTTATTTTTCATCTTATTTTTCATCCTATTTTTTTATCTTATTTTATTCCTATTTTGTACTTATTTTTCATCTTATTTGTTTTCTTATTTTTTATCTTATTTTTCATTTTATTTTTCATCTTATTTTTATACTTATTTTTTCATCTTATTTTTTATCTTATTTTTCATCTTTTTTTTATTCTTATTTTTCATCTTATTTTTATACTTATTTTTCATCTTATTTTTATACTTATTTTTCATCTTAATTTTTATCTTATTTTTATATTTATTGTTCATCTTATTTTTATTCTTTTTTTATCGTGTTTTTATTATTATTATTCTTATTTTTATACTTATTTTTTATCTTATTTTTATACTTATTTTTTTATCCTATTTTTATTCTTATTTTTATTCTTATTTTTTATCTTATTTTTTATCTGATTTTTATACTTATTTTTTATCTTATTTCTTATCTTATTTTTCATCTTATTTATCATCTTATTTTTCATCTTATTTTTGATCCTATTTTTTATCTTATTTTATTCCTATTTTTATACTTATTTTTCATCTTATTTGTTTTCTTATTTTTTATCTTATTTTTCATTTTATTTTTCATCTTATTTTTATACTTATTTTTCATCTTATTTTTTATCTTATTTTTTATCTTATTTTTCATCTTATTTTTATACTTATTTTTTATTTTATTTTTTTTTATCTTATTTTTATAATTATTTTTCATCTTAATTTTTATCTTATTTTTTTATCTTATTTTTATATTTATTGTTCATCTTATTTTTATTCTTATTTTTTATCGTATTTTTATTATTATTATTCTTATTTTTTATCTCAATTTTTATACTTATTTTTTATCTTATTTTTTATCTTATTTTTTATCTTAATTTTATTTATTTTTTTCATCTTATTTTTCATCTTATTTTAATACTTATTTTTTATCTTAATTTTAATCCTATTTTTTGTCTTATTTTTATACTTATTTTTCATTTTATTTTTATTCTTATTTTTTATCATATTTTTATTTTTATTCTTATTTTTATTCTTATTTTTCATCTTATTTTCATAGCTATTTTTTATATTAATTTTCATCTTAATTTTTGTCTTATTTTTATACCCTTTTTTCATCTTATTTTTTTATCTTATTTTTTATCTTATTTTTATTCTTATTTTTTTATCTTTTTTTTCATCTTATTATTATACTTATTTTTTCATCTTATTTTATATCTTATTTTTCATGTTATTTTTATACTTTTTTAATCCTATTTTTCATCTTATTATTATGTTTATTTTTTCATCTGATTTTTCATCTTATTTTTATTCTTAGTTTTCATCTTTTTTTATTCTTATTTTTATAATTATTTTTCATCTTAATTTTTATCTTATTTTTTTTATCTTATTTTTTTATTTATTGTTCATCTTATTTTTATTCTTATTTTTTATCGTATTTTTATTATTATTATTCTTATTTTTTATCTCAATTTTTATACTTATTTTTTATCTTATTTTTTATCTTATTTTTTATCTTATTTTTTATCTTATTTTTATACTAATTTTTCATCTTTTTTTTCATCTTATTTTTCATCTTTTTTTTATTCTTATTTTTCATCTTATTTTTATACTTATTTTTCATCTTATTTTTATACTTATTTTTCATCTTAATTTTTATCTTATTTTTATATTTATTGTTCATCTTATTTTTATTCTTTTTTTATCGTGTTTTTATTATTATTATTCTTATTTTTATACTTATTTTTTATCTTATTTTTATACTTATTTTTTTATCCTATTTTTATTCTTATTTTTATTCTTATTTTTTATCTTATTTTTTATCTGATTTTTATACTTATTTTTTATCTTATTTCTTATCTTATTTTTCATCTTATTTATCATCTTATTTTTCATCTTATTTTTGATCCTATTTTTTATCTTATTTTATTCCTATTTTTATACTTATTTTTCATCTTATTTGTTTTCTTATTTTTTATCTTATTTTTCATTTTATTTTTCATCTTATTTTTATACTTATTTTTCATCTTATTTTTTATCTTATTTTTTATCTTATTTTTCATCTTATTTTTATACTTATTTTTTATTTTATTTTTTTTTATCTTATTTTTATAATTATTTTTCATCTTAATTTTTATCTTATTTTTTTATCTTATTTTTATATTTATTGTTCATCTTATTTTTATTCTTATTTTTTATCGTATTTTTATTATTATTATTCTTATTTTTTATCTCAATTTTTATACTTATTTTTTATCTTATTTTTTATCTTATTTTTTATCTTAATTTTATTTATTTTTTTCATCTTATTTTTCATCTTATTTTAATACTTATTTTTTATCTTAATTTTAATCCTATTTTTTGTCTTATTTTTATACTTATTTTTCATTTTATTTTTATTCTTATTTTTTATCATATTTTTATTTTTATTCTTATTTTTATTCTTATTTTTCATCTTATTTTCATAGCTATTTTTTATATTAATTTTCATCTTAATTTTTGTCTTATTTTTATACCCTTTTTTCATCTTATTTTTTTATCTTATTTTTTATCTTATTTTTATTCTTATTTTTTTATCTTTTTTTTCATCTTATTATTATACTTATTTTTTCATCTTATTTTATATCTTATTTTTCATGTTATTTTTATACTTTTTTAATCCTATTTTTCATCTTATTATTATGTTTATTTTTTCATCTGATTTTTCATCTTATTTTTATTCTTAGTTTTCATCTTTTTTTATTCTTATTTTTATAATTATTTTTCATCTTAATTTTTATCTTATTTTTTTTATCTTATTTTTTTATTTATTGTTCATCTTATTTTTATTCTTATTTTTTATCGTATTTTTATTATTATTATTCTTATTTTTTATCTCAATTTTTATACTTATTTTTTATCTTATTTTTTATCTTATTTTTTATCTTATTTTTATACTAATTTTTCATCTTTTTTTTCATCTTATTTTTATACTTATTTTTCATCTTAATTTTTATCTTTTTTTTATCTTATTTTTATATTTATTGTTCATCTTATTTTTATTCTTATTTTTTATCTTATTTTTATACTTATTTTTCATCTTAATTTTTATCTTATTTTTATATTTATTGTTCATCTTATTTTTATTCTTATTTTTATTCTTATTTTTTATCTGATTTTTATACTTATTTTTTATCTTATTTCTTATCTTATTTTTCATCTTATTTTTATACTTTTTTTCATCTTATTTTTCATCTTATTTTTCATCCTATTTTTTATCTTATTTTATTCCTATTTTGTACTTATTTTTCATCTTATTTGTTTTCTTATTTTTCATTTTATTTTTCATCTTATTTTTATACTTATTTTTCATCTTATTTTTTCATCTTATTTTATATCTTATTTTTCATGTTATTTTTATACTTTTTTAATCCTATTTTTCATCTTATTATTATGTTTATTTTTTCATCTGATTTTTCATCTTATTTTTATTCTTAGTTTTCATCTTTTTTTATTCTTATTTTTATAATTATTTTTCATCTTAATTTTTATCTTATTTTTTTTATCTTATTTTTATATTTATTGTTCATCTTATTTTTATTCTTATTTTTTATCGTATTTTTATTATTATTATTCTTATTTTTTATCTCAATTTTTATACTTATTTTTTATCTTATTTTTTATCTTATTTTTTATCTTATTTTTCATCTTATTTTTATACTAATTTTTCATCTTTTTTTTTCATCTTATTTTTATACTTATTTTTCATCTTAATTTTTATCTTTTTTTTTATCTTATTTTTATATTTATTGTTCATCTTATTTTTATTCTTATTTTTCATCTTATTTTTATACTTATTTTTCATCTTAATTTTTATCTTATTTTTATATTTATTGTTCATCTTATTTTTATTCTTATTTTTATTCTTATTTTTTATCTGATTTTTATACTTATTTTTTATCTTATTTCTTATCTTATTTTTCATCTTATTTTTATACTTTTTTTCATCTTATTTTTCATCTTATTTTTCATCCTATTTTTTATCTTATTTTATTCCTATTTTGTACTTATTTTTCATCTTATTTGTTTTCTTATTTTTCATTTTATTTTTCATCTTATTTTTATACTTATTTTTCATCTTATTTTTTAGCTTATTTTTTATCTTTTTTTCATCTTATTTTTATAATTATTTTTCATCTTAATTTTTATCTTATTTTTTTATCTTATTTTTATATTTATTGTTCATCTTATTTTTATTCTTATTTTTTATCGTATTTTTATTATTATTATTCTTATTTTTTATCTCAATTTTTATACTTATTTTTTATCTTATTTTTCATCTTATTTTTTATCTTATTTTTTATCTTAATTTTATTCTTTTTTTTCATCTTATTTTTCATCTTATTTTTATACTTATTTTTTATCGTATTTTTATTTTTATTCTTATTTTTATTCTTATTTTTCATCTTATTTTTATAGCTATTTTTTTATATTAATTTTCATCTTAATTTTTGTCTTATTTTTATACCCTTTTTTCATCTTATTTTTTTATCTTATTTTTCATCTTATTTTTATTCTTATTTTTTTATCTTTTTTTTCATCTTATTATTATACTTATTTTTTCATCTTATTTTTCATGTTATTTTTAGACTTTTTTAATCCTATTTTTCATCCTTTTATTATGTTTATTTTTTCATCTGATTTTTCATCTTATTTTTATTCTTAGTTTTCATCTTTTTTTATTCTTATTTTTATTCTTATTTGTTATCTTATTTTTTATCTTATTTTTATATTTATTTTTTATCTTATTTTTATACTTATTTTTCATCTTATTTTTTATCTTACTTTTTATCTTATTTTTCATCTTAATTTTATTCTTATTTTTATTCTTATTTTTATTCTTATTTTTATACTTATTTTTTCTCTTAATTTTAATCTTATTTTTTGTTTTATTTTTATTCTTATTTTTTATCGTATTTTTATTCTTATTTTTATTCTTATTTTTCATCTTAATTTTATACTTATTTTTTTATCTTATTTTTATTCTTATTTTTTATCGTATTTTTATTCTTATTTTTCATCTTATTTTTATACTTATTTTTCATCTTATTTTTCATCCTATTTTTTATCTTATTTTATTCCTATTTTGTACTTATTTTTCATCTTATTTGTTTTCTTATTTTTTATCTTATTTTTCATTTTATTTTTCATCTTATTTTTATACTTATTTTTTCACCTTATTTTTTATCTTATTTTTTATCTTATTTTTCATCTTATTTTTAATCTTTTTTTTATGCTTATTTTTCATCTTATTTTTATACTTATTTTTCATCTTATTTTTATACTTATTTTTCATCTTAATTTTTATCTTATTTTTATATTTATTGTTCATCTTATTTTTATTTTTTATCGTGTTTTTATTATTATTAATCTTATTTTTATACTTATTTTTTATCTTATTTTTATACTTATTTTTTATTTTAATTTTCATCTTATTTTTTGTCTTATTTTTCATCTTATTTTTATTCTTATTTTTTATCCTATTTTTATTCTTATTTTTATTCTTATTTTTTATCTTATTTTTATCTGATTTTTATACTTATTTTTTATCTTATTTCTTATCTTATTTTTCATCTTATTTTTATACTTATTTTTCATCTTAATTTTTATCTTATTTTTATATTTATTGTTCATCTTATTTTTATTCTTTTTTTATCGTGTTTTTATTATTATTATTCTTATTTTTATTCTTATTTTTTATCGTATTTTTATTATTATTTTTATTCTTATTTTTCATCTTAATTTTATACTTATTTTTTTATCTTATTTTTATTCTTATTTTTTATCGTATTTTTATTCTTATTTTTTCATCTTATTTTTATACTTATTTTTCATCTTATTTTTTATCCTATTTTTTATCTTATTTTATTCCTATTTTGTACTTATTTTTCATCTTATTTGTTTTCTTATTTTTTATCTTATTTTTCATTTTATTTTTCATCTTATTTTTATACTTATTTTTTCATCTTATTTTTTATCTTATTTTTTTATCTTATTTTTCATCTTATTTTTAATCTTTTTTTTATTCTTATTTTTCATCTTATTTTTATACTTATTTTTCATCTTAATTTTTATCTTATTTTTATATTTATTGTTCATCTTATTTTTATTCTTTTTTTATCGTGTTTTTATTATTATTATTCTTATTTTTATACTTATTTTTTATCTTATTTTTATACTTATTTTTTATCCTATTTTTATTCTTATTTTTATTCTTATTTTTTATCTTATTTTTTATCTGATTTTTATACTTATTTTTTATCTTATTTCTTATCTTATTTTTCATCTTAATTATCATCTTATTTTTCATCTTATTTTTGATCCTATTTTTTATCTTATTTTATTCCTATTTTTATACTTATTTTTCATCTTATTTGTTTTCTTATTTTTTATCTTATTTTTCATTTTATTTTTCATCTTATTTTTATACTTATTTTTCATCTTATTTTTTATCTTATTTTTTATCTTATTTTTCATCTTATTTTTATACTTATTTTTTATTTTATTTTTTTTTATCTTATTTTTATAATTATTTTTCATCTTAATTTTTATCTTATTTTTTTATCTTATTTTTATATTTATTGTTCATCTTATTTTTATTCTTATTTTTTATCGTATTTTTATTATTATTATTCTTATTTTTTATCTCAATTTTTATACCTTTTTTTTATCTTATTTTTTATCTTATTTTTTATCTTAATTTTATTCTTTTTTTTCATCTTATTTTTCATCTTATTTTAATACTTATTTTTTATCTTAATTTTAATCCTATTTTTTGTCTTATTTTTATACTTATTTTTCATTTTATTTTTATTCTTATTTTTTATCATATTTTTATTTTTATTCTTATTTTTATTCTTATTTTTCATCTTATTTTCATAGCTATTTTTTATATTAATTTTCATCTTAATTTTTGTCTTATTTTTATACCCTTTTTTCATCTTATTTTTTTATCTTATTTTTTATCTTATTTTTATTCTTATTTTTTTATCTTTTTTTTCATCTTATTATTATACTTATTTTTTCATCTTATTTTATATCTTATTTTTCATCTTATTTTTATACTTTTTTAATCCTATTTTTCATCTTATTATTATGTTTATTTTTTCATCTGATTTTTCATCTTATTTTTATTCTTAGTTTTCATCTTTTTTTATTCTTATTTTTATTCTTTTTTGTCATCTTATTTTTATATTTATTTTTTATCTTATTTTTATACTTATTTTTCATCTTATTTTTTATCTTACTTTTTATCTTATTTTTCATCTTAATTTTATTCTTATTTTTATTCTTATTTTTATACTTATTTTTTCTCTTAATTTTAATCTTATTTTTTGTCTTATTTTTATTCTTATTTTTTATCGTATTTTTATTCTTATTTTCATTCTTATTTTTCATCTTAATGTTATACTTATTTTTTATCTTATTTTTATTCTTATTTTTTATCGTATTTTTATTCTTATTTTTCATTTTATTTTTATACTTATTTTTCATCTGATTTTTCATTTTATTTTTCATCTTATTTTTATACTTATTTTTTCATCTTATTTTTTATCTTATTTTTTATCTTATTTTTCATCTTATTTTTATATTTATTTTTTATCTTATTTTTATACTTATTTTTCATCTTATTTTTCATCTTACTTTTTATCTTATTTTTCATCTTAATTTTATTCTTATTTTTATTCTTATTTTTATTCTTATTTTTATACTTATTTTTTCTCTTAATTTTAATCTTATTTTTTGTTTTATTTTTATTCTTATTTTTTATTGTATTTTTATTCTTATTTTTATTCTTATTTTTCATCTTAATTTTATACTTATTTTTTTATCTTATTTTTATTCTTATTTTTTATCGTATTTTTATTCTTATTTTTCATCTTATTTTTATACTTATTTTTCATCTTATTTTTCATCCTATTTTTTATCTTATTTTATTCCTATTTTGTACTTATTTTTCATCTTATTTGTTTTCTTATTTTTTATCTTATTTTTCATTTTATTTTTCATCTTATTTTTATACTTATTTTTTCACCTTATTTTTTATCTTATTTTTCATCTTATTTTTAATCTTTTTTTTATGCTTATTTTTCATCTTATTTTTATACTTATTTTTCATCTTATTTTTATACTTATTTTTCATCTTAATTTTTATCTTATTTTTATATTTATTGTTCATCTTATTTTTATTCTTTTTTATCGTGTTTTTATTATTATTAATCTTATTTTTATACTTATTTTTTATCTTATTTTTATACTTATTTTTTATTTTAATTTTCATCTTATTTTTTGTCTTATTTTTCATCTTATTTTTATTCTTATTTTTTATCCTATTTTTATTCTTATTTTTATTCTTATTTTTTATCTTATTTTTATCTGATTTTTATACTTATTTTTTATCTTATTTCTTATCTTATTTTTCATCTTATTTTTATACTTATTTTTCATCTTAATTTTTATCTTATTTTTATATTTATTGTTCATCTTATTTTTATTCTTTTTTTATCGTGTTTTTATTATTATTATTCTTATTTTTATTCTTATTTTTTATCGTATTTTTATTATTATTTTTATTCTTATTTTTCATCTTAATTTTATACTTATTTTTTTATCTTATTTTTATTCTTATTTTTTATCGTATTTTTATTCTTATTTTTTCATCTTATTTTTATACTTATTTTTCATCTTATTTTTTATCCTATTTTTTATCTTATTTTATTCCTATTTTGTACTTATTTTTCATCTTATTTGTTTTCTTATTTTTTATCTTATTTTTCATTTTATTTTTCATCTTATTTTTATACTTATTTTTTCATCTTATTTTTTATCTTATTTTTTTATCTTATTTTTCATCTTATTTTTAATCTTTTTTTTATTCTTATTTTTCATCTTATTTTTATACTTATTTTTCATCTTAATTTTTATCTTATTTTTATATTTATTGTTCATCTTATTTTTATTCTTTTTTTATCGTGTTTTTATTATTATTATTCTTATTTTTATACTTATTTTTTATCTTATTTTTATACTTATTTTTTATCCTATTTTTATTCTTATTTTTTATCTTATTTTTTATCTGATTTTTATACTTATTTTTTATCTTATTTCTTATCTTATTTTTCATCTTAATTATCATCTTATTTTTCATCTTATTTTTGATCTTATTTTTTATCTTATTTTATTCCTATTTTTATACTTATTTTTCATCTTATTTGTTTTCTTATTTTTTATCTTATTTTTCATTTTATTTTTCATCTTATTTTTATACTTATTTTTCATCTTATTTTTTATCTTATTTTTTATCTTATTTTTCATCTTATTTTTATACTTATTTTTTATTTTATTTTTTTTATCTTATTTTTATAATTATTTTTCATCTTAATTTTTATCTTATTTTTTTATCTTATTTTTATATTTATTGTTCATCTTATTTTTATTCTTATTTTTTATCGTATTTTTATTATTATTATTCTTATTTTTTATCTCAATTTTTATACTTATTTTTTATCTTATTTTTTATCTTAATTTTATTCTTTTTTTTCATCTTATTTTTCATCTTATTTTAATACTTATTTTTTTATCTTAATTTTAATCCTATTTTTTGTCTTATTTTTATACTTATTTTTCATTTTATTTTTATTCTTATTTTTTATCATATTTTTATTTTTATTCTTATTTTTATTCTTATTTTTCATCTTATTTTCATAGCTATTTTTTATATTAATTTTCATCTTAATTTTTGTCTTATTTTTATACCCTTTTTTCATCTTATTTTTTTATCTTATTTTTTATCTTATTTTTATTCTTATTTTTTTATCTTTTTTTTCATCTTATTATTATACTTATTTTTTCATCTTATTTTATATCTTATTTTTCATGTTATTTTTATACTTTTTTAATCCTATTTTTCATCTTATTATTATGTTTATTTTTTCATCTGATTTTTCATCTTATTTTTATTCTTAGTTTTCATCTTTTTTTATTCTTATTTTTATTCTTATTTGTCATCTTATTTTTATATTTATTTTTTATCTTATTTTTATACTTATTTTTCATCTTATTTTTTATCTTACTTTTTATCTTATTTTTCATCTTAATTTTATTCTTATTTTTATTCTTATTTTTATACTTATTTTTTCTCTTAATTTTAATCTTATTTTTTGTCTTATTCTTATTCTTATTTTTTATCGTATTTTTATTCTTATTTTCATTCTTATTTTTCATCTTAATTTTATACTTATTTTTTATCTTATTTTTATTCTTATTTTTTATCGTATTTTTATTTTTATTTTTCATCTTATTTTTATACTTATTTTTCATCTGATTTTTCATTTTATTTTTCATCTTATTTTTATACTTATTTTTTCATCTTATTTTTTATCTTATTTTTTATCTTATTTTTCATCTTATTTTTAATCTTTTTTTTATTCTTATTTTTCATCTTATTTTTATACTTATTTTTCATCTTATTTTTATACTTATTTTTCATCTTAATTTTTATCTTATTTTTATATTTATTGTTCATCTTATTTTTATTCTTTTTTTTATCGTGTTTTTATTATTATTATTCTTATTTTTATTCTTATTTTTCATCTTATTTTAATACTTATATTTTCATCTTATTTTTCATCTTTTTTTTAGTCTGAGCCTTGTCTTGAAACTGCAGGTGGGGTATGGAATGTTAGCTCTTTTCCATTTTTAGACAAATCACCACATTTATCAGGAAGTTTCCTCTTAATCCTGCTCTTTACATCAAGATTTGATGTTTTCTTTGAGATTGAATTTGAGAAATAGTGTTTGGATTTTGAGGATGCTTTCGTCAGCTTTTTTCCCACATTACCTTTTTTACTAGTAGAGGTTATAACAGTAGTACTACTGACAGTATAGGTACTGGGCTGCTCCTGATCTGTACAGTGATCCATGCAGTAACACTACTTAAACAGATTGGACTACTTGTAGATGCTACCACCACACCAGAAAAAATGCCAATGAGATAGGGAAAGGAAAGAAATGATCTTACAATTCTTATGACACTGCTCCACAATATACTTCCAACAAACAACGTTTATACTTTACTGGGGGGCTGTGCTGCTTTCAGTCAAAGACAAGAACACCTTCTTTACTTTTTTTGGTGTGTGCAGTTGTGTGCTGACCCTCACACACAAACAACACTTTTAAATTTAGATTTTACTGAATGTCCCTTTCAAAATAGTTGCTGATGAACGTCACCTGCACACACCCTTTTTCTAATATGGATGTCACTGAATGGACCTTTCAAAACTGACAAGAATTGAAAAATACTTGAAAAGTTTAGAATATAATAATCTATAAAGTCTTTTTTGGGGTGTGCAACTGCTTCTGAATCTCACATGCAAACACCCAGTTTTGTTCAAAAACATATCAGTTGTCACTGCACCACACAAGATTACTTTCACTAGAAACATTATAAATAAATCTATTTGTTTTTTGGATTCTGCTGCTAATATTCAGACAGCAAAAGCACACTGTTTTTCTTCAATAAATAAATATACTACTTATTACAGAATGATATCTATGTAACTCAGTCTGCATATACTTAAATAATTTAAACAAATTTCACTGGCGCTTCACTTCCAAATGCAGCCTAATAGTTTTCAAATGTAAACATACACCAGTTTACTATCACTTATATATCACAATAATAAATGAAAACCCTAGAAGCGCAAATGTAATCTCATAAAGAGAATACTTATATTTTTGTATATTGATGTCTTCAAGATGTCAATATATCTCTGATGAAGCAGGTCGCTCAATATGGTCAGAACCACATAAAAGGAAAAAATATATAGAATAGTGTAATACTGTAAGGAGTATAACAATCTGTACAAAAATAATCATGTAAATAATTCATTCAATGTCCGTGAATAAAATATGATAATCCAAAATCTTGCCCCCCAATGCCAGGGTACTCACAAGACAGTAATAGAGTGTTAGCCTTTAAATCAAGTCTTTCAAACTTTGTCCTTCTACTCCAATGTTTCACAATATCAGATTGTGGTCTCCAGTAAATATAAAAGAAAAGAAAAGGTATCTAGCATAATACCGTTTATTGTATAAAATCCAACAGTTAAAAACAAATATGGGTAGACTCACATTTAAATATATTAATGGATTTCACCCCTGATGTCTCCTCTCGGCTCCGAGCACTCGCTGATCGACATGACTTCCTCTTATTTGAGGATCGGAAATTTGCTGATGTTGGGAACACTGTGAAATCATAGTACCAGGGTGGTATCTACAGATACAGATATCTACAGATACCACCCTGACATACTGAAAATCAAGATCAAGCGAGCATTTGCCCTTCTGCCGTAAGAAGCAGTGTTACGACTCTGCCTATATTTTGTATGTGGCAGCAGTACCTCAAATCCACCAGAGGTGCTGCTGTTCTGCCCCTGAACTTTCCACTATGACTGTAGGAGTAAATCTCCTTTTCTGATTAGAACTGCACCTTACTCACAGCTTCTAATACCTGCCTCAATCTGTGTTCTGTGCAGTTCATAATTTTTACCTGGCTGCTGCTTGTCTCCTGTTTATCCCTGTTCCAGTTTTGCTTTGCTGCTGTCTGACCTCCAGTTGTGACCCTCTGCCTGATTCCCGGACCCTGATTGTTTGCCTGTTGCCCTGACCTCTGCTTGATTACTGGACTATGCTTATTTGCTTGTGACCCTGACCTCTGCTTGGCTATTAGATTCTGCTTAAACTCTTGTTGCCCTGACCTCTGCTTGGTCACTGGACTCAGCTAGTCTGTCTGCTTCCCTGGACTGCCTTGTGCCTCTGACAATCTGGAATCCTGACCCCTGACTCCTTAGTCTGGAGCCTCGTGCCTCCTGGCAATTGGGTAACTCACTATACTTGTCCCTGCATTTAAACTGTATTTGTCATTGCTTGGAACCTGTTGCTTCTGTGGACTATTCCTGCCATTCATCACACCTGTTCATAATTGTGTTTTTAAGTATACCTGTTTGTTCTGCTACCTGAAATCTGCATATTCCACGATCTCAATCCTTCTTTACATATTTTGCCTAATTGAAGACACTTATTTTTTTTACTGATATTGCCGTGTCCTGAATTCACTAGGAATCATAACAAGCAGATAATATATACACTCCTACCAGAGATGATACAATCACAACTTTATAAAAGTTTTCTCTCCATGGTATAGGATATGATGTTTCTACCTGATTTTTTTGTAGGATATGAGATCGTTTTGGGGATTACCCCATATTGATCTAGTCTATTTATAATGTGTCTTAATTGATAAGTAAAGATGTACCGAATTATAGTGAGTTTTGATTGAACTTATTTACATTCGATATAGATTGGATTGGTTTGTTATAACAACAGAAACCCTCGATTTCAATGTGATGGCGTCAACTATGTTTATTAATCATAACCTAGCAACCGAGAAGAGAGATAATAGGACACTATATAAACACCCCGATTACTGCTTGTTACCTAAATGGAACCGGAAGTGAAGTTGTGGGACCTGAACCGGAAGTGACGTCACATAAAGAAACCGGAAATCGGGATGCGTTTCAACATGTGTTCCACCATCGGAAAAAATGACTTCCTGTTTATTGCAAAAATGTAGTTATTTGATTTTTATTTGTAACGATGGTCGAATGGGATGTGTTCAAAGAACTGGCTTATTTTTAGGTAGGACACTATATATTTTACATGGGAATTTACCCCATTCTGTACATCCTCAGCCTATTTGCTAGGGGCAATATTTAAGGAAGTGAGTTTAAGGCTCTCTATGCACCTTGAAAAGACTTCTTTAATTGAAACATGTTGGAGCAAGAGAGCTAAATACCTATTACATTACACCCTTCTATTTTTACCACCTTGGATGTGAGGAGGTTCCAGTTGCTTGGACTGATCCCAGGGCCATTGTGATTATATCTTTGAATACTGCTGAACACCTATATCATCTCTGGTGCTTCTCACTTTTAATTGTTAAATGTGAGTCTACCCATATGTTTTTAACATTGGATTTTATACAATAAATAAATGGTATTATGCTAGATACCTTTTATTTTATTTTATATTTACTGGAGACCACAATTTGATATTGTGAAACATTGGAGTAGAGGGATGAAGTTTGAAAGACTTGATTTAAAGGCTAACACTCTACTACTGTCTTGTGAGTACCCTGACATTGGGGGACAAGGTTTTGGATTATCATATTTACTTCATGGACATTGAATTAATTATTTACATGATTCTTTTTGTTCAGATTGTTATACTCCTTACAGTATTACACTAGACATCCCGGGAAAGTATGCTGCCCGGCCGCTCTTATTGTAGTTAAAACACAATCAGAGCAGTTGGGCAGGACTCTCTGTGTGACACAATGTGCAGCCACAGGCAGCTAACTCTTGCTAGGGGGCGCAATTGCCCCAACCACCCCACCCCCCCCCCCTCCCCCGAAACTGCCATTGGCTGCCTCTGAGTTACCCAAGCAGGAGATGGAACAGGCACAGAAGCAGATGGTACAGCCTCTAGCTCTGTCTGGAATCAGCAGGTGCCACAGGGCCTGCTATCTCCACTTGTCCACTGGTGCACTTGTTCATGAGCGGCACTTGTACATGGAATGAGATTTTTCTCAAGCACAATCAGTGCACAATTAATACAAGACTGTGTCCATTGTTAATGTTATATAAGTGTTGGTATTGTAAGATGCAATTTAAGTGATCAGGCAATGTTTAATTTTTTTCAATGTTTTTCTTTTGCGATAGATTTTCTGACTTCGTTGATAAATCAACTTTTCAAAATGCATTGTTTTCAGTATTGTGTACAATTTTCTGTAATTTGACCACTGTAAGGCACCATTTAAAAGCAGTCAGATATCCAATTTACCACAGCCCAGTCAGCAATATAACCTTACAGCAGTTTGACGTTGCAATGCAAATGTGCGGTGATGTCACACAATCTATAAGTCCCAGACATCTGGATGTGATTATATGAAACATGGTCATTACTCAGCACTAGGTGTTACTGAGAGCGGGACTGAGTGGGAGTCAAGACTAGCGATGTGCCGGGCACATTACTAATTATGCATATTTACAAAGAAGTCAATATGTGAATCACATTATTAGAATAAATCATTGCAATGAAAATGTGTATTCTAGTTCTAATCCTTTTAAATGTAGTTGAAAATGTTTAAATTGTTTTGTCAGTGCACACTGTCATTCAGGTATCCATTAGACATAGGGCATGACCTTTTAAAAGTTATTAGGCATCTTCTCTGTAAATACATGTCTGGGGTGCTATCATTGTAAGTATACATTCTGTTTATGGATCCTGGATGAGCTATGTTCACACTTATTCCTGGTTTGCACCTCTTCTCCTGGGTGACTGTTCACTGAAACCCTTAACTTTTGGCCTGATTTTGGTTGCGCTGTTTTGACCTAGTGTCTGGATTCCGATTTGTTAACCTATGAACAAGCTCATCTGGTGCATGAGCACCGTATGCTATCTGCATCTAGTTAGTAGGCAAACCATGCTATTCTAGTTACAGGTGTTCCTGAAGGGGACTCAGGACCACTGGAGTGCGGTAAGTAATGCAGATTGGCGCCAAGACCGAGGGGCGCTCCCCACCGCCTGCCATCCCCGCAGCACAAACAAATAAATAAAAACCCGCCGGCACTCACTTCCCTTTCACTGAGTGTCGGGTGTGACGTCATCACGTCCCAAAACTATAAGTGAGGAGCAGCGCAGAGAACTGCACACGGAGACAACAAGAAGAGAATAAGACAGAAGAGAAGGAAAGTAGGTCATAGAAAACCAAGTAAATAATGGAGGGGACAGCAATGCTGAAAAAGGAGAGAGGACAGCAATGTGGTTGAGGAGAGGGAGGCAGCATGTGAAGGAGGAAAGGGGAGCAGCGTGTGATGAAGAAGGGTGCGAAGTGTGACGAAGGAGGAGGCACAACCAAACTAATTTGCCAAAAATGTAAAATCTTATTGCAAAGAATACATATTGTTCATTTATATTATTCATTTAGCAATTTGTTTGCTGTTGAATGTATTTATTTGTATTACATTATTATGATTTGTATTAAAAGAAAAAGCACTATTGAATGAACAAATAAATTTATAAAAGAGGACACAAATTTATATTTTGCAGGAGGGTCACCCGACATGCTAGCACCGCCCATTGTTACTGTTCGAATTCAATGCAGTGAAAGGGTTATTATTTAATTGTAAGGAAACATCAGTGTTTAGAACTAATGTCAATTAAGGAAACACACGTGTGTGCATTCAGATGTGAATTAGAAAATACAAAATACGCATGTAGTGCAAAAAGGTGCAATTGCTCCAAAAACAAGAAGAGGGCCAAAAAAGACCCCTCAATTATGTTTATGTGAGATTTGCGTTTCGTAATTGAATTCCTACCATATTCACATCAGAATATATTTCTCAGATACAGTTGGATTAGAATACGGCTGTACAAATGTACAAGTTCTGTGTTCTTTGTAAAACCGCAAGTTGTGTTTGGACTTGACTTAGGTCCTTAATATGTTTAATATTATGCAAATGCTTCTGGATTCTAACTTTCAACTGTCTTTTAATTTTCCTCAGTACATAACTGCATTTAATAAGACATATTATGTATCGTTAATAAGTTATTTCTAAAAATCTTTTTTTCCTGAGTTCAGATTGTTCCCAATACTTAATATGAAATGAGCATTTTTTTCTTTAAACCTTAAAAACATTGGGAAAAAGGCATTGTTTTTCCACCTTAATAAAGGACAACTATTGAAAGGACATATCACAGTTGGCATTAACATCTTTGTACTCACCATACCCATTTAATTTGCTTCCAGCATAATATCCCAAAAAAATACTTTGCTATTGTCCACTTCTGACGTAAAAGTCAAATTAGAATCATTTAGATTTAAGTTTTCAACAAAGGCTTTAATCCCAACCTCAGACCCATCCCCGATAAATAGGAGGTTGTGTACTTCTCTCCTATATATCTTTTTTTTTCAAGTCCATCAAGCCAGGCCTATAAATATGATCTTCTGCCCGATCTCCCATAAAAACACTGTCATAGGGGGGGGCAATTATTTTATTAATTAAAAATAATTTACTACGCATAAGTGGCCTTTTTCTCGGGTATGCAGTTAGGGGTATCTTTTAGAACCACTAGAAGATGAGATGAAAGATTATAAGCTTCAAAATATTTGGATATTGAGGAAAGAAGACCATGGATTACAAATAAGCCAGTTGTTTCTGAAACTTATATACGCATATTTGCATTAAGTTATTTGAATTACAAAGAAAAAATTACATATGCACTCTCTTGTTCTCTTGTCTGGTTAATGTATTTCTTTAAGTACCTAGGTGGCTGGGGACCTTCTGAGAAATAAGTGGTTGAGGCTGCTGGTTCTATGTTATATATAACTGTCTTTAACCCACCTTAGTTAACAGAATCAAAGTCAATAACAGAAAACGAATGAAGAATAATCCTGCACTGTCTCCAATTTTATTTTGCATTTTATTGGCAATGACAAATAACATCAAAAATAAGCAACTTAGCTAACTGTGTAAAACTTGATTTAAACCCATGCTTGCTTACAAAGCGGGCAATTCTTCCAGGAGGTATTCCGTAGCGGTGTAAAGATCACCAACAAAATAATCACCAGCTGTACTGGTCTTAACAATAATTACACCTGGACATGTATAGGAACAACGGTGAGCATTTACACATGTAAATATGTGTTAGTGGCAAGCTCAGATCTGCTGAATTTTTTCATCATTTCATTTCTTCGCATCAGTGGTCTTCTTAAAAATGTTCTCTCTATAAAACTGCAGCTCCTTGATGCTTTCGCTGATATCATCCAGAGCTCTGAAAAACAAATGATAAAATATTACTATATAGTAATAAAAGGCAGAATTATTTTGGATAGGGGCACGATGGAAAATCATTGGTGCTGAAATTACCAATGTCAGCAGCACATATTCAATAAGTAGCGGTATTTGTCTTGATCAATGTATGCTCCTGCGTAATTAAATCAACACTGTGAATAGGTCCACTCCTACTAGATAAAGTAAAAGAGGTAAGTACTTATTCTCTAGTGTTCAATTTATACTTCTGGTACCTGCCCAGTTTCATGGTATTATGTTGATAGAGGTTCACATTGTTAAATTGTTTGCATGGTCAACAAAAACAAAATGTTTAATCAAATTTAGCCTATTTTATATGGACTAGCTTTTTAACCAGAAAAAAAGCAAAATAAAACTTCAGTAAAGCAGCTGGCAATTTATCTTCCCTGGAGAAAAAAATCCTTTCTGACCCCTTTACATTGCAACCAGAATAATTCCCTGGATCAACCACACTAAATAATACATTAAATGTTCATGGCTGGAGAGCTCGTTGCTTAGTAGAAAAGCATCCAATTCATTTTTAAATCCATGTATGAACTTACCGCCACCAACTTCCTAGGCAAAGAATTCCATTGTCTGATTACCCTTACAGTGAAGAACCCCCTTTCTATGTATGAAAAAGTTTCTTCTTCTTGTCATCTGCACAGTCCTAGTTATCAAAAGCTCATTAAACAAAGGATTGTCTTGAACATAAGTTATACGAATTAGGAAACCTCTAAGATGCACTTTACCCACTTTAACAAATAAGCTTGCCTGTTTTTGAACCATCTCAAGTTCTAATATGTCCTCCTTTTAAACAGGTGACCAAAACTGTTCCCCATATTCCATATGTGGTATAACAAGTGACTAGGCAGTGCTAAAATTATGTCTGCATCCCATGTATTTGTTCCTCTTTTTAAGAATCCCAAAATGTGATTAGCTCTTGTTGCTGTTGTCTGGCACTGCATGCAATTTACTATATACTAGTATTTCTAAATCCTTTTCTAAAGCAGATTTCCCATCAAAACATATTATTCAGCAGTTTTTCCTGCATCTGGACCACTATTCCAAAGAATGTATTTAACAGGCCAGCTCACTTTTTATCACCCACAATCTTCTGTCTACATTTTAGTGTTTTTACTATGATTATTTTTTATTTTTTTTTACCATTTGTGTGCTTAAAAAATTATAAGATTTTATGTGCTTTATTCAGAAACTTTTTGGTGGTGGGAAAAAAATCTGTGCTGCTTCGGTATGGTCCCTACTGCTTAAAAAATAGTAGTTTAATCGTATACTAGCCCTCTACCGTTCTCCGTCAGCTACTGTTTTCGCTAATGGTCTGACCTTGATGCCCTTTTTGATCACGAACGACACTCGTCAGGGATGCCCCCTCTCCCCACTGATATTTGCTCTCGTTATTGAGGCATTGGCCGCTAGAATTCGAAACAATCATGAGATATCTGGCATACAGGTGGGCCCCTCTACCCACAAGATTGCCCTGTACGCGGACGATGTCCTGCTCACTATTTCTAACCCCAAAACGTCGGTTCCCTCCCTCCTAGATGAGCTAGACCTCTATGGCTATTTCTCGGGCTACAAGATTAATCCAGATAAGACGGAGGTTCTAGATTTTAATATATCGGTTACAAACAAGCTATCATTAGAACGCTCATACCCTTTTCAATGGGGTCGCCACAAAATTAAATATTTGGGTGTTTTCATCACAAAGCACTATCGACATCTTTTTCAAGCCAATTTTCCTCACCTACTCGATCAAGTTAAAACAGACCTTACATCGTGGTCACAGCTTTACATCTCCTGGCTTGGACGCGTCAAAATGAATATCCTCCCAGGCTGCTCCACTTCTTTTAGACTCTTCCCATCCGCATCCCGCCATATGTTTTTAAATTTCTGCAATTCCATGTCTCCATATTTGTCTGGTCGGGCAGACGATCCCGGGTCCGACTTAAGGTTCTTCAGAGGTCCACGCAGGGGGGAGGTCTGGGGATCCCTGATTTTCGAAGATATTACCTCTCCGCCCAACTCGCTCAGTGTGTCCTGTGGTCCGGTCCGACGGAAGCCAGGGCATGGTCTAAAATTGAGGCAGAGGGTCTGGGATTGCTTTCTTTATCCTCTCTCCTATGGGTCCCAAGGCCTCGTCGCCCTAAACGATTGTTATCTTACCCAATAGTTTCACACACATTATCCATCTGGGACTCAACATCCCAAAAATTTGCCTCGTCTCCCCATCCCTCTCCGGTTGTTCTGCTATTCAACTCTCCGTAATTTCCCCCGAACTGCATCATAGCTCATTCCAGCCATGGTACTCGCGGGGAGTCATTTACCTCAATCATTTATCCACCTCTGTAACTTTTCCTCAGTTTTCTGAATTTCAATCGCAGATCCACATTCCCTCAAAGCACTTTTATCAGTTTTTGCAACTTCGCCATTTCCACAGTGTTACTAAAGATCTCCTGCTAGCCCAACCTCTCTCCACCTTTGAAGCCATCTGTCTACGCCAATCTTCAACTAAAGGTCTAATATCAACGCTTTACCACGAACTTGCTTCCTCTTCTCTTAGACCCCCCCATGAACTAACCTGGGAACGGGACCTTGGTGAAGAGCTACTGGAAGAGGAATGGTCTGAAATTTATGAGAACGCCGTAGTTCCATCTGCGTTAGAATTAAAGAGAACGTATATAAGGTGCTATATCGACGGTACTATGTGCCGTCGCATCTTCGCAAAATCCTTCCTGATTCTTCTGATCGGTGTTGGCGAGGGTGCTCCCATGAAGGCACATTTCTCCACACATGGTGGTCGTGCCCAAAATTGACAGGATTCTGGATCCAGATAAGAGGTCTGATTAACTCAATTCTCCAGGTGGATATTCCCCTGGAGCCCAAATTCTTTCTTCTTCCTATGGGGGCTCCCACGGCAACCCGACACCAGAATAAATTGATCAGGCATATTATTTCGGCAGCTACCTGCCAAATAGCGGGAGACGGCGCTCGCAATCCCCTCCTTCCATGCAGTCCATAATCAACAGAATTTGGCGGATTGAACGGATGGAATACATGACCAGTATTATCCGGAATTCCTCTAGAGCCTTCTCCAAGGTTTGGGACCCATGGTTATCCTTCTTGCAGGCGTGCCCACCCTTTACTTAACTCAGCTTTAAAACCTCATATCCCTCTTGGTTCTTTTTCCAACTAACAATGGATCTAGTCACTTCTTCCCTTCTCTCCTCTTCTCTCTCATTTCTTTTTCCTTTCTTCCTCTATGTATTCTCTTTCTTTCTTCCTCTTTCTATAAAAACCGTAGGTCATCTGTTACTACTAAAAATGTTTGATTGATTGACTTAGTGACTTCACATGATCTATGCTGGTTGTTGATATTGTTACTTCCTGACTACTTTTGTTATCAGTATGCACTGTGTCATTCATTCTCTGTTGTTATCACGACCTTGCAAAATAAAACTTTTAAAAAAATAAATAAAAAAAAATAGTAGTTTAATCAAAGGAAATAGAAATTAATGAAAGTGCATGGGATACTTTGTATGATGCCGATACCAATTTTTGCATATGTATGTACGGTGTCCAAGACAGGTTTAAGGATGGGTGTTTTCACTTTCAACGCGTTTCATCCGAATGGCATGAAAAGGACTAGTTTAGTGTAAGAACAATTGTATACTACAGTGCCTGGAGCCATTCATTATTCTCAGTTCAACTATTTGTATTATATGCATAGAGTATAAGCATTTTTATGCCCCCATTGTATATTTTCATTACCCACTCCCTATTATATATAAAACACATTTTTACATATTAAACCTGTCCCAGACACCCTCATACATATGCAAAAATTGGTATTCAGGAATTAGTTTATAGGTCTCTAAATTACAAATTTTGCTACTTGCACTTCTAGTTTTAATAATTTAAAAGTTCTTTTTGCACCTTATTTCTAATACTCTTATTTAGCCTCACTGGTTAATTTTTATTTCTAGAGCTTTTGTTACCATCAAGTACAGGTAGTAGACAATAAAATCGTAAACACAGGACACCAAGGGCTTCCAAACAGGTGTCATCCATACATTAATTAAGCAAATAATATCCCACCATTCTCAGTGTCATCCTGAACTGCCGTGGTTGGAAATAATTATGGCTAGCATGACTAAGTGGAGACCTCAGTGACTTTTAAAGAGAGGTTGGGGCGTGTTTTTTGTAGTTGCTTCAGTGATCAAAATAATGCAAATTTCTAACGCTTCACAAGATACTGTGGCTGAAATGTCAGCCTGAATCTCAACAGGAAAAAACATCATCAGCAAAGAGCAACAATGGGTAAAAGTGTATACTCCAAGATTGTGATATTCTAGCATTAATTTAAAGTGCAAGGCAAAATAGGCAAGCTACTGCAGATCAATTGACTGCACATTTAACCTGTGGCATCAGCCACATTTCTGACGAACTCACATGCATTTTTTGAGTTCAGTGTTGTAAAGAGCACAGCTAATGAATTACCAAGCATTGGAGGAATGCAACATGGTCAGATGAATCATCCTTCACCATGTTCCTGAGAAACAGAGGAGTATAGTATGATGTTAACCTAAAGAAGTCTACAGCCCTGAGTGTTTATTTCTAAGAATGAAGGGTTCTGGTTCATCCATAATGCTGTGGGATTTTCCTGCCATGGTTTAGGTTATTTCCTTAGAAAACAAGGTCAATGTTAATCGCTACTTAATGGTACTGAGTGACCATTTTCTCACCATGTTGAACTGTTTCTTCCTAGACAGGAGATGTGCCAGGACCACTGATGTTATTCATATGATACGGAAATTCTATCTAGGTCACCAAATCTGAACCCAATTAAGTATTTATGGGATATTTTCAGTGACTTTCTTGTTGAAGAATGCTCCTGCAGAATATCAGTCATTAGTAGTCTTAATGCCATCGCACATGCAGGCCATACTAGATGCATGTGGTGGCCCTACGTCCTTTTAAGCAGGTTATATTAGTGTATCCAGTTTTCTGTTCACTAGCTGTATATCCCTGAACATATATGACCCATTTGGTGTCCATGTATTTGTTTGAGAGTGCTATGACAGTCTATAAGCTTTAATGCTTCTCTACGCTGATTAATTTTAACTTTTCTTAAATGCATCATTTTTATAACCTTCTTAAGAAAATATCTTAATCACTCAGTGGCCACTTTATTAAGTACACCTTTCTATTACTGGATAGGACTGCCCCTTTGCCCCCAGAACAGCCTGAATTATTTGTGGCATGGATTCAACAAGGTGCTCGAAATATTCCTTAGAGATTCTGGTCCATGTTAACATGATAGCATCACGCAGTTGATGCAGATTTGACGGCTGCACATTCATAATGCAAATCTCCCGTTCCACCACATCCCAAAGGTGTGCTATTGGATTGAGAACTGGTGACTGCGGAGGCCATTAGAGTACACTGAGCTAATTGTCATACTTGTGAAACAAGTTTGAGATGACATGTTCTTTGTGACATAGTGTATTAACCTGCTAGAAGTAACCATTAGAACATAGGTAGATTGTGGTGATAAAGGAATGCACATGGTCAACAACAATACAAGGTTGTAGCAATTAAAAGGAAGACTAATGTGAGCTAAGAAAAGATTCCCCACACCATTACACCACTAGTCTTCACAAGGAAGGATGGATTCATGTTTACGCCAGATTCTGATCCTACCATCTACATGTCACATCAAAAATTGATGTTTGTCAGAATAGGAAACATCTTTTAATTACTTCAACAGTCCAGTTTTAGTGATCCTGTGCCCACTATAGCCTCAGTTTCCTGTTCTTTGCCGACAGGAGTGAAACCCAATGTGGTCTTCTCTGCTGTAATCCATCCACTACATGGTTCAATGTTCTGTATGTTCAGAGATGCTCTTCTGCATACCACTGTTCTCAAGGTTCTGTGCTCAAGGTTACTATCACCTGTCAGCTTGAACCAGTCTGGCCATTCTCCTCTGATCTCTCTCATTAACAAGGCATTTTCACCCACAGAACTACCATTCGTAGAATGTTTTGTAATTTTGGGCACCATACAATCATAGAAGTAGTTTCGGATATACTCAACCGCATGCCCTACCCCTGTCTGGCACCAATCATTCCACAGTCAAAAGTCACTTTGATCACATTTTCTTCCCTTCCATTTTGTTCTATCTAAACAGCAAACTGTACCTCTTGATCAAGTCTGCATTCTTATATGCACTGAATCATGTCACATTATTAGCTGAATAGATGTTTGCAGGATCAACCAGAGAAAAAGATGATAGATACACACACACACACATATATATATATATATATATATATATATATATATATATATATATATTTATTATACACATATACACAGACACACATATACACAGACACACACACGGGCACTGGGGTCATGAGTTCAATTCCCGATCATGGCCTTATCTGTGAAGAGTTTGTATGTTCTCCCTCTGTTTGTGTGGGTTTCCTCCCACACTCCAAAAAAAGATACTGGTAGGTTAATTGGCTGCTAACAAAATTGACCCTAGTCTGTGTGTCTGTGTGTTAGGGAATTTAGACTAAGCCCCAATGAGGCAGGGACTAATGTGAGTTCTCTGTACAGAGCTGCGGAATTAGTGGCGCAATATAAATTAACGGTGATGATGATGAATATATAATATATATATATATATATATATATATATATATACACACACACACATACACACACATATATATATAGAAATACAGTTTAGAAATATAGTTTTGGGACTGACACAAGTATTATTTTTCACAAAGTCTGCTGCCTCACTTTTTATGAAGGCAGTTTGCATATACTCCAGAGTGTCATGCAGAGTGATCAGATGAATTGCAATTAATTTCAAAGTCCCTCTTTGCCATGACAATGAACTTTATCCCAAAAGCAACATTTCCCTTGCATTTCAGCCCTGCCACAAAAGGACCAGCGGACATCAGGTCAGTGATTCTCTCGTTAACACAGGTGAGAGTGTTGACGAGGACAAGGCTGGAGATCGCGCTGTAATGTTGATCGAGTTAGAATAACAGAAAGAAAGCTTTAAAAGGAGGGTGGAGCTTGAAATCATTGTTCTTCCTCTGTTAACCATGGTTATCTGCCATTAAACATGTGCAGTCATTATTGTTTTGCACAAAAAGGGCTTCACAGGCACGCATTGCTGCGAGTAAGATTACACCTAAATCAACCATTTATCAGATCATCAAGAACGTCAAGGAGAGAGGTTCAATAGGTGAAGAAGGTTTCAGAGCGCTCAAGAACGTCCAGCAAGCGTCACGACCATCTCCTAAAGTTGATTCAGCTGCGGGATTGGGGTACCACCAGTGCAGAGCTTGCTCAAGAATGGCATCAGGCAAGTGTGAGTGCATCTGCACACACAGTGAGACGAAGACTTTTTGAGAATGGCATGGTGTCAAGGCAGCCAGCAAAGAAGCCACTTCTCTCCAGGAAAAACATCAGGGACAGACTGATATTCTGCAAAAGGTACAGGAGCTGGACTGCTGAGGACTGGGGTAAAGTCATTTTCTCTGACGAATTCCCTTTCAGATTGTTTGGAGCATCTGGATGCTTGTCCGGGGAAGGAAAGATGAGCACTACCATCAGTCCTGTGTCATGCCAACAGTAAAGCATCCTGAGACCACTCATGTGTAGGGTTGCTTCTCATCCAAGGGAGTGGGCTCACTCACAATTTTGCCTAAGAACACAGCCATGAATAAAGAATGATACCAAAACATCCTCCAAGAGCAACTTTTCTCAACTATCCAAGAACAGTTTGCTGATGAACAATGCCTTGTGATAAGGGTAAAGGGATAACTAAGTGGCTTGGGAAACAAAACATCTAAATTTTGGGTCCGTGGCCAGGAAACTCCCCAGACCTTAAAACCCATTGAGAACTTGTGGTCAATCCTCAAGAGGCAGGTGGACAAACAAAACCCCACAAATTCTGACAAGCTCCAAGCATTGATTAGGCAAGAATGGACGGCCATCAGTCAGTATGAGGCTCAGAAGTTGATTGACAGCATGCCAGGGCGAATTGCAGAGGTCTTCAAAAAGAAGGGTCAACACTGCAAATATTGACTCTTTGCATAAACTTAATGTAATTGTCAAATAAAAGCCTTTGACATTTATGAAATGCTTGCAGTGTTACTTCAGCAACATCATACATCTGACAAAAAGATCTAAAAACAATGAAGCAGCAAACTTTGTGAAAACCAATACTTGTGACATTCTCAAAACTTTTGGCCATAACTGTAGTATATTTTTTTACTTACCGCTGAATCAAATTCCCAAATCCATTTGGGGGATACTGCTACCTTGGGGTTGAAGCTGCAGGCAGAGCTGTGTCACCAAAATATTCAGATACTTTTCTGATATGGAGCAATTCTGACTTAGTCTTAGTCTAATGGCTATTCGATAAGCTTTTAGAACCAGGCTAATAGAGGTCTTCACCTATAGCAAACACATTTCCCGTAGAACTGGTTTGGAGTACTTGGATGCCCCCAGGTCTTAACTCCAGGATAATAAAAGCTTATCAGTATAACCGGAGCACAGGGTGGAGGATAACCGGAATACAGAGGGCAGATACCAAAGACAGTTCAATGGTCGTGGGTCCGTAGCGAGTAGGATAAACAGAAAATAGGCTAGATGTCTGGGCAGGTAGCAAACAGGGGTAATCCAATAAACAGGTAGAGGTCAGGGGCAATTAGCATTTAAGTAGGGTCAAATCTAAAGGTCACAACAGGAATCAGGTCAGATGCAGAGTATCCACAGGACAGAGCCGGTCAGCAATTGTGCAGCACACAGACGCTACAACAGGCAGGGAGGCAAAACCCTCCCTGTCTTAAGTAGATGAAGTGGCCAAAAAAGTTCTGACGGTAATTGTCCCTCCAGAAGGAGCTTAATTAATAAAACACTAGTTTGCACACGCACCTGGCTGCCACAGATGCTGGGATGCAGCTCTGATTGCAAAGGCATTCTGGTCGTTGCCTTGGTGCTGGCCTGGACAGCGATACTGGAAGGGACGTCCTGGCTGTTGTCATGACAGCTGGGATGCAGGTGAGGGACAACACTTAGAACAGTCAGACTGTAATCCTTCCAAGAGCTGATCAGACCATTTTTCCATGGCCTTGGAAACCCAAGCTGATGCCAATGAACGTTTAAGTGCTGCACAACAATTTTTGTCCATTCCATCATTGAGCAAAGCTGCCCCAGGGATGGGAAGCGTGGTGGCCTTAGAGAGGCAAGCCACTGAAGTACCTACCTTCAATATCATTTCATCAGCAGGCAAAGGATATGCTACAAAATATTTTATAGGAATTAGACATTTCTTATCCTGCTTAGTAAAGCGTCACACAGGAGCTCAGATAAGTGAGAAGATGAAGTAAATTAAACAATCCTTTTCTTCCTTCTTTTAAATAAGGAGGCCTCTGTAGATTGAGATTCATCCCCCTCTAGCTTGTCCAGGGCCTGATGCACTGCCAAAACTAGTTTGTCTATGCTGTGGCCTTCAAAAGATTTGCCCTTAAACCCCACAGGATCCTCTGTGCCTGAGTCACCCAGAAGCTTCCCCTTTTTTTGCAAAGAGAATTCTGAATCAGAATTCTAACCTGAAAGAATTTGAGAAAACGGCTGACATTTTCGTTGTCTCTGAGCCTTAAGAGCCTCAAATAGATTCTCCACAAAAGAAAACAATCTAGACAACTCTAAAACAAAACTTTTCCAGCTTCTTAGTCCAGGCAGGTGCCTCCTAGGCCATAGATGTGGAGCCCGACTCTGCCCGAAAGACTCCACTGCTCCAGACGTAGGTGCCGAAAAAAAAGCAAATAAGGAGTAATATTGATCTCTCTAGAAGGTGCAGTCAGTTTAGTGCACTCCAGTGGACTGTGGCAGGGATCTCGCCCACGAACATTCCGCCATGTCAGATGCATCATTTCCATACGCGTGTGAGTCGGGGTCCTTGGCTTCAGAAACCAGACAGAGGGCATCTGGATCCTACAGCCCGGTAGGTAATTTAGTCTGACATCTGGAATAAGTTAAATACAAAACAGACTTCCCTTCTCCAAGCTTTGGCCTTCGAACTGGTCCCTTTCTCAGACATAGTATCAAGGCACAGTGCAACCAAACAGGCAGTGACAGAATCTGACCAACAACATGTAAATTATGGTATAGATCCCAATAAATACAATTATCAGAAATAGAAGTCAATCCAATGTAGAAAAATCATTGGTCTGTTTGTCTGTCCAGTAATGCATTCAAACACCTCTGCACCGATTGGGACGAAACCAATGTGAGGTGGTCCAGTTGTATCTTGTCCAGGTTTTAGAGGGGGTGAGCGGATACATAAACTGTTGCTCAAATGTCCTTCTAGGCCAACTATGCATCCAGAACCACTGGTTTGTAGTATACACAAAGTCAAATATGTAGTCACAAGTCTAATTCCATAGATTGACTAAAGCTTTCATCAGTTCAAAATAAGGATGGTGTAGGACTCATTAGAACATTTTGTAATAATTTGCTTAACTGCTGACATCTTGTGTTTATTTTGTGCATTGCATTTCTGCAGAGATTTGTTATGTGTTCGTTCATCTCACACTTATGATGGTGGTATTTAATACAAATAAATTGAAGCAAAGAAAGGTGTTCTTGCATTTTGCAGGACACTAAGTACCTGGTCAGAACTAATCACATCAAGCAATAATTTTCCAAATATCCAGTGTTCAGAGTTTAGTCCGCTGCAAGCACATCTCTTTAGATTTTGCTGACAGACATGAAATTTGGTGCCGTCATAGGCAGTAACCATGACTAACAACGTTTCACAAATCTTTTGTTCTGACATGCCTTTTTCAGCACTTTGACTATACTTAGCTGACTGAATACAGCCTTATTTGTTGCTTTGCAATTTGTGTCACAAATTGTCAACTCTCAGTCTGTTGATATTTGCAGGAGGCCCATTCTCCAGTGCTGTTCCTGATACAATGGTGCCTATATCATAATTAAAGGTATTTAAATATTTTGTCTTTTACATTCTCTCTATAAAAATTGTAATTTAAGTAGCAGAATTTCAACAATACAAGTGGTAGTGGCATGATAGCTTAAGCCGATTGTAAATTGTCTTCTAACGCTAGCCGCATACACTACAATAATACAGCACATACTGGCTCAATATTGTAGGGCATGGCACACAATTCATTGGCTCATTATTGGGCATGTTGGTAAATGTGATCAGAAAATGACCGCTATCAGTCTGTGTGTGCAGCCATTTTCCAACCACACTAGCCCAAGTCATGATGGAAGGCGATTCAGATGCTCAGCATGTGTGTGCTGTAGATTACGTTGGACATTAATCTTGTCACGTGGTGCTCATTGAGTGGTATATTGTTTTTGAAACTTTTTTATGACCAGAGCTATTTCTGGTAGTCTAAATTTCATATTTTAAGTATATGTTTGTTTGTTATACTGTGAATAGTTTTTCTAATCTGCTAATTCTTCCTAAGCACAATTTATACTTATATTTTTTTTTTTAGAGCAAAGAAATGCTTCCTTTAGGTTCCAAGATCCTCAGTAGGAAATGATGCAGTGATCATCTTAAACTTTTCACAAAAAGATTGGATTGAGAAATATTCTGCGAAAAGGTCTTACCTATGAGAAGCTGCTTTCTTTGGTGCACGCTCATAGTCCACTGGATACCAACGCCTGAAACAAGAACAGAATTTTGGGAAGACAGGACATGTGCTGTATCTGTATATTACTAAAGTACAGGGGTTGAATTTGTATGCAGTGGTGAACATGCAAAAACTGTTGGATGGAAAGATACATTACAAAATCATCTCCCTTTCTCATCACTTGCAGTGATGGGCAACAGGCGGCCCTTCGAGCATTCACTTGCGGCTCTCAGCTCCTTCCTGCTTTGGCAGATTTGTTGGTAAAAGCTTGTAACACCTATTTAAAATACCTGCTGATATATGTTATAACAGGTGTCTCTTTCTTTGATTAAATGTATTGTTTTAACTTATTACTAAGAGTAAAGATAATGGGCCTAATTCATTAAGGAAATTTAAGCAAAAGTAAGTAAGTAAGGCAAAACCATGTTGCATTGCAGGGGGAGGTAAATTTAAAATGTGATTTATATTTGAGGTAGGGCATGACCTAGCTCAACATTAAATTTCAGTGTACAAATAAGCTATCAAATATTTGTGTGCTACTTGAAAAAAGACAGTATTTTCCTCATGTGCAAATTAATGAACTAATTTGGACCCCTTGCATTGCAACATAGTTTTGTCCAGAAATCTTGAGAAAAAAAAACTTACTCAGTTTTTTGCTTAACTTCCCTTAATGAATCAGGCCCAATGTGTGGCCCTCTTGAGGGTTAGATGGCAAAACCATGTGGCTCCCGAAGCGTATTAGGTTGTCCATCACGGACTTAATGTCTTGCAGCAGGCAATCCACATCAACCATATCTGATAAACATGTATCAGAAAACAGAAAATGATCTAAATATTTAGTTATCTTTTCTAATATCACACTTTAGCATCCAGTCATAAACATTACCTCTCACTGGGAGTATCAGTTTAACATCATTGTAACCTTCAAGTTTTGTGTCCAGGTAAACAGACCTATTGAGTCTCAACTTAAATCATGTCTTAGAAAATTAGTTTTTCATAGTCCTGTGGGTATATTTACAAAACTGAGGGTTTGAAAAGTGAAGATATTGCGTATAACAAACAATCAGATTCTAGCTACCATTTTGTTGAATGTTCTAAATAAATGATAACTAGAATCTGATTAGTTGCTATAAGCAATATCTCCGCATTTTCAAACCAACAGTTTAGTAAATATACCCCTAGGTCTCTTTCTCGCTTTTTTTTTTTTTTTAAACTAGGAGAATCTGCCCAGTACAGGAGACTGTACCACCAAGGAGGCAGACTAGGAGAAGGAGGTTCTAATTTCGTCTTCCTACTGTTGCTTCACTTGGATGGAAAATGTCAGAGAATTGGACCGATTACTAGAGAATAGAGTTTACACTGTGTATTGACCACCAATGGGCTCACTTTGTAAAGTGGTCACCATGGACTACCAATCATACAATGCCTTAGGTGGCCACTATAGACTGCATAGTGCTCACCAGGACCTCTGCATTGCATAGTGATCAGCACTGTACAATGGACACCAATGGGCTCAGCACCGTGGTCTAAAACAGGCTCTTTATTGTATGGTGGTAACCACAATGCTTTCTTTATGGTATGTTGGCCATTATAATGAGCTTTGCATTTTATTGTGGTCATACACAAATGTGGCTTCATTGTAAAAATAAAAAACTATTTTTACGTGGTATTTTACTGCCTCTTTTTGATCACACCTGGTAAACCTTACTATTATTTTCCAATTAAGTGTACAGTATTATTTGGGGACCGTGAATTAAAACATAAATGGATAATATTGCAAATGGAGGAATTCATATATGGAAGTTTATAATGTTCGGTTTATACAGAAGTAGAATTGATCAAAATAGGTTATTTTTTCAAGGACCTTCAAATAAGTTATGAATAACATCAACTTTATTTCATTTTTACACTAATGCAAAAACATGTTAATATAAATTAGATTAAATTAGATTAGTAAAAATACTTTGCATCATTGTACAGAAGTCCTGCAGGCAGATTTGTTTTGTACTTTGTAGCATTTGGAAGGAGTGCCTGGTGCACATACAACATTTGGAGACACATGAGGTCACAATGCAGATAAATGGGGGTTGAAGTGCAGATATATAGACCTAGTGGGGTCCCACAGTAGACATGGGGGTCACACAGTCAGCAGGCAGACACAGATGGTGGTCAAACAATAAGCCAGTCACACACGCTGTGATACTGTAGCCAACAACAGGCAACTGGCCCGATATCACAGGGAGCATTCCAACCAGAACATCGCAGCAGAGTCTCATCAGCGAGGCTTCAGGGACTCTTCCCTCCGAATTGAATTCCCCTCTATGTCTGTTTTAGAGAGTTATAGCTTGCACAAAAACATCTGACCTGTTCTCATTAAGAAGTAAACCATGCAAAAAATACAGATTGCATAAACACATTACCTGCACAACTCTTTCACAGTGCTGACATCAATGATCCTGTAATGCAGGTGTCTCATAAACTGAGGCATATACTTGTTCAGAAACACTTTATCCACATGCACAGAATTTCCTGAAGAAAAAGAGCGACATTTGCATTGTACTTTATTTCTGTATGTGATACATATTAGGCAATAACAGCACAACTTCTGAGCACACATCTTACGTTAAGGCAAATCCAAGACTCGCAGACAGCAGAAGAAAGGACTACCAAAGGTGTACTTCCTGTTGCATACTGGCAACCTGGCTCCTTGCGATTTATCAAACCCTTTATAAAAGATTGGTGAGATGAGCACCTCAACGCATGACGATATGACAAGCATTCGTGCATAAGATTTAAAAGTATAGATACGCAGTGTGTATGCTATTTAATAAGAGCGGATGCCATCTTTTAGTGTCCCACTCCCCAGTACCGAACTCTACTCACCAGGCATTAGTGCTTTCAGCTTACCTACTGGTTTGCCCATAATAATAAGACAGTGTAGGATGAAAGGCTGGAAACTGTTGAGGAGGCGGGAGCAGGAGTAAAGAAATGGCATTTCTTTAAAATTTATTTTAAAAGTGGATAACGAAGTAGCAGCGGGATGGTTTTCTCAATATATCATTCACAACAAAACAGCAACATGACACAGAATACCTACCAGCCAGAGGGCATAAGCCAGGTGGTGTATATTGTCTGATGAAAGAGAGAAACTCATACTCCGCTTGTGGCAACGATATTTTGCTGTCCCGCACAGCCTGGGTAAGGCCGGACTGAAATGAGGAAAAAAATATTGCGATGAAAATGAATAATACCTTATACTATAAATGCTCTCAAATTTAGCTGAAAGCGTATTAGAAAAGACTACAATAACGGGGAGGGTGTGCTTTAAAGATCAGTCTACATACAGATTTATTACTACTGTCTCAAGACATATTAAGCCATGCAACTGGAACATGGAAAATATGATAACCTACAGTTATTTAAAACACCAAATAAGATGGGGGGGTTAAATCTGGTGTACTTAACACTGAAATAGCAAATCACATATAAAAAGCAAATCAATACATACTATGACAGCAAGGGATTATCATAATAGCAAAAAATAAATCAGAAAGAATGATTCACAAAAGTCTCTGCCCTATTGGAGCTTTAAGTCTAAATTCCCTACCAAACAGACTCTAGGGTCCATTTTGTCAACAGCCAGTTAACCAAACATGATGCTCTTTTTGGAAGAAACTGTAGCACCTGGAGAAAACCCACATATAAACTCCAAACGGATAGGCCCTGGTCAGAATCAAACCCATGATCACAGCACTGTGTCACTAAGGTTAGTCTTCAAACCATCAACAGATGAAAACTGTTGGACTTACACAGACATTCAAGTGACCTGGTCGTTTATCCTGCACGCCGTACAGCTGTAAATACCTGATCTGGTCTCCCAAATGTGACTAAGTTGGAAACAGATCCTGCTGCTCAGCTGGAGTGACTGGATTGTCCCACAGGTTTGTTATTATTACAACAGCTAATAAAACTGTTAAAGTACATTTTTCTCAAAAAACAGATTACACATTCACCCCAAAAACACAAGACTTAAATTTCATATTAACACAATGAAACAAGTAATCAATAAGGAGGATTGCATTAGTCACTGCATAACTATGGAACAGTGAACAAATCACTGTAAACTCGCATAATAACTACAACTGCCACACTTTGTGAAAAACAATGGAACTATAGTGCGCATTTCAGGGGTCTGTAATCCCCTTGTCAAGCCTGTTTCACAAAGATCTCCTAGAAGTTGGTCTTTCATATGACAACGTGACAGCTAGATTTCATCCACATGTAGTTAGAGTGTCATAAATCTTACCTTTCCATGATGCTCCTTGCACCACTCAGACATGCCATCAAGTAGCTCATCTGGCTGTTTAATAATCAAATTGGGGCCCTGCCATTAAAAGAATGTTCAGTGAACTTACAGGAAAATACAGTTGTTATATTTTGTTCTTGTGTATCTGAAATTGTTTCCACTTTTCAATCACAAAATGTTATCTATTGTTGTCAGTGTACAGAGATTACCTGGGGAGTTGGGACGGTTATGGAGCAGGACAGACAGGGTTTAAGTTCAGACAACAGTAAGAATACAATAGGGTGCTCGAGTAGAGGGTAGAACTGGTAGTTATGGGTGAAAGAAGGAGGTATGAAAGACACCGGAGTATTAAAGAAACAGTATCTATGTGGAATGAACAGTACGACCATGGATGATGATGAAATTCGGCATTGTGCAGATAAGAGCGATATGTATTTTGGGCACAGTGAGGGTGTACATCTGTGTGTGGAGCATGGCAGAGTGACACTGAAGAAGGAGGCTTTGTAATATGGGTTAAATGTGGTCACTAGGCAGGTTGGATCCACAATGTTATGGTTCAGACTGTGAGACCTCTAGAATATGGAGCAATATAGTGATGATAAACAATGAGGTGGTTTTTAAGACAGTGAATTTTAAGACTCTTTCCCTTTTACCTTAAAACTCATTTTCATTTGAAAATAGTACTTTTCACATTCTTATAATCTAGACATCAATTTCATTTGTACAATGCATGTATTTTGTATGGTTCAGTAGCGTATGACATTTCAGGAGAGCAACCGAGACAGTATTCAAAATAGCATGCACTCTTACACTGTACAGGTAGTTGTTTAAAATGTATCTATTAAATATTGTATTACCATTATACTAATTTCAAAAGAAATCATAACAAACCAATTTTACAAATATAGATGCATAAATAAAAGTCACTCTTTACCAATTATCTGTTTGGGTGGACTCACTGCATTGAATATGGTCTCAGATGCTCTCCTGCAGCATTGTGGGCATTTGACAGTTGTTTCTTTGAAACTTGTACAAATTTGCAACAACCCATATCTAATACCCCTTTCACACTGCCACCCCGGCAATATTCCGGGTATATGAACATATCTTTTCACTCTAATAGTTCTTTTCTCTCCCTGATACATTAAACCACGATAAATGTATTTGGGGTTTTAAAAACATTAGTGTAGTTTAATTCAAAGATGATTGGTCCACTTTAACAAAAGCACAGATCAGTTAATGTCCTGTTAAAGTGAAATTTACTTTTAAACATCTATTAGATGCCGAGATTTATGGTGTCCAGAGGATGTGCTGTTTCCATTTCTAGATTTACACTTATGTATGAATGCATACAAAGTATTCACAACCACTGCTCCCAAACGGGATATGGCTGGCTAGCAAAAAGTATTATATAAACTATCACTTTAATTTTGAAATTGAAATGAAGATCTAATTTTGGGTATTAACATATTAATATATCAGATACTTATTTATCAGCCCAGGGCAGCCTCCCATCTATGCAGGAACATTTCCATTTATTAGGCCTCCCAAACTATCCTTTGGTTTTCAAAAATGTAAACTTATATTTTGCAGCGCAAGTGCTTCTTCCATTCTCTCTCATAAATATTACATTATTATATTTTATCTTTAAGGTGCCAGTAGATATCTATAAGGTTCTACATGAGAAATACTGCAGTAGACATTACATAATCATACCTCTCAATTGTCCATATTTTGATGGGACATCCCGATTAGTTGCCTGCAAAGGGGTGGGGCTTAATGGAAAAGTGGAAAGAGTTTTGTTCAAATATGCCGATTTGTGGCCAGAACTGGGGCAGGGCTTATGCTGTCTACATAATTCATTATTAGATTAAACATAATTATTCCTGACATCTACTAGTCGACAGATGACATAGATAACTTGGTAAAGCAGATGAAGTTAATTACGGGACAGTGAATGAGAATGGTGGCAATGTAAACATGAAGAAGGTCTGGACTCAATAAAAAAGGGCTAGAAAGCAGACCTAGAGGTACAGAGGGTGATGCAATTTATATATATAACCTGGTAGAGAGGCCCGGTACCAAATTCTGGGGTGGATGGTGTTTATGGCAGCCGACGGATTTCACACAAGTCCAAGGGCTAGATTTACTAAGCAGCGGGTTTGAAAAAGTGGGGATGTTGCCTATAGCAACCAATCAGATTCTAGCTTTCATTTATTTAGTACCTTCTACAAAATGACAGCTAGAATCTGATTGGTTGCTAAAAGCAACATCCCCACTTTTTCAAACCCGCAGCTTAGTAAATCTAGCCCCAAAGGTTTTGTGCAACTGGCCTCGGCCAGTTTGATTCAGTGAGAAAACAAGTGAAGACTCCAAAATAAACACCCTGACGTTCAGCTCCAACTAAACACTGGTCACTCCTGACTAACAAACTGAGTCAAAACAAAAAGAAGTTTCAGCACAGTAACTTACAGGCAGATATCAGGCTCTCTTTCACAGAGACTCTGCAGTCCCTGTCCCCAGGCAGTGAGAGGCTGCTTTGCAGTCGTCTACTAGCACCACTCAGGTGCAACCCCTGCTTACCACCAGTATCACTGGTAACTTGAAAGACCCGGATTATGTACCAAATAAATGGAGCATGCCCTCACTCTCCATCCATAATCCCAGGACCCTTTTCCGGCTTTTCATCAGGCCTATAGTCCTTCAGCAGCTTATACACAATAACATTTCCCTGGGGGTTTAAAACTAGTAGGCTAGTAACCTAGGTGAAATGTACCTGCCTTCAAACACTAATCCAGTATCATTATATATAACAATCGTATCAATGTCGTAACATCGTAATAATGACACCTGTCATAGGTGTCAAAGTCAGCAAATTGGATAAAGTAATTTCAATTAAAGTCGAGCTAACTTGGTTGTCTTTGTCTGAAAAGATGCGTACGGTACGCTACGACGTACAAGGTCACTCTACGGCGTGAAAGGGCGTACGCATCCACTACACGTGGCAGCAACAGTAATTGGTCTTTTACCATACATTCGCACAAACACGCATACTTATAAAATAGTACACATTAATGGTAGTTGCAACACATAGTCAGTTATGTTGAAATATAGTAGTATTTATATGTTATATTAGAGTTACATGCATATTAGTGAAATACACGGAAAAGGTTGAAGGAATCATATCATGAGTAGTATCATAATACACCTCTTTACATATCCTACTGTTTGGTTCACTCTGCGAAGGAATCGCAGGGTGCATACACAAGTTATGAATGATAGGGAATTATGAACTACTTAAGACAAAGGAATCTTGGCAGGAAGAGCCGAGCATACCCCCTGGAGAGGTGACCCCCTCCTTTGGATTCCTTAGGATGAACTAGCCAATGATTGACAACCCCTTGGACCTTCCTGAGACCTGGACCAATAGATGCAAGCTATACCATCTTCATTGTGTTACTGTATTTCTGTGTGTATATAAGCAGCAGCTTCACATCTAGTGTTCAGACATCTTGTCCCCAGACTTCAGGATTGAATGACTGCACACTGGATCCAGAGCGCCTGCGATAAGTAACGGCTGTATTTATTATCACTTCGCTTGAGAATATTATTCTACTATTTGCGAATAAATCTTTGTGCGTTGGAAACACAAATCGAGGTTCGACAATCGTTATTGGTTAGCGACAATACGCACATAACAATTTGGGGGCTCGTGAGCTTTGGAGGTTTCGTTGCCGATGATACGCAAGACCAACGGTTTTCGGTTCCTCAACAAAGGGTGGAGACGCGTCATAAACGGGTAAGAACGCAATGTGTTCAAAACCTGAATTTTACTCTGTGTTGTGAAACCGAATATCCGTTTTGCATTGTCTAGGGCACGCTAACTAGAACCTAGGGACAAAAGAGAAAATTGTTTCTTTTTACTGATATTGTGCGTTTTAACTGTATTGTATTGCTTAGCGTACGTGTATTTCCTGCTGTGCGTACGGAAACTTCCAGTAGATTTTCCACGTGGTTAAACAATCGTCTTGATAGTTATTATATGTGCATAGTATAATTACTTGTGAAAGCCTCTGAGACATTATTACTGTTGTTGGGAACTATTGATTTTCTGCGCAGAAAAGGTGTATAGTGTGTGATTTTGTAACGTAGATGCACTGTTTATTATTCATTGTGCTCAGTTGCTGTCTGACGAGGCGGATTGCCCAACTGAAGGACGGTATACAGGGCAGGTATACCGAATGCAAAAACCGAGTTTTCGCAAAGCGCTACCAATAGATCGCAAGGTTTACTAATTAGTATTGGTAGGCAGTGCGATCTAACCGCACCGTTAGTGCAAATTGGTGAAGCAGCTAAGAGGAATTATACTGGAAAGGCAGGTTGATTTTATCAACTTGTGCTCCCAGCGATAATAAACTCAACAGGAATTTGAGATAGCCGGGCTATCGAGGAACTATTTCTGTGTTAGGGATTCTTGTTCGGAACAAGAGAAAGCGAGTGGACGTGACTATTGGAAATACGTTCATAAGAGCATTAGAGATCTCTAGCGGTGATTGTAGCAACAGGTTTGAAATTGTTGGCCGGAAGGAACAGAGCATTGCGGTGTGTCTGTGTTCCGTGTAGAGTGGTGTTGTTCAACATGGGTGCTAAGCATACGTTAGAGATGGTCAGTGGACTGCCTAAGGAAGGTCCTACTGGTTCAGCGAGGTTTCTCATGTGTAAGAAATATGGTGCATACGCAACTGTGTATTGTGACACGTGGGTCAAGATGACCAAAGATTGTGATAGGCCCTTCCCAACAATAGGAAGTTTTAATGCAGAGGTACTAAATACTGTAAAAGATAAAGTATGGTTGATCAAGTCAACGAAAAAGAGAAATAAAAATAATCATTGTTTAAAATTGTGGCAAATGGAAGGTAACACGTGGCAGAGCAGCATATGCACAGCGGAAGTAGGCGTGGCGAAAAGCGCGCGCATGGCGGAAGTAGCCGTTGAGAAGCGTGGCGAACTCAGCGCAAGCACGCCCCCGCCACCTTATGTGGCGGGGAGCGGTAAGTACAGCCGTTGTTAAAACTGAAAAAAGAAAAATTGCTAAGTTGTATCCTGTTTTAAGCCAGTTTAAAACAAGTGTATCAGAAGATGAAGATGAACCCACTGTGATTTCGGTCATTGCCCATGCTGTTAGTGTACTAGAGGCTCAGCGCAAGTATGAGAAAATGGCTGAGATAGGTGAGAGTAGCGTGATCACTAGGAGTGAAAGCGTTCTAAATCTTGAACCAGCAAATCCTGTAGTGTCCCCTGAAGTCAGTGAACCAGAGGGTGCGTACCCAGTCCGCACAATATCAGTTCCCAATGGGAAACCGGATAAGGATGGTGTAGTTCCTTTAAGAAATGTTACAATGCATTGTCCCTGGACTAGATCAGAATTACGTTCCATTATGACTGAATTCCCAGATCCTAGAAAAGAGTTGGCTAAATGTCAGAAATTTGTTAAAGACTTAGGAAATGCCCACGAACCAACCAATAAGGATTGGCGTGTAGTGTTGAGGGCATGTCTTCCTCCCAATACTGACATACAAAAATTTATTAAAGATTGTTTGTTGGAGGAAGATGACACCTTGACTGATGAGACTAACCAAAAAAATATAGAACAAATTGTCAAACACTTAGCCCTCTATTTTCCAGTAGTAGTAAATTGGAGTAAGATTTTCACCATAAAACAAAAGGATAGTGAAACAGCCTCAGATTACTTTACTAGAGCTATAGCAGCGATAACACAGTTTACTGGGATATCCAACATAGGGGAGGACCCACATCATAGGGAAGTAGCTGTAGGAGTATTAATGGATGGCCTTAGAGAAAATTTAAAAACCAGAGTACAAACCACATTACCTAATTGGAGAGGCATCACAGTAGATTCTCTTAGGGAGTCTGCTGTGGAGCATGACAAAAACCTTTTTAGGAAGAAGGAAGAGAAAAGTGATAGGTTAATGACGGTGAGTATACAGGCTCCAGAGGGGATGCATACACGACCACCAGCATACAAACCATATAACAAGAAACCTAAAGTGATCAGATGTTTCAGGTGTAACGAAGAAGGCCATTACGCAAGAAATTGTAACAAAGCGAGACAGGATACACATATGGTTAGGGAATCACATAGGTATCCTCCACGGAGAAACACACATAGGCAAGAGAACACACAGTTACCTGCGCATGTTATAGCAGCAAATGTTGTGCGGGAAAGCAATAGTCAGTGCTAGGGGTCAGGTCATACCTGTAGTCTACAGCCAGTGAGGTTAACTGAGAGTCAGAGTGAACCAACAATGATAGTTGACATAGCTGGTAGGAAAGAAACTTTTCTTGTAGATACAGGGGCGGCCCGATCTGTGATAACCTCTCCTTTCAATCTACAGGTGACCAGTAAAACAATTCCAGCCATCGGGGTAATGGGAAAAGTGTTGCATTATCCACTAACTAAACCAGCTGAGGTTACTATCGGGCCCCTGCATACCAAGCATTCGTTTCTCTTGGCTGCGGCGGCTCCTACTAACTTGCTAGGGAGAGACTTGTTATGTAAAATGGGATGTGTCATATACTGTACTTCTGATGGTGTGTTCTTAGATATACCGGAGAAGGTCGCACATGAGGTACAGGATATATTGGACACCCCTCAAAGGTTAATGTTACACTCTCCTGTTATAGAACAAAGTCCATCTCAAGTAAAGGGGATGTTGCTGGAAATACCAGGTTCACTATGGACCAGAGATGGACAGGACACTGGACTGATGGCAAACGTAGCCCCTGTCATGGTCAATCTAAAAAGTGGTAGGATAGCTCCAAAAATCCCACAGTATCCATTAAAACCGGAGGTGGAACTAAGGGTATATCCTGTTATTGAGAGGCTGTTACAACAAGGGATTTTAATTCGTACAGCCAGTACAGCAAATAGTCCCATTTTCCCTGTAAAGAAGAATGGGGGGAGGGGCTATAGATTAGTCCAGGACTTAAGGGGAATTAATAAAGTTGTTGAGAGCCAATTCCCCGTAGTGCCGAATCCAGCTGTCATCCTCATGCAGATTCCACCGTCTGCCAGTCATTTTACTGTCATTGAGCTATGTTCTGCTTTCTTCTCAGTCCCTCTTCACCCTGACTGTCAATACCTTTTTGCATTATCCTACAGGGGAGTGCAATACACATGGACCAGACTACCCCAGGGGTTCATTGACAGCCCCAGTATTTTCTCCCAAGCCTTACATGACTGTTTGCAATCCTTTCAACCCCACAATGGGTCTGTTCTAATTCAATATGTGGACGATTTGTTGCTGTGCTCTGATTCTTTTATGTCATGTTTACATGATACTAAATTGTTGTTACTTCATCTTTCACAAACATGGCACAAGGTGGCAAAGGATAAATTACAGCCATGTCAGACTAAGGTCAAATACCTAGGACACTGCCTCACTAAGGGGCTAAGACACCTGACAACCGACAGGATTGAGGCCATACAACACATGACTCTGCCGTAGAGCCAGAAGCAGATTCGTACTTTCCAGGGGATGTGGGGATACTGTAGATCCTGGATCCCAGGTTTTTCTATTCTGGCATTACCATTGCAGGAGCTAGTCTCTTCCTCAAAACCAGAACGTGTTGTACACACAGAAGAGTCAGAGCAAGCGTTCCCTAATCTTAAAGATAGTCTGACTAGAGCACCTGCATTGGGAATACCTGATTATGAAAAGCCTTTTGAGCTATTTTGTACAGAAGCTGATGGTTGTGCAGCAGGTGTCCTCGCACAGAAACATGGTGACGCTAGCAGACCAGTAGCATACTACAGTGCACAATTAGACAATGTGGCAAGATCACTTCCAACATGTCTCAGAAGTATAGCAGCAACGGCTCTTCTGGTAAGTAAGAGCGAGGACGTAGTATTAGGACATAATTCAACTATCTATACACCCCATGCTGTATCAGCTCTGTTAAATTTAGCCCAAACCAGACATGTTTCTTCAGCTAGATTCACAAAGTGGGAACTAGCCCTGATGGCACCCTCAAACATCACCATCAAATGATGTAGCCCCTTAAATCCAGCTACATACCTTCCGTATGTGTCTCTAGAGACACAAAGGGTGGGAGGTGAGGAGACCCTGGTTGATGATGAGTTAGGCAAGAATACTGACACGCATGACTGTATGGAACACCTGAATCAGACCTTTACTGCAAGGCCCGACATACGTGACACCCCCTTAGAAAATGTAGATTTTACGTTTTATACAGACGGGAGTTGTCATAGACAGACAGAGACGGGAGAGCTATGTACTGGTTACGCTGTTGTAGACGATCAGGATGTGGTAGAACTTGAACCCCTTGGTCCACCTCACTCAGCCCAGGTGGCGGAACTACTAGCACTAAGGAGAGCGTGTGAATTGGCAGAGGGTAAATCAGCCTATATACTGACTCTAGGTACGCCTTCGGGGTAGTGCACGATTTTGGGGCCCTTTGGCGTCTTAGAAACTTTACGACAGCAGCAGGTACACCAGTGGCACACTCACAACACATAAAAGGACTTCTGACAGCGATACAGTTACCCAGAACAGTAGCCGTCATAAAGTGCAAAGCCCATACCTTTGAAGAAGACCCAGTGTCATTGGGCAACAACAGGGCAGACGAAGCTGCTAAATGGGCAGCAGGGCAACCTATGACTGTATCGACCGAGACTATGATGGTTTTTCAGACATTAGACATGCAGAAATTAATTAAAATGCAAGATTTGTGTTCCCTGCAGGAAAAGGCGGTCTGGAAGGCGAAGGGATGTGGTCAAGAGTCCTCAGGACTCTGGAGGGATGGACAAGGTAAGCCTGTAGCTCCCCGAACATACTATCCAAGCCTGGCTGAAGCAGCACACGGTGTGACTCACCTGGGTAAAGAAGGTATGTGCAAACTGGTGAGAGCATACTGGTGTGCTCCCGGATTTTCCTCTCAGGCTGGTAAGAAAGCAATGTCATGTCTTACTTGTTTGAGGAAAAATGTTGGGAAAACTATTCCAACTGAGCCATCCCACATCCCTCCTACAGACGGACCTTTTCAAGTAATACAAATTGACTATAGCCAATTACCACCGTGCAGGAATCTAAAGTATGTGTTAGTGTGTATTGATGTGTTTTCCGGTTGGGTAGAAGCAAATCCGGCAGCCACTAATACTGCTGTGTTCACTGCAAAGAAAATTGTACAAGACTTTGTGTGTAGGTTCGGTATCCCTAGAATCATTGAAAGTGATAGGGGTACCCATTTTACTGGTGATATCTTCCAAAATATGTGTAAACTCATGGGAATCGGTAGCAGACTTCACACCCCTTTACCGACCACAAGCCAGTGGTAAGGTGGAGAGAGTAAACGGTACTATAAAGAACAAGCTTGGTAAGATAATGGCTGAAACTGGGTTGGCATGGCCTGAGGCCTTGCCATTGGTCCTCCATAGCATACGGACCACTCCTAGACCTCCTCTTAATCTGTCCCCCTTTGAGATACTGTTCGGACAACAGCCTCATTTGATCGTGAGTCCACAAGACGACTTGAAGTGTAATAATGAAGTGACTGTACAATATCTTATAAGAATGAGTAGACAGCTAAAACAACAACAACAAAAACTAAAAATGCTGTCACCTGGTATGCCAGAAACCAACTGTCATGATGTTGAACCTGGAGACTATGTTATGATCCGCAATTTATTACGTTCAGGTTGTTTAACAGACCGTTGGGAAGGCCCGTACCAAGTGCTGCTGACCAGTACTACATCACTGAAGGTTGCAGAGAGAGACACTTGGGTCCATTCCACCCACTGCAGGAGAGTCCACAATCCGGAGAAAGTGCAAAATAAAACCAAGACTGACGACATAGATCTGTCACTTGTGAGTCTGTTCCGGGAGACCTAAAGCCTGCAGTCGAGACACCTGAACCAGAGACGTTGCCCCAGAACTATCCTTCCAGCGATGGAGTGGCGGTTTTTGTTTTTCTTTTGTTCCAGGATTTTCCTTGTTTTGACTCTTTCTAGGACATTCTATTTTTGTGAAGGAGGATGGAGGACGGAGGAAGGTTCTGGGAGTGATACGGATGAGATGGAGGCAGAAGAAAAGTTATTAGGATACTCAGAGCAGCCCATTATCAAACTTGGTCTGGGGTTTATGAAAAGGTCTGCTAGCTCAGGAACTCAGAGGCAGTGTGAGGGGCTATTGTCTGATAAGTATTGTATCTGCAAGTTCTGCGACTCCCTAGTTGAAGAGAAATGCATCCAACGATGCCAGTCCCCCAGTACTCTGAATATAGGCGGGCATCCTTTGGAGGATTATCACTCCCTGGTGGGTAAGGTGCTAAACCAAACCGAGTGTTGGGTGTGCTCTCTTGTACCGCAAGGGCAGCATAATATAGGACTAGTACCATTCCCTCTAAACATATCCGAAGTACTCGAATTGAGGGGTGGGAGGCCCATAGACGGAAGGTACAATAACACTAGGTCCCCTAGTCTGACGCTTCAACAATACTCAATAGGCAGATCTTTGCTGTGCCTAAACATATCTCATGCAAAGCGCCTGGAGAATTGGGAGGCTGACCTATCAGATCAGACAATGGCTCGCCACACTCATTTCAGAGGGAGACTCACAAGGTCACTACTAGGCAGGAATGTTGATGGAAGTCACAAATTAGGGCGTATAACCAAACATAACAAGGTATCCATTGGAAAAGTCACTACAGATAAATGTAAAACTGTCATTAATGCCGACACGTGTCTAGAGCAAATGGAGACACTAGGCATGGGTAGTTTTATCAAAACTCTGTGTGATATAATTCATGGGCATACTGTTCCTTATGTTCTCCCTGATGATGTGTATTTTGTTTGTGAAAGGAAAGCTTATTCCTGGGTGACTCCGAGTTCCAAGGGCTTGTGTTTCTTAGCTAAACTGGTTCCTGAAATCATGACTATTACTCATGAAGAAATGGTTGGTATTCACAAGACTACATCATCACCATACATACACACACAGTATGAACACCGTGGCAAGAGAAATATGATTCCTGGTGAGGAGCCCATAGCTACAAAATTGATTAGTTAAACTGCTGGTTTCCAAGTTATGGTTGCTCTAGACCTCACCAGGACCGCTCGGGGAACATTAAACTTTAAATATATCCAAGACCTAGCTAAATTAATAGATAATATCACCGAGATGTATGATGACACTTTCAGGTATACTGGAAGGGAGCTACAAGCGTACAAGAAGGAGTTGGTGCAACATAGACTGGTACTAAATTATTTCACCTCTATTACTGGTGGGTACTGTGTAACACTGGCCACCCAGTTCGGTGTCAAATGTTGCACGTACATCACTAATAATACGGATGACCCTAAAGAGGTTATAGACCGGAAGATGGATGAAATTTTGCAGCTGAAATGGGAATTTCGAAAGAGCCATAATTCTTCGTTATATGAGGTCGGGGAAAAGGTGGCGGGTTGGTTCTCGTGGTTGAACCCTGTGAAATGGTTCTCCGGTCTGGGGGTACAAGAAATGGTTGCTAGTGTAGGTAAGCTCCTTCTCCTTATACTGGGTGTCATCTTAGCAATTGGTTTAGTTGTCAAATGTGTTCCTACTGTGTTGAAATGTGGAAAATGGTCTCATAGGAGTAACACTGAGAAAGAGACTGAAAGGGTGGTACCAGATACCGAGATCATGGTCTGTGAAGAAGTATTGTATAATCCTGAACTTGAAACAGTGATTGGGTGATAGTTTATTACACTATCAAAGGGTGGAGCTGTCGAAGTCAGCAAATTGGATAAAGTCATTTCAATTAAAGTCGAGCTAACTTGGTTGTCTTTGTCTGAAAAGATGCGTACGGTACGCTACGACGTACAAGGTCACGCTACGGCGTGAAAGGGCGTACGCATCCACTACACGTGGCAGCAACAGTAATTGGTCTTTTACCATACATTCGCACAAACACGCATACTTATGAAATAGTACACATTAATGGTAGTTGCAACACATAGTCATGTTATGTCGAAATATAGTAGTATTTATATGTTATATTAGAGTTACATGCATATTAGTGAAATACACGGAACAGGTTTAAGGAATCATATTATGAGTAGTATCATAATACACCTCTTTACATATCCTACTGTTTGGTTCACTCTGCGAAGGAATCGCAGAGTGCATACACAAGTTATGAATGATAGGGAATTATGAACTACTTAAGACAAAGGAATCTTGGCGGGAAGAGCCGAGCATACCCCCTGGAGAGGTGACCCCCTCCTTTGGATTCCTTAGGATGAACTAGCCAATGATTGACAACCCCTTGGACCTTCCTGAGACCTGGACCAATAGATGCAAGCTATACCATTTTAATTGTGTTACTGTATTTCTGTGTGTATATAAGCAGCAGCTTCACATCTAGAGTTCAGACATCCTGTCCCCAGACTTCAGGATTGAATGACTGCACACTGGATCCAGAGCGCCTGCGATAAGTAACGGCTGTATTTATTATCACTTCGCTTGAGCATATTATTCTACTATTTGCGAATAAATCTTTGTGCGTTGGAAACACAAATCGAGGTTCGACAATCGTTATTGGTTAGCGACAATACGCACATAACATAGGGTGGACTATATTAGGCAGCAAGTGGACGGTCAGTTCTTGAAGTTAATGTGGAGGCAGTAAAAATGGGCAAGCGCAAGGATCCGAGTGGTTTTGACAAGGACCAAATTGTGATGGCTAGATAACTGGGTCAAAACAGCAGGTGTTGTGGGTTGATCTCAGTTTGCAGTGGCTAGTACCTACCAAAAGTGGTCCAAGGAAAGACAACCGGTGAACTGGCGACAGGGTCATTGGCTCCCAAGGCTAACTGATGCGCGTTGGGAGCGAAAGCTAACCTATCTGGTCCAATCTCACAGAAGACCAACTTTAGCACAAATTGTTGAAAAATGTATTGCTGGCATGATAGAAAGGTGTCAGAACACATCGTGAATTGCAGCTTGCTGCATATGGTGCTGCGTAGCCGGGTCAGAGTGACCATGCTCACCCCTGTATTCTGACAAAAGCGCCTACAATGGGCCAGTGAGCAACAGAACTGGACCATGGAGCAATGGAAAAAGGTGGACTGGTCTGATGAATTCTTTTACATCATGTGGATGGCCTAGTGTGTGTGCATCGGCTACCTGCAGAAGAGATGGCACCAGGATGCACTATGGAAAGAAGGCAAGACGACAGAGCCAGTGTGATGCACTAGGCAATGTTCTGCTGGGAAACCTTGGGTACGGGCATTCATGCGGATGTTACTTTGACACGTACAACCTACCCTAAACATTGTTGCAGACAAAGTACACCACTTCATGACAACTGTATTCCCTGATGGTAGTGGCCTCTTTCAGCCACACTGCAAAAATTGTTCAAAAATGGTTTGAGGAACACAACAAAGAGTTAAAGGTGTTGACTTGGCTCCAAATTCCTCAGATCTCAATCCGATCAAGCATCTGTGGGATGTGCTGGAAGAACAAGTCTGTGCCATGGAGGCCCTATCTCACAATTTACAGGACTTAAAGGATCTGCTGCTAAAATCTTGGTGCCAGATACCACAAGACATCTTCAGAGATCTTGTGGAATCCATGCCTCGACAGGTCAGAGCTATTTTGGCAGTACGACGGAGACCTACACAATATTAGACAGGTGGTTTTAATGTTGTGGCCGATCGGTGTATGTATACATATCACAAACTCGTCACAAAAAATGCACTCATGTTTGTACATATCTCTTGAGTCTGGGTGCAGGAACTCCAAGACCATGGGACTGTAAAGTACTATAATTAGAAGGCAATTACGGAACTTTTTAAAATCTTGCAGGGTGTATTTCATATTATAAGAAGACTTCTAAGATGGAATAAAGACTACAAGATTGGAAAGGTCCTGTGAGGGCATCTATTATATATATATATATATATATATATATATATATATATATATATATATATATATATATACACACACACACACAGACCTCCTTTCTCTCTTCTCACTCACTCCTTGACCCGCTCCAATCCGGTTTTCGCCCCCTCCACTCCACTGTAACTGTCCTCACTAAGGTCACTAATGACCTCCTCCTCGTTTATTCCAAAAGACACTACTCCCTTCTTATTCTTCTTGACATCTCTGCAGCCTTCAATACTGATGACCACGCACTCCTTTTGCAAACTCTCAATTCTATAGGCCTCAGTAACATTGTCCTCTCCAGGTTTTCCTCTTACCTCACCAACCGCTCCTTCTCAGTCTCTACACATGACTCCACATCTCCCCCTATTCCCTTACCTGTTGGCGTTCCTCAAGGTTCCGTTCTTGGCCCCCTGCTTTACTCCCTCTACACCTCCTCCCTAGGTGTCCTTATCATCTCCTTTGGCCTCCAGTACCACCTCTATGCTGATGATACCCAAATCTATCTTTCATCTCCTGACCTCTCCCCTTCCCTTCTGTCTCGTGTCTCCTGATGTCTCTCAGCCATCTCATCTTGGATGTCCCAACGCTTCCTTAAACTCAATATTTCCAAGACTGAACTTATCGTCTTCCCCCCATCCAGGACTCCCCCACCTTCCCCCCTTTCTATTTCTGTTAATAACACTACCCTCGTTTCAGTCCTTCAAGTCTGATGCCTTGGGGTCAACCTTGATTCCTCGCTCTCCTTCAAGCCTCACATTATGTCCCTCTCAAAATCCTGCTACTTCCAGCTTCGGAAAATATATCCAAAGTTCTCCCCTTTCTCACCATGGAAGTTACAAACCCCTCGTTCACTCACTTGTAATCTCTCGCCTTGACTACTGTAACCTCCTTCTCTGTGGCCTACCTGATTCTCGTCTTGATCCTCTTAAGTCTATCCTCAATGCTGCTGCCCGCCTCATTTTTCTCTCCCACCGCTCTATCTCTGCTGTCTCCCTCCAACAGTCGTTACATTGGCTACTCATGGCCTACAGAATTAAATTTAAACTTCTCACCCTCACCTTTAAAGCTCTTAATCAGTCCTCCCCTCCCTATATCTCCAATCTCATCTCTTCCTACACTCCTAGCCGTCCCCTCCACTCTGCCTCTGATGGCCGCCTCACTGCTTCACTGATCACCTCTTCTCACTCCCGTCTCCAGGACTTTGCCCGGGCTGCTCCCCAGCTGTGGAACGATCTTCCATGTTCCATCAGGTTAGCATCTACTCTCAAAGGCTTCAAGCGTGCCCTTAATACTCATTTCTTCATTCAAGTCTCTCAGTCCTCCTCCTAACTCTCTCCCCCAGTTAGTACCACCCTATTTGTGTCTCCCCTTTCCTTTAGGATGTAAGCTCTCAGGAGCAGAGCCCTCTTTCCGTGTGTGTTCCTTTCACTATTCCAACACCCTCTGTACCTCTTGGCTTGCTTCCCTAGCCCTATTTTCTTAAGCTTCGGCCTACTTCTCGCTGATTTCTACCATCACATTTACTCATTGTCCCAGTAATAATTTGATTTGCATTACCATGTTACCTGTGTCTGTGTATCATGTTGTGTCATGGCTCACTGTTTTTGGTATGTTATGTACGGCGCTGCAGTGCCTTATAAATTAAAGATAATAATAATAATATTATAATATATATATATATATATATATATATGTACATAGCGGCTAATGGCTGAATTTCAACTATTGTTGAAATAATGTCAGCTTTAGAATACTTCTGACGTTGGCCACAACATAGACATATATACTGTAATTCAATTTCTCCCACCACCCTCCCTTGTAATTAATTTTACACCATCAGCTTTACCACTCCCCTCCACCAGTCTTCCCCTGCCATGTAATTACACTCCCCACTGCCACTTTTTATCTTGTATACAAGCAGCAGGCAGAGGAGGGGATATCCCTGGTATCACACACCATGCTGCTGATATGGGTCATGCAGTGTAGTAACGTTACCAAAACTCTCTGCCCAAAGCCAAACAGTGACACTGAATAACATGGAATACCCTCATTTATCTACTGCTTGTATATAAGGTGGGGGAAGAATGAAATACAGGAGAAGAGGACAGTAGGGCGTAGCACAGGCAGTGGCGATTTGGTCCAGACATTCCTCTGTGGCAGTAAAAGGTGACCTGCAGGTTAAAGTAATTGGCCTACCACTGGGAGACCATTTTTTTGCTCATTGTCAGTTGAAGCTTGAATGAGCTGCTTGAAGTCTACTAGCGAAGTCTTGTGATGGACTAAAATACAGGTGGTTTCTCAGCAATGTATTTAGATATAACAGCCCTTTTGTTTTGCAAATTGAGACTTTTGTTCTGGTTCAGCACCCTTATCTTGATTACTAAGAAGAATACTACATTACACTTTACTTTTAACAAAAGCAACAGGGGAAAGTCATGGTTAGTTTACCAATGAGAAGGAGTAAAAAGAATAAATAATGTCCACATATTTCAGAGATCATTTTTTTGTCTGTGCCTAGTTATAGTACGTATTTACCTTAGCAAGGATGTTGAGATCAGAGTCTGTTATTAAACAAGCCATCTCTATGATTTGGTCTTTCTTAATGTCCAATCCAGTCATCTGCAATACAAATAACACACGACCAAAAGATAAAAAAGATATGGGATAGCCAACAAGCAGTAGGCGTGCTGTAATTCAATTAGCTGAGAGTTGCCTCGCACTTTATTTTTCCCATATGGAATGTGCCAAGAGTACAGTATTTCAATTGTAATGATCATGTCTGAAAATAGGGATTAATTCACTCATTTTTGCTCGCACCACTTAAGGGTGTGAGTAAAAATGAAAAAATGAAGGCCTAAATTCAGATATGATAACTACTACAGCACTTGTAATTGAATTGCTCTCTGCACATTCTAGGTGGAAAAATAAAGTGCGCGACAGGAGGGAGTAGCTAAACATGAACTCTACAGATAGCATCACCTAAATAATGAGCTAAACTAAAAGAGAGGTGTGTAAGTAATTGTGCAGTTTATTTTAGTACCTCATTCTCTATATGATAATTAACTGTTCACCCATACAGTCCTCTCAGAAAAAAAAGACATTGGCAGTACAAACAGTTTTATTCTTTCCTCCTCTGCTTTCTTTTCCTTCCTGCAAAAGGTCTTGCAATCTCTGTCACCAGATTAGGTCTCTTTCCTAAAATTCTAATGGGATGCACTTTGCAACACTATGCATTCCAGGTGCGTTTCAACCCATGAAATAAAAAAATAATATACAATAGTGTCACATGCAATAACAGTCCTCACATCCCCTGACTCTCATCATTAATTTAAGCCATAAGCAGAGCTAAACTCAGCAGTATTTTAGGAGGAAAACAGAAAAGTCCATATAAATAAAGGGGATGGTCTTAAAGTGGTAGTAGGCAGGGCTGGTATTGGAATCTCCAGCACAGACTGTTTTTACTGGGTGTGCATGTTGACATGCATTTTGATTTCCTGCACATCTAGTAATACAAATGCAGTGCAGATCTGGATATTTTGGGGACAGATTTATAGTTAGGGTAGGGCATGTCCTAGATCAACTTTAAATTTCAGTGTAAACATAAAGCTATCCAGTATTTGTGTGCTACATAAAAAAAATCCAGTATTTAACTTGTGTGCAAAATAATAAACTAAAATTGTACCATGGTTTTGTCCAGGAGAAAACGCACTCTTTTTTTTTACTTGCTTCCTTAGTGAATCAGGCCCATAGTATGTATGTATATTTAAGTGTATCTAGACTTCAAATTTCCAAAAAGCATTGATGTGAATTTTTCCTAAATCACTGGCACATTCCCATGCTTGGAAGATTTGTTTTTGAAATCTGCTTTTTTTGCTGGGATAGTTTGTGAACAACTACAACGTTCACATTACATATTAAATATATTGTGGGATATGTAACCATGTGCAGTTGGGGAAAATTAGGGTTCTCTCCAGCTTTCTCTATACACTTGTTCTGTCACTCAGCTTTGGCCTAATAAGAGTGTGTAGAGTGCAGTTAATTTCCATAAGGCACAACGGCTTGATTTCTCTCATTTTTGCTCACACCTCTGCAGGTCTTGTAAAACAACTGCTTTCTGGTATATTACAAGCAGAAAAAAGATGTGAAATGTAACTCGCACCTAACTGAATCCATCCCTATAACTCCAAGGTGTAGATTCAATTAGCCACGTTGTTCTTTACAACAACACAGTCCACACATTATTACCGTTACTACGGTAATTTCTCAGTGGACTTTTGCTCGCAGCTCTTCTCAGTAGAAAAATTACCATAGTAAGAGTAATAATGCACAGCCATTAGCCATTATCGTAGTAACGGTAATAATGTGTGGCAGAACGCGGCTAACTGAATCTACCCCTAAAGGAGAGATTCAATTTGATGCAAAGCGTCTCCAGGATGTTCGCGAGACACCTCACGTTGGAGATTTGACACTATAGAAGTGCGAGCAAAATTGAGCGGAAATTCCTACTGCAATTGTCAGTGCACAACATCTCCGGATTCAGTTAAGAGCAATGTTTCCTTAAGTATGTTAGGGTACCAAAACATTTCTTATTTTACCTTGCATCTCACAGTTGTTTAATGTACCGTAATATCCAGTGCAGGAGCACATCGCGCAAGGCTCCAACCCTAAAGTTCTTAATTATCATTATTCCATTATTTTAAATTTTAACACAGATATATTGTAGGAATACAATTTTCCGCGCACTTTTTTAGTTACTATGGTAGAAATCTCAGTGGATTTTTCCTCGCACCTCTATTGTGCACAAGGAAAAATGAGCATTGATTTCTAACAAAATCTCCGCCACAAAGTGTCTCCAGAATGGTTGCGAAACACTGTTCGGCTAACTGAATCTGCCCCATAATGTGTATAAACAGCATCTGACGTTTTCTAGCTTTTAAAAAAATAAGTAACTAAAAACTGAAACAAAATGGGATCTCCCTTCTACAACGGGAGAACTGACAAGCCCAGAACCAGAGGTCTTCCGCCTAAAATGTACTGTTCACCACTACTCCTCTCTCACCTCGAGATCCACCCACACCATGCGCTGCTCCATGCTGTCTGACATATTGCTGAGCGATCTGACAGCCGGGTGTGGTCCTATCAAACTGCCATAAACAATCCGCGATACTAAGCCGTTCAAACCCCAGCGAGCAAAAAGCATCCCACTACCACTGTCACAGATGTGCTACTATGGTTACACTGCAGCCGCACAACAAACTGGTACTTCCAGACCTCCAGTAGCTGAAAGCTGCTTCCTACTGCGCACCACCCACAAACCAAGCGGAAGGTGCTTTGCTGGCGGTGCTGCCTACCAAGCAGTCACTACGCCGAACCACACCCCCTTCTCGCTGACTCGTCTGTAGCTTTAGCGTAAATGAATACGGTCCGCGACGTAACAAGCCCCGCCCATATAATGACGTCATCAACTCGACTTTATTAGAGCAACGTGGAGAGTGTTCTTGATGAAGTAAATAATAGATGGACAGTAGCTAGCTTGCTCTCCCATGCATGGTACAACCCGCGGACCTCAGACACGACCCCTCACTTTGGTTTGTCGGCACTCATGTATATTACCGTCATAAGAAATACCGAATATTTAATGTATTACCCTGACATGAAGGAAACTAATTATATAGTTACTGTTGTGGAAGAGGAGCTAGAGCTGCATCAATGCCCAAGCTGTTAATTTGAAAATCAAAGTGCCTTACTTTCCAGGGAGAGTCCAAAGTTTTAAAAACGTGTTAGCAGAAATTGTTCTTTGCAATGTCCCTAATTTCAAGTAGTAGCGGACATGTTTTATAAATAGTGCATCTCCCTCTCCCCTCTTCACAGATACTTCACATTTAAAGTATGTGTGCATACAGCCATTCCCTATATTTTCACTTGTCTGCATGTAAGGTCAAGTTCTGAACTGTTTTTAACCAACAACTTTTCAAATATTTACTACTATTACTGCTTTCACAGTATTTATATAATATGAACATGTATGAAATTAAAAACTTTAGTTTCCAAAGGGTAAACATGTCAACAGAAGCACCCTTTATTATATAATAAGCCACTGCCAAAATAACAATAAAATGTAAAGTGATAATTATGTGCATGTTTAAAATGTTTACTTTTATTTAAATAAAAAACATTATTAATGGTGTAATTAACCATGAGCACATGCTACTATTTTTGTTTTCAATGGGCAAACTAGCCGTCAGGGCATTGTCTTGAAACTTCAAACATTCTTCCATTCACCGAGCGTCGGCTTCTTCTGCAAATGTTCTCTCGCTGTAACTTAAATCTTCCCTATTTTATTTGGCTGTAAACGTAAAGCAAGGATCTCCAAGCTAGTATTCTCTGAAATACTAACTGTCACATACCTGAAAGACAGTGGGACCTTATTGAAGTAAATTAGTGGCAGAGCTAATGGTGTAGAAAATACATTTTGAGGGAACTGGGACACTTTATTTTGGCTACAGGGTCTACGTAGGGAAGAGATGTATCTTAATGGGTTGGCTGCACTTGTGCTGGGGGAAAGAATGGATAAGATAGAAGCAGTAGGTGAAATAGTGTAGACTAGAAGAAGGGTTTGGTCAAGGGAAATGGGAGAAGTAAAATGATTACATGTATTGTAATAACTGCTAGGAGTCTTACATATAAAGGGCGATTAAATTCGGCACAAGATGTCTCCAGAACTTCCATGCAAACACGTCGCACCGATGGTATGACTGGGATCTCCTACCCGAAATGCTGGTAATGTGCCCAGCTTAATGTCCATGCACCACATCGCCAGCAATAGAATCTCCACCATAAAATATGTAAATGAAAATATATAATGTTGGAAGAGAAATATGATCTAGTTGGTATAACTGACTTGGGATAAAAGTCATGATTGGGCAGTGAATTTTGAAGGCTGTAACACATTTAGGAAGGATATGAGAGCTACAAAAGAGGGAGGTGTTTATATGTAGAAAACTTTAGACCTGTCCAGGAGGTGGATATCTGTAAAGATTATTACAGTGTAGATAGAGGCCATATGGCTAGATATTTATTGAGAAAAAGGCAACAGTAAGGCTAGGTATACACTGAAGAATTATTCAACAGATGTGTTATCTACAACAACTTTACCTTTGACCGAAGGTCCAATCGCTTGGACGATTAATGCGTACACACTAGTCATGTTTTAGACGATTAACGAGAATCCGACCGTCCGGGCAGCGACTTTTCATTGCCATATTGTTGTGAGCAAAGATTAGAATTTTGTACACGCTGAAACGAATTATGAGGTCCATGTAACGATACCCTAAATAAATTTAAATAGGGAGCAGAGCATGTTCAATAGTAACCACCCCAAACCTCATAAAAAAGCGAAGGTAGCACGTTTTCTTCGTACATTCGTTAGCATCTGTACAGTGTACGTTTGTTTGCAACTGCACATAAACAATTATTTTTTAACTAATGTGGATACTTTTGAAGAACGACAAGCAACTGCTCTTTTCCTGCTTGTGTGGCAAGAAGACTGCAAATTTTGTCCCAAAGGGAAAGAAGGAGAAAGAATAGATCTTATTGGACCAAAGAGTGGCTCAAGAGGAGAGACTCATTCTCTCATATGTCCCTGCTGCAGGAGATATGGGACAACAACCCCAATGACTTCAGGAAATTCCTGACAATGAATGAATCCACATTCCAGGAACTGCTCCAACTAGTCACCCCCATCATCCAGAAGGAGGACACCTGTTTAAGGAGACCCATATCTGCAGAGCAGAGACTGGCTGCTACACTAAGATTTCTGGCAACAGTAAGGACACTGGCTGATCTGAAATACAGCACACCAATTTCACTGCAAGCTCTGGGTTTGATAATACCTGATAAGTGATGCTATCATTGAAGTTCTCCATGAACAGTATATGAAGGTTGGTAAACATAAATAATCTTTAGATACAAATGTATAATTTTCTTTATATACATAAAATTTGCAATATATATTAAATTAATAAAGTGCAAGCCAATAAAAGTAGCCAAATAAACAGTTAATAGTTGTTCATATTGCAACACTTCGCTATTATCCATTTGTGATGAACGTATACTGAACTGTTGCATGTTTGAGCTGGAGTATAGGGGTAGAAGTCAGGAATGGTTTTGACATTAAAAATTGTCTTCCCATACTATCATGCTGCATCTGTGTAAGCCGAAAAGTAGTTAGCGCATCACTTCGATCAACCTCATGGAGCCTTTTTTTCTTCCTCTTATGTTGTGTTTGTTGTGGAATTGCAACCTCAGGTACATCCTAGCTTCCCTGTACAATAGTTTGTACTTGTCTCTTCTTGGTCAGCAAATTTCAACATGAGTTCTTGTGACAGGAGAGTAACAGTAGATCTTTTTATTATAATTACAAAGGACTTTTAAGTATCACTCTAATGGCCATAGTCGATGCGAATTATGAATTCTTAATTGTGAACATTAGTAAAAATGGGAAAGTGTATTGGAGCAGACTCCCTTTCATGCAAAGCTAAAAAACTATGAACTTAATATTCCAACTGGAAGTAATACAAAATATGAACTAAATTTTGTGGCTGATGAAGTATTTGCATTACACAACAATGTATTGAAACCTTACCCGCAATGTAATCTGTCTACAGAAAGGCAGATATTTAATTATAGAGTCACACACTATGCGTGTTATTGAAAATGGGTTTGGAATTCTCAATAACAGATTCAGAGTTTTTAATTCTGCTATTAATCTACGTTTGGTCAAGATAGACAAAGTTGTGATGGCCTGTTGTGTTCTGCATAACTTTTTAAACGTAAAACCCCCTGTGTACGCAGTTCACATACATATGAGGACAACAATGTAGAAGAAACAGTGAGACATACCTTCAATATTTTAAAGGGGAGGGTGCAGTGCCATGACAGAATGAGTTTGTGCAACAATTGTTCATAAGCATGTTATGTGTGCAAACTTTATTGTTATGTATTTCTACTTTAATAGACCTGTTACACAGCAACAGCAAAATATACTTTACTTGCAGTTCCACTAGGAGGGATGTCATCTGCTTGGACCACATAAGTATAACTCAGTATAACTACTGTCCGTATCCAGGCTGCAGGTGGACTGTGTAATGCTCCGGTCCCGCAGATAGTACCTGTCTTGTTACCTGCATTCCATTCATCTGGAAATTGCCATGTCCCATCATCAGACATTCTTCAGTTCATTCATTCAGCTATATTCAGATCTGTGCAGGTGCAAGCCTATTGCACTTCAGGACCTCCTCCCTCTTTTTCATTGGCTAAGCACTTTTGGAGCACTATTTAAACCTCCTGGATTCACCTGTCTGATGCTTATTATTCAAGCTCACTTCCTGCAGGATGTGGTTCTGGTTCCTGTTCTCCTCGTGGTTTGCCTGTGTTCCAGTCTGCTCTCAGTTCATGGCCTGTGCTGAACCATCGCTGCTCCAGTACCTCTCTTACCATCTCCAATGTACTTCATCGTGACAGCTCCGGTTCTCTCATCGCTACCACTCAGAGCCGCTATTACACCTGTGACTCCTCAGCTGCTATCACGAGTTACCTCCGCTACTCCAGCCTGCTCTCAGTCTCTGGTTGTGTTGAACTATCGCTGCTCCAGTACTTCTATTACCATCTCCAGTGTACATCATCGTGACAGCTTCAGTTCTCTCATCGCTACCACTCAGAGTCGCTATTACACCTGTGACTCCTCAGCTGTTACCAAGGGTTACCTCTGCTACTCCAGTCTGCTCTCAGTCTCTGGCCGTGTTGAACTATCGCTGCTCCAGTACCTGTATTACCATCTCCAGTGTACTTCATCGTGACAGCTTCAGTTTTCTCATCGCTACCACCAGGGCCGGACTGGGCATCTGGCACTTCTGGCAAATGCCAGAAGGGCCGATGGCTAGATGGGCCGGCCGACACTTCCCCTGTAAGGGGGGGGGGGGGGGGGTGCTGCGATTTTTGTGCGGGGGGTGCCGCGATTTTTGCAAGGAGGGGGGTCACGGGGGGTGCTGCGATTTTTGCGGGGGAGGGGGGGGGAGTTGTTAGGAGTGTGACAGAGCCAGGAAGGAAGGGAGGGAGTGCAGGAAGAGGACAGAGAGCCAGGGGGAAAAGGGGTGCTGGAAGAGGGGTGACAGAGCCAGGAGGAACAGGGGTGCTGGAAGAGGGGTGACAGAGCCAGGGGGAAAAGGGGGTGCTGGAAGTGGGGTGACAGCCAGGGGGAAAAGGGGGTGCTGAAAGAGGGGTGACAGCCAGGAGGAAAAGGGGTGCTGGAAGAGGGGTGACCGAGCCAGGCGGAAAAGGGGGTGCTGGAAGAGGAGTGACAGAGCCAGGAGAAAAAGGGGTGCTGGAAGAGGGGTGACAGAGCCAGGAGTAAAAGGGGTGCTGGAATAGGGGTGACAGAGCCAGGAGGAAAAGGGTTGCTGGAAGAGGGGTGACAGAGCCAGGAAGCGGTGAGAGGGACAAAGGATAAGATGGTGCAGGGGCAAAGCTAAAAGAAAGTGTAAAGGGAGAGACATCTTAACAATGGGAATAACAGGGATGCAGCCATCATAAAACACAAGTAGTAATGAAGAATGGGAATGCACAGAGGGGACATGTGTTTAAAAAAAAAATCAAGCCTTCATACTCCATTCACGTATATTTTCTATACCCCCACTTCTAAATTTCCACTTCGACCACTGCCTGTGTGAGCTGACAGCTGCTGATCCCTCCTCGCCCAGCGCGCCCAGTAGGAGAACAGAACACAGGATGCCATAATCAGGTAAGTTCATATATTTTCTCGTGTCCAATGTGTTCACCACCCTTTCTTGAACTGGGGGCACTATTGTGTATCTATTGATGTATTGCTCATTATTGTGCTGTAATGTTTCTTGCATATTTATCTGTACAGAGATTTTTAATATAGAGAAAAAAATGCTGGTTGTGATACATTTTATCTGTGATTGTGTCAATATATCTTTTTCTTTGCATTGTAAATGGGCTATTAAGCTGCTCCTGGGGCTCACAATCTCAGTGTCTGATATGCTGTACCAATTTTCATTTGTGAATGAGTTTTTGTCTGGTCACTTCTATTGATTTGGGGCACTACTATGGCATACTGTTATTAGGGTACTAAACACATCAGTGGTGTACATACATAAGGCGCCAATCTTTAGCCACAGCAGAGATAAGGCACTCTCTCTTCAATGTACCGACAGCCGGCAAGCTTTTCTTAACTAAAACTCAAAGGAACATAACATAGTGTAACAAGTTTACATACAAGAAACCCAAATTAATGGCCACAAATATTCTATTCCAGCACCGTGTGGTTAATGCTATTAAACACCAGAACGGACATAAGATCTGTGATTCTTCTGTGACACCTTAACCCCAATAGGCATATGCTTACAGTGTTTCCACTTTAAAAGAGCCTTCACAAATGCATAACACTCTGTTTCCTCCTTCCTGCCTTCATTCAGATGTCACTAGGTTCTCCATAATGCGTATAAAGAAAGCAAAACAAGAAGAATCTAGTGCAACATTGTTTTACTTCTTGTATAAATGTTAAAAACAGATGAATTTTCATAAAAACAAAATGATAAAAACAATCCTCAAACAAATATAACAGGGACTCTTACCTGATAAAAGCAGAAAACAGGCATAGATCACAATAGTCCAAATCTGTTTCCGCATCCAGATGGGTCCCCGGTGTACCAACGCGTTTCAACTCTCTCTGAGTCTTTATCATGGCTGGTATAATTCCATAGATGATAGTAGGCAGTTTATATAGTCTACACCTAAGCGGAAAAAAGGCTTGGTAGTTTCATCCTTTCCGCAGTGTGAGACCGTCCCCCGTCATATCGCTGCACTGGAAGTGACTGGATGCCCCACTTCCGGTGTATATCTATTTCGTTCAAAGTTTTCTTATTTGAAGAGACAAAGTGATCCAGCCCACACTGTGCAAACGGAAAACCTCTTATTTTTAAACTACATTTTTAAAAATGCTCCATTCTCCCCTCTTTCGCCGTGCATGCAAAGCGGAAGTGACTTGCTGCCCCACTTCCGGCAAGAATGCACGGCGAACTAGGTCAATAAAGTTACATAACAGAAAAGAGGAAGAAAAAAACAAAAAATATCATTTCTCCACATCTATTTGCATATAATGTGAAAACAAATACTATAATCACATGTGAAATATGGATTCTTTTTCTTGTCAGATGTTCTTAGTAGATCTCGGTTCTTCCATAAGTTGATTTGAAGCATGTCCCATGTGTGAAATATAACAGAAAAAAAGGAATCAGTGAACTCATAATCCTATAAAGATAATTCGACTAAAATAGTCCTTATTCAATATATACCCCTTTTTTCTCACTTGATAAGGATATGCATTGTATCTATTTGTTCACAACAAAGAACAAAGGAGATTTTTCACATTGCAAATTATTGTAATTTCTTTTCTTATGTAAAATCTTTTATTATGTAGAGACTCCTTTTCTGCCTAGCTTCTGTCTACAACGCACAATGCTTGTCATAATTGACTTCCTTGAATTTACAAAAAACATTTCAACTCAAAGTCTAAATTCAAGCCCCCAGGGGCTAAAGTTTTTAATCTAAATATCCATTTCAACTCAGTTTTTGATAATGAAGTGACTATATCCCTATTTCTTTCATTGTATTCGATTTTTTGTATACCCCAGAAGTCTGTAATTTTTCAGGGGTCACAAGAATGATGGCTTGTCCCTCCCCCCTACCCCCTTCTTCTTCCTCATGACTCAATGGGAGGAGTCATGGGTGTGGAGTGGTCATGACTTCGGGGCGAGCCTGGTAGCCTGGTACATAGACGATATATTCTTTGTCTGGAAAGGATCGGAGAAAACTCTCCAAGAATTTTGTACTTACCTTAACTCCAATGTATGTAACATTGAACTCACTTTTGACTACAGTAAAATTACTGTCAATTTTTTAGATATTACCATCTATGTAAATGACAAAGGGTTGCAGACAATGACATATAAAAAAAACCACGGATAAAGTAGGGTACATCGAATATGACAATAACCACCATAGAGCCTGGCTAGACAATATTCCGTTGAAATGTGAATGCGGCTATTTTTATGTTGGCAGGACCACCCGTGTCACGGGCACTAGGAGTCTTTACCCAGGGATCACCAGGTGATAAGCTTACCAGAGCAGTATAGGTGGTAATATGGTACTCTGGTAGCAGGGTGATCACGGAACAGGAGACAGCAGATGATAGAGATGCTCAGGAAAGTCTATGACTAGCAGCACTGGTAATATATATGTAGTAATACACGAGGAACTGTATGGACAAAGGACACGTGAGGGTAGTCAGTGGTCTGCGGTAGCAAGTTGTACCACTGCTATAGAGAGGAGGAATGTCCAACAGAAACGAGGAGGTGATGAGAGTCAGCGGTCTGCGGTTAGCAAGTTGTACCGCTGTCTGGGTGAAGGAATCGAATCCAAGTGGAGGTATCCGGGGAGTCAGTGGTCTGCGTTAGCAAGTTGTACCACTGCTATGTGAGAGGATACTGGAACAGGTGACACAGGAAACAGGGATCAGTGGTCTGCCTCTAGCAAGTTGTACCACTGAATATATATGTGAGGAGGAGCACGGGGAGAGACTGCAATACAGAGGATACACGGGCACCTTGAACTTGATCCACAATGACATGCACAATATAGTAATGACTGAACAGCACTGCAATAATACAAAGTCACAGAAACTATCCGGGCAAAAGATAACACAGTCAATGATGGCAATAGTCTCAGCGGATAGTAAACTCCAGAGGAGAACAACTCAGTCCAGCAAGATATGCAATAAACCAGCACAGTCAATGAGAAGTATGCATACCGTGGTTCAGGAGCAGGCTGTCAGACAGGAGTGCAGAGATACCTGAACGGCTGGAGGCCGGCAGGATGCGAAGTCCCTGGAGGGTGAAGCGGTAATCAAGTAGGTGCAGCGCACAGGTAGGTAGACCAGCAGGGGAACAAATACTCAGGAAGCAGTAGTATGTAGAACTGGACTCCTGGAGGACCCTGAAGAGTAGCGATGGTCTAGACGAGATGAAAGCAGTGAGGCGCAGATCCGATGCAGACTGGCGAGTAGAGACCAGCAGGAACACTGAGAAGCACGGAGAGCGGATCAGCTGCTGTAGACACGAGTAGAACTGAGGAGTAGCAGCCAGCAGGACTCTGCAGGTACACGGAGGTAGCGGATAGCAACCAGCAGGTGCAGCCACGATGAAACACGGGAGAGCAGAGCTGAGCTGGAACTGTTGAGCACGGAGAGCAGCGGATAGGAATCAGTTGTAGCAGTCTCGAGGAAACACGGGAGAGTTGAGATGAGCTGAAGACTGAAGCGTACGGAGGCAGCAGATAGGAATCAGCCAAACAGTCACGATGAAACACAGGAGGGTTGAAGTGGTCTGAGGACTGTAGTGCACGGAGGCAGCGGATAGGAATCAGCTAACAGTCACGATGAAACACAGGAGGGTTGAAGTGGTCTGAGGACTGTAGTGCACGGAGGCAGCGGATAGGAATCAGCTAACAGTCATGATGAAACACAGCAGAGTTGAAGTGGTCTGAGGACTGTAGTGCACGGAGGCAGCGGATAGGAATCAGCTAACAGTCACGATGAAACACAGGAGAGTTGAAGTGGTCTGGAAACCACAGGAGTAGAAGTGGTCTGGAAACCACAGGAATCAGCAGCGCTGAATACACGAGGAAACACAGGAACACCTTCAGAGGCTCATGGGGAATGAGACTCCAAGATCAGGCAACGTGGTATTGACCACAGGTGCTTAATATAGGGAGTGTTGCCTGATCAGCCAATTAAGTTAAAGGAACAGGTACTGAAGGTTTTGAAAGGGCTGCGCATGCGCAGACCCTCAGGATGGTGGACGGCCACGGTTCCTAAACATACTGGAAGAAGCACTCACAGTCTGGTGAGTGACAACCCGCCAATTGAAAATTAGACTGCGAGAACATGTGTACAACATTAAAAAGGGCTTGGAGACACATTCAGTCTCTAGTCATTTTAAAAGCCATCATTCTTGTGACCCCTGAAAAATTACAGACTTCTGGGGTATACAAAAAATTGAATACAATGAAAGAAATAGGGATATAGTCACTTCATTATCAAAAACTGAGATGAAATGGATATTTAGATTAAAAACTTTAGCCCCTGCGGGCTTGAATTTAGACTTTGAGTTGAAATATTTTTTGTAAATTCAAGGAAGTCAATTATGACGAGCATTGTGCGTTGTAGACAGAAGCTAGGGCAGAAAAGGAGTCTCTACATAATGAAAGATTTTACATAAGAAAAGAAATTACAATAATTTGCAATGTGAAAAATCTCCTTTGTTCTTTGTTGTGAACAAATAGATACAATGCATATCCTTATCAAGTGAGAAAGAAGGGGTATATATTGAATAAGGTCTATTTTAGTCGAATTATCTTTATAGGATTATGAGTTCACTGATTCCTTTTTTTCTGTTATATTTCACACATGGGACATGCTTCAAATCAACTTATGGAATAACCGAGATCTACTAAGAACATCTGACAAGAAAAAGAATCCATATTTCACATGTGAATATAGTATTTGTTTTCACATTATATGCAAATAGGAGAAATGAGTGGAGAAATGATATTTTTTGTTTTTTTCTTCCTCTTTTCTGTTATGTAACTTTATTGACCTAGTTCTCTGTGCATTCTTGCCGGAAGTGGGACAGCAAGTCACTTCCGCTTTGCACGCACGGCGAAAGAGGGGAGAATGGAGCATTTTTAAAAATGTAGTTTGAAAATAAGAGGTTTTCCGTTTGCGCAGTGTGGGCTGGATCACTTTGTCTCTTCAAATAAGAAAACTTTGAACAAAATAGATATACACCGGAAGTGGGGCATTCAGTCACTTCCGGTGCAGCTATATGACGGGAGACGGTCTTACACTGCGGAAAGGATGAAACTACTAAGCCTCTTTTCCGTTTAGGTGTAGACTATATAAACTGCCTACTATCATCTATGGAATTATACCAGCCTTGATAAAGACTCAGAGAGAGTTGAAACGCGTTGTATACACCGGGGACCCATCTGGATGCGGGAACAGATTTGGACTATTGTGATTTATGCCTGTTTTCTGCTTTTATCTGGTACGAGTCCCTGTTATATTTGTTTGAGGATTGTTTTTATCATTTTGTTTTTATGAAAACTCATCTGTTTTTAACATTTATACAAGAAGTAAAACAATGTTGCACTAGATTCTTCTTGTTTTGCTTTCTTTATACGCATTATGGAGAACCCAGTGACATCTGAATGAAGGCAGGAAGGAGGAAACAGAGTGTTATGCATTTGTGAAGGCTCTTTTAAAGTGGAAACACTGTAAGCATATGCCCACAGAAGGTTAAGGTGTCACAGAAGAATCACAGATCTGTTGTCCGTTCTGGTGTTTAACATCATTAACCACACGGTGCTGGAATAGAATATTTGTGGCCATTAATTTGGGTTTCTTGTATGTAAACATGTTACACTATGTTATGTTCCTTTGAGTTTTAGTTAAGAAAAGTTTGCCAACTGTCGGTACATTGAAGAGAGAGTGCCTTATCTCTGCTGTGGCTAAAGATTGGCGCCTTATGTATGTACACCACTGATGTGTTTAGTATTGCTGTTTTATGTAGAAAAGAGGGAACCCTTTTTAAGGGTGTACATATTGGGAGGCAGATCCTAGGAGCGCTGTTAGTACTCAATCCAGATTTTAGTATTTATACTATTATTTGGGGGCACTACTGTATGGCATACTGTTATTTGGGGGCAATACTGTATGGCATAATGTAATTTGGGGGAACTATTGTGTCATAATATAATTTAGGGGCACTACTATGCCATAATATGATTTGTGGGCACTACTGCATGGCCAAATATGAATTGAGGGTAATATTATGTGGCATAATATGACTTGGGGGCACTACGATGTGACATAATATGAACTGGGGGCACTACGGTGTGGCATAATATGAACTTCTGCCAAAGGCAAGTCTCTCATTGTTGAATATGACGGGAGCCCAAAGAAGTTGCTGTACCGAGGCCCAAAATTCCTCTTGTCGGCCCTGCCTGTGAGTCAAGGGGGTAGACGTCTCCAGGTAAATAATCTAAATGTTTCCTATCTAAACAAACTGATGGATCACATCCAATTATCTCTCACCCACCTCCTTTACCCCCATTAATATATATACTGTGTTATTTAAAATGAATAGAAAAGACGCATATCCAGTTACTGTAGTAAAAAAAATATTTTTCTCTGACATTTTGCTGTATATGGAAATACTTTTAATGCGGCCGTGTGGGTTTAAATGATCGTTCAATAGTTATGTTTTTTCTGATATATTTGTTAGAGTTTTATTTCATGTGGAGTGATTCATGAAAATTCTGCCATTACTATTTAATTGAGGGAAAAGTGTACCTGTTACCTATATGTGTGTAAGTACTCTGTTGTTGCTATTTTGTGGGAGATTTGAAAATAGCATTCCTACAGTGGCGCCTGTATTGGTGGCATTGCTGTAGGTGGCGTGGTGGTGGCAATGTTGTAGTGTGTTTGGGGCTTCGTATTGCTAGTAAGTAGGAGAGGGTATTGCTGTAATGTGGGGGGTGACGACGGTTGCTGTAATGTGAGAGTGATGCTGGTTGCTGTAATGTGGGGAAGGGGGGGTAATGCCTGTTGCTGTAATGTGGGTGGGTATTGATGTACTATGAGTGTGTGTGGGAGGTTATTTACTGCTGTAATTTTGATACAAATAATGTATTGTTATGGTATTTATTGATGTAATTGGGTTACTAATAATGTAAGTTTGCAGGTCATTAGGAGAAATATATGCGCCCCCCCACACATATACTCATACTACATCATGTTGTACTGCACCAGCAACGCGTACTACGCCAACATCAGTGTGCAACAATATAGTGCATGAAGCCCACAACACATGGGCCTGTGTGCTCTAAATGCCAGGGCTGATTTTTAGTCCCAGTCCGGCCCTGGCTACCACGCAGAGCCGCTACTCTCTCTGTGTCACGGGCACTAGGAGTCTTTACCCAGGGATCACCAGATGGTAGGCTTACCAGAGCAATGTAGATGGTAATAGGGTACTCTGGTAGCTGGGTGATCACGGAACATGAAATGATGGCTGATGAGATGCTCAGGAAAGTCTATGACTAGCAACACTGGTAATAATGAGGTAATAATACACAAGGAACTGTATGGACAAGGACACGTGAAGGTAGTCAGTGGTCTGCGATAGCAAGTTGTACCACTGCTATAGTGAGGAGGAATGTCCAACAGAAACAAGGAGGTGATGAGAGTCAGCGGTCTGCGGATAGCAAGTTGTACCGCTGTCTGAGTGAAGGAATGGAATCCAAGTGGAGGTATCCGGGTAGTCAGTGGTCTGCGGTAGCAAGTTGTACCACTGCTATGTGAGAGGATAATGGAACAGGTGATACCGGAAACAGGGATCAGTGGTCTGACATCAGCAACTTGTACCACTGAATATATATGTGAGGAGGTGCACGGGGGAAGACTGCAACACAGGATATACACAGGCACCTTATACACGATCCACAGTAATATGCACAATATATATATATATATAAATGACTGAGCAGGTCTGCAATCAGAAAGTCTCTTGAAGTAGTCCAGCACAATGATAACACAGTCAATGATGGCAATAGACTCAGCGGATAGCAGACTCCAGAGAGAACCAAACACAGTCCAGCAAGATATGCAATACACAGCACAGTCAATGAGAAGTATGCATACCTTGGTTCAGAAGTAGCAGTCAGATGGGAATGCAGCGGTACCTGAGCGGCAGGAGGCCGACTGGATAGGAAGTCCCTGGATAGGTGAGGCAGCGGTCTAGCAGGTGCAGCGCACAGGTGAGTAGACCAACAGGGACACGAATCCACAGGAGTCAGCAACACGTGGAACTGGACTCATAGGGGACCCAGGAGAATGGAGATGATCCAGCAGAGGGTAGTAGATGAGATACAAATCCAATGCTGACAGGAGGGTAGAGACCAGTGGAACACGTGAAGGCGTGGAGAGCGGATCAGCAGGAGATGGACGATAGCGCTGACCACAGCAGCAGGACTCAGCGGCACACGGAGGTAACCAGTAGCAACCAAAGGAACCAACAGCGATGGGACACAGGAGTGCAGCGCAGGCCAGGAGCTGTTGATCACGAAGTGTAGCAGATGGTAATGAAAGCGGCAGTCTCGAGGAAGACACAGAAGAGATGAGATGAGTCTGCAGTGCACAGGGCAGCGGATAGGAATCAGCTAACAGTCACGATGATGAACACAGGCGAGTTGCAAGCAGGAGACTGTAGTGCACGGAGGCAGCGGATAGTAATCAGCTAGCAGTCACGATGATGAACACAGGCGAGTTGCAAGCAGGAGACTGTAGTGCACGGAGGCAGCGGATAGGAATCAGCTAGCAGTCACGATGATGAACACAGGCGAGTTGCAAGCAGGAGACTGTAGTGCACGGAGGCAGCGGATAGGAATCAGCTAGCAGTCACGATGATGAACACAAGCGAGTTGCAAGCAGGAGACTGTAGTGCACGGAGGCAGCGGATAGGAATCAGCAAACAGACTTGATGAGAAGCAGGTGAGTGAAGTAAAAGCTGGAGTGCACGGAGGCAGCGGATAGCAATGAGCAAACAGTCACATTGATATACAATAACGTTGAAGTGGATTAGAAGACTGTAGTGCACGGAGGCAGCGGATAGGAATCAGCAAACAGTCCCAATGATATACAATAGCGTTGAAGTGGTTTAGAAGACTGTAGTGCACGGAGGCAGCGGATAGGAATCAGCAAACAGTCCCAATGATATACAATAGCGTTGAAGTGGTTTAGAAGACTGTAGTGCACGGAGGCAGCGGATAGGAATCAGCAAACAGTCACGATGATACAGTTGATGGTAGGAGTGGTATGGGAACCACAGTAGTAGAAGTGGTTTGGAAACCACAGGGATAGAAGTGGTTTGGAAACCACAGGAATCAGCAGAGCTGAATACACGAGGAATACAGGAACACCTTCAGAGACTCATGGGGAATGAGACTCCAAGATCAGGCAACGTGGTGTTGACCACAGGTGCTTAATATAGGGAGTGTTGCCTGATCTGCCAATTGAGTTAAAGGGATATACACTGAAGTATAGAAAAGGGTTGCGCATGCGCAGACCCTCAGGATGGTGGACGGCCACGGTTCCTAAATGTCCGGGAAGAGGCACTCACGGTCCGGTGAGTGACAGTACCCCCCCTTTTAAAGGTGGGCACAGAACGCCTGGAACCGGGCTTGTCCGGATTTTTGGAGTAAAACTTCTTCAAAAGGGCAGGAGCATTAAGATCTTCAGCTTTGATCCAAGAGCGCTCCTCAGGACCAAAGCCCTTCCAATGAACGAGGAAGTGGAGGACTCCTCGCGAAATTTTTGCGTCTAGTACCTCGGTAATCTCGAAATCCTCCTCCTGATGAACTTGAACTGGCTGCGGAGCTGAGGGAGGAGTTGAGAAACGGTTGATAATAAGAGGTTTGAGCAAGGATACATGGAAGGCATTAGAAATCCGAAGATTCTTAGGAAGAAGGAGTTTCACACATACTGGATTGATAACTTGAATGATCCTATATGGACCAATAAAACGAGGGGCGAATTTCATGGATGGAACCTTCAAACGAATATTTTTTGTGGATAACCAGACACGATCTCCAATTTTTACTGGTGGAATAGCCCGCCTCTTCTTATCAGCGAAAGATTTATATTTGACAGATGTCTTCTTTAAACAGGTTTTGACCTGAGACCAGATATTTTTAAAGGTCTGACAAACAGTTTCCACCGCAGGAACTTGGGTGGGCGGGAGGGCAGGAAATTCCGGAAAAGACGGATGGTGACCGTAGACCACAAAAAATGGAGTTTTGGATGATGACTCATGGTACATGTTGTTATGGGCGAACTCAGCCCAAGGGAGTAACTCTACCCAGTTGTCTTGATTGGCTGATGAAAATATTCTTATAAAAGTCTCAAGATCTTGATTGACACGTTCGGTTTGTCCATTGGATTGCGGATGGTAAGAAGATGAGAGTGCTAATCGTATGCCCAAGGTTTTACAAAGGGCTCGCCAGAATCTGGACACGAATTGTACTCCTCTATCAGACACAATCTCAGATGGACATCCATGGATACGGAAGATCTCTTTAATGAAATGTTCAGCCAGGATAGACGAGGAAGGCAAACCAGACAGAGGGATGAAATGAGCCATCTTCGAAAATCTGTCCACTACCACCCAAATAGTGTTATGGTTTTTACTAGGTGGTAAGTCAGTAACGAAATCCATACTAATATGGGTCCATGGTTTGGACGGAATGGGTAGTGGTCGCAGCAACCCTGCTGGAGTTCTGCGGGAGGATTTGAATTGCGAACATAATTCACAGGAAGCAATGAACTCTTTGACGTCTCTCCTCATTGAAGGCCACCAGTAACTTCGAGAGAGGATCTCCAAAGTCTTGTGTTCACCGGCGTGTCCAGAAAAACGAGAGGCATGGAACCACGAAAGGATTTTCCTCCTTAGAATAGGAGGCACGAGGGTCTTCCCAAATGGTAGCGTTCTGGTGGATGAAGCAGCCAGTGAGATACATTTGGGGTCTAGAATGGTATGGTTGGAAACCTCTTCTATATCAGAGGACGTAACAAAGGCTCTAGATAAAGCATCAGCTTTTTTGTTCTTGGCAGCTGGTTTGAAGGTAATTATTAATTCAAAACGGGAAAAGAAAAGAGACCATCTTGCTTGACGAGGGTTCAAGCATTGGGCAGACTGGAGATATGACAAGTTCTTATGATCCGTGAAGATCGTCACCGGATGGCGAGCTCCCTCCAACAAGTATCTCCATTCCTCTAATGCGGCTTTGATAGCCAGTAATTCCTTGTCCCCGATGGTATAATTCTTCTCTGCGGGTAGGAGACCCCGAGAATAGAAGGCACAAGGATGGAATTTTTGCTGTTCCGAGCGTTGGGAGAGAATAGCTCCTAAGCCCACATTAGAGGCATCTACTTCTAGGAAGAAGGGGAGTGTCACATCAGGCTGTCGAAGGATTGGAGCCGAAGAGAAGGACTCTTTTAATGTTTGAAAGGCTTGAATAGCCTCAGTTGACCATTGCTTAGGATTAGCCCCTTTTCGAGTCAGGGCCACAATAGGAGATGCAATGGAAGAAAAGTCTTGAATGAAGCGTCTATAGTAATTGGCAAAACCTAGAAAACGCTGGATCGCACGAAGAGTAGTTGGCTGGGGCCAATGTAGTACAGCATTCACCTTGTCTTGATCCATCTTCAGGCCAACTCCGGAAACTATATACCCCAAGAATGGAATCTGGGGTAATTCGAATGAACATTTTTCTAATTTACAGAACAATGAATTTTTCCGTAGCCTGGAGAGGACTTCTGCCACATGTTGGTGGTGAGAAGGCAGGTCCTGTGAAAAAATCAATATGTCGTCCAGGTAGACGACGACACATACATATAATAAGTCCCGAAAAATCTCATTGATGAAGCCCTGAAAAACAGCGGGGGCATTACACAGCCCGAAAGGCATTACCAGATATTCGTAATGCCCGTCTCTGGTGTTAAACGCTGTCTTCCATTCGTCACCGGAACGGATTCTGATTAAATTGTAGGCACCACGAAGATCCAACTTAGTAAAAATACGGGCTCCCTTGATGCGGTCAAATAGCTCAGTGATCAACGGAATGGGATACCGATTCTTGATAGTAATGGCATTGAGTCCACGAAAATCTATACAAGGGCGTAATGATCCATCCTTCTTTTTGACAAAGAAGAACCCAGCTCCAGCGGGCGAGGTGGAAGGTCGAATGAACCCACGCTGGAGGTTCTCCCGTATATACTCAGATGTAGCTTGAGTTTCAGGTAATGAGAGTGGGTAGACCCGACCCCTGGGAGGAGTCTTGCCAGGAAGAAGGTCAATCGGACAATCCCAAGAACGATGAGGAGGAAGACGTTCAGACTGAGCTTTATCAAAAACATCAGTAAATGAAGCATATTGAGGAGGGAGTCCCGGAGAAATAGCTGAGATGGAAGCTTGCTGTACCTTGAGAGGAATGACTTGGGAAAGGCAATGATGGTGACATTCAGACCCCCAAGACGTGACTTGAGGGGTGCGCCAGTCAATCTGGGGAGAGTGACACTGAAGCCATGGAAGGCCTAGGACAATCGGACTTGTCGTAACAGGAAGAATTAAAAACGATATTTCTTCATGATGCAGAGCACCAATCTGAAGGGTTACTGGAGACGTACTCTGAGTGATGAGACCGTTGATGAGACGTGATCCATCGATAGCCGTCACAGTAATGGGTGTTTTTAAGGTAATCACTGGTAGAGACCATTGATTTACTAACGATTTGGAAATAAAATTTCCTGCTGCTCCGGAATCAATCAATGCCTGTGACTCAAAGGTTTTGGTAGCAAAGGAAATAGTCACATCAAAAGCGCAGACTTTAGATTTCATAGAAGATGGAGAGGACTCCAGGGACCCTAACTTCACCTCTCCAGAACTAGTTAGGGCCTGGCATTTCCCGATCTCTTAGGGCAGGAGCTGAGGACATGAGTGGAATCAGCACAATAGATGCAGAGTCTATTCTTGACTCTTCGTTTCCTCTCCTCAGAAGATAACTTGGAACGTCCTATCTCCATGGGAATCACAGCGGGTGACACTGGACGAAATTGAGGGTTAGAGCGAAGAGGTGCTTTAGCAGAAGTCGTTTTCTCAGCCTCTCTTTCACGAAATCTCATATCAACACGATGGCATAGAGAGATCAAATCTTCAAGTGACGAAGGAAGCTCCTGAGTAGTCAGTGCATCTTTAATTTTATCGGAGAGCCCCTGCCAGAAGGCGGCAACTAGGGCTTCAGTGTTCCACTGAAGTTCAGAGGCTAAGATCCTAAATTGAATGACGTACTGGCCTACTGTATGAGATCCTTGTCGCAGACGGAGGATGCTGGAAGCAGCGGAGGTCACACGACCTGGTTCATCGAACACACTTCGGAATGTAGAAATGAATTTGGCACTATCTTGTAATATTGGGTCGTTCCTTTCCCACAGAGGGGAGGCCCAAGCCAGGGCTTGTCCTGAAAACAAGGAGATAAGATAGGCCACTCTGGAACGATGGGTAGAAAAATTTTGAGGTTGGAGCTCAAAATGGACTGAACATTGGTTAAGGAAACCCCTACAAGTTTTGGGGTCTCCATCGTACTTTGACGGAGTAGGCAGGTGAAGCGTGGAAGCTGTAGACACCTGGGATGGCAATGGGGAAACGGAGGAAAGCACAGGAGCTTCAGTAGTAGCTGTCACAGTCTGTCCAGATGTTCCTTGGGAGGTTAATGACTGATAACACTGAAGTAACAGCTGTTGGCGGGCATCCTGTTGCTCCACACGGCTAACCAGATGTTGCAGCATCTCTTTGGCGGTAGGTTCCGCATCTGGGTCTGTCATGGCCTGATCTTACTGTCACGGGCACTAGGAGTCTTTACCCAGGGATCACCAGATGGTAGGCTTACCAGAGCAATGTAGATGGTAATAGGGTACTCTGGTAGCTGGGTGATCACGGAACATGAAATGATGGCTGATGAGATGCTCAGGAAAGTCTATGACTAGCAACACTGGTAATAATGAGGTAATAATACACAAGGAACTGTATGGACAAGGACACGTGAAGGTAGTCAGTGGTCTGCGATAGCAAGTTGTACCACTGCTATAGTGAGGAGGAATGTCCAACAGAAACAAGGAGGTGATGAGAGTCAGCGGTCTGCGGATAGCAAGTTGTACCGCTGTCTGAGTGAAGGAATGGAATCCAAGTGGAGGTATCCGGGTAGTCAGTGGTCTGCGGTAGCAAGTTGTACCACTGCTATGTGAGAGGATAATGGAACAGGTGATACCGGAAACAGGGATCAGTGGTCTGACATCAGCAACTTGTACCACTGAATATATATGTGAGGAGGTGCACGGGGGAAGACTGCAACACAGGATATACACAGGCACCTTATACACGATCCACAGTAATATGCACAATATATATATATATATAAATGACTGAGCAGGTCTGCAATCAGAAAGTCTCTTGAAGTAGTCCAGCACAATGATAACACAGTCAATGATGGCAATAGACTCAGCGGATAGCAGACTCCAGAGAGAACCAAACACAGTCCAGCAAGATATGCAATACACAGCACAGTCAATGAGAAGTATGCATACCGTGGTTCAGAAGTAGCAGTCAGATGGGAATGCAGCGGTACCTGAGCGGCAGGAGGCCGACTGGATAGGAAGTCCCTGGATAGGTGAGGCAGCGGTCTAGCAGGTGCAGCGCACAGGTGAGTAGACCAACAGGGACACGAATCCACAGGAGTCAGCAACACGTGGAACTGGACTCATAGGGGACCCAGGAGAATGGAGATGATCCAGCAGAGGGTAGTAGATGAGATACAAATCCAATGCTGACAGGAGGGTAGAGACCAGTGGAACACGTGAAGGCGTGGAGAGCGGATCAGCAGGAGATGGACGATAGCGCTGACCACAGCAGCAGGACTCAGCGGCACACGGAGGTAACCAGTAGCAACCAAAGGAACCAACAGCGATGGGACACAGGAGTGCAGCGCAGGCCAGGAGCTGTTGATCACGAAGTGTAGCAGATGGTAATGAAAGCGGCAGTCTCGAGGAAGACACAGAAGAGATGAGATGAGTCTGCAGTGCACAGGGCAGCGGATAGGAATCAGCTAACAGTCACGATGATGAACACAGGCGAGTTGCAAGCAGGAGACTGTAGTGCACGGAGGCAGCGGATAGTAATCAGCTAGCAGTCACGATGATGAACACAGGCGAGTTGCAAGCAGGAGACTGTAGTGCACGGAGGCAGCGGATAGGAATCAGCTAGCAGTCACGATGATGAACACAGGCGAGTTGCAAGCAGGAGACTGTAGTGCACGGAGGCAGCGGATAGGAATCAGCTAGCAGTCACGATGATGAACACAAGCGAGTTGCAAGCAGGAGACTGTAGTGCACAGAGGCAGCGGATAGGAATCAGCAAACAGACTTGATGAGAAGCAGGTGAGTGAAGTAAAAGCTGGAGTGCACGGAGGCAGCGGATAGCAATGAGCAAACAGTCACATTGATATACAATAACGTTGAAGTGGATTAGAAGACTGTAGTGCACGGAGGCAGCGGATAGGAATCAGCAAACAGTCCCAATGATATACAATAGCGTTGAAGTGGTTTAGAAGACTGTAGTGCACGGAGGCAGCGGATAGGAATCAGCAAACAGTCCCAATGATATACAATAGCGTTGAAGTGGTTTAGAAGACTGTAGTGCACGGAGGCAGCGGATAGGAATCAGCAAACAGTCACGATGATACAGTTGATGGTAGGAGTGGTATGGGAACCACAGTAGTAGAAGTGGTTTGGAAACCACAGGGATAGAAGTGGTTTGGAAACCACAGGAATCAGCAGAGCTGAATACACGAGGAATACAGGAACACCTTCAGAGACTCATGGGGAATGAGACTCCAAGATCAGGCAACGTGGTGTTGACCACAGGTGCTTAATATAGGGAGTGTTGCCTGATCTGCCAATTGAGTTAAAGGGATATACACTGAAGTATAGAAAAGGGTTGCGCATGCGCAGACCCTCAGGATGGTGGACGGCCACGGTTCCTAAATGTCCGGGAAGAGGCACTCACGGTCCGGTGAGTGACACTCTGTGACTCATCAGCTGTAACTACGAGTTACCTCCACTACTCCAGTTTGCTCTCAGCCTGCGGCCGTGTTGAACTGTCGCTGTTCCAGTACCCTATTACCGTCTCTAGTGTACTCTGTTGTGACAGCTCCAGTTCTCTCATCACTACCGTTCAGAGCTGCTATTTCATCTGGGACTCAACAGCTGTTGCTACGAGTTACCTCAACCACTCCAGTCAGCCTTCAGTCTCTGGCTGTGTTGAACTATTGCTGCTCCAGTACTTCCATTAACATCTTCAGAGTACTTCATAGTGACAGCCTCTGTCCTCTCGTTGTATACCACAGAAAACCTATTCTCCTAGCGACTCATTGGCTGCTGACCATCAGCCTATATTATTGTTGTGCCTGTATTTATACCACTCGTCTGTGGACTCCATCATCTCCATCCACTTTACCTGGCTCCCCCACAGCGTTCTGCTGTACACTCACGGGACCGCGACCTGCAGATTTGGTGCAGCTAAGACCATACCTCCTTGCGGGGGTTCCTGGTGAGAACCACCTGTCTGTTAGACGTGGGTGGGCTTAGCTATGTTCAGCAGAGCCTAGGGATCAATTAATTTCCTGTAAGTCAACCGTGACAAACTGGCGTGTAATTTCATTTTCACAGATGAAGTGCAGAAGGTCAAAGTACCACAGTTTTGACACATAAACATCATCTGCACCTGCCCCAGATTTTTTTGAGGCCTCAACCTTATTTAGTTCTTTCTTTTATACAGTCCGAAGATTCTTTATTATGCTCTTTGCCCATTCCAAATTTGCTCCAGGGTAATGTGGCAGGCATGCTTTCACAGGTTCTTGCATAGCCACATTACGTAACATTTGGTTACAATATTCCTTTGAATTTATCTTCCACAAACGGGTGCGCTCTGTGGGGCATATTCAATTCCGATTTGCGGCTGCGCATATAAAGCGTCATTACGGTAGCACAATATCACGGATTTCTGTGCCCACCCCTATGGGACCCATGCGGTCGCGCATAATCGCGGCCGCGAATCGGAATTGAATATGCCCCTATAAGTCTCAATGAAGTCCTTCTTGAGCTCCACATTTCGGTCATTTGACATTTTCAGGTTCTCTTTCAAAATATAGAGTCTTGTTAATCTTTTGTCCACTGATGATATCAAAGAAACTACAATATATTGTAATATATTTATCAAATATTTTCACTACTGTTTTAGGCCATGTGGGCATCATAAATAATACTAATAAGCATAACAAAAGTATTTTGCACATACACATATTAACATTTACAAAATATATATTTATGCAGTCGTTACGGTAAGCACAAGAAAACATTCATAATCCTTCCATAAACAACGTTCCTTGTATGGCAATGGATGTAAGGTGTAAAACACTCGTATTTCTCGGACCACTAGGGGTTAAATATATTGATATATTCGCCAAACACGAGATTATTATACACGAATGACCTTCACCCACAATGCTTCATTCTATACAGGTACCAATACTGATTAGTCCTCAACTGAAACAAGCTCCCAAGTCTGAGTGTATAAAATTACAGAGGAGCCTGTCTCGCACCGACGGACGTGAGAAGATGGCGGATGAGGAGCAGGTGTAGGTGGGGGTGCGAGAAGTAGATGAAAAATTTGTAGAAGTAGTGGAGGGGGATGGAGAAGAAGACGAAATACAATTAACGGGAGTTATAAGAGAAAAGCAATGAGCCTGAGAGAGGTGGAGATGATGGTAAAGGTACTGGACCAGTACGACTACGACTGCCAAGAGAAAATACCGAAGAGTTAATACTAGAAAGCAACTAATAATGCAGAAATCAGAAATTACTAAAACAAATTAAGAAGAAACTTGTAAAGAAAATAAATAAATTTCAAGTGCAGAAGCGTTGATCAAACCTATAATAAAATAATTGAAGAAACATTAAAAAAGTGAGTTTGACATGTTGTGCAACTGTTTAAAGGACTTGATAGTGAATTTGTAGATAAACGACTTACAATAGTATATTGAAAATGTTGTTTTATTTCCAGAAAGAAGAGTGCACGATGACATGTGCTGTGTAGATACCGAAAATCTTAAAGCTGAACACGTACTTGTTAAAGCAGAAAAAAGAGATACCGAATTAGAAGGAAAAAAAGATATATTAAAACAAGGTATTTGAAGTCACATATGGAAACTAATTTTTTTGGGGGAGAAACGTATACCGTTATAATAAACCAAAATGGTGCCTGTTTTACAGAACCTTTGGAGGCAAAGGGTTACCTCGCTTGTAATCTCTCGCCTTGAGTACTGTAACCTCCTTCTCTGTTGCCTACCTGATTCTCGCCTTGATCCTCTTAAGTCTATCCTCAATGCTGCTGCCCACCTCATTTTTCTCTCCCGCCGCTCTATCTCTGCTGTCTCCCTCCAGCAGTCACTACATTGGCTCCCCATGGCCTACAGAATTAAATTTAAACTTCTCACCCTCACCTTTAAAGCTCTTAATCAATCCTCCCCTCCCTATATCTCCAATCTCATCTCTACCTACACTCCTAGCCGCCCCCTCCGCTCTTCCTCTGACCGCCACCTCACTGCTTCACTGATCACCTATTCTCACTCCCGTCTCCAGGACTTTGCCCGGGCTGCTCCCCAGCTGTGAAACAATCTTCCACGTTCCATCAGGTTAGCATCTACTCAAAGGCCTCAAACGTGCCCTTAAGCAGGGCCCTCTTTCCTTGTGTGCTCCTTTTACTATTCCATCACCCTCTGTACCTCTTGGCCTGCTTCCCTGGCCCTATTTTCTTAAACTTTGGCCTACTTCTCGCTAATTTCTACCATCACTTTCACTCATTGTCCCAGTAATAATTTGATTGCATTACCATGTTACATGTGTCTGTGTATATATTTTTGTTCTTTCTGTATCATGTTGTGTCATGGCTCACTGTTATTGGTATGTTATGTACGGCGCTGCGGACCCTTTGTGGCACCTTATAAATTAAAGATAATAATAATAATAATAATAATAATAAGTAGGGGTGTGCACCGGGCACTTTTAGTGTTTTGTGTTTTGGGCTCTGATTTGTTTTGCCAAAACACCTGACGAAAGGTTTTGGTTCTGATTTAGGGTTTTGGGTTCTGATTTATTTTTAAAAAAGCATAAAAAGCGCTAAAATCCAGTTTTTTGTTTTTTTACACTCCTATGCTATTATTAACCTCAATAACATTCAATAACAATCATTTCCACTAATTTTAGTGTATTCTGAACACCTCACAATATTGTTTTTAGTCCAAAATGTTGCACCGAGGTAGCTTTCTGGACTGCGTAGTGGAGTGGCCCCGGTACCCAATTTGGTACCGGGGCCACAATACCTCCTCCAACTGGTCTCAATTCCACTGCACAGATGGCGGACACCGGATGCACGTCTAACACCAACATAGCTGTTGAACGTAGTAATAGAAATGGCAGTTCCTCTTTTTTGCAACTACAGAAACAATGAACGTAGTAATATAAATGGCAGTTTCTATTTTTTTGGACTGCACAAACAATGAATGTAGTAATAGAAATGGCAGTTCCTCTTTTTTGGACTGCACAAACAATGAACGTAGTAATAGAAATGGCAGTTCCTCTTTTTTGGGACTGCACAAACAATGAACATAGTAATACAAATGGCAGTTCCTCTTTTTTGGAACTACAGAAACAATGAACGTAGTAATATAAATGGCAGTTCCTCTTTTTTGGGACTGCACAAACAATGAACGTAGTAATATAAATGGCAGTTACTCTTTTTTGGAACTACAGAAACAATGAACGTAGTAATAGAAATGACAGTTCCTCTTTTTTGGAACTACAGAAACTGAACGTAGTAATAGAAATGACAGTTCCTCTTTTTTGGAACTACAGAAACAATGAACGTAGTAATAGAAATGGCAGTTCCTCTTTTTTGTGACTGCAAGAATATATTGCTCTATAATATTTTTTATATTTTTTTTAATTATATTTTTTCCATTTTTTTTTGGGGGTATTTTTTTAAATGATTTTTGGCTAATTAACAAATTGCTATGGACTTACAGAAACAATGAACGTAGTAATATAAATGGCAGTTCCTCTTTTTTGGGACTGCACAAACAATGAACGTAGTAATAGAAATGGCAGTTCCTCTTTTTTGGGACTGCACAAACAATGAACATAGTAATAGAAATGGCAGTTCCTCTTTTTTGGGACTGCACAAACAATGAACATAGTAATAGAAATGGCAGTTCCTCTTTTTTGGAACTACAGCAACAATGAACGTAGTAATAGAAATGGCAGTTCCTCTTTTTTGGAACTACAGAAACAATGAATGTTGTAATAGAAATGGCAGTTCCTCTTTTTTGGAACTACAGAAACAATGAATGTAGTAATAGAAATGACAGTTCCTCTTTTTTGGAACTACAGAAACAATGAACGTAGTAATAGAAATGACAGTTCCTCTTTTTTGGAACTACAGAAACAATGAACGTAGTAATAGAAATGGCAGTTCCTCTTTTTTGGGACTGCAAGAATATATTGCTCTATAATATTTTTTATATTTTTTTTAAGTATTTTTTTTCAAATTTTTTTTGGGGTATTTTTTTAAATGATTTTTGGCTAATTAACAAATTGCTATGGACTTATCAGAAACAAATACAGGACAAAAGCACCACTGGACTCAGCAGCACAGACACTGGCCAAAGCACCACTGGAATCAGCAGGACAGAGCACTGGAAAAAGTACTACTGGACTCAGCAGGACAAAGCACCACTTGACTAAAGTAATCAGCAGGACAGAGCACATCAACCTCCCTCTTCAGTAACCACAGGGAGAATGAAGATAGCAGCCGCGAGCGGGGCATTTATGAGATCCGAGTCTCGCGAGATCCAACGCGAGAATGGGATGTCATAGCCTCGTTTTGCATTCCTTGGGCGGCCGGAAGTACCTGAACAGTGCTCGGATCCCGTCGGATCCGCGCTGTTCGGGTGGGCTCGGATTAGCGAAATCCGAGCCCGCTCATCTCTAATAATAAGTACCCCTTCAGAGATGCAAAAGAACTTAACTTTATTACAAACATCGAAGTTAAATGCTAACCTTTTTTTTTCCTTTTCTCGTAGATACCATTGTCATATTGGATGAAAGTTCTGAGGGAGAAAAGACTGTTGGTAGTCCTTTGCAGGGTGTGGTAGAGAAGATGGGAAAGCTTGACAAATATTTTAAAGAATTAAGGGCAAACATTAGTGATGTAAAAATAAAAACCTAGAAAAAAAACCATGGAGAGGTTTCAGTTTTTTTCAGAAGGTTATGCCACAAAGCACTAGCCAGTTTAATCATTAAAAAGTCCCATTTTATAGTACTAATATAAATATGTTGAAACTTGTTATTTTTAAACTGTTAAATTTTTATGCAGAATTCGACAATAAATCTTTTGGATTTACAATGTGTGGTTTATTCTGTGTCTTTTACAAATATATGCATTAAGAAGTAAATAAAGGTTTGATTATAAAACATGTTGAATGTACATGAAAAGGGTTACAGAACACAGGTGCAAGATGCAGTACCATTTACACAGGTGTACTAATATGCAACCAGACATTTATAAAATACACAAATATAGGAAGACAAAAACGTGTTATAAAAAGATATATATAATTATGCAGGCAGACAAATGTAATATATTATTTTGCCTTTTTATTAATGTGTATTGAGTGTACGATAAAGTGACACATAGCTATAATTAAGGAGGCAGACATAAGCAATACACATATAAATGAAACATTGTTTTTTAGAACACTACACCGACTAAGGTTACTAATTAAAATGGCAGACATATGCTGTACGCATTAATGCAATAGACACCTGCTATTGCTTTACCACTAAAAGCACCAAATGAGTGATGTGCGGACACCACACCACGTGGGACTGGTACAGGCATCAGAAATTAACATACACATGCCCCCAAACGAGTCGCAGCTCGAGGAACTATCAGCAATTGCTCGTGGATCAACTGGAAACCTATACACAGTACATGATCGTTAGGTGGATTGGTTGGAAAATAAAAAACAGTAAGACCAACCACCAAAGGAGCCAACAATCGACACTTTGGAACGACTTTCAACCATTGTGTCATTATACACACTAACCCGGCTTCTGACCAAACGGTCGTATGTCAGGTGATTTGCCTGATTTTCGGACGAAAACGCTCCAGTGTGTACCTAGCCTAAAATAGTGAATGGTGATCATTACAAGCCACCGAGCTTGTAACTATTAACTCCACTATTGTACTGGAATTCTATTATTATTACAAATTGAAAGAGCAGTACAGTGGAGCAAGTACTTGCTCTGATACACGTCCTGTCACGGCTATGGGTATTTATGGATCCCTTTTGCCACTACTTAGATGTTATAGCAGTGGATGGTGGAGGTTGAACAAAACACAGAAGATGTTAGTAGTGTTGCAATATAGTATATTGATAGATGGTATAACAGCAACAGTATAAGATATGTACAACTCAGCAAGCTGAGTACACGGCAGTTTACAAAATACAATGAAATCACGAAAGAAGTTCAGTTGGTAACCAACAACAAGGGCATGAAGATTGAACGCACACAACATGAATAACTGAACTGGCTACTAGCTTGGCAATATATTCTTAATAACAGTCCAGCAACTAATAATTAGCAGAGTAATAATAATAGCCGTGCCAAACATAGAACCACAGATGACAAGGTAACTTGATTGAAGTTCAGTAAAGAATACAGGCAGCCAAGCAGAGAGGTAGTTGAGCCAATCAATATGAGTGCAGATGTAATAGGCAACTCACGAGCCAGTTCAGTGTGCAGATGTAGAAGTCCAGTACACAGGTAACAGCCGTAGGAGATTCAGTAAGCAGTGTGGAACTACAAGTACCAGGTATGGTGGTTTGTAGATGTAGAAGTCCAGCACACAGGTAACAGCAGTAGGAGTTTCAGTAAGCAGTGTGGAACTACAAGTACCAGGTATGGTGGTTGTAGATGTAGAAGGCCAGCACACAGGTAACAGCAGTAGGAGATTTAACCTAGACCAAAGTAGACTGAGTAACACGAAGACCAGGCAATGAGCCCATAACCTTGGGAGGTTCATATAGTGCTCCAGGACCAATGAGGTTTAGGGAGTGGTCCAGATCACAGTAGCTAGGAGCACCTGTGAAAGTAATGTCTCTGAAAGAGAAGCAAGCAGAATCATGGTTCTTAAAGGGAAAGTCACAGAGCCGGGACCTGACTATAGGACCGGCGTGTGACACGTGCCCAGAGCTGGATTAAGGCTTTGGGGGGCCTGGGACAATTCAAACAAGTTAGCTTCTATTGTCTAAAATCGTGTTCAAAGTATGTCACCATATTTGATAAAGTCTATTTATCTTTTTGGGAATGGGAGTGCATTGTGTACATATCCACTAGCAACAGCGGTTATAATAGCGCTGTGCTGTTTTTCCCCAATTATTTCAATGGCCCATTCAGTCATTCATGGACTATCACAGCATCGTTAATTTGCTTTTTCCCCCATCAATAGACTCAATTAGTCTATTGGTCTGTGATCAAAGCAGATAGTCCCTTGGACTCCCCTTATCCCCAGCCAATCACAAGCAGCCAGTGAGGAAAACTAATTGTGATTGGATAGCAGGGGAGGGAGTCCCAGGAATTCCCTGCTTTGATCGTATAATAGCAGGCAGCATAGTGTTTGGATGTTGTTCTGGGATCCTAAAGTAGTGAGTTAATCATCTTCAGTAAACAATTGTGTAGATAAGACTGGATACTTTTTTTACATTACTATCTAGAGTGGATGTACCCCTCATCCACTCTGGTGGTTCTCCCCCCTGGTCCCTTCTTCTTGCATCACTGCCTCCCTCCGTGCCTGTTTTGTCCACCCTCCCTTAGATTGTAAGCTCGCATGACCAGGGCCCCTCTCCCCTCCTGTCTCCACACCTACTCTTCTGCTCTGCCCTCACTCCATATGTCTGCCCGGAGTTTCTGAAGCATTGGTACTTTGTGTTTATTGTTCTGTAATGTTTTACCCTGTATGGTCTACTGTTTGTACTATGTAAGGCGCTGCGGAAACCTTGTGGCACCTAACAAATAAATTATAATAATAATAATAATATTCATAATCAGCCAGTTGAATAGTGATATGATTTTTGGTAGCAGTGGGCTTGATTATTCTATGGACATAAGTCCCTTTGCGTGTAGTATCTTGCGTCAAATTGCTCTGCGCATGCTCAGAAATAGACTTTACGCCAATTAACACAGTTACATCCAGTTCCCCCTTTGGTCTGTTGTGTTTTTGCAAATAATATAACGATAGTGTGATATGTCAGCTGAAATAAAAGTGTTAATACATATATATAGTTAAAAAAACTGAATATGGAATGGTGCTTCTAAACAAGTCTACTTCTTCTTTATTTGATATGGGAATCCTCAACCCCCCAACCCTTCCTCTGGTCCCTTCATTCCTCCCCTTCTACTCATTACTCCCACCCCCTCCATACCCTATAGTTCTGAAATGTTAAAACAACATCTTTGCTGTTCTGGATAATTACACAATTATCTTCCGAATATGATAGAACTATGAGAGTGTTTTTGTGGTCAGCTGTATGTAAGCACGTGTTATTTGTTATTGATTAACCTCTCAAGATTTTGTAATGCTTTTTATTGAAAAAAAAGATGTTCCTAATAAAAAGTTTATAAAAAAAACCTGAACCTTTACTGCAATTGTAAAAGTAATTTTCATAGTTAAAACATAAATTTACAAAAACTTTGTGTTGTTTCACACAGAATTTCCCAATAAATGAATAAAGATATCTTATAATAGCACACTTAAAGTTGTGTGTGCTTGTTAGTGGATAGCAACAGTTTATATCGTCTTTTACCACGACATCCAAGGTAGTATTTTCGGAAATACTACCTGTGCCACGCGCTAGTCCAGGGAGGCAGCGGGAGATTAGGGAGGTTAATGCGTGGCTAAAAGATTGGTGTAGGGAGGAGGGTTTTGGATTCTTAGAGCACTGGGCTGATTTCTCGGTCAGTTGCCATCTTTATTGTCGTGATGGATTGCACCTGAATGAGGAGGGGGCTGCAGTGCTAGGGGAGAGGATGGTTAGAAGGTTGGAGGAGATTTTAAACTAGGCTCCGGGGGGGAGGGGCAAGCAAGTATTTATGGGATAGACATTGAGAGTAGTAAGGAGGAATTTAACAAGAGTAAAGGGAGTGGAGAGGGGGGAAAGGGAAGCATAGCCGATAAGGAGCGGCCCTTTTTAAAGCAAAAATAAATACCTAAGGGAGGCAATAGACTTAAGTGTATGCTTGCAAATGCAAGAAGCCTGACAGGTAAAATGGGGGAGTTAGAACTAGTAGCAATGAATGAGCAGTATGATATTATAGGTATTACTGAGACCTGGTGGGATGATACACATGACTGGGCAGTCAACTTGGAAGGCTATTCTCTCTTCAGGAGGGATAGGGTAAATAAAAGGGGAGGAGGAGTATGTCTTTATATTAAGCCAGAATTAAAACCAAGTATTCAGGAAGTTATATACGAGAATATTGGTGATAATATAGAGGCATTGTGGGTGGAAATATCCAGCGGAGGAAAAAGTTCAGAGAAGTTTCTGATAGGGATATGCTATAAACCGCCAAATATTAGTACGATTGAGGAAGCCCAACTTCTACAGCAAATTGAAAAGGCTACACAACTAGGTCAAATTTTAATTATGGGGGATTTTAATTATCCGGACATTGATTGGAGTACTGAGACCTGCGGTACAGCTAGGGGAAATAGGTTTCTGAGCACGCTAAAAGACCATTACATGTCCCAATTAGTTGAGGAATCAACTAGGAACCGGACTATACTGGACCTAGTAATAACAAACAATGTAGACGTAATATCAAATATTCAAGTAAAGGAGCACTTGGGAAACAGTGATCATAATATGGTCTCATTTGAAATTAGTTTCCAGAAACAACAGTATAAGGGATCAACTAGGACTTTAAACTTTAAAAAGGCAAATTTTAATATGCTAAAGGAGTCTATATAGAGCATAGACTGGGACAAAGCCTTTGAAGGAAAAAATACGGAAGAAATGTGGGCTGTCTTTAAAATGTTGTTGGAAACATACACGTATAAGTTCATTCCTATGGGAAATAAATGTAAAAGAATTAAGTCTAAACCAATGTGGCTAAATAAAAAGGTAAGGGAAGAAATGCAAAGGAAGAAGCGTGCATTTAAATTGTTTAAGTCTGAAGGGTCAGAGGAGTCCTTCCATAGGTACAAGGAATGTAATAAAACATGCAAAAAGGAAATTAGGTTGGCTAAATTAGAAAATGAAAGGCACGTTGCAAAAGAAAGTAAGACAAACCCCAAAAAGTTTTTTAAGTATATAAATGGCAAAAGGTTACTATCATCATTTATTTTTAGTGCAAATTCCAAACACAGCAAAAAACTAATACTAGGTAATACGGACAGACAAAGAGGTAAAAAGGCCCTGCGCCTAAGCTTACGTTATCTGCAGCAAGTTCATCCAAGTAGATTTACAAAAGATGGAAAATCATGTATGGTAACAAGCAGTCCAGCATCAGCTAGCAGCAGAATGAATAGACACTTCCTGCAATCTTCACCATTAGCCTTCATCATCAACCTCCTCATTATTAGCACGTAGACCAGCATCAATTTTTAAAATGCAAACTGACTTCCCTAATGCAATCCATGATTTTCAAGAGGCTGCCTTGTGCACTACGAGTGCTGCTGCTGGGGGTGAATCTTCTAGACAGAAGTGGACCAAGAAGTGTAAGCATAGTTTTAAACAACAATTGTCTGTGAAGCAAGTGTTTGCAATTATGACAGCCAGCATCCTGTTGCACAGCGGATCACTAAAACCATGACAGCACGGTGGCTAAGTGGTTAGCACTTCTGCCTCACAGAGCTGAGATCATGAGTTCAATTCCCGACTATAGCCTTATCTGTGTGGAGTTTGTATGTTCTCCCTGTGTTTGCGTGGGTGTTCTCTGGGTGCTCCGGTTTCCTCCCACACTCCAAAAACATACTAGTAGCTTAATTGGCTGCTATCAAAAATTGACCCTAGTCTGTCTGTGTGTGTGTGTCCATGTTAGGGAATTTAGCCTGTAAGCTTCAATGGGGCAGGGACTGATGTGAGTGAGTTCTCTGTACAGCACTGCGGAATCAGTGGCGCTATATAAATAAATGATGATGATGATATTAGCAACGGATGATGCATCAGGTTTTAGCATATTAGTTGAGATCATGTTGAGATCATGTGTCCAAGCTACCAAATTCCGTAAACCAGAGAGATGAACAACTGTTTACGTGTCTGGTTTACACTTACAATATTCACCTTTTAATTATTTTGCTAATTAAATTTGTTCGCAAATATACTAAAATAAATAAATATTGGTTCTGCGGACTTAGAGCAAAATAGGAATTGTAACCATTGGATTAAATCAGACACTACCTTTGCGAGGAGTTTGTTAATGATATTGGTAATAAGTTATTGAATGGATTTCGATCTGAGAGTGGAAGGAAACATAAGGGAGTGCTGTGGGAGCCTGGGGGGACGCCGCTGACAAAAATATTGCCTTTAATTGGGAAACCTATTTAACAAGTATTGTGGCAGTACTTGTACCACTGCAATACCTGTTCTGGTATCTCCATCATTGGCATTGGCCTAGTGTATCACAGTTGTGACTAGGTCTAATGGTGTGCTATCCACCTAATTTGTGTTGGGCTTGTCTGCTGTGATTTTGTTCCCACCTACATGAGGCTATTTCAGAGATCTTCACAGGGCCACTTTAACTATTCTGACCCTTATTGGGACTAACAAGCTCAGCAGATGTGATACAAGCAAAGAACAGCTGACAGGATCCCTTTCCTATGTGGTAGGAGTGAAATGAGCAATATGACAAGTAAGGAATGAGATTAAAGGGTGAAGTCAGAGCAGAAAGAAAAGAAAAAAGGAAAGAAAACCAGCAGAGGGCGAAAGAGAATAGTTTAGGAAATGGATAAAAATTATGGTGAACTAAAGAGCATAATAGGATAAGAGAAAAAGCTGGAAGTAAAACAAGAGAGACGACCAAAGAAGAAGAGGGGCTGTAAGGGAACAAAGCAGTGAGAAGAATTAGGAAGACTAGAGAGAAACAAGTAAGGGAGAGTGAAAGGCTACTCAGTTCTGATGGCATAAGGGTAATATTTTAGGAAAGGTTTGCACTACATAGGAGGATATAGAGACGAGAATAATAGATTAAGATAATTGTGTGGTAAATATTGATTTGTGAAAGACGAGGATCCTCTAGGGTAACATAAGAGAGGTAGGGAGAGAGTTAGTGTGGTAATCGTAGAAATTTAGTTTTATGAACTGTGCATTAGCATAAGCAATAGAACAATATAGTAGATCAGAGTAGTTGGCTGACCACTATGATGCTACAGAGACTGCAGCTGCAGAGACAACGCTTCAAAGACTACAAAGACTACAAAGACTACGGCTGCTGATAAGAATATTTCTCAGCCATATTTGATATATATTTCAAGTCACATGGTTGAATCAGCCATGTCGTCATTGCTAAGCAATAGTTGTAGAACATGATTTGGCCTGAGAAGCTATCCAATGCTGTAGCTTCCTGCTCCACCCCTCAGGGATGTTTTACAATCTCACACACAGGGTCGGAAGCTTACGGACAAGAATTGATGGATTTTGTAATGGAGTGTGAGGCATTAAAGGATTGCAGAATTGGTGTCTATGCATGGTTGAGATTACAGAGTTTACACGATGGCTAGAATGTAAAACTGGATTTCATAGAGTTTATTGAATGGAGTTTGATTGGAATTGGTTTAGTTTGTGATTGTTTGTCTTTGTGTGCAGATAGCTAGAATGTGTTTTGTAATGGAGTTGTAATAAGAAGCAACAATTTGGTTACTTTGTATTATTTTAGATTATGTGAGACAATGTTATGGCCATAATGAGAATTGTAATTTTGACAGTGGAGATTACTGTGATGTAATATGATAAGAGACTATGTTCAAATTGTTTCATAAATAGACTTGCATGCAGTTTGTAGTCTGTGTGCTCTGTGAGATTACAGTGAATAATTAATATGGAGAAGCAGGTGTATGGTAAAAGGGGCAGGTTGGGCGGGGGGCAAGGGGCATCTGCCCCCGGGCGGTTCCCATAGTGGACTACCATGGGCTGGATCACTGGGCCACCTGCATTTTTTCCCTTTAAAATGTTCCTAATAGGCTGCTGAGTTAAGCCTTGCCCCTGGGCTAAAATTTGCCAGCCCTCCCCTGTATGGTAGATTTTTAGTGATACATATGGAGTTTGACTGTGCTTACAATAAAGCTTGTGTTTGATACAATATGGATGCTAAATACCAAAGATGAATGTGAGTAGTGTGGGGTATAAATGTTATTTGAGGTTTATAGTGTTGCTAGTGCTGAAGAAATGGAGTTCATGAGATGAGAGTTAAGATGATGTGAATGAGTTTTCTGTACAGCGCTGCGGAATCAGTGGCGCTATATAAATAAATTGTGATGATGATGAAGATGGCCGACAATATGCCATGCGGTTTGTTGATATACATGAGGTTATTTTCTATTTCGTTTTAATTATATTTTGCCAAATATTATATATGTGTATTATTATTTTAATTCCCATCAGTAAATATTATTTTTTTAAGAATATATATTACTGTGCCCCCAATGTATAAGAATCTTTTGTTTTCTTCTAATCTAATCCTGTTTTTTATTATCTAGGGAAAGCACCCCCTGCTCACATGAATACTGATGAATATTATATAATCTAATGTCAATAAGGATCAGAATATAATTCATTTTGAGCAGTCTATTTGTTACACTGTGTTTGTACAGTGCACTTATAATTGTGGTAAACTACCTGTGCAGATATTCTTATTCCCATTTTTCCATTCTCCTCTCACATAGAAACACCAGGAAATACCAGTAGTACTTTGGCATGCAAAATGCAGCAAAAATTAAACCTGAGTATTTCCTGTGTCTTTGGTTTCTGGTAGTCCTAGTGACTCTGCATTTCTTATTTATTGTATCCGTCCCAATATGCTTATATTAGAAGTTTAACCCCCAATTAACCCTCCAACCTATCAAAGACAAGGACTGTGTGAAAGTTAATAGTAATTCTATGATGACAAATACTAATATCAACTCATTAGCTGGTCAGTGCAGCACTTTTGAATAAGTGGTGAATAAAGAAGTGTTCCACATGTTCACAGGAAGTCAATTATTCAATGAACTCTGGCAAAGAATCCACCAACATTCCATAAGTCTCATGCCAGATACTGAACACGCCCCCTCCCCAAAAGTACTTTGAACATAACAAACATAGAATCAGCTTAGTTCACAGCTAGACAACACAGTGTGTGCTTATTCCTGAACTCAGGAGAAACATGTCTGATTTTACAGATGCAAGTGAATATGAAAAACAGTTTGATCCACGTATATATCTGGAAACATATTTTCATTTAGGATCAGGCAGCTTGGCAGATAATTTCTTGAAGTTTGTTCTTGAAAATCTCCACAAGACTTTCAAATCAGGTATGTGTGAAAGTTAATAGTAATTCTATGATGACAAATACTAATATCAACTCATTAGCTGGTCAGTGCAGCACTTTTGAATAAGTGGTGAATAAAGAAGTGTTCCCGTAGACAAAAAGGTGGGATTCTGCATCATTAATTTTACTCTGTTGTCCTGATGAAGCATTGTTTGTGATATATTAAATAACACTAACTTTCACTTCTAAATGTAAACATCTTTTGTGTCTCTATTTTCTCAGACCAAAATCTAGTTTCTGGATATGTGACAGATACTTTAACATCATACTGTGGTAGTGTGTCATGTATGAGTGCAGTGACTTTTTAACATTTGTAAAATAGCAAGTGCTGGACTCCTATGTATGCTGAGATTCATTGAAGTTGTGATTTCATGACAGATGGAAATTTTCACATGCCTGTTACACATTAACAATGTTACAATAGTGAACTGGTGCAGTAGATCAGGTTCCATCCAGACTATAACTGTTGCTTTCAGAAAGATAAATGACTTTGGGCCACTTCATTGGCAGTGTATATAACATACTTGCCTACTATCCCGGAATTTCCGTGTGGTTGCAAAAATTCCTGCACTTGTCACATGACCTCCCCTCTGGGATCTTAAAACATTTTGCCATACTATACTTTAATTTTAAAAAATTTATATCACTCACACACAAGCCATTAATTTAGGCCTGGCCAACCTGTGGCTCCCCAGGTGCTTTGAAACTACATGTCCCAGCATGCCTGCCAGCTACTGGCTGGCTATCTAGTGACAAAGCATGCTGGGACTTACAGTTTGACAACACATTAAAAGCCACACGTTAGCCAGGCCTGCCCTAATTAAACTGCCGCGACTGCTTACTTTGTCCATATAGATATGAAAGTTGTTGTGTGACTTTCAGCTTTGGAGAGAGAAGAGGGGAGGAGCATGCAGCTGGGGAGATATCAAGAGAAGAAGTTGTGGTATATACTCTCCCGCAGGGCCGCTAACATGGATCCCCGTTAACACTATCCTGAGATGGTATTGTCATTTTACCACAAGTGGCGAAAAGATCAGCTTTTCACTGCTTGATTTATAGCCTGCATTCTCCATCTAAATGCAGCTCTATGAGGATGGCGATAATCATTGATAACTAGGTTAACGCCGGATAAATCACTGTTTTAACCCTTTTTGGGAGAGAAGTTTTCGCCAAACTTTGGGTTCTTACCTGCTTCACAAATAGACCCCATAATCTGTAGTTCCTATCAGCATTATCATATATAAACATGTATTAAACACACATATAAAACAACCAGGTCATTTTCTACCCTGGATAAAATTGTAAACAGTAAGTATTCTGCAAGAGGTTCAAAATATATTAACAGCAAAACATATTCATCATCATCATCATCAACATTTATTTATATAAGCCAGCAGATTCCGTAGCGCTTTACAATTGGCAACAAACAGTAATAAACAATACTGGGTAATGCAACAAACAGTAATAAACAATACTGGGTAATGCATACACACAAAGAGGTAAGAGGGTCCTGCTAACAAGCTTACAATCTATGGGACAATGGTTTGATACACAATGTTAAGCGCTACATCATATTGAATATTTGCCCAGCTAGAATGCAAAGTATATAGTGGCTGTATGATCAGTCACACATCTATGTTGGTCATAGGGTTGTTGTCTTGTGTTAGCTGTGTAGACGGTGGTAATAGGGTAACCTAGGGAGATTAAGAGGGTGGTAGAGGAATATTATAAGCTTGTCTAAAGAGGTGGGTTTTCAGAGAACGCTTGAAGTTTTGAACACTAGAGGAAAGTCTTGTGGGGCGAGGGAGTGAATTTCATAAAGTGGGTGCAGTCCGAAAAAAGTCCTGTAACTTAGAATGGGAGAAAGTGATGAGAGTGGAAGGGAGATGCAGATTAGTTCACATGCTTGACGCAATAAGTTCTGGCATTCAGCATGAATTTCAACACTTCAATAAGTTTCACACTTATGGACAACCCTATATAAATGTTTTTGCAGATAATAATCTGTAGTTTAATTTTTTTTCACTACTCTTTTTATTCCCATGAATATTCACAATCTGTTAATGTTTCTATTAGGTGCTGTGACAGGAAACACACTTATGGACATTGGCACAGCTCCATCCATTTACCAGCTTCTCTCTGCCAGTGAATACTTTAATGAAATTACCATAACATGGTATACTCAAAGAGAGCTTCAAGAGCTTCAGAAGTGGCTGAATAATGAACCTGATGCATTTGATTGGTCTTCCATAGTGAAGCATGTTTGTGAAATAGAAGGATGCGGGTTTGTATTAAACAACATATTTCATTAATCTGGTTTTGGACACACACACAAACACACACACACACACACACACATTATAGTTAAGTAAATACAATTGTACTTAAAATACCTTAATGTAGCAGAAGAAAAAAATGTTAACTCTCTGTTGGACATTATTCATCTATAGGCAGATATGAGTCTGTTTATAGTCATATGTGAGATTATTAGCATTATTGCATGACTGTTTTTATATATTTTTTATATCCATAAATACAGTAAAGGATTAGATTCTTAGTTGAATCTTTGTCATATTCTTTCCTAAATCCATCTTTTTTGTGAAATTTATGTTAAGTGTTATGGATTCTATTCCTGACAGATTAAAGTGGAGGCTTAAGGGAGATAAACTTGCATCTGAGGTGAATAGACACTGTTTTATTCAGTACTATAGCTGCCCCACTCAGCTATATATACGCTCATGACATCTACAAATGTCACAGGGGGCGCTCTTTTACTCATGATCGTCTAGATTTAAAAAAAACAAGAGGGCTGAGATACAATTAGACTCCTGTTCGCTCACTTCACAAATGATCTCAGATGATAAATCTATACATTATCATCATCATCAAGAAAGATCCAGAATCTGAAAGAATGCTATGCTCCATATTAGAATTCGAACGTCAAGGTTTTCAATAGTATTTAAACCTTTATGAAATAGCTCAATAAATTACAAACATTGGAGAGAGTACAGTCCACCAGGAAACAAAATTTGTTCACTTTGTCAACTCCCGTAACTTTTTCATAGATGCTGACAGGGAAGGGCTGGCAAATGTTAGTCCGGGGGGCAAAACTCGACTCAGCAGCCTATTAAGTATATTTTAAAGGAAAAAAATGCAGGTGTCCCAATGACCCAGCCCAAGGTAGCCCACTATGTGACCGGCCCGAGGGGCAGGTGCCCCCCAGCCCAGCCTGCCCCTGAATGTTGATGAGAGAAAGAATCTAAAATTTACATAGCTGCATCTTAAGGTGACTGATTTAATGGACAGATCCAGAGGAAATAATATAAGAAACAGAGGTATTTGCTGAAACAGAAAGCTGAGCTCAGCTGTAACTACAGTACATGTTGGAACAATTTAGTACGCTTAGCTTCTGATATAGATTTGATGATAGGCAGAATCCATAAGCTCCCTAAATTTGGTTCTGGTATTGCCAGAGATTTAATTCTACATACACATATACATTGTGTCCACATTGAATAAAAAACTAACTGCAGCAGCTAAATCCAGCCTTTGGATTCCAGCATTTGGATTACAACCCTGTCATATTGTTTCTGCAGTATTGCCAAGCTACATAAGCTTGGTTGTTGGTTGTGACCAATGGTGCTTAATCCAAAGATGCCAATTTAGGTTTGGTATATACATGGACATAGCCTGGTTCCTTGTTGACCGAGTTTACTGATATCAGGCTCCTTTACATTATAATTATGTGTGACCTGTATATTTATTTTTTTCTAGCTCTCTTAAACATAAATGTATATTGTGTTAAATTTGTTACTGCATGCTATATTATAGCATCTAGTACCAATATAGTGGTCAATATAGGTTACAGCAGAGTTGTCTAACCCGCGGGCCGCATGCGGCCCAGCACGCCTGTAAAAGTGGCCCAGAAGGAGTTTTGGTTGTGGCAAGGGGGTAGCACTGTTAATGGAAAAAAAAATCCTGCAAAAAAAAAAGGAAAAGAAAATACTTACCTTGCGGTCACGCGGTCACGTCAGCTGGTACTCCGGCTCCCTCCCTTGTCTCCTCCTCCGTGCGGTGCTCGCAGTGAATTTCGGGCGTGATGTCATCACGCCCAATATCCATTGCGGAGCGCAGCACAGAGGAGTCACCCGTGCGAGAAGAACAATCAGCAGCACAGAATTGGAGAAGAGAAGAGGACAGGAGAACAAGCCGATTAAAAGGTAAGTTAAGGGGGATTTTTTTTTATTATTTCAAGAGACGCTGACCAGTGAATAAAAGTCACCTGGTCCTGGAGCATCATGGACCTTATCTCCCTGCTACATACTTCTACTTGTATTACTAATGGGGCATTATATATTATTCTCTTTGGCCCATTATAAGTTGTTATCCCTTAACTAACATAGTGGTGTAATTAGCATAACAGGTCACAATTTGGGGTCACAGTGATGTATATGTCAGGTACCGCAGGCCTGGTCAGGGCACCCTGATATACAATGCCTGGCTTAAATGCACTTTATTGATATTGCATCGAAACAATACAAAAAGTGATTATAGTATAATAACTAGAGAGGATTTTTTGAACAGAGCGATTGAAAGGTAAGTATAGGGGGATTTGAAAAAAAAGTGATATATATATATATATTGTGGCAAGAACCCGCTACTGCAAAAGCACACGCGTACAACTTCTTCCTTTTTATGGTTCTTTATTGTCAGGATGGTTCTTGGCACTACAACCTTTCAAGTTCTCAGTAGAACATAGGCCTGGGATTCTACACAAAAATGCAGATGCGTTGTCACGAAAATATGCGAAGTCCGCGTCCCCCTACTTGGAGACGCTAGGGGAAGGGATATGTAACAAAAGGATGGATTTAGCTGGCAATATGCAGAGAAGCCAGGGATGGGCGTTTCCTTTTAAAGAGAAGGTGGGTGTGTCACCTGTCCATCAAGCTAGGCCTGTGGGAGGAGTGTCAGGTATAAAACCCTGCTTGTTTCATTGTTCAGGGAGATCAACGCTGGGCTAGATGGCTGATCTGGACAGAGAGCTGGACTATGTATAGTAAGCGTTGAGGGTCTCCATAATTGCTGTGCAAGTATACAGTGTCAAAACATTATTACCATCCTGACAATAAAGAACCATAAAAAGGAATAAGTTGTACGCGTGTGCTTCTGCAGTAGCGGGTTCTTGCCACAAGTGGTGTCAGGAGTGGGATGCTCCGGGAAGAAAGTTTCCGCTATCCAACCCGCTCAGACGTCAACATGGAGGAAGTACTGAGAACCCTCGTGAATGTGGCCACTGCGCAGCAACAGCAGCAAGCTCAGATGCTACAAGTCGCCGAGGCACAGGGGGAAAACACAAGGCTCTTAAGAGAAGAGTTAAGCCTGGTCCTGTTCTCCAGAAAATGTCACCAGCTGATGACATAGAAGCATATCTGGTGTCTTTCGAGAGACTTGCAAAAAGGGCAAAATAGCCTCCTAAAGATTGGGCTGAGAGACTGACGCCATATCTGACTGATGAAGCTCAGCGAGCTTATATGGATCTAGATGAGGAACAGACCTCCGATTATCTGTGTCTAAAGTCTGAGATATTGGCTCGCATTGGAGTTTCCGGGCCAGGCCGTGCCCAGCGCTATCACCAATGGCGCTATGATAAAGAAAAAACGGTCAGAGCGCAAGTGGCTGTGCTTTCTAAAATTTTAAAGAAATGGCTGCAGCCTGAGGATAATTCACCTTCTCGGATTATTGAAGTTCTGGCGATAGATCACTGCATCCGGGGGCTGAACCGCCATTTGCAAAGGTGGGTTCTGCAATCAGACCCACAAACTTATGAAGAGCTTGGCACCGTGGTAGAAAGGTTTTGTGCGCTACAGCAAATGACTAAAGAACCTGCATTTTTGCCAAAGCCGCTGCCACGCCAAAAGCCAGGTTTGACAATCCTTGCCACATGGCCCAATGGCAAAACTGCTACGGACAGAGGGCCAGGTGCAAAGCTGTCTAATCTGAAGTGTTTTGAATGTGGTGAGCCAGGCCACTTTAAGGCAGAGTGTCCTAAACTACAGGAACCCATGGACTGTTCTGTAGCACATATTGGACCTGCATTTCCAAGCTGTTTTACCATGAGTCCCACATCAGGAAGTCCTTGTTTGTTCCGGGTGACTGTGCTAATCAACCAAAACCTTGTTCTGGCCTTGGTTGACTCGGAGAGTGAACACTCATTGGTTTCCAGCACTGCTTTACCCGAAACCATAACTTCTCGGTTGCCCAAAGTGAAAGTTCTTTGCGTACATGGCACAACAGAGGAGTATGAAAGAACAATACTACCAGTCACACTCAAAGACAAAACTGCCATCCTGGGAGTCACAGCAGGAGTTCCACAAAAGCATCCAACTGTGGGGAAACATGGACAGTCCAAACTAGCATTGGTCGGTGATGTCGCAGATGAGCCTGTCAGTGAGGATACGAACTGGTCCGCAATACCAATTTTGTTTCCTTTGCAGGACTTTGCTCGAGACCAACTTAATGATGCTACTTTGGAACATGCCTTTAAATGTGTGACTGAGGTAAATGGGGTAGCGAAAGCCGCCCAGCCTGAGGAAGGTATACCATATTTTATTGTTAAAAATAATTTCCTGTATAGAGTTGCTAATGTACAGGGGGAAAAAGTAGAACAATTAATGGTTCCTCAGGTCCATGTAACCCTAGTGTTAAAAGCAGCACATACACATGTCTGTGGGGGACACCTAGGGGAGGATAAAACACGGGAACGAGTTCTGCTTAGGTTTTACTGGCCCGGTGTACACATGGCAGTGAAAAAGTATTGCCGGTCCTGTCCCATTTGTCAGAGAACCTCTCCCAAACCCATGTACAGGGCACCTCTCATTCCAATACCAATAGTACAAGTTCCCTTTGAACGGATAGCTATGGACCTTGTTGGGCCCCTGGAAAAATCCGCATGTGGGCACCAATATATACTAGTGGTGCTTGACTATGCAACCAGGTATCCAGAGGCAATTCCCCTACGAAACATAAAGTCCAGCACCATAGCTAAAGAACTTGTATTGATGTTTACACGCTTGGGAATACCCAAAGAAATTCTCACAGACCAGGGTACTCCATTCATGTCTAAACTGTTGAAGGACACGTGCCAGTTGCTAGGGGTTACGGCGCTTCGCACCTCTGTATACCATCCACAAACAGATGGCTTGGTGGAATGCTTTAACTGCACATTAAAGCACATGCTCAGGAAAGCAGTGGCTCAAGAGAAAAAAGATTGGGACACTCTTATTCCCTATTTGATGTTTGCCATCCGTGAGGTACCTCAAGCTTCAACAGGGTTTAGTCCCTTTGAGTTATTGTTTGGGAGACAGCCCAGGGGTATCTTGGATATGTTAAAAGAAGGGTGGGAGCAGCAAGGTCCCAGGGAGCCAAATCTGGTACAATTTGTGTCCCAAATGTATGAGAGGCTAGGAAAGATATGACCCATTGTGCAGCAAGATGTAAAAGAGGCTCAGGAACGACAAAAGAAAAGTTATGACAAAAGTGCTGTTGTTCGATCTTTCAAGCCTGGGGACAAGGTCCTAGTCCTGGTTCCTACCCAGGAAAGCAAACTTTTCGCCCATTGGCAGGGTCCATATGAAGTTCTAGAGCAGGGTTGTCCAACCCGTGGCCCGCATGCGGCCCAGCACGCCTGTAAATGTGGCCCAGAAGGAGTTTTGGTTGTGGCAAGGGGGTAGCACTGTTAATGGAAAAAAAAAACCTGCAAAAAAAAGGAAAAGAAAATACTTACCTTGCGGTCACGTGGACACGTCAGCTGGTACTCCGGCTCCCTCCCTTGTCTCCTCGTCCGTGCGGTGCTCGCAGTGAATTTCGGGCGTGATGTCATCACCCCCAACATCCATTGCGGAGCGCAGCACAGAGGAGTCACCCGTGCGAGAAGAACAATCAGCAGCACAGAATTGGAGAAGAGAAGATTACAGGAGAACAAGCCGATTAAAAGGTAAGTTAAGGGGGATTTATTATTTCAAGGGACGCTGACCAGTGAATAAAAGTCACCTGGTCCTGGAGCATCATGGACCTTATCTCCCTGCTACATACTTCTACTTGTATTACTAATGGGACATTATATATTATTCTCTTTGGCCCATTATAAGTTGTTATCCCTTAACTAACATAGTGAACCATTAATTGTTCTACTTTTTCCCCCTGTACATTAGCAACTCTATACAGGAAATTATTTTTAACAATAAAATATGGTATACCTTCTGCAGGCTGGGCGGCTTTCGCTACCCCATTTACCTCAGTCACACATTTAAAGGCATGTTCCAAAGTGGCATCATTAAGTTGGTCTCGAGCAAAGTCCTGCAAAGGAAACAAAATTGGTATTGCGGACCAGTTCGTATCCTCACTGACAGGCGGGGTGGGCTCATCTGCGACATCACCGACCAATGCTAGTTTGGACTGTCCATGTTTCCCCACAGTTGGATGCTTTTGTGGAACTCCTGCTGTGACTCCCAGGATGGCAGTTTTGTCTTTGAGTGTGACTGGTAGTATTGTTCTTTCATACTCCTCTGTTGTGCCATGTACGCAAAGAACTTTCACTTTGGGCAACCGAGAAGTTATGGTTTCGGGTAAAGCAGAGCAAGGATTGTCAAACCTGGCTTTTGGCGTGACAGCGGCTTTGGCACAAATGCAGGTTCTTTAGTCATTTGCTGTAGCGCACAAAACCTTTCTACCACGGTGCCAAGCTCTTCATAAGTTTGTGGGTCTGATTGCAGAACCCACCTTTGCAAATGGCGGTTCAGCCCCCGGATGCATTGATCTATCGCCAGAACTTCAATAACCCGAGAAGGCGAATTCTCCTCAGGCTGCAGCCATTTTTTTAAAATTTTAGAAAGCACAGCCACTTGCGCTCTGACCGTTTTTTCTTTATCATAGCGCCATTGGTGATAGCGCTGGGCTCGGCTTGGCCCGGAAACTCCAATGCGAGCCAATATCTCAGACTTTAGACACAGATAATCGGAGGCCCGTTCCTCATCTAGATCCATATAAGCTCGCTGAGCTTCACCAGTCAGATATGGCGCCAGTCTCTCAGCCCAATCTTTAGGAGGCCATTTTGCCCTTTTTGCAAGTCTCTCGAAAGACACCAGATATGCTTCTACGTTATCAGCTGGTGACATTTTCTGGAGAACAGGACCAGGTGGTTCATTTCTGTCATGCCTCACCTGGCTTAACTCTTCTTTTAAGAGCCTTGTGTTTTCCACCTGTGCCTCGGCGACTTGTAGCATCTGAGCTTGCTGCTGTTGCTGCGCAGCGGCCACATTCACGAGGGTTCTCAGTACTTCCTCCATGTTGACGTCTGAGCGGGTTGGGTAGCGGAAACTTGCTTCCCGGAGCATCCCACACCTGACACCACTTGTGGCAAGAACCCTCTACTGCAGAAGCACACGCGTACAACTTCTTCCTTTTTATGGCTCTTTATTGTCAGGATGGTAATAATGTTTTGACACCGTATACTTGCACAGCAATTATGGAGACCCTCAACGCTTACTAAACATAGTCCAGCTCTCTGTCCAGATCAGCCAGCTAGCCCAGCGTTGATCTCCCTGAACAATGAAACAAGCAGGTTTTTATACCTGACACTCCTCCCACAGGCCTAGCTTGATGGACAGGTGACACACCCACCTTCTCTTTAAAAGGAAACGCCCATCCCTGGCTTCTCTGCATATTGCCAGCTAAATGCCTCCTTTTGTTACAATATATATATATATATATATATATATCACTTTTTTTCTCATATATATATATGTTAACTATGTTTTCTATGGTTTTTTGTATGATCAGCTATCGTTATTGTTAGTGTATCTTATGTGCGGCCCAAACCAACTCGTCGTCTTCCAATGTGGCCCAGGGAAGCTAAGAGGTTGGACACCCCTGGGTTACAGTAAAACCAAAAGAATGATTTAACACATATTTTTTATTGTCATTAGTGGCTTAATTGTTACATAGCCATTATTATTGTTATCGTAGATTTGTAAGGCGCCACAGTGCTCCTCAGTGCCTTACAGTAGGGAAGACAAAGACATACATCAGACAGGACATACGTAAAATAACAACAGACAAGGCAGACAAAATGAATGCAGACATGGATACAAAGGGTATGGAGGACCCTGCTGATTAGAGAGCTTACATTCTAAGGGGAAGAGGGCACAGTTGAAACAAGAGGACCGAGTGTGGCTTAGAGTGGAGATTGTGATAGTTGTGAGGGTGCATTAGTGTGAATAGAGTTATCGAGGATAAGGTCACCTATTAAAAAGATGGATTTTAAAAGAGCATCTAAAGATTTGAAGGCTGTGGGAAAGTCTGATTGAGCATAGTAGGGAATTCCATAAGTGGGGAGCAGCACAGGAGAAGTATTGTATGCGGGAGTGAGATGTGGTTATCAGAGATGAGACAAAGCGCGGGTCAGAGTTAGATCTAAGGGGGTGGGAAGGAGAGTATTTTGATATGAGATTTGATATGAGTAATTTGAATTTGATTCTGGAGGACACAGGGAACCAGTGTAGGGATTTGCAAAGTATTGCAGCATATGTGGAGCGCTGAGAGAGGAAGATCAGTCTTGCAGCAGCATTTAGGATGGACTGAAGTATTGAAATATGGGTGCCAGGAATGCCAGATCGCAGGAGGTTGCAGTAGTCAAGACGGGACATGATGAAAGAATCAATAAGAGTTTTGGTAGCATGTTAAGTAAGAAAAGGGCGTATTCTGGCAATGTTTTTAAGGTGGAGTCGACAGGACTGGGAAAGAGTCTGGATGTGAGATATAAAGCAGAGAGTTGAGTCAAGTGTGAAACCAAGGCAGCGGGCTTGGGAGACTGAGGAAATTGTGGTGTTATTGACAGTGAGGGAGCTTTGAGGGCAGGTGGTGACTCTGGCAGAAGGGAAGATAATAGCTCTGTTTTGGACATGTGAACCAGGAAAGAACTGTGTCACGAAGGCCAATGGAGTGAAGGGTGTGTAGTAGAACAGGAGGATCAGCAGTATCAAAAGCAGCAGAGAGGTCTAGGAGAATGAGTATGGAGAAATTACCATTAGATTTTGCAGTAACGTTTGTGAGAGCAGTCTCAGTGGATTGTTGAGGGTGGAAGCTTAATTGCTTTTGCTCCCCTTTGCTCCATCACCTTCATCGATAGTAAGTATAGAGTGAAGTGTGTATCAGGTATCATTTACCTGGCTATGTATACAATATAATTGCTCCTTGTGTGAGCCTAAGCTCCTGGATATTGTTATTTGACTGTTCACCATTTTCTTCCCCAAAAGTATACCAACAAAAATGCACAATCTTATATCTGAAGTCAGTAACGTCATATGCTTATCAAAATGTAAAAATAAATACAATTTAGATGATTTAGAACTGTATTTACCCTTTGGCTTACTGTGCAATCAGTCCAAAGCATAACAAAATGTAGTGGCTATGTTGTTTCACAAAAACAATGTAAAGTGCAAGTTAACAAGGAGATCAGAGATGCTGAAAATGCTCTCTAATTTTATTATGCTCTATAGATGAAACGGACTACACACTCTTAATATATATATAATACCTAAAACTCACCAAATTCACAAAGTGTAAGCCATACTTACTACAGTAGTAATATTGTACTTAACCTACTTTTTGAAAAGTCCAGTTCTTTTTAAGCTAAATCATACCACTAAAACCCACTCAAGCACCTTCTTATTTTCAGAAATTCTCAAAGAATTTGATCTATTTGACATCTGGAAAGAGCTGCATGCAAATGAGAGACACTGCAATCTCTTTTCTAGTGCATACACCTCTTATAGATCTTATCCTAACAGTGATTCTTAGCAGAAATAGAATCTTCTAAAACACCACTGGAATTAGTATAAAAACAACTGTGTGAGCTAACAAAGTGGTCATCCAATAACACTTAATTCAAATGGCAGCATATTTAAAAAAATAAAAGAACTAGTTTTATAACAGAACTATAAAAGCAGTTGCACTAATTGGAAACAATAGTAAACTCTAAACCCTCAAAGACCAAATATAAAATGTTTACATTTCTTGAAGATGAACTGTCAGACCTCTGTTAATAGTACCTTAATGTCTAATGAGCGGTATATAATAGTAAAAACATTAAAGATGTCTTTGTGTATTATGCTCTCAAATTCATAATATTAAAGAAGACATTAGAATTCAGTACTTACATCTTCACAGATAATAGTTTCCTTTTTAAACCTAACTACACTTACAATCTATCAGTGAAAAAAACACAGAATTTCTTATCTCACCTTCAAGAAAACAATAAAATTAATCTACTAATATGCAAGCTCTGAACAGAATAGGCCCTTTCACCATATATTTTTTTCCCAATTTATAATACCATTTTTATAAAGATCACCTGAGGGAAATCATTTGTCTTTATTTAGCATTGTCCCTAGACCTTATTTCCTTCTTCTTAAAGTGATGCTTGTGGTCAGAATTATTACAATCCCAAAACCTGACAAAGATGCCTCATTATGCGCAATAGTGCTCTTGAGTAGAGAAACCCAGATCAATGTGGATTTATATTAGAAAGTAAAGCTTTGGATAATACATGTATATAGTATAGTTAATATACTGTCACATATCAATGCTTTTAAAATTTCAGCAATCTGAGATTCACTAGACACAAGGGCGGGAATGTCTGGTCTTCTTTCAAGGCCTTTTTACAAATAGAATGGAATTAGACATGAGTATGCAAATGTTGTTGTTGTGCATGGATATAGAGAAGGCATTTGACACTAAAATTGCTATTGTATTTTATTATCAAGTATAATTTTATTTTCAATCCTCTATTGTAGTACAAACCTGAAAGAGAAGGAAGAGAAGCTGAAAGGAAAAATAAAACAGGTCTTTAAGTGTGACGTTAGTAAGAGTAATCCACTGACACCTCTTGAAGCTCCCAAAGTCGACTGTCTTACTGCAACAGTTTGTCTGGAAGCCGCCTGCAAAAGTTATGATTCCTATGCTACAGCTCTAAAGAATCTATCAAATCTTCTAAAGCCAAAGGGACACTTGCTTATGGCAGGAGACCTTGGTGCCAATTACTATGAGGTTGGTGCCAATAAAGTTTTCTCTCTTCCCGTGAATGAGAAGTTTCTGAAAAAAGTCATCAGTGAAAATGGCTATTCGATCAAACAGTTGGTGTCGTTTGGGAAGCCAGAAGGTTCAGATTCTGATCCCTCTGATTATGAAGGCTTTTATTTTGTTCATGCACAGAAAGTGTAAATGGAGCCTGTATAGCATTTTACCTATATACAGTGAAATAAAACTATATAGTGTCAAATACCCTATACCACAAGGGGTGAGCACTAACAAAAATGTATTAGTGCTTATTGTTTCAAGAAAAAGTTCCATTATTGAACATATTATAATCTTCTACACACCTAAAAAATGATATTACTTAAAAATTGCCTGAAAGTATAAAGTATTTACAATATTATACTAAACTTGTTTATTATTAAGAAATCACAATTCTATAAGAGACATTTACTTTCTTGTCAGTGCTGATCAATTTCTGCACAATATACTTTATTTTTCATATTTTTGATATTTCGCACTAGGGGGTACATTATCTTGTTTAGAAGTCACCAATGATTTCTGTGACCATATAAAAATACAAGGCTTCAGACTGAGTACTTTAATATAGTTAGCAAAACTCCAATGTGCAGCGTTTAGGACAAATGCAATGTTTGTGTTGGGTCTATTGGGTCCATCATAGTGGCTGACTGAGGTAAGATTAGTATCAAACAACAGAGAGCAGAAGATCTACATGTTGTAGTGCACCAATAATATTTCAAAATATCCGTTTTTATTAATTACCAATAAAAATGTTTTTTTTCTGCATTTTACATTCAAAGCACCAAAATAAAATTACGGATGTGTGTAGTAAGCAGAGAATAAGTGAAAGAAAAAGAAGAAAAAGATGAGTAGCCTTATTGTTAATCTATAGTTACACATTTATATTGCAAATGCCCATTGCTCATAATAAAGCATAATAAAGCAATTCCACATGAAACTGAGTAAGTTCTTGATGATTTTATAGGAAATGGAGGTATTTTATCAAAGGTACATAACCCAGTTTATGTTATTGTTATGTTAATCTTCCACAATAAAGCTTATTTACATGATATTATTATTATTATTATTATTATTAATAATTTTTATTTATAGGGTGCCACTAGGTATCCGTAGCGCCGTACAGGGACAGACAGAAACACGATACAGGGTGAGACAGCACAGTACAGTTAACAGAAAGCACAGTAACTCAGAAGCTCAATGAACAGCTAGATTAGAGGTGAGAGCCCCCAGCGGGGTAGAGACAGGGGCCGGAGGACCTCACGGAGGAGACAAGGAGCTGGAGAGCAGAGTTAAGGTGGTGGAGAACAGAAGGAGAGGAGGCCCTGCTCGGAGGAGCGTACAATCTAAGGGGAGGGTAGAACGGACAGAGACACAATGGTAGGAGGAGGGAATGGGGAGAGCGGAGGCAGAGACAGAGAGGGGGGGGAGAGGAGAATGAAAAGGTGGGAAGTAGGAAGGGGACAGGAGAGGGAGGGGGGTAGGGGGAGACTGGGAGGAGGTCAATGGGTGGGGGACTGAAGGGCTTTAAGAAAGAGGTGGGTTTTTAAGGCCCGTTTGAAGCTGGACAAGTTGGGGAAAGTTCTGATGGAGCAGGGGAGCTGGTTCCAGTGGAGGGGGGCAGCGCGGGAGAAGTCTTGGATGCGAGCATGGGAGGAGGTAACCAGGGGGGAAGAGAGGCGGCGGTCGTTAGCCGAACGTAGAGGGCGGGATGGAGCGTGAATGGAGATAAGGTTGGAGATGTAGGGAGCAGTGGAGTTGGAGAGGGCCTTGAAAGTAGGAGTGAGGAGCTTGAACACGATTATGTAGGGGATGGGGAGCCAGTGGAGGGATTGGTAGAGGGGGGAGACAGAAGAGGAGCGGCGAGAAAGGAAAATGAGCCGAGCAGCTGCATTGAGTACGGAGCGAAGGGGAGCGAGATGAGAGCGGGGGAGGCCAGTAAGGAGGAGGTTACAGTAGTCCAAGCGGGAGATAATAAGAGAGTGGACAAGGGCTTTAGTGGCATCTTGGGAGAGGAAGGGCCGAATGCGTGTGATGTTGCGCAGCTGGAAGCGGCAGGATTTGGCGAAAGAGAGGATGTGAGGGACAAAGGAGAGAGAAAAGTCCAGGGTGACGCAGAGGCAGCGAAGTTGAGAAACAGGGGAAATAGAGGAGTTAAGAACGGTGATAGAAAGGTCGGAAGGGGAGGGGGAGTGAGTGGGGGGAAAGACAATAAGTTCGGTTTTTGTGAGATTGAATTTGAGGAATCTAGAGGACATCCAGGAGGAGATAGCGGAGAGGCAGGTGGACACCCTGGAGAGAAGGGAGGGAGAGAGATCGGGAGAGGAAAGGTAGAGTTGGGTGTCATCCGCATAGAGGTGGTACTTGAGACCAAAGGAGCTGATGAGTTCACCGAGGGAAGAGGTGTAAAGGGAGAACAGTAGGGGTCCGAGAACAGAGCCTTGAGGAACCCCTACTGGAAGGGAGGAGGGGGGGGAGATAGATCCGGAGGTGGAGACGGAGAAGGTACGGTCAGCAAGGTAAGAGGTAAACCAGGACAGGGCGGAGCTGGAGAGGCCAAAGGATTGAAGGGTGTGGAGCAAGAGTGGGTGGTCAACGGTGTCGAAGGCCGCTGAGAGATCCAAGAGAATGAGAAGGGAGAAGTGGCCCCTAGCTTTGGCAGAGAGGAGATCGTTGGTGACTATGGCCAGGGCAGTTTCGGTGGAGTGGAGGGGCGGAAGCCAGATTGGAGAGGATCAAGGAGGGAGTGATCAGAGAGGTAGGTGGAGAGGCGGCTGCAGACGAGCCTCTCAAGTATTTTGGAGGCAAAAGGGAGATGAGAGATGGGGCGATAGTTGGAGAGAGAGGTGGGGTCGAGATGATGTTTCTTAAGAATGGGGGATACAAGAGCGTGTTTGAAGGAGGAGGGGAAGATGCCGAGGGAGAGGTTGAAGAGGTGGGCGAGGTGGGAGCAGATGGCGGGGGAAAGGGAGAGAAGGAGGTGGGAGGGGATGGGGTCCAGGGGACAGGAAGACGGAGGAGAGGATGAGATGAGAGAGTGGACTTCTTCTCCCGTAGTGGGGCGGAAGGAGAAGAGGGAGTGGTGGCGAGAGGGAGAGAGAGGGTGGGGGCGGGTGAGGGGGGGAGGAGATTTCGAGACGGATGGCCTCGATTTTAGAGGAGAAGAAGGAGGCAAAGTCAGTGGCGGTCAGGGAGGAGGGGAGAGGAGGGGCGGGGGGGAGAGGAGGGTGCTGAAGGTGGCGATGAGGCGGCGGGGGTTGGAAGACTGGGAGGAGATAAGGGATTTAAAGAAAGATTGTTTGGCGAGAGAGAGAGCGGAGCTATAGGAAGAGAGGATGAACTTGAAATGGAGAAAATCAGCCAGGGAGCGGGATTTTCTTCAGTGCCGTTCAGCCGTACGGGAGCAATTTTGGAGGAAGCGGGTGAATTACATTGTAACCAGAAGCATTGGCATGTTGTAATGTTATAAGCCATTCATTACACAGAAAGAGATAAGTGATCCACTGGTGCTCCATAGAAAGCACCAATGGATGCTATAGGCTCTGGTGTGGTGGAAACAGAAGGCAATATCTGTGTAAACCGATCCAGTATATGATTTACAATTTAAGGGATATTCTGCATAACAAATATTTTTTTTTATGTATTCTTTGGCTCTTTAATAATTTTGTGGCACTGTATATTTCGTGTATACCTTGTGTTGCTTGTCCTGAGTTCGGTCTGCTCTGCTGCAGAATTTGTTTTTCACTTTTCATCCCCTATGGGTTTTTTTCTTGTTTGCCACACTATGCCACTATGGTTGCTGTACTCATATCTCTTTCCTCCTCCTGAATGCAATATCAAATGAACATTTTTCACCATAAAAGTGAGAGAGATTTTTTTATTAAAATGTGAATGGGAGGGTACCACATTTATATTTTGCCAAAGGTACAATACATCCTTGCTACTGCCATGCAGATTGGTGTTGAGCAATAGGGGAAGCATGGAGAGAAACCTGAAATAGTTATTCTGGGCAAGACTAATGATCCGAGATCACAGTAGAGACAAGGATGACATTGTGTGGCGGTCACAATAATGTTCTTTGCATTACATGTTGGTCACTAAGATGCTCTCTGTGTTGTATGGCTGTCACTAGGATGCTCTTTGTATTGTATGGCAGTCACACGGATGCCATCTGTATTGTATGGGAAGTACAGGATTCTCTCTGTATTGTTTATCTATCACTAATACTGGCCAAAGTATAATACCGCTTTGTCTTATAACAGATTTTGGATGGCTCATTCATGGAAGTGTTACTTGAATTACTGCTGCTAGCATTTGCAAGTAAACACAGTTGTATTTAAATGTATGGATTTTTAGTTATCTTTGAAAGCCACCCCTGTCTCCAAGAAGTGATACAGCGGACACTGGGAGGATGGATACTGTTTTTGGGGGTAAGGACATACCCACCATCATGGTTGGGACATCCTAAAGTTTTGTGTACAGGTAGGCAGAAGCATTGTAATTTTATATTTTCTGCTGATAGGGAGACTTTAGTCTGAGATTTACAGTGGATGAGACCTCAGTTAGAATGATCTATCTTACAGTGACTGTGCTTCATGCAAAAGCAAAAAATTCCCAGACCCAACTATTGTCACATTTATAACCCTGGGAACTACCGGATTCTGGCTTTCCCAAAGCTATTTTCCAGAATGTTTCCATAGCCACTTTAAGTTTCTAATCTGTCCTGGATCTCAAGGTTACAAATCAATCTCGAGAGACCATGATGTTCCCATTTCCACTGTACATAATAATATTAGGATGTCTAAGGCCCCATGGCACTATAGTCAACCTTCGTAGAAAGAGAAAACTTGATTGAACATTGCAGCATAGGATTGTTTAAATGGTGGAGAAAGCATCTTGATCAACTAGCAAACAGATTCAAGCTGACCTTCAGATACAAGGTATGACAGTTTCAACTTGCACCATTTGTCACCAACTCATTGAAAGGGTTATATGGATGCTCCCACTACTGAGATAGAGTCATAAAGAAGTCGACAGGAGTTTGACAAAACACTTCTGAACAACCCAAATTCCATCTGGCAGAATATCCTGTGGACATATGAGACCAAATTAGATTTTTTTTAGAGATGAGCGCACTCGGATTTATGAAATCCGAGCCCACCCGAATGTTGCCGATCCGAGTCGGATCCGAGACAGATCTGAAACTGAGGCTCTGACTCATAATCCCGTTGTCGGATCTCGCGATACTCGGATCCTATAAATTCCCCGCTAGTCGCCGCCATCTTCACTCGGGCATTGATCAGGGTAGAGGGAGGGTGTGTTAGGTGGTCCTCTGTCCTGCTATATCTCGTGCTGTTCAGTTCTGTGCTGTGCTGTGCTGTGCTGTGCTCAGTCCAGTGGTGCTGTGTCCTGTGCTCTGTCCTTCTGAGATCAGTGGTGCTGCTGGGTCCTGTGCTGTGTCCTGTTCAGTCCAGTGGTGCTGTGTCCTGTGCTCTGTGCTTCTAAGGGCATAGTTATTTCCCCAATATTCCCCTGTGTTTAAAAAAATAAAAAAAAGTTATTTAAAAAAATACCAAAAACTAATTTAATTTTTTTTTAATTACCACAAAATTTGCACAACCAATCCTGCAGTATAAGCCCATTGGTACTGCAATATTACCAAGTTCACACATTCAGCAGTAAAAGTCCAGTGGTACTGCAATATTACAAAGTTCACACATTCTGCAGTATCAGTCCAGTTGTGCCGTGTCCTGTGCTCTGTCCTGCTGAGTTCAGTAGTGCTGCTGGGTCCTGTGCTGTGTCCTGTTCAGTCCAGTGGTGCTGTGTCCTGTGCTCTGTGCTTCTAAGGGCATAGTTATTTCCCCATTATTCCCAAGTTTTGAAAAAATAAAAAAAAAGTTATAAAAAAAATTAAAATAAAAAATTAAAAAAATAAATAATTATAGCCAAATTTGCAAAACCAATCCAGCAGTATAAGCCCATTGGTACTGCAATATTACCAAGTTCACACATTCAGCAGTAAAAGTCCAGTGGTACTGCAATATTACAAAGTTCACACATTCTGCAGTATCAGTCCAGTGGTGCTGTGTCCTGTGCTCTGTCCTGCTGAGTTCAGTAGTGCTGCTGGGTCCTGTGCTGTGGCCTGTTCAGTCCAGTGGTGCTGTGTCCTGTGCTCTTTGCTTCTAAGGGCATAGTTATTTCCCCATTATTCCCAAGTTTTGAAAAAAAAAAAAAAAAGTTATAAAAAAATTAAAATAAAAAATTAAAAAAATAAATAATTATAACCAAATTTGCAAAACCAATCCAGCAGTATAAGCCCATTGGTACTGCAATATTACCAAGTTCACACATTCAGCAGTAAAAGTCCAGTGGTACTGCAATATTACAAAGTTCACACATTCTGCAGTATCAGTCCAGTGGTGCTGTGTCCTGTGCTCTGTCCTGCTGAGTTCAGTAGTGCTGGTGGGTCCTGTGCTGTGTCCTGTTCAGTCCAGTGGTGCTGTGTCCTGTGCTCTTTGCTTCTAAGGGCATAGTTATTTCCCCATTATTCCCAAGTTTTGAAGAAAAAAAAAAAGTTATAAAAAAAATTAAAATAAAAAATTAAAAAAATAAATAATTATAACCAAATTTGCAAAACCAATCCAGCAGTATAAGCCCATTGGTACTGCAATATTACCAAGTTCACACATTCAGCAGTAAAAGTCCAGTGGTACTGCAATATTACCAAGTTCACACATTCTGCAGTATCTTGTGCTACATATAATGGAGACCAAAAATTTGGAGGATAAAGTAGGGAGAGATCAAGACCCACTTCCTCCTAATGCTGAAGCTGCTGCCACTAGTCATGACATAGATGATGAAATGCCATCAACGTCGTCTTCCAAGTCCGATGCCCAATCTCGTAGTACCGGGCATGTAAAATCCAAAAAGCCCAAGTTAAGAAAAGTAGCAAAAAGAGAAACTTAAAATCATCTGAGGAGAAACATAAACTTGCCAATATGCCATTTACGACACGGAGTGTCAAGGAACGGCTTAGGCCCTGTCCCGTGTTCATGACTAGTGGTTCAGCTTCACCCACGGATCTTAGCCCTCCTCCTCCTCCTCCCCCCTACAAAAAATTGAAGAGAGTTATGCTGTCAGCAACAAAACAGCAAACAACTCTGCCTTCTAAAGAGAAATTATCACAAATCCCCAAGGCGAGTCCAAGGGTGTTGGTGGTTGTCAAGCCTGACCTTCCCATCACTGTACGGGAACAGGTGGCTCGGGAGTAGCCTATTGATGATGTAGCTGGCGCTGTGGAGGAACTTGATGATGAGGATGGTGATGTGGTTATTGTAAATGAGGCACCAGGGGGGGAAACAGCTGATGTCCATGGGATGAAAAAGCCCATCGTCATGCCTGGTCAGAAGACCAAGAAATGCACCTCTTCGGTCTGGAGTTATTTTTATCCAAATCCAGACAACCAATGTATGGCCATATGTAGCTTATGTAAAGCTCAAATAAGCAGGGGTAAGGATCTTGCCCACCTAGGAACATCCTCCCTTATACGTCACCTGAATAACCTTCATAGTTCAGTGGTTAGTTCAGGAACTGGGGCTAGGACCCTCATCGGTACAGGGACACCTAAATTCCGTGGTCCAGTTGGATACACACCAGCAACACCCTCCTCGTCAACTTCCTCCACAATCTCCATCAGATTCAGTCCTGCAGCCCAAGTCAGCAGCCAGACTGAGTCCTCCTCAATACGGGATTCATCCGAGGAATCCTGCAGCGGTACGCCTACTACTGCCACTGCTGCTGTTGCTGCTGTTAGTTGGTCATCTTCCCAGAGGGGAAGTCGTAAGACCGCTAAATCTTTCACAAAACAATTGACCGTCCAACAGTTGTTTGCCATGACCACAAAATACGATAGTAGTCACCCTATTGCAAAGCGTATAACTGCGGCTGTAACTGCAATGTTGGTGTTAGACGTGCGCCCGGTGTCCGCCATCAGTGGAGTGGGATTTAGAGGGTTGATGGAGGTATTGTGTCCCCGGTACCAAATCCCGTCGAGATTCCACTTCACTAGGCAGGCGATACCAAAAATGTACAGAGAAGTACGATCAAGTGTCCTTAGTGCTCTAAAAAATGCGGTTGTACCCACTGACTACTTAACCACGGACATGTGGACAAGTGGTTCTGGGAAAACGAAGGACTATATGACTGTGACAGCCCACTGGGTAGATGCATCCCCTTCCGCAGCATCTACAAAATGGCTGCTCGTGCAAAGGCAGGCAACATTGTGTATTACAGGCTTTAATAAGAGGCACAACGCTGACAACATATTAGAGAAACTGAGGGAAATTATCTCCCAGTGGCTTACCCCACTTAGACTCTCATGGGGATTTGTGGTGTCAGACAATGCCAGTAACATTGTGCGGGCATTAAATATGGGCAATTTCCAGCACGTCCCATGTTTTGCCCACACCATTAATTTGGTGGTGCAGCATTACCTCAAGAGTGACAGGGGTGTGCAGGAGATGCTTGCGGTGGCGCGCAAAATTGCTGGACACTTTCGGCATTCAGCCAGTGCCTACCGCAGACTAGAGGCACATCAAAAAACCATGAACCTGCCCTGCCATCACCTCAAACAAGAGGTTGTGACGCGCTGGAACTCCACCCTCTATATGCTGCAGAGGATGGAGGAGCAGCAAAAGGCCATTCAGGCCTACACAGCCACCTACGACATAGGCAAAGGAGTGGGGATGCGCCTCAGTCAAGCGCAGTGGAGACTGATTTCCGTGTTGTGCAAGGTTCTGCAGCCATTTGAACTTGCCACACGATAAGTCAGTTCCGACACTGCCAGCTTGAGTCAGGTCATTCCCCTGATCAGGCTGTTGCAGAAGCAGCTGGAGAAAGTGAGGGAGGAGCTGGTAAGCCATTGCGATTACACCAAGCATGTAGCTCTTGTGGGTGTAGCCCTTCGTACGCTTTGCCAGGATCCGAGGGTGGTCACTCTTTTTGGGTGTAATTCAGACCTGTTGAAGGTTTTCTATATAATTTTATTGTGGTGCCCAGTGCCCACTACTCTACGCAGTCCAGATACTATTTTTGGGTGTAATTCAGACCTGTTGCAGGTTTTCTATATATTATATTGTGGTGGCCAGTGGCCAGTCCTCTACGCAGTCCAGATACTATTTTTGGGTGTAATGCAGACCTGTTGAAGGTTTTCTATATATTTTTTATTATGGTGCCCAGTGCCCACTACTCTACGCAGTCCAGATACTATTTTTGGGTGTAATTCAGACCTGTTGAAGGTTTTCTATATATTATATTGTGGTGGCCAGTGGCCAGTCCTCTACGCAGTCCAGATACTATTTTTGGGTGTAATGCAGACCTGTTGAAGGTTTTCTATATATTATATTGTGGTGGCCAGTGGCCAGTCCTCTACGCAGTCCAGATACTATTTTTGGGTGTAATTCAGACCTGTTGAAGGTTTTATATATATTTTTTTATTGTGGTGCCCAGTGCCCACTACTCTACGCAGTCCAGATACTATTTTTGGGTGTAATTCAGACCTGTTGAAGGTTTGCTATATATTTTTTATTGTGGTGCCCAGTGCCCACTACTCTACGCAGTCCAGATACTATTTTTGGGTGTAATTCAGACCTGTTGAAGGTTTTCCATATATTTTTTATTGTGGTGCCCAGTGCCCACTACTCTACGCAGTCCAGATACTATTTTTGGGTGTAATTCAGACCTGTTGAAGGTTTTCTATATATTATATTGTGGTGGCCAGTGGCCAGTCCTCTACGCAGTCCAGATACTATTTTTGGGTGTAATGCAGACCTGTTGAAGGTTTTCTATATATTATATTGTGGTGGCCAGTGGCCAGTCCTCTACGCAGTCCAAATACTATTTTTGGGTGTAATTCAGACCTGTTGAAGGTTTTCTATATATTTTTTATTGTGGTGCCCAGTGCCCACTACTCTACGCAGTCCAGATACTATTTTTGGGTGTAATTCAGACCTGTTGAAGGTTTTCTATATATTTTTTATTGTGGTGCCCAGTGCCCACTACTCTACGCAGTCCAGATACTATTTTTGGGTGTAATTCAGACCTGTTGAAGGTTTTCTATATATTTTTTATTGTGGTGCCCAGTGCCCACTACTCTACGCAGTCCAGATACTATTTTTGGGTGTAATTCAGACCTGTTGAAGGTTTTCTATATATTTTTTATTGTGGTGCCCAGTGCCCACTACTCTACGCAGTCCAGATACTATTTTTGGGTGTAATTCAGACCTGTTGAAGGTTTTCTATATAATTTTATTGTGGTGCCCAGTGCCCACTACTCTACGCAGTCCAGATACTATTTTTGGGTGTAATTCAGACCTGTTGCAGGTTTTCTATATATTATATTGTGGTGGCCAGTGGCCAGTCCTCTACGCAGTCCAGATACTATTTTTGGGTGTAATGCAGACCTGTTGAAGGTTTTCTATATATTTTTTATTATGGTGCCCAGTGCCCACTACTCTACGCAGTCCAGATACTATTTTTGGGTGTAATTCAGACCTGTTGAAGGTTTTCTATATATTATATTGTGGTGGCCAGTGGCCAGTCCTCTACGCAGTCCAGATACTATTTTTGGGTGTAATGCAGACCTGTTGAAGGTTTTCTATATATTATATTGTGGTGGCCAGTGGCCAGTCCTCTACGCAGTCCAGATACTATTTTTGGGTGTAATTCAGACCTGTTGAAGGTTTTATATATATTTTTTTATTGTGGTGCCCAGTGCCCACTACTCTACGCAGTCCAGATACTATTTTTGGGTGTAATTCAGACCTGTTGAAGGTTTTCTATATATTTTTTATTGTGGTGCCCAGTGCCCACTACTCTACGCAGTCCAGATACTATTTTTGGGTGTAATTCAGACCTGTTGAAGGTTTTCCATATATTTTTTATTGTGGTGCCCAGTGCCCACTACTCTACGCAGTCCAGATACTATTTTTGGGTGTAATTCAGACCTGTTGAAGGTTTTCCATATATTTTTTATTGTGGTGCCCAGTGCCCACTACTCTACGCAGTCCAGATACTATTTTTGGGTGTAATTCAGACCTGTTGAAGGTTTTCTATATATTATATTGTGGTGGCCAGTGGCTAGTCCTCTACGCAGTCCAGATACTATTTTTGGGTGTAATGCAGACCTGTTGAAGGTTTTCTATATATTATATTGTGGTGGCCAGTGGCCAGTCCTCTACGCAGTCCAGATACTATTTTTGGGTGTAATTCAGACCTGTTGAAGGTTTTCTATATATTTTTTATTGTGGTGCCCAGTGCCCACTACTCTACGCAGTCCAGATACTATTTTTGGGTGTAATTCAGAACAGTTGAAGGTTTTCTATATATTTTTTATTGTGGTGCCCAGTGCCCACTACTCTACGCAGTCCAGATACTATTTTTGGGTGTAATTCAGACCTGTTGAAGGTTTTCTATATATTTTTTATTGTGGTGCCCAGTGCCCACTACTCTACGCAGTCCAGATACTATTTTTGGGTGTAATTCAGACCCGTTGAAGGTTTTCTATATATTTTTATTGTGGTGCCCAGTGCCCACTACTCTACGCAGTCCAGATACTATTTTTGGGTGTAATTCAGACCTGTTGCAGGTTTTCTATATATTTTTTATTGTGGTGGCCAGTGGCCAGTCCTCTACGCAGTCCAGATACTATTTTTGGGTGTAATGCAGACCTGTTGAAGGTTTTCTATATATTTTTTATTGTGGTGCCCAGTGCCCACTACTCTACGCAGTCCAGATACTATTTTTGGGTGTAATTCAGACCAGTTGATGGGTTTTTAATTATATTGTGGGGAACACTCCTCTACGCAGTCCAGAAAGATACCTCGTTGCAACGTTTTGTACTAAAAAAATAATAATATTGTGAGGTGTTAGGTGTTCAGAATAGCCTTTAAATTAGTGGAAATTATTGTTATTGAATGTTATTGAGGTTAATAATAGCGTAGGAGTGAAAATAAGCCCAAAAACTTGATTTTTACACTTTTTAGTTTTTTTTCAAAAAAAATCCGAATCCAAAACCTTAAATCCGAACCAAAACCTTTCGGCAGGTGTTTTGCGAAACAAATCCGAACCCAAAACATTGAGAAAATCCGGATCCAAAACACAAAACACGAGACCTCAAAAGTCGCCGGTGCACATCCCTAATTTTTTGGGTAAAGTACATAATCCCTTATGTTTACAGAAGGCAAAATGAAAAGAACACCTACCCTCCGGTCAGACAGGTTCAATGATGTTTTGGGGTTACTGTGCTGCATCTGACACTAAGGGGTATATTTACTAAACTGCGGGTTTAAAAAAAGTGGAGATGTTGCCTATAGCAACCAATCAGATTCTAGCTGTCATTTTGTAGAAGGTACTAAATAACTGATAACTAGAATCTGACTAGTTGCTTATGGCAACATCTCCACTTTTTCAAACCGCGGTTTAGTAAATAAACCCCTAAATGTTTTGAACATATGCATGGTATCTTGAAATCTGAAGTTTATGGGGCTATTTTGGAGCGCAATGTTGGACCCAGTGTTAGAAAGAAAGTCCCAATGGGTCTTCCAGGAGTACAATGACCTCAAGCACACTTCAAATGCATCTAGCAATGATTCAACACAAGACATTGGAATGCTCTGATGTGGCCAGCAATCTAAACCCATAGAACACATGTAGAGATATCTGAAAACAGCAGTTGGGAGAAGGCACCATTCAAACCTAAGATAACTGGATCAGTTTACACAAGAAGAGGTTGTGCTATCAAATATTAAGTATAGGATGTCAATAATTTTGTCAATGTCCTGTGTTTTCATTTTCTGATTTAAAAATATATATATTATTACATTTAATAATAATATTAACAGAGAAATAAATGTGAATAACAAATATTGTAGTTAATTTCACCTTATGTTTAGAGGAAATTGTGAGTTATTTGAAAATGTGCAAGGGTAACATTATTTTTGGCCACAAATGTGTGCATATGTTGCTAACATGTTGCTAACACTTGAGAAGAATAACACTAGCTGAAGCAACAGAGCTGCTATAATAATTCTCCTTGTGGTGCATACCCTTCTCTTTATTTAATGCATATTTCATCTGACTTATTAAGCATAATAAGTTTAGAAGGCTTGTGAAGTAAAAGTTAAACAATGATTAAAACCTCATCCAGAGACACGAAGTCTGGACAAGTTCACCAACTGGGTTTCTAGATTTGGCCATCCACTAAAATAAAGATTTTGAGTAAAGAGCGTACATTTATGTATCTTACCCATGGTCCGATGGACTTGGTGTGAAATTTTAATAGTGTTTTTATTAAACAAAACACAGGTACATTCCACAGAATTATTACTCCTCATCCCAGACTTTATTGTCTTAACAATAAAGAGTCTCAATTACAAAGAAGACCTACATTTAACCTCCGTTGTTTAAGTGTCTGACTCTAATGGGGGAATTTAATTCCCCCCGAAGTACTGCTGCGCTAAAACTATTACCGTTATTATGGTAGTTTTAGCCCGGCTTTAGAACTACAGTAATAACGGTAATTATGCGCATTATAACCGTAATAACGGTAATAATGCACAGGCAGCGTTACTTTTAACAGTAACGCGGCCAATTGAATACCCCCCTAAGGGGTAAATGTATCAAGCTGTGAGTTTCTGCTGGGTTTGACAAGTATAACTACCAATCAGATTCTAATTATCATTTATTTAGTACATTCTACATAATGAGAGCTATAATGTGATTGGTTGCTATAGGCAACATCTCCACTGCAAACTTTCCGGAAACTCACAACTTGATACATTTACCCCTAAGATTAATTTAGAAAATGGAAAAGCACAGAGGGAAGGTGTTGAGTGGCCCAGATGTGCACTTTGCTGAGTGAATAAATGTATCTACTTTTGCACCCACATGTAAAAACAAGATTTCATAATGCATCACAAGGTTATTTAAATGAGATCAAGTAGTGGCCTCCTGCCATCAGCTGCAAATGATCTTGGCTTTTCCACCACCATTGACCTTTTGTATTTTAAATGGGACCCATTTTGTAGTTCCCATTTACATGTTTGCATTTCTAGGCACATAATGCAATAAAACCATTCAAGTATTAAAGACAATCTTGATGTTGCCTCACTCTCATGATTCATTTGAGATATTACTAAGGAAAATATTTACACACAAAAAAAAATAGGTACATAATGTCTTTCCAAGGGGAATTCCAAGGACCAGGAAGTGGGCATGTATCTTGAAATGGACTTGGAGTGTGAATAGGCACCCCTGTGCAAATAGAGAAGCAGTGCAGGTCTGTATTGTTTGCAGTTCATAAATGAGCTTATTGACCTAACAAAAACCAAAGACCCATTAATAGCTGCATTTAAATCCTGCCCCCAGAATATCCACATAAAATGAATCAAATATTTTATTGAAACTGTCACCAATTAAGACAAATTTATACAATTAAGAAAAAGAACATTTACCCCATTTTGTTGGTGGTGAGATGATTGATATGGCTATATACCCTCAGAAGCGACCTTCCAAAAGCTTATGTCTAACATGGTGGCTGAAATATAACAAGGATCTGTTGCCGTGAACCCCATCTAACACCACAAATGGGGCTACAATGTGTACCAGATTGGAGGACTACATTAACCTCCCAGAAAGATAGTCAATTTTTACGACATACATAAACATGGTTTCCAATCATATAACTGTGTCATTACTCATTCATAAAATAAAATAAACATGCAGCACATATGATGATAATGTCACCATTTTTTCCTGTAAAAACTCTGCAATGTCTTCCTCCTGGTGGCTCAAATCCTGATGGTTGGATATGCTGAAAAAATAAAAATAGTGTATAGAAACACCATCTTCAAGCAGCACTTACCCAATGGGGGACTGGAGATTCAACCTTTTGAGGTTAGAATTAGATTATGTACAAAACAAGAGATGCAGCGCTACAGACCTAACTGTCTCAATTGAAAAATTTGGTCTGGGTCACAAATATATTGGTATGGAATTAAAATTTATTGCATTAAAATATCAGAAAATAAAACCTATATGCTAAATGACATAAGTATAAACATCTCATACCCCACAGTAAATGTATCACAGTGCTCTGTGATGTAAATAATGCATAGAGCTCATATGCAGTTAATAAGTAGCGCTACTATGTTGTTATGAGATAGGACAGCTGTCTAGGTGGTAACCAGTGGCGGATCCAGGGGGGGGCGATCGGGGCGATCGCCCCCCCTAGCAGACACTTGCTGCCGACAGCTGCACAGTATGTGCAGGTCCGTCCAGCCGTGACAGGCAGGGACAGTGTACAGCCGTCGGCAGCCTAAGATGTTAGAAAGGGGCGGGGCCTAAATCCCCCCCCCCCCCTAAATCGCCCCGGGTACAGCATTTTTCTAGATCCGCCCCTGGTGGTAACTATATTAACTTAATACATATGAGCATCCAGATAAACCTGTAAAGGGGGGATCAATATAGTCACAATCATCCGTGATATGATATGTTCGAAAAATCAATAGCATCCAAATGTCTGAGTACGCTGTTGTGGTTCTGCAATCCGCAGATGGATGGTATATAATAAATTTGCAAATTAGTTCATCGGAACCTATATATATGTGAGCAACCAACGTGTATATAGATATAACACACTGTAGGGATCTGCTCAGCTCTCACATCGGCAACAGTATAGCATATATCCTCTGACTCGGACGGTGTCAAATTAGCGAGATAACCAAACCAATTTCATGCACTGTAGTCAATTGCGGATATGTAAGGAGATATACTCCTATCTCATTATTATTAGTATGGCAACACAGTGCTTAATGGCTGATGGATACGGCTACAACCTTATCCGAGTGTTCATAAAAAAACAGAGACAGACTTATCTGTGAATGGGGCACATTTATCATTGATCGGCAGAAATGAGAAATAGTTATCAATCCTTATCGCATGTATAAGGATTGATCTATTTCTCAAATTTATTAAAAATGGAACACAGAAACAGCAGTTCCGAAAAACTGCTGTTTCTGTGATAAAAAAAATCACACTTACCTCCCTCTTCGGGACGCGCTGTCTCTAGGATCTCCTCCACGTCACCTTCGTTCCTCTTCTTCTTTCCATTGCGCATGTGCAGTTCCACAAAGATCCCGGTCTGTCTGCAATTCTGCGAGCGGTGAGTGACAGGGAGGGATCATGTGATCCCTCCACACATGCACTGTCCAGCTCTGCTCTTCGGAGCAGAGCTGACAGCATTGGGTTTTTTCATTTCTGATAATGTACGCCAGCTGAAGCTGGCGTACATTATCAAGACAAGTTTCCGAAAAAAATGTTTTTTCGGAACTTGTTAGATTGCAGCTGGGAGCAGTCACCATACTGTTGAATGGTGACTGCTCCCAAAAACGAAGAGGAGTGCAAAGCAGCAGATATCTATGATATCTGCTGCGATGCACCCTTAATAAATTTGCGGAGGACACAGAGGCACCTTAATTACCCGGTAAAAGCACTATCGTGCTTTCTTAAATATGCCCCTATGTCCGGATGGTTGGAATCTGTAGAGCCAGCGTTATTTGCGGCTATCCAGCGCGTGTGAGAACCGACCCCATGTGCAGCTCTGCGAAGCTCAGGGTCTGATAAGAGGTAAGCAGTCAGATGAATGAGTAGAAATGTACCATGTGTATCCAAAATCCTCACAGTTCAGACAATGAGCTGAGTCACCTGCAACGGTTATTAATCATTCCACGGATCTAAAGTTGGTATTATGTGAAGATATCCGAATGGTCAATTTAGCAGATAAGATGTAGATAAAACAACTTGACTAGGTCATAGTACCCCTAACGCGTTTCATTACAGATTGTAACTTCATCAAAGGGAATGTTCAGAACATTCCCTCTGATGAAGTTACAATCTGTAATTTCAGGTGGGTGCAGCCACCTGTGTATTTGCAGCTGCTTATATCATCATATATCACACCTTATATCATCATATATTATCAGATTATATCTTACCGGAACCATTTAGGGGTTTATTTGTTTTATAGAATTAGATTATAATCTATTATTTGCTCTCAGATTTTTTGGTTTGCATATCTAAATCCACTACTAAAGATTCCATTCACTACGTTACTTTTAGAACATGAAATGTATTATATATAACTTGGTTTTCTAAAAACATTATCACATGTATTACATTTAAAAATATAGGTTTTTAATTTGATCTTTTTTTATTTCTTGGTCTGTATTTACAATTTTCTCAATAATCCGTGATCTTTAAATCACTCTTATAATGTAAATAATAAGTGTGGGAAATGACTCATTGACTAAAATTAAAACCACATTATGAAACTTTTCTTTTCAGTTTCATTTTCTGAGCTATCACTCTCAGCAGATTCTATTTATTTTGTTTTTTTCTTTTTGTCCCTCTTTTTCACCATCTTCATGAACTTCTGAATATTGAAGGATTACACGGATTAAGACAAGCTTGCCTTCTCTTTTATGTGTTTGTCATAAAAGATCTGTTTCTTTAACATGTTGCAGAAATGGAAGAATCTGAAGTATGTTACAAACAAGAGATAGCAGAGACTTACTCCCTCCTGAAGTTCATATTGAAGGAGGAATATGCTTAGCAGAGTCCCAGACTATATTCTTCAACTAAACACGCAAAAATGTTATGTATTCTGCAACATTTGAAATTACATTTTAAACATAAATTTGCTGCTTGTTTAGTAAAATGCTATTATCACTAATATTTATTCCTTTGACTCTTGGATCCAGTAGGTTTGTAGCAGCATGAATGATTTGGCTACTTCCCAACTTTTAATAGTCTTAAACTTTTCTTTCTTCTGTACGTAATAGAGAAGATGCACTTAGATTCTCAACAACTGATCTTGCCTGGGCTATATGATAAGAAAACAGTAGTTTGCAATATTAGGTTACTTGCAGAATATGATTGGTCATCCAAACCCCAGTCCTTGAAATTCCAAACTGATCCACCACTTGCAGGACACCCTACACTATTACTGCTGGTGTTAAGGGGGTACTGTAACTAGGAGAATGTACATGGATTAGTAAAAAGCATTCTCCAGCCGGTTCCTATTTACAGTGCCCCCTTAAGACCAGTAGTAATAGTGTTACATTGGCAAGTGACGTAATTCTGTGTGCCGGGCTCTGAATCTGTACAAATTGTTACAAGTCAGCTTTTTTAACAGTCGAGTACATCAACATGTCGCGGATCCCACTTTTGGAATAACTAGATCTGGGTAAGTAGTGTCGGTGTGTTACACACTGTTATTTAGTACCCAACCCTTAGTGGTAAGTAGTGTTCTCCTAATGCTGTCAGTAGAACTATGAAATTAAATAAATACTTTTTGGTCTGGGTGAATAAGCGATGGGAGTACTACATTTATCTGACTTTACCAGCTTTCAGATATCATTTTATTGTCTGTGTTAATCAGTGAAATTTTTTATAGTTTGAACTAGAAGCAGGACTAAGGAAGGCTAGTAAATCCCGCACTACCTAAAGTTTTCATCTGATAATTTTAATAATCTCAAAAATATCCTTTAAAAAACATGGTACATGGTATCTAGTATTACCATTGAGTAGCTTTTAAAAATCTTCTGATTTGGGGTAAAAAACTTTATTTCAGTAATTGTCATGCGGCTGAGATTTAGAGGAGTGCCAGACAATAGCCATAGTATAGAAATGGAGGCTTGAAGAGCTTAGTTGGTATGGACCTTACCGGGAGAGCGTAAACCCTGGAGGGTTAAGAGGGGGAGAAAGTGACTAGTAAGCTAAACGTGACCAAGGAAGGGAGGCAGGGAGAAAGCAAAGGGAAGACAGGACAAGAAGCAAGAAAGGGGAAACAAGAAAAGTTAAAAAAGAGGAAAGGGGTAAATGGAAAACTGAACTCCAGACCTATAATAAGTGGTCAGGCTCATTAGATTATTCTTGGAGAGCAAAAGAAATAAGAAAAAATAAGTAATAAATAAGTAGCAGAGTAAAGGAGAAGTAAGCGGATTAGGGGGAAGGTTTCGCTGGGCTCAAAAAGCATGTCTGTCTCAAACTGAACCAGTTTAATTTATATCAGTGATAGGAAAGTTGAGTATAGTAACAATTGGTTAAAGAGAAGGACCTCTAAGAAAAGAAGGCCACAGCTAGATCCACCATACAAAGAATAGACGCTTTATTAGCATAATGTGCTACAAATATCAGATCACCATACTGTAAACCAATCATGGCCTATAAAAGGAAGTATAACACAATATATAACAAGTTAGTTCACAATAAATCTTTATAATTAATTGAATAAAGCTATTATAATATTTGCAAATGGAGACCTAGGCACTTCATATCAAATAGTTTATTACAAATAAATGTTAAAGAGAGTTACATTGTAATAAATTTGTGGCAGTGAGTGTCATTAAAACATTACAATGCAAGAAAGAGAGCAAATAGGGAAGTGAGGGTAAAAAGTGAAAGGTAGCAAAGATAAGTTGGGATAATACAAATTTAAGATAGGAATAAAAAAGAGGAGATAATGAAAAGGATGGAGGGCTATGGTATAGTGAGGATAAGGAGTACAGATAATGAAATGTGTGAATGAATAGTTAAGAAAAGGATGGAGATGAAAAGAAGGGGTAGAAAAAACAAGAAGACAAGGCAAACTGAATGCATATAGTCTGAAACATGAGGCTAGAATGATAGTCATACCAGTAGTTTTAAACACAGAAGTGAAAAGGAATATTGAGCATGTATATAAAACAAAATTCTGTAGCAATAATGATGTGACATCAAGAAGTTACACTCATTAAATACCGTATAGCAAGGTGATAATCTTAATAGTAACAATCAGCAAAAAATATATTGCATATATTTTGAGTGGACAGAACTATAAACATAATGCAATAAATCTTGGATCAATAATCAGATGGAACAATCTTTATGTCCATTTGAAACATGCAGTTATTCAGTAAATATCAAATCAGTTCAATATCCAGAAACTCAAATATAGTAATCTAGCATTCCATATCAGCACCAAAAGATAATGCAGCTGCTTTCAGTAAATGCTCCTATAATTTTGATAAATTATGGACATCCAGTTGAGAAGGAAAACCTTTTGAACAGGGGTCATTCCAGGCATAGAAAAGTGGAAGAGGTCAACCCTGGTCCCTGCAACATGCGGGGGGCATCTTTAAATGGACTCTGGTGCCGGGATAGTTAATACCCGGTGCTGGAGGAGTTAAATGACCAGTATGGGGCGCCGTGTGTGTGCAATAGTACATGAATTAAACTTGTGTATATATATTTAAAATAAAGATTGCGCCTAACTTCCCTGCTGGGGAGCTGGTTGAGGTCTTGATCTCTGGTGATCCAATGGGGTCAAATGAATCCAGGAGTTGCAGTGCCTTCTGGGAGTCCCAGTAGGCTAAGCTACATACTGGAGTTCAGAGAGCTCCAGGCAGCGGCAGCTGGGGATCTGGCTACTTTTCTCCTGGCACTTTTTTTGGCCAGGAGGGAGAGACAGACCCCAAGGCAGAGTTTCTGGAAGTATTTTAGGTGGGAGTTTTAAACAATATATCTCCCGCCTTAGACTCTTTGACACCAGAGAGGAGAAGAGGCTGACCCCCCCCCCCCTCCCCCTGGCAGCACGTGGACAGGGAGAAAGCCACTAGAAGTAATGTAAAAAGGTGTTAAATCCATCCAAGCTGATTCACATGCAGGCTTTATGAAAAGGTGCAGGAGGCTGGATTACCCTCTGCCAGTTTAGGGCTGCAAAACTGTGGAAAAAGATCCCTGTACCATCTGTAACTTCTGGAGATCACTAGTACCCCAAACTAGTGTGTAACTGTTTATTAGCTCAAGGACTACCTGAGCTAATAAAACATCACTGCTTCAAGTTCCTGTTTTGATGCCTACTTACCAGCTGTAATTTCTGTGACCTAGAGATTAGACCAATCTATTCTGTTATCTAGCTGATCTGAGGTTGGGACCCAGCATTTAGTACCAATGCTCTGCCCGCTACCCTGCAGCTCTAGCCAGTGTGAGAGGCCAGGAGGAAACCATCCACAGCAACCCTGATCTAAAGGAAGAGGTCAGGTGTACCAGCCAGGTGTCCAGCAAGGAGCCTATCTGTGGCAGGAGAGCTACTCCTACTGATTTTAGAGGGGCGCAATTGGGATAAAGAAAGGGAATGGTGGCGAAGCAAGCCCAGTCAACCCCCAGCAACATAAGAGGTCCATCCTGTCACACATGGAATATGTTTTAATTTCAAAGTCAAGAGACCAAATAGATAGAAAAAATATATATTCATCTTTAAGGTCCCAAAGATAAGTTTGCTTATGTTTAGTGATAAGTTGGAATGAGAAGCCAAAGCTGCAAATGAGGGCAGTTGTCTAGGCAGACCAATTTTCTCCTATTGGTCTCTGCGGTTACACCACAGAGACCCGAGAAACCTCTATACCAGGGTTTGAAATAACTAAATTTCCTTTTCAATGGCCCTGTGTGGGGTTCTGTCATCTTGAGAGGACAATGACGTAGGTGTCTGAAGGAATCCGCAGGGTATGTCTAGAGCTGTGTTTTTTGCGCTTTGGTGACAATGCTTAGAAGATTTGAGGGTATTTTGTAAAGTAAGTGTAAAGAATCTCATTTTAAAACCAATATAGTCATGATCTTAGCGGTATAAGTACAGCACAGGCCGGAGAGCTTTGTTCAAGATGACATGCTTCTCAGCTGCCAAGTCCTGCCATCCACTAATGTCTCCAGGTCACTGCTTACATCCAACAATGTATCTAGTCACCCTAGTAGCATCTGGAAAAATATTTTTTTTAACTGTATATATGAAAATCTCAGTTCTTTTCAGAATTTGCACTGTGGAAATGATTCCATATTGTAGATGGTAGTTGTATCATTTTGCTGAGGGTGACAATGTAAAATATAATTGAATGTCTAATTTACATACATATATAAACACCAAGCTACAACATCTGCAAATGAAGCAATGGCTGCAGGGGAGTAACCGCCTCTGAGATACCTGTGAAGATTGACACTTACTGCAGATCTCACCTTACCACTGAGGTTGGATAGTTTCTCACATAATATCACATTTTTATCAATTTAACTATGAATTACATAGTTTATACAAATATTATAAGACAGATAAAAAATAGTTTATTGTAATGAACTTAAACAAAAGTAAACCCTTATCTTTATGTGAAGAAGTATACTTGCTTTCAGTTCCTTTGTTCTGTTTCTGTACTTTTGAAGTTCACGTTCAGAGGACTAGGAGATGCAGGTTCTAACTGCAAAACCTTTAGACTTATTCTGCCTCCTCTCTCCTAAGGCTCTAGAACACGCAGGGCAATAACACATTCCCATTTGTCCTGGTTTCAAACTGGACTGTCTCAGTTTTAGGATTCTGTCCTATTGTCCCATGCGCGGTAATGTTTGTCTCACGGGTGGGAACTTTGTGAGGTATCTTCCGTTCACTGCTTCTTTGCATAGCAGTGCAGTGGCGAACAAGTGGTGCACACCTGCTCCTGCTGCATATTGCTGTGTTAGGAGGTTTCTAAGAGGCAGCCTAGAGATGCCATGTCCCCATCATGATGTGGTCACATCATATAACCATGCCCCCATCATGAGACGGACATACCCCTTGTCCCGAGGCTGGATACTAAAATGTTGGGAGGTTTGCAATAAACAGTCAGTATTTAAGTTGTGTGCAAAACAGAAAACTAGTTTGCACCCCTTGTATTGTAACATGGTTTTGTCCAGGAGACTGAAATAAGATACCTCTTCATTTAAGATCCTTAATGAATCAGGCCCCTTGTTTCTAATCTTTACAGGAACAAAGTGGCTGTCAGATTAAACGACCATAGAAGGGCATTGCACCGAAGAAAGAAGGCACAAAATCTTATCCCACTTCCTGTGAAAGTTACAGTATCTCCTGGTGATATAATGAACCTCCAATTTCATAGTTGTTGTGTACTGTTTGTCTCCAGCATTCAGGAAGTTTAGACATTGTCGGAATTAATATTGTACAGTAAATAATTTTCTATTAATAGGTGCTACTTACAAAACATTTTGTGGGAAATACAGGGGTGCAATTTATGCACACCAAGGGGGAAATGTATTAAACTGCTGATTCAAATCACCAATTTTCGTCAATTTTGACGGCCATACTTAAAACAGCAACTTTACTAAAGGCAAAACCTAAACCAATTTGATGAATCCGGCATTTAATATATTTACCCCTTAGTCTTAAAAATGTTGTGTATCATTTTAAAAAAATATAACAAGGTAAAGGTAGATATATGTATATATTTATTTCACACATATTTTTCAGGTTACATTTTCTCCTGAAAAAGGCAAACCGTAATTAGAATAAATGGAAAAAGAGAAATAAGTTAGGTAAAAGTGCAAAATATTGCATAAAAATAAAAAAATGTGTGACGATAATCTATGAGCATATGTCTGAATAATTGCTGAATGCTTATAGTTATATAAACATCCTGGCTTGATATACTGTGCAGTAGGATCACTGGAGTCATTGTAGATAATTCAAATGCAGATGAAACATCCTAGAAGATATTTGAAAGATCCTTACTAGATGCTTACCTGGATCACTGAACTTTTGGGACCAATACATAAGTAAGATCTGTGGACAAATAGGTCTAAAATTACCAGCAGAATTTTAGCATGTACTAGCACCAGAAGTTCTAGCAACAGCAGCAGCACAATGCTTCACAGTCAGTAGTGTACACTGATCATACAAACAGCACCTAGGGGAAGGAGTTATTGAACTATAATACATTTATTGTAAAATAAATTTTCTCCTCTACTTTGTTATCAACAGGCCTGATTGATTAAGAAAGGTAAAGCAGAAAAAAGGAGTAACTTTGCACCTTGGCAAAACCATGTTGCATTGGAGGGGAGGTAAAATTAAAATGTGGGAACAGATTTATGGTTGGAATAGGCCATGTCCTAGATCGACTTTAAATTTCAGTGCAAATTTAAGCTATCAAGTATTTGTGTGCTAATGAAAAAACAGCCAGTATTTTCCTTACATGCAAAATAATAAACTATTATGCACTCCTTGCTTTGCAACATCGTTTGTTCAGGAGAAAATAAACTCCTTTTTTGCTTTACCTTCCTTAGTAAATCAGGCCCAACATGTTTTGTGGTTTTAAGATAGAGAATCATGTAATACATGCATCTTGAGGAAATGGTGATCCTCAAACCATGTCGATAGCATTATTTGTTCCCAATAAATGTATCATAAGCTAATTATTGGGATTTTTGGCAGCATTTAATTTATCTACAAACTCTCCTGTGATCATTGTGCACGGCATAAAGTCCAAGATCATATATAAGGTTTATCCGTTTACTCAATGTAATAGGTATAAAGGTCACCAGATAACAGTTAACACAACATTGCTTCATACAAACAGACCTGTTACTCAATGCTTTAGTTAAGTATTTTATTACCACCTTTATGCAACACAAAACTACAAAAAAATTATTTACAAATCATATTTGTTTTAATTGGAAATTTAAGTTAAAAGAAAATCAATGAAACAGACATGAATATTGCAATGTTTTGCAAGAATTTTCAATGATATATGTTTTCAGTATACATTAGGATACTTCTACTCTTTATTTGGTAACAATCTAACTTATTTGAGCAATGTACAACATAACAAGCACATTTTCAACCACATTATACCAATAACAGCTGTCTACAACAGAAAAGGAAGATTGTCCATTGTATTCTGCTTGATGTTTATAAATCAGAATATACACATAAGTGAGAAAGCATCATGTGTACTAAAGGAGTTTGAGAAATCATAGATTAAGCAAATCATAAGGATCAATTACACAATCATATGGGATTCCTGTGTGCCTAAATAGCAATTGGAGAGGTAATTTTCATTAAGATAATTAAGACCCTTTTTAAAAAATAAATCCACAATGTATCCATCTGTAAAAGGTCCTTGGTAAAAGCTGGTCCTTAGAGGTTGCTGATTGCTTTCTCCAAAATGTCAACAGAGGTCACACCTCGGTGATTATTATCTGTTTCATTTCTTTTTTACATAATAATCCATTAAAGGAATCGTTGTTAAATTAATTTTATTACAATTTCCATAAGTATTTTGTGACCACTGCACCTCTCACTATCAAAGTCTCCATTGATGATCCTACTGCAGGTAGAATTTGAAATTTCTCGTACACCTGGAAATGTTGCTTATGTTACACAATGCTACTATTAAAATCACTATGCTACTATTATAATCTTCACAAACTATTGGCAGAGAACAGTGATGGCTAACCTTTTCAGCCTGGTGTGTCAAAAATCGGAAAAAAGTGTGGCCTTCCGTGGGTCGCGTGTCATTTTTTTTTAAAAAAAAGTGTGTTTTATATATTATATTTATATATATATATATATATATATATATATATATATATATAAATATATATAAATATATATATATATATATATATATATATATATATATTTATATATATATATATATATATATATATATATATATATATATATATATATATATTAATATAAATATAAAACACTACATACGATTGAACCAGATACTGGCCAACAGCAATGTTATGTAGTGTTTTTATTAATAGACAAAAGACTCCATTTCTGGTGAGCCTGCAGGGTATGCAGAGCTGTGTGATTATATATAAATATTGTATTCAAGGATAAAAAAAAGTAGAGGATTCCTCTACTTTTTTAATCCTATAATACAATATTTATATATAATCACACAGCTCTGCATACCCTGCAGGCTCACCAGAAATAGAGTCTTTTGTCTATTAATAAAAACACTACATAACATTGCTGGTGGCCAGTATCTGAGACTATTTTACTATTAAATATTATAAATAGCCTTTACAAGCCCTACTGTGCTCCAGGGAAGCGCGCCATAGAAGTAATGCCGGGAGATATACACAAGGGAGGAGCTGCTGCGACCGCACATGCGCAGCAGCTCCATTTCGCCGACGGGGAGATGTAGAGCAGCCGCGGCGCTGTCAAAGAAGCGTCCACGGCTGCTGTATAGAAAAAAATGTTGGGCATGTTTAAAACTGGCGTGTCAGTCAAACAGAAGCAAAAGTGATTTTCAGCAGTTAAGCATCTTGTATAACACAAATTTTAATACTAAACTTACTGTGGGCCATTTATGAAATCCTCATGCAAAGCAAAAAAGTGGTATTTCTCATAGCAACCAATTAAATGTTTGTTTCCATTTTCTATACTGCACTACAAAACAAAATCACAATTAGGGGCAGATTTACTAAAACATCTAAAGAAGAAAAATGGAGTTATTGCATCTTATCCATACTTTATGATGTTGTTAACATCTAGAACAGGGGTTGGCAACCTTTCTCTATCAGTGTGCCGGCTAAAATCTAGTCAAGCCCAGATGTGCCAGAGAGGTTGTATAAATGCAGATCATTTTTTTAATTCATTGCGTACTAATTTTAGATAAAAACTTAAAACACTCTTAGAATTCTTAACTGCCAGTAGTATTATTTGAGACTGTAGGTTATGACAATTGTTGAATAGGTATTATACACTGGTGAACAATATGAGCAATCTCTGGCTCTTCAGCAGGGGCAGGCTAAGCTGGGGGGCAGGGGGGCATATGCCCCCTGGGCCAGTCCCATAGTGGGCTACCTTGGGCTTGGTCCCTGGGCCACCTGCATTGTTTTTCCTGTAAAATGTTCCTAAAAGGCTGCTGAGTCGGGTCTTCCCCCAGGCAAAAACTTGACAGCCCTCCCCTGGTCTCCAGGAATCATAAAGATAATGAAATTTCAGAAGTCTTGGAGGGCTTTGTAGTATTGGTTCCCCTTTCTATCAAGCAAGGGTCCCAGAAAGGTTTACCTATCCAGACCAGCTTCTTATTTCTGTGGATTTCCATGGAATAAAAGGTAAGGTGACGTGTCATTGATATAGCCACCCCATGTTTCTTCTGCTTAGTAACAAACACAAAGTTTGTGGGTGTTTTTTGGAGTGGAGTTTTGCGGATGTTTAACTGAGTGTGTTTCCTGAACTTTTCATGGTTAGGAGTAATGCAAAGAGTTTTGTATGCTTTTTTCAGGTAGATTCAATCCTTTGACATTATAAGAGATTTTTCTTAGGGTCATGCGATAATGAGAAATGCATTTTGGTGTACATTTTTATAGGAAGTCAGGAGGCTTTGAATGTTTATAGAGCAATACTCAGGTGAAGTTTTAGGAGGTGACTGTCACGATTTGCACTCTGCAGCTGCTGTCTGCAGTGACTCTATTGGATTTGGTATGCTTTCCACTTGTAGTACCACTGCCCACCAAAGGGGCCACTGTGCTACTTGATTATTCTCCTTGATCACTGGGAGTGGTTTCAGCTGCATGAGGCCTATTTATACCTGCCTGCTTCAAACAGTCTGGGCCAGATCATCAGGTCATTCCGAGGAGCATTCCCTGTGCTCAGCTTCTATCTGCTATCTGGACTCCTGCATATTTCTTCGTTGAAATCTACTATTTGCTGTTACCTGTGTCCTGGACTCCTGCATCTTCAACCATTATACCTGGTACTTGTAGTTCTACGCTGCCTGTTGAAATCCACTATTTGCTGTTACCTGTGTCCTGGACTCCTGCATCTTCAACCATTATACCTGGTACTTGTAGTTCTACGCTGCCTGTTGAAATCCACTATTTGCTGTTACCTGTGTCCTGGACTCCTGCATCTTTAACCATTATACCTGGTACTTGTAGTTCTACGCTGCCTATTGAAATCCACTATTTGCTGTTACCTGTGTCCTGGACTCCTGCATCTTTAACCATTATACCTGGTATTTGTAGTTCTACGCTGCCTGTTGAAATCCACTATTTGCTGTTACCTGTGTCCGGGACTCCTGCATCTTCAACCATTATACCTGGTACTTGTAGTTCTACGCTGCCTGTTGAAATCCACTATTTGCTGTTACCTGTGTCCTGGACTCCTGCATCTTTAACCATTATACCTGGTACTTGTAGTTCTACGCTGCCTGTTGAAATCCACTATTGCAGTTACCTGTTTCTCATCTGCACTTTGAACTGTCTCATGAGTTACCTTGTCATCTCTGTTTATTAATAAACTCATTATAACCACTTATTTCCTCTCCGTGGTCATACCCGGGAAATCCTGACAGTATGATCTGGCCATAAAACCAAGCCTGATGCTGCACGGCTTTCATCTCTTTTGGAAAGGATTTCCAGGGAAGTGACCTACTCCGTTTTCAACATTAAGACCATGGCTGCTATTTCCTCAGAAAATTCCCTGTTCCAGTTGCTCCAAGTGGACATTCTTCAACTTCGCACTCAAATAGCGCAAGTATCTTCCTTGCTGAACCAAGTGCTTAAGCAACTTCCAGTTTCCACCCCTAATACATCCTGCTGTAAGGAGTCTAACTATGCTGCTAACATTTCATTACCAAATTTGTCTGCCTTTGACTCTCTGCAAGCAGTACCTCCCAATATTCCTGTAACAAATTCCAGGTTTTCAGGTGCTCCACGCCCTCACCTGACCGAAGAGGAGCGATGGCGCAGGATGACCTACAAACTATGTCTTTACTGTGCCAGTGATGTACATTTTTTACAGGATTGCCCGCTCCGTAGACTCCGACCATCTTCAACCTCTATCTCCAGCTCTAAATTACAAGCTTCTGTCTTCATTCCAGACATGTTATCTGCTCCCATGAGAACCCAGGTTCCCCAGTTCAACCCAGAGGGGGCGCTGCCCTTAAAGTCTGCTCCAGAGGGGGCGCTGCCCTTAAAGTCTGCTCCAGAGGGGGCGCTGCCCTTAAAGTCTGCTCCAGAGGGGGCGCTGCCCTTAAAGTCTGCTCCAGAGGGGGCGCTACCCTTAAAGTCTGCTCCAGAGGGGGCGCTGCCCTTACAGACTTCTTCAGAGGGGGCGCTGCCCTTACAGTCTGCTCCAGAGGGGGCGCTGCCCTTACAGTCTGCTCCAGAGGGGGCGCTGCCCTTCCAGTCTTCTCCAGAGGGGGCGCTGCCCTTCCAGTCTTCTCCAGAGGGGGCGCTGCCCTTCCAGTCTTCTCCAGAGGGGGCGCTGCCCTTCCAGTCTGCTCCAGAGGGGGCGCTGCCCTTCCAGTCTGCTCCAGAGGGGGCGCTGCCCTTCCAGTCTGCTCCAGAGGGGGTCCTGTCCCTCCAGTCTGCTCCAGAAGAGTTGCCAGTCCATGCGGTCCAGCCCGAGTTGCCAGTCCATGCGGTCCAGCTCGAGTTGCCAGTCCATGCGGTCCAGCCCGAGTTGCCAGTCCATGCGGTCCAGCCCGAGTTGCCAGTCCATGCGGTCCAGCCTGAGTTGCCAGTCCATGCGGTCCAGCACGAGTTGCCACTTGGTGCTGTCTGCCCTCAGGCTTCTCAAAGTGCTGTCTGCCCTCAGGCTTCTCAAAGTGCTGTCTGCCCTCAGGCTTCTCAAGGTGCTGTCTGCCCTCAGGCTTCTCAAGGTGCTGTCTGCCCTCAGGCTTCTCAAGGTGCTGTCTGCCCTCAGGCTTCTCAAAGTGCTGTCCCTGCCAGGCCTGCCGCCCAGTCCGGGCCTGCTCCCAAGTCTGCGCCCCAGTCCGGGCCTGCTCCCAAGTCTGCCGCCCAATCCGGGCGCTCTGCCAAGTCATCTGCCCAGTATGGATTGTCTTCTGCCAAGGGGGTCCTACCCAAGTCCCAAGGGATGTATGTTCAACCCGAGCTGGCCGAGTCTCATGCTAATTCGAATTCACCTTCTGTTCAAGTCTTCCAACCACCTACCTTCAATGGGGATATTCAGCAACTTCGTGCCCTTATTAAATTCTGTATATCCTATTTTCCCTCTGTATCCAACCTCCTTGATACTCAACGAAAGCAAGTGTTTTACATGTTGGCCAACTTTACAGGGGAAGCTCTGGAATGGGCAGAGCCCTTAATTGAAACCCAAGATCCCATTCTGTCTGATTTACAGCTTTTTACTGAGGCCGTGATCAAAGAATTTACACCAGCACCTGCTATTCTCACTCCCAGTGCTTCATCTATGCCACATGTTCTATCTCCAGCTACTCCCACTTTGAGATTATCGTTTTCTTCACTCCATTTCCAGCAACCCTCTAAAAACCATAAAAAGAAAGTGAAGAGGAAGAAGAAGAAAGATTCTCCTGGATCTCAACTCCCCTGTGGTGTGGTTTCTATACCCTTCCCGTCCTTGCATGAAGACTTCTCAAATACATGCCCAATTCTGGACTATGACTCTGACTTTTCTGACCATTTCTAGTATTTGGGCGTCTGGAATCCGCCCTTTAAGGAGGGGGTACTGTCACGATTTGCACTCTGCAGCTGCTGTCTGCAGTGACTATTGGATTTGGTATGCTTTCCACTTGTAGTACCACTGCCCACCAAAGGGGCCACTGTGCTACTTGATTATTCTCCTTGATCACTGGGAGTGGTTTCAGCTGCATGAGGCCTATTTATACCTGCCTGCTTCAAACAGTCTGGGCCAGATCATCAGGTCATTCCGAGGAGCATTCCCTGTGCTCAGCTTCTATCTGCTATCTGGACTCCTGCATATTTCTTCGTTGAAATCTACTATTTGCTGTTACCTGTGTCCTGGACTCTTGCATCTTCAACCATTATACCTGGTACTTGTAGTTCTACGCTGCCTGTTGAAATCCACTATTTGCTGTTACCTGTGTCCTGGACTCCTGCATCTTCAACCATTATACCTGGTACTTGTAGTTCTACGCTGCCTGTTGAAATCCACTATTGCAGTTACCTGTTTCTCATCTGCACTTTGAACTGTCTCATGAGTTACCTTGTCATCTCTGTTTATTAATAAACTCATTATAACCACTTATCTCCTCTCCGTGGTCATACCCGGGAAATCCTGACAGTGACCAAGAAAGTAAATGGTAAATATAGGGATGGGATTGAGAGGAATGAATTAGACAGACAGGTGATACAATTATCAGCAGCCTAAATTGCTGGTAGTAGGGATGTACCGGGGCTGAAACCAACATGGGGCCAGCTTTGAGGCTGAGCCTCTGGAAGAAAAGTGGTAGAACCATGCTGAGCACCCAATGCTTGTTCAAATTACGGGTGAATGAGAAAGGGATGGGGTTTTAGGAGGAGTTAATTGTTTCTGTTGATGTACTTTGAAATAGTATTAGGCTATGTGTAAGTACTACATACAGTTATCAGGTGGGAGGGTTTCTTAGTGGTTTCCAGAAAACAGCCCAAAGAGCCAGAGCAGTGTTTACAGTGGTCCAATTGTGTTAGGACCGTGATGGCGAACCTATGACACGCGTTTAATATATAGAATCACACTTCCTAAAAGCGCTGATGTCAACTTATTCGGATAAACAGTAGGATTATAAAAAAATGACTGATATAAAAGGGATTCATATAGACATAAAGAATCCACACTTAAACACCACAAATTCAAACAAAAGAGAGGAAGAAAAAAATAAATGAATGATTGTCAACCATATTAGTCCATGTGTCCACTTATAATGTCCCATATATAGTGTGAATAAGATCATATAAATCATCTATGGTCAGTTCACATTGACTTTCTCATGGATTATCTTCTTCACATTCATATCCTTAAGGTCCTCATATCATCATATAACACGGACCATATGAAAAGAGAAATAAGATTCTCATAGTGTATTAACCTTTAAAGGATTTTTATTAAAATGTAACAATATAAAAACAGAAGCATATAAAAACATAAATCCTAAACAGGTGTATTGGCTGCTTACCAAAGCAGGCTGAAGATCAGTGCACGTTGATCTGAAACAGGACATGACCAACCGCATGTAATAATGGCAGTCAGGATCCAATACAACCAGTCACCACCGACGTGTTTCGACCCTCCAGGGGTCTTTTTCAAGGTATATATTGAAAAGAAGGGTTGGTCCCCTTTATATAGTGTCATAAATAGGGGCCTCTACCAATCGATTAACCGCGGTATTATGTATAGCTTAAATCAGTTTAACAAGGGATATACATGTATCTTACCTCTTATAGGTTGCTGTAAGTCAGCGATATTGAAAAAATATAAAAAAATACCTTATCACGATGTATGTGGGTAAAGAAGAGTGTTCCGGGATTTCGTAATCTAACACCACGTGACTCATACTCTACTTTCATAGGTTAGAGACTCGCACGTGATAGGATTCAGTGCGACCATGTGCACAATCCTAGACATGTAGTAAATATAAAGTCATGTGACCTCTTTCATTCATTGAAAGCGTCACAGATGTTTACTATGTAGAAGTGGAGCCATACTGTCTATACTGGCGTTTATGTAATGCCTACAGAAAAAACAGACAGTGGATATGTGATCACTTCTAGGTCCCTTCTTAATACATTTTACAAATTTGAAAAGATATTTACATAAAACATGCTCCTATATATATCAAAGGAGCATACCGATCTATATCAAATCTTTGGTACACCGAAACGTACCTCACTATAGTGGTGTCAATTGAAGTCTAATACTACATGTATCCCTTCTCTTTCATGGGATAAATGTAAAATTATAAAAAATATAACACAATTTAATTTCTAGTATAAAATTTACATATAAAATAAGTTGGATAATCCCATAACAAGGCCCATATGGATCAAAAAGTCACAGGGAATGTATCTATAATATAAATGTCTAGTGGCGTGTGTTAGTCTGTCTGGGTGTGTGTGGAAAATATAAAACCAAGCTGCAGCGCCACCTGCTGGGCGGAGTTATACACTGACCTACTAAATTCTTAGTGTGTGTGGGGAAAAAACTTCAGAAAGGGCTGAAATTTGGTATACTAAGATGTTTTTAATTTGTTAATTTAATTTGTTAATTGTTAAAAGTGTTTATAAAGATTTAAAATATATATATATATATTTCTTGAAGGAGAAGTGACAGTTGGGAGTGGTTGGTGCTTGCCGGGGGTGACAGTGGGGAGTGGTTGGTGGTTGAGGCCTGGGCTATGGCCCAAATGCATGACAAGAACCTTTTTAACACCTTAAGTAGCTTGATTTGACTAGAATGCATGAGTATCATGCACGGGTTAACTTGTAAGTATATATACTGTGAGGAACAATAATGAATCTATAGCCCTTATTGATTGTTCACAAAATAACATGGACTGGAAAACTCTGATTTATAAAGTAATATGAAAGCTTATCACTGTTGTACATAAGCAAATTATAAAATATAGATCTTTTTCCATGAAAATAATGGATAAAAGAGAAACGTATGTATCTCCATTTGTAGAGAACAAACTGACATATTAAGATAACTACTATAAACACCAGATAAATATTACTCATAGCGGACTATATATAGACTAAACATGTTTAGTGACACGCCAAGGCAGTTTGACTCACACGCCTGGTGGTGCGGAAAAACCTCCAGTTTCAGAGGCTGTCCTTTGATTAGTTACGCTCTGCTCAAATCCCTGGTTGTTGCGTGGAGGCGTGGTGTCACCGCTGGCGTGAGAGTTCTGCAGAGAACCAGTTTAAACCGCCATAAACTGCGGTTTTGTTGTTTGTCATTGCCTTAGGAAGGCCCCTACAGGAGCAAAGGAGCGCACCAGCCATCTACAATCAAGCAAGGGAGATCAGTGAGGTTAACAGCCCTTCAAGACCCTCCAGCTCTGATCGACAGTCAAGTGAAGTGACCTTCCAACCCCCACATCCTGCACCCACAGGACTGAAACGTGAGACATATAGCAGCGCATCAAGACTGAAAATATCACCAAATTATGGATATTTCTTAAAATGACACGCGACCCAAGGAAGGCTACACTTTTTTCCGATTTTCGACACACCAAACTGAAAAGGTTAGCCATCACTGTATTAGGATATATATATTAATTTTGGGGATAGACTGGAAAACTGTGAGGTGTAGAGGAAAGAATAACTGTGGGCTTAATCTCTAGAGTGTCTTAAATCATTCATATTAAAGGTAATAGCAACAAACATAAGTAACAAACATTTGAACATGTCAAGATCACCAGAATGTGAACATATGGACAGTTTAGAGGTCAAGGAACCAAAATAATCAGAGTATCAAAAAACAAGAGATCTATCTTGGAACATTATGATTAAAATATAAATAAATGGGAAATGTGTTCCTGGTAGGGTAGAAAGCAACATCTTAGAAAGTTAGAGACTTAGAAAGAGATACTAAAATAACAATAATCCAATAGAATCACAAAATTGCATAGTGAGGTAGACAATCAACAGAGTTATTCAGTGCAGTGCTATGGTGGCTTGTGCTCAACAGATACGTTTCTTGATCTAATCACATGTAGGGATTATATGCCTGATCCAGAGTGGAATGCAAGCATAAGCATAACTTGCATTTGAAGAAGTCGCAATGCAAATGTATGTGTATGCATGCTGTATTTAGGGTTGAAGATATGCCCAGGTCTGAATGATTAGCCGATTTCTCCGTTTTACAATAATCACATCCCTTAGACACTTACGTTCAACTTGCAAACATACAACAACCTTTTAATTTATATGTTGTGAATGCAATTGCTATGAATCATTATTTAAAGTTGAATAACCTAGCTAATAACAAGTTCTCAACACACGTACAAAAAAAAGGACATTTTTACATTTGCCACAACATGCTGTACAAATTCTGATTTATAGCCGAATAACTGCTAAAGGCTAAATAAGTATCTGCAAATCATAATTCACAGACCTCTAACAACAAGCGAATCACTAGTTCAGTTGTTCCTCCTCCTCATCCGCTACTTACTTTACACCTGCCCCTGACCAACTACAAATAAAACTGCTTTTATAGCTGTGAATATGTCCCAGTCTGAATCCATACACAATTGCTTGAGCACACCCTTACTGTACACTAATAAGAAGAGATTGACAGTGCTTATTGGTTATGTGGAAAACAAAATATACATTTTTTTTTATACTAAGCAGAAACCAGTATCTAAAATATAATTGATTAAATTCTCAAATGTTCAAAACAATCAATTCAATACATATATGGGACTGACATAAATAATAACAAGCCTAGTGCAAGTGCTAGTGTAAGTCTAGTGCAAGTCTAGTGCTATCAGTCTTTAGGAGACGGTAAATTTTATAGTGGCTATGATGTATATAGATCCAAACACAGTCCCTCTGGATAGTAACTTGAATATAAAGCAATCTTAAGTCCTGATGTGTATCAGTCGCACCACTTGAAGATAAACTTGAATCTGGCTAATAGGTCAGTCAGTGCAGAGATTTAGTGATGTCAACAAATGGCTGTATTGTGCAGTTAACATAAGAGAGATATAGTAGTAATAAATTCTTCTTTAGAGAGTCTTGGATATACTTAACGCATTTCTCTGTCTATTCTGACAGTTTTATCAAAAGGTAAATTCACACTGACATTGTGAGAGCTGAACAATACAGTGTTATTGCACTACAAATAGTATTTCAAAGTGATGTCATATTGGTAGGATCCTTGCAAGACTACAAACAATAGTTTCTTACTATAATGCATTATTATGCTTATTTTCTTCCATACCTCGTCTACTAAAGGATAGATATATTTCTCTTCTTCAACCTTCTGTTTTTGATCCAGTTTTTATGGAGTTTTTCCAATCTCTCTGGCTGCTGGCAGGATTTTCATCAAATTGCCTGAGATACTTATTGAGTCTTCATAAAATATTCACCAGAATAGACCATATTTTTGTACCTCAAAACTGTATCCTAGTGGTAACATTGTTTTCAATATTGACAGTCCTGTGGCCTGATCATCACCATGTTACAATGTCTTGCTCTGCCTGGATAGTAAGTCTTCTAGCCATGCTTGCTAAACTCAATGACTCGTTTACTGAAACTCTTATACAATATTACAGTTTTGCCTGTGCCAGTCCCAGGACATGTCTTGAAAACTTTCCAAAACAAAATTAAGCTAATTATTTGGAGTGTTATGTGGCACATTCACCAGCCGACAGAGTACAGATATAGATAAAACTGTGGTTGGGCGTAGCTAATCTCCAAGTAGCTTTGTTTGCCCCATAAAAAGAATACTATGACTAAGTTTGAAAGTCCCATATGACCACCTAGTAATGGTGGATTTCCTAGTGAGGATTCCTCAGACTCTTCATCTCTAAGCCCCCTCATGAAACACTCATGAAAATATGCAGTGGAGAATAGTATTCTGGCAAATTGACCGTAATCCACATATCTTAGACACCCTATTCTTATATTTCCTTCCTGCATTTAGTTGATGGCTTGCAAATGGCTTGGACTGTATTATCTATTTACTATGCTAAGCTTTGTTACTTAATTCTATATTATAATGCCTGCTCTCAATCCAGTACATACATGATCTATAAATCTAAGAGGGTGTTGGACCTTAGGGTAATGTTGGAGGAGGTCGACTGGGAACAAATATGGACAAATTAAGCAAAAATGTAAATGTTTGCATTGGAGTCGATTTGTAAAGTTGTCACCATTGATAGTGTGCCTTGCATAAAATGGCATTTTGTCCCGATCTACATCTTGGCATGTTTAGTATTGGGTTCGGTAGTCCCATAAGTTGAACTTCTGTAGTGAAAAAATAAATGGATGCTGGTTAACGATAAGTGTATAGCAATTGTAAGCGGCTTGCACAATGATTTCCAGCACATGTACACATTGTGGATTAATTACCTTTTGATTCTGCTACCCTTTTTGTGTTCTTGTCTTGATTGCAGTGTAGCTCTTGTTTAATTTGATTGTGTTATGATTATTTTTCTGAATCATTCCTGAGTTGTCTCATTGTCTACCATACAGGGGAAGGCTAGGACAGTAGAGTACAGACATTAGAGTTGAGTGGTTTGGATTACTTGAAACCGAGTGAAATCGAGTCGTGACTCGGTTTCTCCCGCCAAACTCGGATCTGAAAATGAGGCAAAACGTAATTTACGTGATTTTTTTTTGCAAAACTCATGTGAGTTTTGTATTGATATCTTTTGTACATATAGTCCACACTCGTTCTCTCAAGTGCCTTTTTTGAACAGAAAGCGTATAGGGAGGAGGTTAGCTGCGGGGCTCTGCTCCTGCTCATAAAATAGCGTTAAGGGTGAACCAGGGACATAGAAAAGCAGTAGAATCCTATCATTATTGTAAAGCAATTCTGTAGAGAATAGTCAGCTACAATAGTTTGCTGATCAATTGCTTTTAATTTCAAGTTGCATTGCATATATCTAATAGTAATAGACAGTATATGCAAACTGAGTTATATAGATATCATTCTGAACAAACTAGTATATTCTTTGAGAAAAACAGTGTACTTTCGCTGTCAGACTATTAGCAGCAGAATCCAAAAAACAGATTTCTTTCTTATAAAATTAAAGTTTTTCTAGTGAAAGTAACCTTGGGTGGGGCAGTGACAAATGAAATAATTTAGAAAAAACTGGGTGTTTGCGTGTGAGAGCCAGCAGTAGTTGCAAACCCTCAAAAAAGGTTATATATAAGCGTTCATGTTTAGCTAAGTCTACTTATTCGGGAGGCCTTGGGCTTCCGCTCTTTGACCGTTACTACCACGCAGTTAACCTTAGTCATGTCATTTCCTGGCAGTCTGCCCCGGGGACTAAGAGGTGGGTCGACCTGGAGAATGCACTCACTCCAGATTATGTTTTGAATGCTCTTCCTTGGCTCCCTCGGAGTCAGAGACCGGCCTCAGTCTATGCCCACCCCTCTATTCAGTTCACCCTTAACATATGGGACAAACTGCACAGTAAGTGGCAGCTCACCTCATTCCCTTCACCTCTCACCCCGCTGTGGCATCATCCAGACTTCCCGGCAGGGAACCACAAGGCGTTCGCGCGTCCTTGGCAGGAGGCGGGTATCACCCAGTTCACTCATATTCTAGGAGTTTACGCTCCCCAGACTTTTTCAGATTTGAGAGAAAAAAAGGGTCTTCCCTCATCCTTGCACTTTGCGTATATCCAAATACGAGGTTTTATACAATCTCTTTGTAGGTCTTCCAAGTTACGTTTGCCCACACAATTTGAGAGGAGTTGTATGGTCCATGCCGGAGCCCCCGGATTGATATCTCTGATTTACCACGCCTACCTGAACCCAGGAACTGATATCGTTGAACCATTTGAGACGGCCTGGGAGCGGGATACTGGCAAATCCTTGGGACAGGAGAGATGGTCCCAGCTCAGGATTAGGATCGCCAAGATATCCATCAACACATCAATAAGGGAAAACACATTCAAAGTGTACACAAGATGGTACCTTGTGCCTTCGAGACTACATATAATCTACCCAGGCACCTCTGATCTCTGTTGGAGGGGATGTGGGGAAGTTGGTTCATTCTATCACATTTGGTGGACGTGCCCCAGCATCTCTAATCTTTGGTCCCAGGTTGCTGACCTTATCACAAAAATACTTGAGATTGAGGTGTTGCCAGACCCTCTGGTTATGCTGCTGTGTTCTCGGGTTCGGTCCCTTAACAAACATGGAGACAAGCTTGTGCAGCATATTTGTGCAGCCACCCATCTGCAAATAGCCAAGGAGTGGAAATCCCTTTCTCCTCCAAGTCTCCACAGCATAGTCTCCCGGGTCTGGTATATGGCCTCAATGGAATACATCACTAGCCTTCTTCACGACAAAATACCAAATTTTCATAAGGTGTGGGACTTCTGGTATTCTTTCCATCAGACTTCAATGCCCGCCACCCAGTGAATTGCATTTTCTATTCATTTTATAGTGTGGGCTCTGTTTCCCCTCGTGGGGGTGCCGGATTAGCTTCTTCCCCCCTCGGAAGGTATATGTCGAGTTATCCCTCTGTCCCTTTCCCCTCTTAAACTCTTTCTCTCCTCCCCCCCTATCTCCCCCCTCTCTCCTTTTTCTTTTCAATAAAACTTAGTAAAAACACAACAGCATAGGGTTTCCTATTTACGGGCCTTTCCAAGGCTTACAGTTGGATCATTCCAGTTATGATTAATGTTCTGTTTTGTATTCAGTACCTCTGTATTCTTACTTTGGATTATTTGTAAATCATGTTGTTGTTGAAAATAAAGAGTTAAAAAAAAAAAAAAGGTTATATATAATTATTTTCTAATATTTTCTATTTTTCAATGTTTGTGTATTTTGATAGGGTTATTCAGTGAAATCTATATTTAAAGAAGGCTGATTGTGAGGGTCAGCACGTGGCTGAATCCCCACAAAAAATGCTATATATTCTATTTTTTTCTATTTTTCAATAATTGTCTATTTTGGAAGGGCCGTTCAGGGAAATCTATATTTAAACAAGGGTGTTTGTGAGGGTAGCAAGCAGCAGCTCACCCCCCAAAAACACTATATATTCTAATATTTTACATTTATCATTGCTTGTCTATATTGGAAGGGTCATTCAGTGAAATCTATATTTAAAGAAGGCTGTTTGTGTGTGAGGGTCAGCAGCAGATACACATCTCAAAAAAGTAAACAGGGTGTGTTAACTCAGAGCAGCACAAGGCCCCCATTAAAATATAAAACTTGTTTGTTAAAAGTATATTGTTGAGCATTATAAGAATTGTAAGATAACATTCCTTCTTTTCCCTATCTCATTGGGCATTCCCGTGGTGTGGTGGTGGCAAGCATTTTCAAGTAGCTCTAATCTGTTCAAGTAGCATTACTCCTCTTGGCAACCATGTATCACTGTACAGATCAGGAGCAGCCCAGTACCAGTACTGGCAGTAGAACTACTGTTACGACCTCTACTAGTAAAAAAGATAATGCGGGAAGAAAGTAGACAAAAGCGTCCTCGAATTCCAAACACTATTTGCCAAATTCAATGTCAAAGAAAACATCAGATCTTGATGTAAGGAGGAGGATTAAGAGGGAATTTTCTTATGAATGTGGTGATTTGTCCAAAAAAAGGAAACTAGCTAACATTTCATAAACCGCCTGTGGCAAGACACATTTTGGTAGTAGGGGTCCTGCTACTAATAGTACTGGTATACACACTAGAATGGCCAATACAAAACAGAGTGTTAAACGTGGTCGTGCATCATCTTCAACTTCACATGCAACACCTTGTTGCTCAGAGTGTACGTCTGGTACTGACACCTCCAAAGCAGACAAATAAATGCCTAAGGATAACACTAAGGTTGAAGAACAACTTGGGCACTCACAGAATCCTGAGGAGAGTTTAAGGAGGGTATCCACTGACAATCTCAACTGTATTGCTGCTGACCTTCTCAAATGTAACTAACTGGAATGTAATGCTTAGCTGTTTTCTGTATGTTACTAGTGCTGCAAACTGCCAGCTGTCAACTAAATGCTGGTTGGGTGACCAATATGCCAAATTCTGATTCTTAATTTCTCAGAATGGGGACTTTCAAATTCACTTGCATTGTCTTGTCAAGACAGAGGTTTGGCAACCAAATCTGCATCAATGTGAGTTATACATACTTACTTGTGTGGGAAGGCCAACTATGCCCAATCTGAACTGTCTGATTTACATATTTATTGCACTTCACTAATATAACATATATGCATTATTTATACATTTCACATTTTTGAATACAGTTCAGATTGATATACATGCAATATATTATAACTGATATATTTATATATTTGCAAATATATACAATATATATATATATATAAACCGAAACACGAGTGTAAATGCACATCTCTAACACACACTAGCTGAGATACATAGGCTTGGCTGTGTTCTTTTCTTCTTTTTGTTTCTGAGTTATTTTTTTTATTTTCTACTCTTTTCTCTGTATAATTTAAAAATATCACTAATTTCAGTATTTAATCCACATTGCACACAGTTTGTTTTTCTGGTTTCAAAATGGAGGAAAATCTCTGAAAATGTTGCCAATGGATTGGTCTCCAGTTAATTTTTTCTGAATGTTGACTATTCATTATCATCTGATTGTCACACATATTACTACTATTGCTGTCCTTTTTTATACTCCAACCTCCAAGGCAATATTTCTTATTTAATACTTCTTACCATTATTTCTTTGAGAGATCCTAGACACCTGTAGCCCCTTCCCTACCACATACACTGCAAAATCACCTATAGCTCCAGTAGTATGCGATTGAAGACTAGACTTTCATTTGGTCGACATTCAAAAAGTCGACAACTTTAGGTCGATAATTGAAATGTCAACAGTATTATCAGACTGACAATTTGAATATCGACAGTATTATTAGGTCGACAATTAAAATGTAGACAGTTTTATATGGTTAGGGTTAGGCTTAGGGATATGGATATTATTGCCGTCCTAATAATACTGTTTATATTTCAATTGTTGACGCAATAGTTCTGTCTACATTAGAAATGTTGACCTACTAATACTGTTGATGTGATTATTGTCGACTTTCCAACCCTGTTTATAATATGATCTCAACCATCTAAATATTGATCATGTAACTGTTGAACATATGTATCACACCCAGTTTCTGTAGTATAAGAAATGATTATGCTTTATGGAATATATGATAAATTCATGCTGATCTGTCTTTGTATTTATAGAAAGTTTGTGCACAGCAAAATGTTTAGACACATGAATAATTTGTGAAAAGAAACACATGCAAAAAGTGTTTTTTGCTTTCTTTTTATTAATTTAATACTTTAAATCGGGATTATGGCATTTTTGCATCACATTTTCTTTAGTTTTAAGCATAAACTTGTGGAGTTAAGAGGGATTTTTGCCAGAATAAAGAAACTGCACACAATAGCAATAAATATCAGATGTAATATTGATATTTACACATTATGGCACAATATACAGGTCAGGTGCCTAGATACAAATATTTTAACATTTTTTACCCCTGACCCCCTCTGCAATAAGGCTATTCTAAAACAAATGTACCTTAATCTAGACCTGTCTCTATAAACATTTGATTAAATAGTGTGCCCAACCCCCAACATGTTTCCTGCTAGTTATTTGTTTTAGAAATTCTTACTTTTTAGTTTTATATTTTAATTTGTCACCTCTTCTTCTGCTGGTAGTGTTTGATAATAGTGTTTAATAGTTTAGTTGCCTGCAAGGGAGTGTCACTGTTGGTAATTTACATAACAATTATTTCTATAATGTTTAAAATCAGTGTACATGTTAATGGGGTATAATTCCACTTTAAACCAAGCTAGAAGCCATCCATTCATTAAAGGAAAATAATGGTTAAAATACACTTTGCTGCAAAAAAGAATATCTTGTACCATTCTCACAAATATACACAAAAGTAAGCAATGACTGTAAATTGAAACCATTACTATGAATCATCTAGATCTGAGATAGGCAAGTCCCAGTGTTGCCTATCAACCAAAGACAAATTGCACATACTGGAATTTAGTACCACTACAAATTTGATCTAGAGTAACAAAAATTGGGATTTCACTGGTGTAAGGCATATGAGTCCCGAACCCACCCAATATAATCGTACCAAACACAGCAGGGATTACATTCAGAGATGGAGATTATGGCGAACAGGAACTAAGGTCTCCTAAGAGTAGATGCATAAGAGGATCTTCTGGGAAGAGAGGGTAGCTGCTCTTCATAATGCAAATTAAAGCTCCACAGTAGGTTTTAGTGTGTAGCCCCTTTACGCCATCTGGTGCTGAAGCCCGTGCCTTACTGACAATCTACCAGTTTGGGCACTGTAGTAGAGGTTCCTCATGCCAGGAAGCTGATATGATAACTGAATAACAGTCATCTCACTGTATCATCAGTGACTGTTGATATTCTAGGATAGAGTAGTTTGCTGTGACCTCTCCTATGGTGCCTGTTTTAGTCTGTGTTGCAAACTACAAACTTATGGGTATTCTTATGACCTCAGGGGCTAATAAGAGTGTTGTATAATTGGAGTGATTGAGTTTGTATGCATTGTGGGCAACTGGTGGACAATGGATGCTTTAATTGTGGACAATTGCAGGGGAAATATGTATATGGTAGATAAATTCAGGGGTGTATATCTTGGACAATTGTTGAATGATATATACAGTGGATGTTTGTATAATATGCCATTAAGAGTTGCAGTGGTCATGGCTTGATATAAATGTTGTAACTGTGTAAAGGAGCATCTAGCTACACTACTTCTGGAGATACACACCAAGTATATCGTCTGTCACTGGAATACATACTGTCTTTAGCTGATTTAGGTAATAAATATGCTTACAATTGCATTTATAAACACAAGCGGAAGCAATTTTCCTGATTTATAGAGTAATCAGAGCTACATCTTTCATAATATGTGAACGAATTTGCATTTCAAAACATGATTAGATATGAAGTGCGGGTTTGTCAGGAATGCATACAAAAATGGATTCCCTTTTTTAGAAAAGTAGAAAACACGTAAAACATGTATGTTCTATGTAATCTTCAACCAATAGTTGTGCTTATTACAGTATGTTATTACAGTGCTTTAGTTACCCTCATGATCTCTATTGTAGCCTACTGTAATTGCTTTTGGTGCATTTTTATTTTGCTAATAGCCTTTCAATATCTAAAAAATTTAATTGGTGTCGTTCATATAGAAGTTGATGGGGGACTACTTTCATAATTAATGTATCCTATAGATTGTAAGCTTCCATAGATTGTAAGCTTGTGACCAGAGCCTTCAAACCTCTCTGTCTGTTTGTATTGCACAGTCTTGTTTTATTACTGAGTTTGTTCCATTTGTAAAGAGCTATGGAATTTGCTGGTGCTTTATAAATAAATGATAATGATGATGATGTGCCTCTTGTATTGGCTAAATTGCAAAACCTCAATGGTGTCAGTTCATGCTTTTCCTGAGATTCCTTATAGTCAAAAGCACTTATATTTGTGAGCACAACTTTGGACTCTTTCTTTAAAAAATAACTTAGTAATTTAGTTATAATTTTTCTTTAACTCACAAACTCAAACCTCATCACTCACTTCTATGTACTTCTGAAATTGGCAAATAGCCTCCATAAATTGCAGATGAAAATAATGTGTTATTTGGTACTGTAGGTCTGTTTATGGGAAATACACAGTTATAAAGTGCTTATAATATTTTTACAAGCTGTGAGCAATTCCATAAGGTTATTCTACAATGCTTTACATTTTAGATCATTAAAAGGTTATGCACCATTTCATGGATAAATCTGAGATGGCTAAAGGAGAATATAATTTAATTGTACCTAACAGCAAATAAGAATAAAAACTAAAGTAATGTGAGAGCAATGCAAAGTATAGATATATAGTTGATCTTTAAAATTTATCAGAGCAACCAGAAACACCCGAGTTGGCCAAATCGTCCATAAATTTGTTAAACGTGTTAAACATACAGTCATTTATTGCTTGAAAAATCACACAAACTGCATTTAATTAAATATCTGAGTATACATTTTTAGAACGTCTTTTTTTTTCTCCCTTTCATCTTGCAAAATGTTGTTCCCAAGGCTACATATTCCCAAAGTCTTGGATTATTTCAGCAGAAGAAAATCTTGAGCTTCTTTTTCTTCTTTTCTTCTTTTTTGATCAGTTTTATAAAAAAAATCCAACCACAGACATCTGATGTATAAGCATATAGAACAGCCAGGCATGATGCTCGGGTGAAGAACTTGACACTAAAACAAAATAAAGAATTATCTGAAAGTAAGCAGTAGATTAAAAATTTTAAGTTTCTTTCATTTCTACTAAGATTACAATACCATTAATGTGTCTTTTTCAGTATACAGCTAAAATTATCTGGAATGTCTGATACTTAGGTTTTTCTGGATAATATTTATTTTCCATAATTTGAAGTACCATGCTTAAATCATACTAAATTATATTAAAACATTTATCCTATCATATCACTCATCTAAGTGACTCAACTGTTTATAACGGCCTCTTGGTTCTGCAGAGTGGCAATGGGGAACACATGAATGCAAAACAGGAATCAGACACTAGACTCAGGTCAAATATATGAGAAGAGGTCTTACAAGTCCTCCATAAACATACACAATAAAGATAATAGGTATAAGTTACTCTTTAGATGTCAACTCTTGTAGACAAAGATCAGAAGTCTGACCTACTACTTAGTTGGTATTCTTGTTCTGCTAGACTCCAATCAAATGTTGCTACTTCCACCACCAAAGACCTGTGAGATTGTTATGTCTTTCAAAAAACTGTGCACCTACTTTCCTTACAACAGTTAAACGTGTGTGGCGCATATGCATTACCAGTATTTTTTTTTTTTTTTTACTTCACAAGTATTTTTATTATTAATTTTTCAGAAATTATGGGGTACAGATAGTAGAAGGGGATGGGGGGTAAGGAAAGGACACAAAAGTAAAAAGGGGAAGGACATTACCAGTATTTTGATTGATGATATCTCCAATCTGTCTTACATGGCTTCTGAAAGAGTGAACCCCCACCCAACTCCTGTTATCTTATAAACTACCTTTGTATTCTTTTGTACTTGCTTAAACTGAATTTGTCTACATGCCAACCCACATACTTTATTGGATACCACTGTAAGCACATCATTGCTCATTTTCCAATAAGCCCTCTTTTATGCCTGCACCCAGGTACTTACCTGAAGCCAGTTGTCAAACTTCCAAATCAAATTTAAAATCCTAACCCTACAAGATTGGATCTACAACAGTTCTTCTTCACATCACTTGCTTCATTGGCAAGTATTCTCCAAACTTCCCTAATCAATCTTTAATCTTCATCACCCTTGTCCGCTTGTAAGGACTTCTCACTTTAGTTTTAAGAATTCCCCCATATCATAGAACTTCTAACGAATGCATTACCTTTAAAAATCAGACTAGTAGCCTCAAACTCTCAAAAAGGTCCTCAAAATTCACTTCTTCAATAGAGATAACAATGAAACTTTCTTGTTCAGAATTAATATCATATAATCCTCTATCTTTTCTCTGCCCATCATTTGTATGTGTAAATCCCCTCACCCTTTACATTGTAATTTGTCAGAAAAAAACATTTAGGGCACCGGAAAGGTGATATTTCTTTTAATAATCTCTCTGATTGTTAAAAAGGGTAATCTTACTTTTTCAATATTTGCAGGTGGTAGAAACAAAGATTTTTTTACAACAATCCTTAGGCGTTAATGACCAGGTCACTTTTGATAGCATTCCATTGAATGCCCGCATCTGCTTAAGGATTCCAGTATTGCATTGTGTTGCACTAAAGCAATAATAGTTTTGGAGCAATCATTTTTCCTTTTATTATGTTAGTGACTCAATGTTCAAAAAGTCAGTACAAATGCCTAACTATTAGATGTCATCATAGTGGGCTTGATCAATGTAGTTACCACTTGCCAGTTTGGTGCCATGCTAGCAGGACTGGAATTATAGATGGAACACAATTTTGTTGTTAAACTGTGTTAACTATCACTTGTCACACATTGCAATAGTGTCTTCTTTGAGTGTCTGGTTTTATAAAGCTTTTTTAGTAAGACTTTAGTAAAGAGGTTCTGGAGTGCCTTCTGCAGCTTGGGATTGTGTCAAATAGCAAGAAATATCATGCTCCATCTGTACATCATTATAACCTATTGCAACCCTACAAGGGTCACTAGATAACTACTCTACCTGAGTTTTACTGAGTTTTAAAAGAGAATTTTGTCACTGCTTCTCTATATATTCTCCCATGACTTCCACATTCTTTTTGAAGTCTTTTTTTTTTTTTTGCTTTTAAAATACTGAAAAAAGCACACTTCCCTTAATTAATGCTTGAAAGTCAATGACTATGCATTATTTTTATTTAGGTTTTACAAGAGAAAGTAATCACTTGGGAGCCAGGTCTGAATAGTATGGTTGGTGGTTCAATGCTTTCAAACCATAGTCCATCGCTGCAATAACTGATTTTTGTGACTTGTGAAGCCCTAATTTCCAGTATTATTTATCCTTTTTAACTTGCAGAGAAGCAGCATGTGAGTATATAAAAAAAATTTCTTGTGTCCCATGTAATTTATCAACAGAACTCTCTTTGAATCCTTAAAAAGAATGACCATTCTGACCACAATCTTCTTAGAACACTGTTTAACGGCAATGGGAGAACCTTTTAGTGTCCTTTGACATAGATAATATTTGGGTCAAAATCCCAATGACAGACGCATGACTTATCACCAGTAACATTTCTAGAGAGAAATGTTTCAGAATTTGCTTCTTAAAGTCTCAAATTATTCTTTGAACGTAGTGTTACATTTTTCTGACATTCCGAGGTGATATAGAGGATGTGTTACACTGTTGGTTCAGACTCACATCTAATGTGCATACGTTAATATGCCTCTACTGCATGACAAGGTCTAACATTCTTTAACCTGTTCCATAGGACATCCAGAACAAAAACCATCGTTGATTGATTTTATACCCCACTTAAACTATTTAGACCAATATTACATCTGGAAGATAGCCTATCTTTTGTAAAGAAGATTATGACAATGCTCCAATGTGTGAGATCCATGCTTATCCATGAGCATCCATGAGTAAGTTTAAGATATTTGTGGGGGGGAGGGGGGTCCAGAAAAGAATACCACGCCAAGTGTGGTGCTGTACAAAATAGGTCCTGCCTCTGCTAACTAAGCCATACCATTTTTAGCCCTGGCACCCCACCAAGCCTCCACTGGTGTGCCCAGTGGTACACAGCTTCCCTTGTTTTGCCCAGCAGAACACAGCTTCCACTGCTGTTCCCAGTAGTACACAACTTCCCCTAACTCTTTAGAAACCAGTGTGTGAAGGGTTAACTGTTTAGCTACCAGAGCACAGAGTGTGCGCAATTGGGTGATTAAGTCAGAGGTTTGCTACGGGCCTTATACGTAGCTGGTGGCAGTTGCTGAGAGGTGTGAAGCATGCGTCTGTGTTGGGAGAAGGGACCAGCAAAATCTGTAGCCTTAGAGAGAGGTGAGTGTGAGATTTGGGGCTTCAATCCTGTGTGTTCCCTTACAGTAAGCTTCCAAGTCACAAGTGCGCAGAGGGCGGTTTGTGACAGATAAAAGGGTTCAGGAGCAGTTTCCTGACAAAATAGAGGTGATATATTGTATGACTGTTGGAAAATATAATAAGATATCTAATCAGGGAGTAGCTAGAGGTGCTTATCCCTGACATTGTGAATAAGTCTTCAGGCTATTTACAGAGCAAAAAGCTCATCAGTTAACTACCGATTGTTTTGTTGCCACATTGCTAACTTTGCTTGATCTATTATTGGCTATTCACCATTGTGTACTGAGTTTGATATCACCTTAACCAGCCTGTTCCTCATTACTCACAAAATGTGTAGTATAGCAACATGTACATTGTATAGCCTTGTTAGTGTTCCTCAGCTCACCAGAGTGCAAGTGCAGTGTCTCACTACATTGGGGTAAGGGGACATTGTAGCCATGCCTATAAAGAAGATTATTTCATTCTATGCTACCCATTGTAAAAATGTGTTTGTTGCTGTTGCAGTGATACTGTTATGTATTGTTCTTAAATTGAAACCAAGTCGGATATGGGTAAGGATCGGGTAGGGTACAGTTACAGGATTAAAGTGAGTTGGCTGTAGCTACATTCATTCTTCCCCCTCCTTTCTCTGCAGAAAGTCCTGATCAGCTGGAAGCTAGTTCTGGCTGAAAAGGTTGTAAGTGGTTAATACTGGGAGTGTCACTTAATTATCTTGGTCTTGCCCCTTAATTAACCTAAGTATGTCCCCACTGTCTCAGGTTTTATTCTGCCAGACACTTTGTAGTCAGCCCGGCTGGGAACCAAGGGATGTATTGGGATGAGAAGGGACAGCCCTGTAGCAGCCCCTTTTAACAGATAGCCACTCTTAGAGGATCCCATTATCTAAGACTGCACCCTGATCCGGGTGGGGTGCGTTATAAGTACAGTGATTATTCTGACAACACTTAACCCGACATGATGACTCCGAAGGGCTCCTTTCCGATGAGGATGGATGTTGACTGCTGTGGGAAGCGACTGCAACCAATCCCAATGCCTGAAGAATAAGGCGCGACTTAAAGACGTCACTTACATCCGCGACGCAGTTATCGCTGCTGTTAAGGGGGTAATGTAAGTATGTGGACATGGACAATATACAATGCTTTGTAAAGTACATTGTCCATGGGCGCCTACTTACATTACCCCCTTACCAGCAGCAAAAACAATGTTGCGCATGTATGTGAAGTCATCAAGTTGCGCCAGATTCTTCAGGCATCAGGATTGGTTGCAGTCACTTCCCACAACAGTCATCACCCATCCTCGTCAGAAAGGAGCCCTTCGGAGTCATCATGTCGGGGTAAGTGTTGTTGTGGTAGTCAGCATCGATATGCTGACTACCACTGCCTGACCCAGTCCCTGGAGTGTGGGAAAACTACAGGGTGTAGAGGATAGAGTGAGACACAGGGGAGGTTGTTGTTTTCTTTTTGCTTTCACCCTGGGAAGAACTCCAGCATTGAAGTCTAGGCTTCTGCTGGACTGAACATCCTGTTAGTGCATCCAACATGGCTAAAAAATTTGCAATTATCTTACATACAGGATAAAAGTTAAACACAATGGGCCTGATTCATTAAGGAAAGTAAGGCAAAAATATGAGTAAGTTTTCTCCTGGACAAAACCATGCAAGGGGTGCATTTTAGTTTATTATTTTGCACATAAGTTAAATACTGGCTATTTTTTTCATACAGCATACAAATACGTGATAGCTTTATGTTTGCTTTGAAATTTAAAATTGATCTAGGACATGCCCTTCCCCCAACTATAAATCTGTCCCCACATTTTCAATTTACCTCCCCCTCCGGTGCAACATAGTTTTGCCAAGGTGCAAAGTTACTCATTTTTTTTGCTTTACTCTCCTTAATGAATTAGGCCTAATGTGATTGCACAAAACCATGTTGTAAAACCAGAGTAAAAGTAGGCAGAATATCTGCAAAGGCCTACATTGACACAAAGTGTTTTTACAACATGTTCTCTGCATGGAGATTTGTACATTAACAAGTAACAACAGTAAACTAAATTTAAGCTTTTAAGTTATAAAAATTTATTCCTGGAAAATGATTACTTAGGGTGTTAGGTTAATATTTCATGGAACATAATTTATATTGCAGACAATAAACTGCAATTGCTCACAATGTAAATAAATAATTGAAAAGGCTCCATGTTTGCAGAATGCCACTGCATAAATCATATGCCATTGTATATAGTGGTCTGTTTAACAGAACAAGGTCACTTTATTGGTCATATATACTATATAGAGCTCCATAGTCCACACAGTCATTAAGAAACTCTACGAGCCAAAGTAGAAACATTAATAAAGGTTAGGTGATGATAAACGGCTTTTTGGGTGGAGCTAACTTAAAGGATTAAAGAGCAGTAAGAGTAATTTACAAAATGTGGTTGGTTGTACCATGAGGACTAATGAATATGTTCTGATAAATAGCACCCTTTTCCTGGTGCTGTTGTTGCTGGGATGGGCATAGCAGAGCTCACAGATAGCTGCTAGTTAGCTTAGCTTCATGCCAGGGCCGGACTGGGACTAAAAATCAGCCCTGGCATTTAAAGTACACAGGCCCACCTCAGTTCAAGTATGAAAGAAACAGGGTGCCGAAAAGGGCGTGACCACATTGTGTTGTGGCTAACATGGGGCATTGATACATACATTATAATAAAACATTACATTTATCACGCCCTCCAAGCCACATCACGCCATCCCCAGCCCACTGTACTTATCTTTGCTTCTGGTGCTGCTGACATCCATAAAGGTGGGAACTTCCTGCAGAGTGAGCAGGGAAGCTCTTTGTCTCACGAGATTACCAAATCTTGTGATACTTAGAGCTCCTTGGCTTGCTCTGCAGGATGTGTCCTGGCCCTAACCAGAGCTGAATTAAGGCTCAGGGGGCCTTGGGTATTTAATACAGCAGGGCCCCTATTATGTAACATGGTTATCATTTTAGACAAATACACAGGCAATACTGTGTGCACTACTGTTAGAAGCACACAGCTCTGCCTTCACAAGCAGTACGTTGTGAAGCGGGACATACCTCCCAACTGTCCTTGCAGTCGGACCAAATCCTGACTAAGTGAGACAGTCACCCAAATTCAAGACTGCCCCACGAGATTCAGGACAGTTGGCAGACTGTCTTGCTCTCTCCTACCTGTCTTGGTCACTTTCACCACTTGTAGCAGCTGGTTTCTTTAGCTCAGTACTTTCTTGTCTTGATCCTAGAATATTGGATGCCCTATTTTGAAAAAAATGGGGTACATGAGATTTAGATAACTCCAACCAGCCCTGGTGTTAAAACAATAGCACTCACGTTTTATAATTAGGCCTCCCTCCAGTCCCTACAATAATAATATTCACATTTAATAAGTAGACCTATTTCCCTCCGACCAGCCCCAACATTAAATTAACAATATACCCATTTACTCAAAACATATTTCCCTCCCTCCAAACAGTCCCAGCAATAAATTAAATAGCAATAAAGTTCAATAAATATAGCCATTTTCCACAATCATCCCCAGCAATAAATAATTCATACTCACATTAAATAAATAGCCCTCCTCCTCCAAATCAGCCCCATATTCAATTGATAGCCCTAAACCACCCCAGCATGAAATTAAAAATTCCTTCAGGTTCAGGTTCCTTGTCCAGACTCCACACTATGTACTGGTACACACACAATTGCCAGCCAGACACACAGCCCCCCCACCCCCCCAGAGACACACAGCCCCCCAGAGAGGGAGAGACACACAGCCACCCAGAGAGGGAGAGACACACAGCCCCCCAGAGAGAGAGAGACACACACAGCCCCCCTCCCAGTCAGTGAAACACAGCCCCCCCAGTCAGTGAAACACAGCCCCCTCAGTGAAACACCCCCCCCAGTGAAACACAGCCCCCCCAGTCAGTGAAACACAGCCCCCCAGTCAGTGAAACACAGCCCCCCCAGTCAGTGAAACACAGCCCCCCATCAGTGAAACACAGCCCCCCCAGTGAAACACAGCCCCCCAGTGAAACACAGCCCCCCATCAGTGAAACACACCCCCCCAGTGAAACACAGCCCCCCAGTGAAACACAGCCCCACCCCCAGTGAAACACAGCAGCCCCTTCCCTAGTGAAACAAAGCAGCCCCTTCCCTAGTGAAACACAGCCAGTCCATCCCCGAGACACACTTACCTTGTTGCTCGGCAGAGGGAGTGTCAATGTGATGTGCAGCCGATGTCAGTAATCACATGGGACTTGCACCATGTGACAGGTGCCGTCCCATGTGATTAAACATGGCCGCATATCACATTGAAACCTCCTCCACCGAGCAGCGCGCAGTGAGATGTGCTACTCGGGCGGGCATGTTGCCGTGCCGGATCGGCCCAACTAGCCATCGGCCCTTCTGGCATTTGCCAGAAGTGCCCAATGGCCAGTCCGGCCCTGCTTCATGCTAAGTAACAAAATCACTATAGTTTATCTATATCCCTTTAACACTTAACAACTATCCTTCCTCAGGAAATTATTATAAAAATAAGATTCATGATCACACACAGAAGGGGCAGTGGTTAAGTAAACTTTAACTGCATTTATTTTGGACAAGTTGTGAAGAGGTGTCCAGCAACAGAGATACACTCATCGGATCATTGATGTCAGGATGCAGGAAAGCTTTCTCCATTTTCTGGCCCTGGACCAAGAGAATTTGTAAAGTTTCGCTTTGGTCCAATTAGCAGCTGCCCTGGCAAGCCAATCAGAACTTGACACAGCCAGTTTAAATGGCTTTTATTTAGCCTCTGTGAGTGGCAATCAGAGTCCGATAGCGGAGAGTGACTATTCTGTGCCTTGTTGTTCTAAAGTCTGCAGTCAGGCCCCCATTAAAGGAAGACTGAGGAGATTATCCTTGATTGTTTGTTGCTTTCTTGTTACCACTACCTGCACTGTGTAACATATTGTTTTGTTTGTACTGCACTGTATTTTATTGCATCATGTTGCCTATTATTTCTTGAGGATTGTTAGATCAGACATGACCACATAGTTGTTATTAGGATCATTGTGCCTTGTTTTGACTATTGTGGGAGCATACTTTACTGGTGTCAGTAGTTTAGCAGACGTGTGGGTTTGTTCTGTGTGTGCTATTGGCAGGTGCAGCAGTATAAAAGAGTGAGTAGGATCCGTGTTGCAATACTTTTGGCTGGGCCTCACGCCCAAAGGGAGTAAGGTGTCCGTGTGGCATATGTTTCCGCAGCCCCTGCTTAGGCTAAAGTAATCTAGATGGTAGCATTGGGGTGTGGCAAAGATGCCTTTCCCCAGCTAAACACCCCGAACACACTCAGCCAGGCCATCCCAGAATTTCATCTGTGCTTCAGTACAGGTGAGGAGATCTTGCACCTGTGTTCATATACAGGTTGATATTTCTTCACAGGTTGGCGTGTGGAGGAAGGTAGGACCCACTACAAAGTTCAAGCCCCACACCCTAGGTAATTTAGATATAGTCACTAAACACTAGACATATCAGGTTACCTAGGCAAAGGGCAGTAGGGTGGACAAACTGCTAGCTCATAAACTTAGACGTTTGTAGACCAGTAGTATGACTGATGAGCTAATAAATGGTGCAGGGCAGTATTGAATTCATTTAGATATTGTGAACATATCTGTGCTAAGCAATAAGCAATTACAGCTTCCAACCCTGCCTGAAAACACAATTTACTGTTTAAATTTCCCTTTGTCAGAGTATTAGGGTAAGGCAAATGCATATCCAGGGCGAAAGTTACTACTCAGATGTAAGCTGATTTCCACCAGAATCTATGAGACCACAAATGATCACAATTCCAGCCAGATGAGGTTCATTACCAACTGATGTTTAAATGATGACTTGCATTTTTAATACATGTGCAATGCATACAATCACACCCATTTGTCTTCATGCTTATGTCTATATGCATCTGCATTACATTGCAGCAAGGTTTGTTAGCCACCACTCGTCCTTTATGATGTATTCAAATTGTGTCACTACACTTGAAGGAATCCATTGGGAGTGCATTCTGTACATACCTAGCAACTAGAGGTTAATACATGTTGTTTACCCAGCATTGTACTTTATTTTTCCAATTGATTTCATTTAGCCTTCTCCTTTCAATGGAGTTGCTACATGTAGAAAACCACTTAGTGATTTGCATAGTGGCTAAGGGGCATAGTGGCTAAAGGGCATTAATTAAGGTTGCTCCAATTCTGCAGTATGCCTCAGTGATAAGTAGATTGTGCTGTCAGATATGTTCTTTTAAATTTCCGGATTGAAAGAATGACATATGGTTTAGCTTTCCCTTTTGTATTACAAGTTAATACATTTCCATTGAAAAATTAAGATTTTTTTCATTTATTTGTAGTAACATTCTTAGATTTCACACTCTGTAATAAAGCAATAAACACTGGTATCAGGGAGTTTTTCATTTGATTATACTTTATAGTAACAAATTTGTGTGTTTATTTACTTACCTTTTTATATTGTATTTGTATGTTGGTCATGGGTCTTAATGAGGGATGAGTTATAGGTCTTAATGAGGGATGAGCAAATATGCCATTCCAGTGGTCCTGATTTTTTAATCCATTACCTCAGTACCCACAGCCCTAGAGTGTGATGAGACTCTTTTCAGTACAGGAGTGGTAGTCTATGGGAGGGCTGTCCTGCTTGTTGTTAAAGTGGGACTCTAAGTTAGTGATTCTCAGGATCCACTTCCCTCCCCTTCTGCCCAAAGTCTATCTCAATTTAAGATCCCTCACAATACTTAATTATCTGCATCATATTTCATATCAATAAACTCTTCGAGGTAACAGCATCCAACCTTCCCAAACACCCCTACATTAACTCTACTACCAGCAAATAAATGTTCAGGGAACATAATTGTTTTTGTATCTTAGTTTAATAGCTCCACCATCCCTAGATAAATGTCCTGTGACAGCACAATGGCAAACAATTTTGGTAAATACCCTTATGGAGAATGACCAGTAGAATATCTTTAATAAATCCTTTTACATATTAATATGCTTAACCATGTGGAAGAGCTACATAAATTAGGCCACTGTCCATCCACTACAGATTACTCAAAATGCTCCCTCAGGTGTCTAAGATGTGTTGGTAGAATTGTGGTTAGGTAGAGGACATTTTCCACATTTCCTGGTCCTGCCCTAAGCTCTCCTCCCTTTAGTCCAAAGCATTCTCATTCATCTACCAAACAACAATAAGTACTGCTTAGCCCAGCGACTGCACTATTACATAATCCCCCACCCCTTTATAGCATTTAGATAAGCTGTAGTAGTTCCATTACCCTCCCCTCGCTATGAATAATATAAATTCCAAGACACCTGCCTCGCACCTCCTCCCCTTTAATATTTTGAGATAAATGGCAGAGGTTCCTTTGATATTACATCATCTGCAGAACTTGTATTTTTATTTAAGCTTATGTAATGTAAAGATTATACATATATTACATTATTGAGTGTACTATATACATTCTGTATGTTATTACTATTATATTGATATATTTTACCCTCTCCCATCTTTGTTCTGCATGACCATGTCCTACAAAGCCCAATAAAAATGAATGAGAAAACATATTTGCTATGTCTTACCTCTGCAGCTTCGTCCATCGTCCTGAAGGGTCCCAGTCACACAGCTACATAGTGGTCCATCTAGTCTGCTTGTGCAGATTTGCTCACAGCCACCATTTTCCTCACACCAGTCCAAACCTACAAGGTAATCACAATTAAATACCATTAAGCTCCTAGATATAGTTTGCATTTCAATACTAGCTGGCATAGCACCGCACTAGGGGTGTTCTCCAAAGTATGCTTCTTTTTCTAAATTAAGCCTGTTCATATTACACATTAACTGTCCTCTGTAGTATTACTGGAAGGAAGATAGCAAGTTCATTGTTAGCTCTATCACATCCAGATGGCTCAGTTTAGAGAGAATAGCTGTCTTTAATTTAATTGGTCAATTTTGACATTCTGGTTACTAGAAGCTGCCTATAATAAAATTGTGCTCCAGGCATTTATATGCTGCAGTAGTGGACATTGGTGACACATTTTCACTAGGAGAATTCAATACCTCAATGATCAGACCAAACATATATTATTCCATGAAGAATAGTTTTTCTTCAGTAGCACACAGGAATAAATACATTTTTAATTAATGCTTATTATATGTGGAACACCATGTAAAATGGGGAACCATACAGTTTTTCATGGTTCTGTCCTTGGCTATATTCATGTAGATAGTGCAAACATTCTCAAGTGTCTCTCTTTTGGAGAAACTTTCCCTCTTGTAGACCTTTGCACCTGTTTGCTTCCAAATTGTCCCTCTTTCATCCCCAAGAATGCAGTTATTGCTGGGCAGTAATGATTTCCCATGGACAAACGGGTATTGGGAGCATAATCACATGTATTAGGGGTATGACTGGATTCCCCAAAGCATGGTCTGAAAGGTTTTACTGTGTTTTAGGATAATCTAAAATAGGAAATCTGCAAAGCTGCAAGGAACAGACACCATTGCAATATAAAAATCAACTTGCTCTGCAATACCAGCAGTAATTTGTCAATTTCAATGTGATATATACAGTAGTCTTTAGAATAGGAAGGAAACCTGTTTGCTTGGCTTTTACTATTGTGAAAGCTGTCATGCCATATTGCTTCCAGCATGGTAAGGTGCTGTCCAATTCCTGGTAACAAGCAGTGGGAATTATCTGCATATATGATTACAGTGATTTAATTGCATTGTAATAACAATCTATTTAATGTAAAGATTAGCAGTAGTAACTATCTTTAAAAAAAGCAATTGAATTGCAATGTGTCCCGCGTACGAGCACTGAAGAAGGGGAATGTTCTATAAGTGGTCTGTCCGGCTGTTGACTCTCTAAGTGAAACATTTATCAAACCTTCCAAAAAGGTAAGTGAGGTTATGCACTTAGCACCACTCACATTGTAGCTATTTTTTACCTGGTACATTCTAAAAAATTATAGCTAAAATCTGATTGGTTGCTGTAGACAACACATCCACTTATCCTTTTTAGAAAGTTTGATAAATCTATCCCTAAATCTTTTTGTGGCCCCAGCATTCCTCCTAGACGTTTAACAACATCTCTCTTTTATAACAGGATATGGCCCATAAACATATAGTTAAAACAGAAATGTGGCAGTCATAATAGCAATACTTGGACAGTACTTTTCTATACCATCAGCAGAGAGTAGAATTGAAATGTAGTAAATACTAACGTTTCCTTCTAATCGGACCAACAGAAATAATTTGCTCCTTGGAATCCTGCACATGATCACTGGCACTTCTGGAATTCTGTGGACAGTTCTGTCAAGTGGAAAAATTATGGAAGAAAATTAAGAATGGTATGTTTTCTTATTTTCAAGCAGAAAATGATTTTATTAGCAACAACTTTTCTCCATTTCTCACCCTGTTCTTTCTTTATCAAATGCCATAATGATTACCAACCTAATATATCTGTAACCAGGATTTTAGTTATCTCTTAACTGTTCTCCATTTGTACTTATCCCATACCTAAAAACGTATCTCCTTTTCACATTGCGACATTTGCCTGTTTCTGCTCTCCATGCTTGTTTGTGCTTTAACCTGTACTGAATTAACTAACTGAAGTTAAAGGCATTTTTGAAACATTAATTTGCCAATTCAGTCCAGAGTATTGCAATACAAAACAAATGAACAAATCTAAAACAGACTATTTTCACACTGTGAATAGTGGTCCGATTGTTACATAGGGGTATATTTACTAAACTATGGGTATGAAAAAGATGGAGATGTTGCCTATAGCAACCAATCAGATTCTAACTGTCATTTTGTAGAATGCACTAAATAAATGAAAGTTACAATCCGATTGGTTGCTATAGGCAACATCTCCACTTTTTCAAACCCGCAGTTTAGTAAATATATCCCATAGACTAATAATTTAATCAACTTCTAGCCCTTATCATCAGCCTTATATTCTACAAGCATTTTCTTTCTAAATTTCCATCTGTAATTTACAGCTATTTACTAATGCAAACACTTTCATTATTATTGATTCACAATGTGCCAACATCTGCACAAAGTAAGTAGTACATACTGGGAATCATACCATCATAACCTTACTTATCTGCCTTCAGAACAACTGTAATTAAATAGGCAATTCTTACTGACTGGTTAAAAAAACAAAACATTGGTCCGGAGTCAGATCTCAATTGGTGATTTATATTGTTCTGTTCAATGATACACCCTATGTATATATTTATGTGTATGGTTTTTTGGCTGGTAAATACATGGAACATGGCAAAACAAATTGTTCCAACAAAAATCAAAGAGGAACATAAAAGAAATGTGTGTACAGAAAAAGCTGCTGAAAGCTGCAAAAAATGGCTACAAATATCCAAAGTGTATCCTGAAATAGCATTATGCAATTATTATATGCCAGGTCTGACCTGGCATAGGACAAGTGCAAGTGTTAATCACATTTTATAAATGTGACTGTGGTTCCTGCTGATAAGCTCTGCCCTCTTCTGGTGAAGATGACTCCCTGCCCCTTTTTCACAGGAGTGCAGGAAATGAAAACTTACTGCACACTCTTCATTATAGATATGGCATTCTACTGAGCACCGTTACTTTGCAAATCACTTTAATAAATGCCCCCTTATTGTGTCAGATAGAGTTTAATATTTCTAACTTACAGTACATCTCATTATTTCATCTGGTCATAATCAGCAAACAACAAGGCCTGTATGAATTATATGTGTTCCCATTTTAAAGGAATCAGTTGGCAACCAAAGTTTCAGTACACATTGTTGATTGTGTGTATCACATGAAACCTATTGAAAGTGCATTCCAAACACACGTAAAAGTATTCAATAACCAAGTGCTTCAATATATTACGAAAAACACATTGACTCTCATATCTCTATATCTAAGCTGGGTCTAAACCTATGCATTTATCGTGAAGATCACAAGATTCACAATCGTTTGGTCAGAAACTGCAATAGTGTGTACATGATCGTGTTTTATCGCACCAAAGCACATTGTATCTGTTGATTTGGTTTTCTAAACTTCCTAAAAATCACGATCAACAATGGAACAATGTGTGTACAGAGTCACTATCTTTTCAGCAGATGACTATGAGAGATGAAATCACAGATCTGAAGGAAAATTGTGTTGGTACGCATAAATTAGCATGCTCATCGAGACTTTCAATCGTTGGTGAAATCATTACAGAAATGAACTGAAGTAATGTTGCATAGGTGTGTACCCAGCTTAACCCTTACAAGATATGCAGGGCCTTAGTCCTTAAGGCTGTTTTTAGCATATCGTACGCAAAATCTGTCTGTGCATGTGTAGAACTGGGAAATACATCAGTCAACGAAGCCAAGACCGCAAAGGACACTTACTACAGTCAACCATTTTGGAGAGTGAACAGGGAGGAGAAGGGGGCATGTGGTCTCAGTCAATGTACAATGAGGACGTTCAAAACAGGTTCAGGCAGGGCCTGATCAAGCACTAGGCTGATCAGGCTGCAGCCTGGAGCGCTGAGTCCTGGGGGGGGCGCAGCGCAGAACACTGACAAGTTGTTGGTTTTTTTGGGTTTTTTTTTTTTTTCAAGTGCCGGTGATCGGCTTCTTTCTCCTCTTATGGGGCCGCCCCTGGCCTCAAGGGGGCGGTCCCGCATGTTCCTGTACCCAATCACGCAGCTAACAGCATCCAACGCTGTTAGCTGCCGTATCAGTGTATTGCTTAGTGTGGTCACGTGAAATCTCACATCTCACGTGACCACACTAATCACACAGAGCGCGCCTGCAGCTAACAGCGTCGGATGCTGTTAGCTGCGTGTGAAGATGACAGAAGCACCGGCGTCTGGTCAGAGGAGAACAGAAGAAAGCAAGGTAAGTGCTTGTTAAATATCAGTGGGGTGACACATCGGATGTGGAGGGGGGGAGATGACTGGGGGGGATCTTATAAATTGGATATGGGGGGATTAATGATCTGCTATTATGGATTGGATATGGGGGATTAATGGAGTGAAAATGGGGAGGTAATGAACTGGCTGGAGGGGGGGGGGGGGCTTATGAATTGGATGGGGGAGTTAATGAAATGGCTAGAGGGGGGGATTAATGAAGTGAAAATGGGGATTAATGAACTGGTTAGAAGGGGGGGCTTATGAATTGGATAGAGGGGGCATATGAATTGGATGGGGGAGTTAATGAAATGGCTCGAGGGGGGGATTAATGAAGTGAAAATGGGGATTAATGAACTGGCTAGAGGGGGGGCTTATGAATTGGATAGAGGGGGGCATATCAATTGGATGGGGGGTGTTAATGAAATGGCTAGAGGGAGGTGATTAATGAAATGAAAATGGGGAGGTAATGAACTGGCTAGAGGGGGGCTTATGAATTGGATGGGGGAGTTAATGAAATGGCTAGAGGGGGGGATTAATGAAGTGAAAATGGGGAGGTAATGAACTGGCTACGGGGGGGGGGGTTAGTGAATTGGATAGGGGGGGGTCATAAACTGTCTGGTGCGGGTTGATAATAATGACAGGGGGGATGAATTGGTGGGGAGGTGATGAAATAGCTTGTAGAGGGCAGGATTTCTGTATTGTGTGGCGGTGATGTTGACTGTGGTTTCAGCGGTCACTAGAATGCTAAATACTAGATAGACAGGGCTGGTAGATGTTACTATAGGAGTGTAAATAATTTTCATATATTTTATTGTCTGTCTGTACTAGGGGGTTGTTTTGTATCATTCAGGGTTTGTTAAAATTTTGCACTATAATACAATTTTTGCAATATTTTTTGCAATTTTTTTTAAATACAGGACTCCCAAGTTTCCAGAAGCCAGCCAACGGACAACACTCTAAGAACAAGCAAAAGAGAACACCAGGTAGTCTACACTGCAAGATCAGGTAAGAGAGGAAGTGTCACGACTATTAGTGGGTGTATGACTGGTAGAAGGTACCTGCTGTTGTTGGCGCAACTCAGAGGAAGGCGCGGAGTCTAACGTGCCCCTGGTATTCACCAGGAACCCCCGCAAGGAAGTATGGACTCTGCTGCAGGGACACGCAGGTCGCGGTCCTTCCTAGAGTCCACAGCGAGATACAAGGGGGTGTCAGACAGGCCGGTTCAGCAACGTTCAGGTAGAGGAGGTACAAAAGGGAAATCCAGAAGAATGGTGAGGCAAGCCGAGTCGGTAATCTTCAGGGAGCGCAGTACAAAGGCAGAATCCAGATAGGGGTGGTCAAACGGTCCGGGTCAAAAGGGTCACAGGCAGCACGAGGAAGGTCAGGAACAATATAGCAACTGGTACACACAAACGCTGGAGGCAGGAAGACCTGATACTCTGGCACTGACTGGAGGACAGGAAGGGGTTTAAATAATGTGGGGATCCAATCAGCTTCAGCGCTGAGCGCTGTCATGCCTGCCGCCGGGAATACATAGCGTCCCGTTGCCTAGCAACGGGGCGCGTCATACTGCGAGGGAAATGGATGGCAGGGCGAATCCGGAAATGACGCGTCTGGTTGCCTAGCAACCAGACGCGCGATCACACAGTCAGGCGGCCGTGCGGACGGCGCCTGACAGTATACCCTCCTCTTCCTCCTCCTGTTTGAAGGAACTTTTTGAGAATTCTAGGAGCGTGAAGGTCCTGCTTGTCCACCCATGATCTCTCCTCTGGGCCAAATCCTTTCCAATGGACCAGAAATTGCTGTTTGCCACGAAGAATGCGAGAGGCCAAGATCCGACTGACTTCGAATTCAGTTCCAGAAGAGGTTTGTATTGGTGGGGGACGACCGGGAGGTCGATAGAATTTATTGAGTACCAGTGGTCGTAGTAATGAGACATGAAAAGTATTATGACATCTCAGAGAAGGAGGAAGTTTCAATTTGAAGCATACAGGATTAATGACTTGCATGATGGTGTACGGACCAATAAATCGAGGAGCCATCTTCATAGAAGGGACCTTTAGTCTTAGGTCCCGGGTGGATAGCCATACCTGGTCTCCCACCTTTAAGAGAGGAGTGGCCCTCCGATGACGATCTGCAAAGATCTTGTGATGCTGAGTAGCCTTGAGTAAAGCTGTCTTAGTCTTAGCCCAAATGAGAGAAAATTCCCGATAAAGAGTATCTACGGCTGGAACCGGTGAAGAGGACACTGGAAAAGGATCCGGAAACACAGGGTGACTTCCGTATACAATAAAGAACGGAGAGAATCCGGTAGACTCATGAATGTGTTGATTATGGGAGAACTCCGCCCAAGGAAGGAATTGAGACCATTTATTCTGGTTGTCGGAGGTAAAACAGCGGAGGAATGTCTCGAGATCCTGATTGATTCGCTCCGTCTGTCCGTTGGTTTGCGGATGGTATCCCGAAGAGAATTTCAATTCTATGTTTACTCTCTTACAAAAGGTTCTCCAAAACTGGGATGTAAATTGGACTCCGCGGTCCGAAATGATCTCCTTCGGGCAACCATGTAGTCTGAATATCTCCTTGATAAAGATATCTGCCAGACGACTGGCCGTGGGCAGTCCAGTTAGAGGAATAAAATGTGCCATCTTCGAAAATCGATCAATAACCACCCAGATAGTGGTAAACCCTGCACTGAGGGGTAGGTCTGTGATAAAATCCATGGCCACACTTTCCCAAGGAGCATCGGGGATAGGAAGTGGACGAAGAAGGCCTGCCGGGACTCTTCTACAAGTTTTGTGTTGAGCACAAGTAGTGCAGGAAGCAATAAATCTCTCAACATCGGCACGTACATTAGGCCACCAGAAGCGTCGGCAAAGCAGCGATGTTGTCTTCTTTATTCCAGCATGGCCGGCAATGCGGGATGAATGAGCCCACTGCAGGGTCTTGAACCGGAGATGGGGTTCCACAAATGACCGGCCTGGAGGAGGAGAGGACGTTTTGGTCCTAGTAAGGGCTACGATATTAGAAGGATCAATAATATGCTGCGGAACCAATGGTCTTAAACGATCGGAATCGTCAAATGAGCGAGATAATGCATCGGCACGTCCATTCTTGGCTCCCGGGCAGAATGTGAGCTTCATGTCAAATCGAGCAAAGAAGGATGCCCAGCGGGCTTGCCGAGGATTAAGGCAACGAGCCTCTTGAATGAACACTAGATTCCGATGGTCGGTAAACACAGTAACAGGAAATATAGCCCCCTCCAACAGATGTCGCCACTCCTCCAGAGCCGCCTTGATGGCCAGTAATTCCTTGTCCCCTATTCCATAATTACATTCGCTTGGAAGAAATCGTCTGGAGAAAAACCCACACGGGTTGTGTGAGCCAGCCGGAGACTCTTGAAAAAGCACCGCCCCAATGCCTACTGAGGATGCATCTACCTCTAGGAAGAAAGGTCGTTCTTGATCTGGCTGGGACAGAACTGGGGCTGAAGAGAATGCTTTCTTTAACGTTATGAAGGCAGACATGGCCTCCGAAGACCAGACCCTAGGGTTGGCAGTCTTCCTGGTTAACGCTGTAATGGGGGCTATAATGGTGGAGAATCCCTGAATAAATTGGCGATAATAGTTTGCAAAGCCGATGAACCTTTGAATAGCTTTAAGGCCTTGTGGCTGAGGCCAGTCCAGAATAGCTGACACCTTGGTGGGATCCATACAAAGACCTTGACCCGACACGATGAAACCAAGAAAAGATACCTGACTAATCTCAAACACACATTTCTCCAGCTTGCAATAGAGGTGATGTTTCCGAAGTCTACGTAAGACCTCCTTTACTTGTTCCCGATGAGTCTTCAGATCTTTAGAAAATATTAATATATCGTCTAGATATACTACCACAGAAGTGTATAACAGGTCATGAAAGATATCGTTAACGAAGGTTTGGAAGATGGCTGGGGCGTTGCAGAGGCCGAAGGGCATCACCAGGTACTCGAAATGTCCATCTCTGGTGTTAAAGGCCGTTTTCCATTCGTCTCCTTCCCTGATGCGAATTAAATTATAGGCCCCACGGAGATCTAATTTGGAAAAGATTTGAGATCCACTGAGTTTGTCAAAGAGGTCGGAGATGAGAGGTAGTGGATATCGATTTTTGACAGTGATGCGGTTGAGAGGACGATAATCAATACAAGGCCGAAGAGACCCATCCTTCTTCTTAACAAAAAAAAACCCTGCACCCGCTGGGGAAGTAGATTTGCGGATAAATCCCCGTTTCAGGTTTTCTGAAATATATTGAGACATGGCTGACGTCTCTGGACGGGATAAAGGGTAGGTCCGCCCTTTGGGGATGGGTTGGTCAGGAGATAAAACAATAGCGCAATCCCAGGGACGATGAGGAGGCAAGATCTCCGCTTCCACTTTACTGAATACATCCTGGAATTCCATATAGGCCTCAGGAAGGTGGGTTAGCTCGGAATGAGCCATTACTTGACATTTAGGAGGCAAGACTCTAGACAGACATTCAGAACGACATCCTTCACCCCACGACATAACTTGAGCGTGGTCCCAATCCATCTGAGGAGAATGTCTTCTCAGCCATGGTAGCCCCAAGATGAGGGGATTAATGGACCTCGGCAACACCAAAAGTTGGATCATTTCGCTGTGAAGTACTCCTACCCTCAACCGAACAGGAGAAGTCACGGAGGAGATGGAGCCGTGAGTGACACGACTTCCGTCGACTGCCGTCAGAGATAACGGTTGGGGCAATGGGTTCAGAGGTATTTGGAGCTGCGAAGCTAGATCCGCCGAAATGAAGTTCCCGGAGGAGCCGGAGTCCACAAAGGCCGTGGTGGAAAAGGTACCCTTGGGGGTGCTCAGGATGACAGCCATCTGAAATTCTGGAGAATTTTCTTTAGAATAGGGAGCAACTGTGGATTCTCCTAAAACGGCCTCCCCGCCACCGTTTAGGAGGAAGAGTTTCCCGGTTTCTTGGGACAAACTCTTAGCAGGTGTCCCGGATCTCCACAATACAGACACAGGCGTTGTTTGAAGCGTCTCTCCCTCTCTTCAAGGGATAATTTAGAGCGTCCTACTTGCATTGGTTCGTCCACTGGCAGGATGGGATTTTGGAACTGGGGTGCTAGCCGTGGTATGAACCGTTTGCCAGGAGAGCGTTCCTGCGTGCGCTCTTGGTAACGCAAATCCACCTTGATGCACATGGAGATGAGAGAATCTAACTCAGCCGGGAGTTCTCTGGAAATTAACTCATCCTTAATCCGGTCCACCAGACCTTGCCAAAAGGTTGCCACCAGTGCTTCGTTATTCCATTTTAACTCGGAAGCCAGGGTTCGGAATTGAACTGCGTATTGCCCCACGGACAGGTCACCTTGGCGGAGGTTTAACAAGCTGGTAGCTGCAGAAGCAACTCTTCCGGGATCATCGAAGACTTTCCTGAAAGCTTCAATGAAAGAGTTGGAGTTATGAAGAAGTGGACCCCCTTGTTCCCATAAAGGTGAGGCCCAGGCAAGGGCTTGACCACTGAGGAGGGAGATGAGAAAAGCTACTTTGGTGCGTTCTGAAGAAAAGGCCCCTGGGTTGCACTCAAATTGGATGGCACATTGGTTCAGAAAGCCCCTGCACTTCTTGGGATCACCGTCAAACTTTTCGGGTGTCGGGATGCGTACACCGGAGGCCGCTGTAGAGACCGTAACCACACTGGATGCTGTGGATGCCGCAGAGGTTATGGCTGGTGTAGCGGGTGCAGCATTCTGAAATGTATCGAAGCGGGTAGCAATCCCTTGGACACATTGTAGAAGATGCGCTTGGGCTGCTTCTTGTTGCTCCACTCGTTGGGCCAAATGCAGGAGTAGGTCACGAGCAGACGGTTCACCAGACCCCTCCGTTGTCATGGCCAGAGTATACTGTCACGACTATTAGTGGGTGTATGACTGGTAGAAGGTACCTGCTGTTGTTGGCGCAACTCAGAGGAAGGCGCGGAGTCTAACGTGCCCCTGGTATTCACCAGGAACCCCCGCAAGGAAGTATGGACTCCGCTGCAGGGACACGCAGGTCGCGGTCCTTCCTAGAGTCCACAGCGAGATACAAGGGGGTGTCAGACAGGCCGGTTCAGCAACGTTCAGGTAGAGGAGGTACAAAAGGGAAATCCAGAAGAATGGTGAGGCAAGCCCAATCGGTAATCTTCAGGGAGCGCAGTACAAAGGCAGAATCCAGATAGGGGTGGTCAAACGGTCCGGGTCAAAAGGGTCACAGGCAGCACGAGGAAGGTCAGGAACAATATAGCAACTGGTACACACAAACGCTGGAGGCAGGAAGACCTGATACTCTGGCACTGACTGGAGGACAGGAAGGGGTTTAAATAATGTGGGGATCCAATCAGCTTCAGCGCTGAGCGCTGTCATGCCTGCCGCCGGGAATACATAGCGTCCCGTTGCCTAGCAACGGGGCGCGTCATACTGCGATTGAAATGGATGGCAGGGGGAATCCGGAAATGACGCGTCTGGTTGCCTAGCAACCAGACGCGCGATCACACAGTCAGGCGGCCGTGCGGACGGCGCCTGACAGGAAGTGCATAATGAAGTGTGTTTAATGTATTAATGTTTTACAATTTTATTTACAGATATATATCTATATATATAAAAACTAGTGTAGTAGCCTGGGGCAGCTGTGACCCTTAATCAGGCCCTGGGTTCAGGCGTACGCAGCAGCAAGTGGTTTTCCAGGCATACAGTCTGCACATGCTAGGGGTCTAGTTTAAATCTCTGCTGTCAATGATAAACACACACAGCTGCACAGCGCTCATCATCGTATGGAATTATGAACTGTGCTGCCTACACCTGCATACACTACTATATTAAGACCCATTGAAGGATGGTCATTATGGTGACATTTTGTCAAAGTGGATTTTTTCAGAGATCAAGGAAGCTGCTTTGAATTAGCTAGGCATTTTTTGTCTTCTAGCACTACATATTAATAATTTTGTTCTTTTTTTGGGTTAATTATTACTCATACATTTAACCCCTAGTAATGTGCCACATTGTTTATTTTTAATTTTATGTGGTTATGTGCCTGTTTAATAGTAGTTTAACATTTCATTTTTTGTTGTTGTTGATTTTACTCCTTACGGTTTCTCAAAGTTTGCCCATTTATATTTTTGTGTGTTTTTTTTGGTTTCTTTATTTTATTCTTTTGTTTTACAGTTACATAATTAGTCTGGGAAATCCACTGGCAGGTGTAAGTACATTTGCAATCTTTAATGTCCAAACAGACACAAAAGTTTACAAGTCATGAGGTAATGTAATTTTTGGACCCCTTCATCCTTCTCTCTCAAATATAGCATTTCTTTGAAATGGCCGAGGCCCAGGTGGCAGCACAGGAGGGCAACAGACATTAACTCCTCCAAAACCAGCAACTGGTCCATTGTCGCCGGCCCTGTGAGCGTGTCTTCAGGCCATGTTTCAGCCTCTTTGGGATGTCTGATGCTGAGGCGGTCCCGCCTCATGTCATCATGGACACCCTGGGAATTGTGCAGAGTGATCTAGAGCCAATACACAACATCATCATCATCATCAACATCTATTTATATAGCAGATTATGTAGAGCTTTACAATTGGGAACAAACAGTAATAAACCAATACTGGATAATACATACATACGTAGAGGTAAGAAGGCCTTGCTCGCAAGCTTACAATCTATGGGACAATGGTTTGATACACAAGGGTAAGTGCTACATCATACTGAATATTTGTCCAGCTGGAATGCAAAGGTTATAAAGTATTTAGTGGGCTGTATGCTCTGTCACACAACTATGTTAATCAGAGGGTTGTTGTCCTGTGTTAGCTGTGTAGAGGGTTGTAATAGGGTAACCTAGGGAGATTAAGAGGGTGGTAGAGGAATATTATAAGCTTGTCTGAAGAGGTGGGTTTTCAGAGAACGCTTGAAGGTTTGAAGACTAGAGGAGTGCGAGGGAGTGAATTCCATAAAGTGGGTGCAGCTCGAAAAAAGTCCTGTAACCAAGAATGGGATGAAGTGATGAGAGTAGAAGAGAGACGCAGATCTTGTGTTTAATGGAGGTATCGATTTGGGAGATATCTTGAGACAAATGAGGAGATGTATGTCAGTGCACTTTTGTTGATGGCCTTGTATGTTATTAGAATAATTTTATATTGGATTTGTTAAAAAACAGGCAACCAATGTAGAGACTTACAGAGTGACTCAGCAGATGTAAAACGATTTGCAACGAAAATCAATCTAGCCGCTGCGTGCAAAATAGATTGTAGGGGCTCGAGTCTGATTTTGGGAAAACCAGTAAGGAGGGAATTACAAAAGTTGATGCGGAAGATGATGAGTGCATAAATTAAATTTTTTGCAGTGTCTTGTGTGAGATGTGTACATATTCTGGAAATGTTTTTTAGATGTATGAAGCATGATGTAAATATAGAGTTGATGTGGGGAACAAAGGATAGTTGCGAGTCAAGGATTACACTTAGGCAGCGAGCTTGCGGGGTAGGATGTATCTTCATGTTGTCAACAGAAATAGAAATGTCAGGCAGTAAGCTTCTATTGTTGGGTGGGAATATTATTAATTCTGTTTTTGAAAAGATTGAGTTTGAGTTGGTTAGAGGACATCCAAGATGAAATGGTAGAAAGACAGTCAGTAATGCGAGACAACACAAATGGTGAGAGATCAGGAAAGGATAGATAAATGTGTTTATCATCCGCATAGAGATGATACTGAAATCGAAATGAGCGTATTAGTTTTCCTAGGGGAGTGATGTCGATAGAGAATAGCAGAGAACCTAGGACAGAGCCTTGTGGAACTCCAACTGATAAAGGAAGTGAAAGGAAGTGAAGTGGAGGTTGTTCCAGAGAAAGTGACACTGAAAGAGCGATTAGATAGGTAGGAAAAGAACCAGGATAGGACAGTGTCGAATGCAGCAGAGAGATCCAGGAGAATTAGAAGAGAGTAATCACCTTCATTTTTAGCTGTGATCAGATCATTGACAACCTTGAGCAGTGCAGTCTCTGTGGAGTGTTGAGGGCGAAAGCCTGATTGAAGAGGATCCAATAGGTTGTTTGCAGAAAGGAAACATAACATCCAACAGCAATACCGCCATTGACCAAACTGTTGGCGGTATTGCAGCTTTGTGTCACTGGCTTGTTCCAGACGACAGAGGGGGTTGCGGCAGGAATGTCCCAGAAGTCCTTCAGTGGTGTGCTGAAGGATGTTCTGCAGGCGTTCTTGTCGCAGCTCAAGCAATTCATCAATCTGTCACTTGATAAGTTATTGTGCCAAAAACAAACTAATAGCCAATTTTCCACACGTCTTAGGGGCAACAGACGGAACAGATGTAGCCCTGGTTCTGTCTGGTGAGAATGCTTTGATTTATTTAAATTGGAAGCATTTCCACTTGATAAATATCCAGGCTGTATGTGATCCCTCTCTCCACATTCGAGACCTGGTGTGTGACGAGGGAGTACAGATGACTCCTTTGCTTTCCAGCAATCAGGGATGTGGCAAGTATTGCAACAGAGGCAAGGTGGTGCAAGAACACATGGTGACGCATGGCTATTACCTACTATTTCCATTTTATACATTATTATACAAATAAGTATTTCTTGTGAGAAAGCCTTTGCTATATGATGTACTTCAACCTGGGAGCTAGACCATAATTTGTTAATATGTACACCATTGCCAATAGATAGTATGTAACAATGGTAGATTACCATGGATCAGTCAAATATGTTTGTCCTTTATTTTTAAGTGTGATGTTTCGCTAGATATACTACATGGCTAGCTTCCCCTTCTCAACATTTAAAAAGGACCTCCCTTCTTTGTTCTTTTTAATTTGGTCTTTGCTTCTCTGAATGAATCAGGCCACTATCTCGACATAGCAAATATGGTACCATTTGTCATTCAAATTGTTATGTTTGCTCTTTTTTGGGCCTAGTAGTTTGTTATAAATATTTTGCCCTTTGTCTTTCTTGTTACCCCTTATAGTAGACAACGCATACCCTTTACGCCCTTGGCTCCTCACTCCTATTTTGAACCCACACATGGAGTAGGAAGTTGCATAAAACTCGGTGCAAATAGCCACCAAACCAGTTGTTGAGAAGACACTTGTCCTTTCAAAGGCCAAATTTAGGTGCTTCGACAGGTCTGGCTGGCTCTCTTATATGTGCGCCGAGGACAGTATGAGACATTATTGCTCTGTGTGAGATGTTCCATAGCATCGCTATTAGGAGTGCAATTCCTTGGGTGGAAGAGGCAAAGATTGCTGGCCAGGAGATTGAAGATGTGGACCCAAGCCCTCCTGAATCTGGTAATGCAGCCACATTTAAAGAATATGTCATGGCCACATACTTTGCCTGTAAGTAGTTATTGGTTTTTGTAAAGCAAAAAATACAAACTTAAATGTTAAATATATCATCAATTAGTTTTTTAGTTACAATGTTGAACAAAATTTTAAAAAAACATAATGGCCACGTGCCCTAATTCGGGGGATAAAATAAAATTATATAGATTTCCGTGGCATCTTCGCCCTTGTTGCCAATGTTTTAGGCGGTTTTGGATGCATCTGGCTTCTGGATACCTGTGATGTTGAAGGCAACAGTGGGGAAGAAGCAAAGGTCAGTGGACCAGCAGAGAGTGGGGGTGCAGCAGAGAGCGGGGGTGCAACAGATTGAGTGGCAGGGAGGTCAAAGATGGCAGAGATAACAGGGGGCAGGATGACAGGGGGGGCAGAGGGGCAGACATGGCAAGAGGGAAGAGATGGCAAACTAATTTGCACCCCTTACATTGTAACATGGTTTGTCCAGCATCAAATTTACTCTTTTTTTTACCTTGCTCTCTTTAATGACTCAGGCCCAATGTGCGTGCCTTAATGACTCAGGCCCAATGTGCAGGACTTAATGACGCAGGCCCAATGTGCAGGGCTTAATGACCCAGGCCCAATGTGCAGGGCTTAATGACTCAGGCCCAATGTGCAGGGCTTAATGACTCAGGCCCAATGTGCGTGCCTTAATGACTCAGGCCCAATGTGCGTGCTTTAATGACTCAGGCCCAATGTGCGTGCCTTAATCACTCAGGCCCAATGTGCGTGCTTTAATGACTCAGGCCCAATGTGCGTGCCTTAATGACTCAGGCACAATGTGCGTGCCTTAATGACTCAGGCACAATGTGCGTGCCTTAATGACTCAGGTCCGCACAGTCTAAAAATAAAATAATTGTCAGAATGGGGAGAGGAGTAAAAGGTGAAGATAAATCTGAAAAAGGTAAAGGTAATTAATGCTAAATAATTAATGTGTATTTAGAGACTACAGTTTTATATCATTTCATTAGGGTGAAGCATTGCCCTCATATCAGAAATAATAACATAGATTTTGGTGCTTGAACACTAGAGTGTACACACCTCTCCGTGAATGGAATAATTTCAGATATAGTTGCGGCTTGGTTAATGTAATTTACAAACAGCAATATATATGGGCAAACAGTGCATTTTATTTATGCAAACATGCCTAATTTCCCACCTTGCTCATAACAAGGAGTTCACCCAAATTAAACTTTTTGGAACTCCCCTTGTACAAATGTTTGTGGGATTCTGGGTCTGGTTGAAAATGGTCATGGTGGTCCAGCCTTAAATTACTTTAGAAGCACTTTCAGACCAATTTTTAATTTCAACTTTTCCTTTTTTCTGCTAAAATACTGCTCTATGGCTTCCCACAAACCAGTGAATGCCTTAGTAAATGCATCCTTTCCACCTCTTGAATATTTTCTAAATATATTGTCCGTCAAAATGAAATCTCATTTTTGCATACAAATGCCTCAATCCACTTACTCCGTAAACAACATTTTGCACCCCTACGGACTTCCCAATCTAGACTGCAGATCCATCCATTTGTCAGTATAAATGGGCACATTTACACATATATAGTAGCATTACATTACAAAACAGCATTTACACTGCAAGCCCCATAGTTTTGTACTGACGTAATTGACCCTTTCTGAGTATGTGAATCCTTTCTATCAGTCTTGCAAGATAAGACTTACAGAAGCTTTTAAACATAAAGCAGCAACTGCTTATCACTTCAATCAAGATTGGGTTCTGCCATCATTCTTTTTGAACAGCCAGTGTCAACAGGAGAAACACTGACACTCTCTGGATTTAGTGAGAGCACTCAGTCTTTGTTGATTCCACAAAAGATTTCAGGATGACCTACAGACATTTCGTTATTCCATTAGGCTCTAAAAGAAGGTAAGCAGCCCCTTTCAGGACCAATGTGCATTGAATTTTCAAGGTGATCCAAACAGCTTACTGTTTAAAAGGAAAGAACATTCCTAAAGGGATTTGATACATGAAAGTGAAAAAAAAAAAGTCTGAGAATCACAGTAGCAGACAATGGTAGCTGCTAATTAGCAACATCAATTGCTATCTTTTTATTTGCAGTGAAAAGTGACCAGACTTTGGTAGGGAGACATTTTATCTACTAACAAACTAACTACAAACTACTATAGCTTTTGCAAATAGTGACATGTAGAGTCTTCTGCATTTTGTATTCTATGCAAATAATGCAATAATAATAAAAGAGAGGGCAAATTATGCTGCACAGACACCACCAGAAAATAAAAAAATTCCACCAAATGAATCTAAACCACAAACACATTTCAACCCATCCTGGGTCTTTATCAAGGCTGCTTTGAAATATACAGTTGAGGGTGTTTGGATATAGCAGCTTTGAGAGAAGATAACTCCAGGCAGGGGCGGATTGGGAACTTAAAATGGCCCTGGAAAAAGTCTGAAAGTGGCCTCATGTGGGCGGGGCCAAAAAAGGTAGGCGGGGCCCAGTATGCGTGTGTACCCACTGTGTCTGTCCCTGTATGTGTGTGCGCTCACTGTGTCTGTGCGCCTACTGTATGTACCAGAGTATGTGTGTCCTGTTCTTGTCGCTTTCCCTACCTGTGGCTGCTGGTGTCTTTAGCTTAGTTGTTGCTCGTCTGGATCCTGGAATGTTGAGAGTAATATCTGGAAAAAAAATGGGTACATTAAATTAAGAAAACTCTAATGAGCCCCGGCGTTAAATCAATAGCACACACGTTTAATAATTAGGCCTCCCTCTAGCTCCATTAAAAGTATTCACATTTGATCAATAGAGCTATTTCCCTCAAACCAACCCAAACATTAAATTAATAGTATCCGCATTTAATAAATTAACCTATTTCCCTATGTCCAAACAGGACCAGCAATAAATAGCATTTACGTTTAATAAATATAACCATTTCCCAAAATCATCCCTTGCCTTAATTTATTCATATTCCCATTTAATAAATAGCCCTCCTCCCCAAAATCAGCCCCACATTGAATTAATAGCCCCAAACTAGCATTAAATTAAAAGTCCTGCCTCCTCATCTTAAATTGTTAGGCCCCCCACTATTAAACTAAATTGGCCCGCCATCACCCATTAGTCACCACCTAACTCACACCCCCATTTCATTGCCATAAGCCCCCCTGCCCTCACCCCCATTTCATTGTCATATGCCCTCCTGCCCTCACCCCCATTTCATTGTCATATGCCCTCCTGCCCTCACCCCTATGCCCTCCTGCCCTCACCCCCATTTCATTGTCATATACCCTCCTGCCCTCACCCTTTTTCTTTGTCATATGCCCTCCTGCCCTCACCCCCATTTCATTGTCATATACCCTCCTGCCCTCACCCCTTTTCATTGTCATATGCCCTCCTGCCCTAACCCCCATTTCATTGTCATATGCCCTCCTGCCCTCACCCCTTTTCATTGTCGTATGACCCCAGTCCTCACCCCCATTTCATTGCCATAAGAACCCCTGCCCACACACTACACTGACATAAGCCCCCTCCCCTCACCCCCATTACAGTGACATAAGCCCCCCTGCCCACACACACACTATACTGACATTAGCCCCCCTGCCCACACACAATATACTGACATTAGCCCCCCTGCCCACACACAATATACTGACATTAGCCCCCTGCCCACACACAATATACTGACATTAGCCCCCCTGCCCACACACAATATACTGACATTAGCCCCCTGCCCACACACAATATACTGACATTAGCCCCCCTGCCCAAACACAATATACTGACATTAGCCCCCCTGCCCACACACACTACACTGACATAAACCCCCTCCCCTCACCCCCATTACAGTGACATAAGCCCCCCTGCCCACACACACACTATACTGACATTAGCCCCCCTGCCCACACACAATATACTGACATTAGCCCCCCTGCCCACACACAATATACTGACATTAGCCCCCTACCCACACACAATATACTGACATTAGCCCCCCTGCCCACACACAATATACTGACATTAGCCCCCCTGCCCAAACACAATATGCTGACATTAGCCCCCCTGCCCACACACAATATACTGACATTAGCCCCCTGCCCACACACAATATACTGACATTAGCCCCCCTGCCCACACACAATATACTGACATTAGCCCCCCTGCCCACACACAATATACTGACATTAGCCCACTGCCCACACACACTACATTAACACACACTACATTGACATAAGGTCTCCTGTCCTGACCCTCATTACATTGCAATAACACTAGCACACGTTACATTGACATAAAAAACCCTCACACTTACCTTATTCCAGCGGCGCTTCCTGCATAGTACACATGGGACAGCACCAGTCACATGGTGCGCGTCCCATGTGACCTTTGTTTATTACTGGATAGGACAAGGACGCGGCCACGCATGGGGGCGTGGGTTTATGATGAGTTCCGCGGCCACAACGATGCTCCCCTGCTGGCACCTCTGATTCAGGGGGCCTCTGCTGCCCCCTTTCTCCCCCCCAATCCGTCCCCATATTAGGCTGGCCCTGATTGTCGGCCGGCATCCATGATAAAAATGTTAAAAAAACAGATTAAAAAATAAGATGTAATAAAACAAAAACTTCAAGCAGCCGACCGTCGGCCTCATCAGATCCCCGGCCTACCGGTAAAATTCCCGGTAAGCCCAATGGCCAATCCGCCCCTGATTCCAGGTACGTATTTTATCCCTATATCACATGCTGAATACAAGCTATTGTTTATAGTAATGACAATTGCTTCAACAGATGTTATCTGATACAAAGTAGTACAAATCTGAGTGTAATTTTGCTGTTTTTGATTTTTAATTTTAATAAAGGATCAAACACAAGAACAGCTTTCTTGTTATTTCCTTTACAGAGGTATATTGAAAAGATGGAGGAAGAATTATACCACAAAAAAGGGAAAAATTTAAATATTGTTCAGCTGAAAGAAATTTAACACACCAAGAGCCTGACTCAGAGTGAGAAGTATGTAAATTTGTGTAGCATATATTTCCGTTTTGTTCTGCACTGCACGTGCTCAGAAAGTGAATGTGAGCAACCATTGCTATCCAGACCTCCATCTTTTTGGCACTTATGACTCTTTACACCTAAAGAGACGGTACAGAGGAGGGAAGGGGTGGTCTAAAGTAGGCAATTTACAGTAAGGGCGTACACATTCAGACTGGAATGTAGTCACAGATACAGCTGAAAAAGTGTTTTTAGTTGCAGGTGGTCAGGGACAGGTCTAAGTAGCAGATGACGATGATGTTGATAAACACTGAAACTAATCTAATTGTAATTAGTGATTTGCAAATGATTCTCAGACACTTATCAAGAATATATTAGTCACTACTCGGATTTGTGTGTTATAGCAATTTTTTTTTCTGTCAAAGTTATTCAAATTTAAATTATGCTTCATAGCAATGGCATTTGTAACATATAAAATGAAAGGTTCTTGGACATCTTCATAAGTTGGACATACGTGTCATCATTGTCAATCAGACACATCTGCTACTCATTGAGACCTGGATGCATCTTCAACTCTGAACACGGCATACATACACATACACTTGTGTGCGACTTTTTGAAGCGCAAATTATGCTTATGCTGGCTTGGATATGACATGTCAACATTCATAATGTCAACAGTCAAAATGTTGACACTACAATGTTGACAGTCTACATTGTCATAATGTCGACACAGCTCAAATGTTGACATGTAAAATGTGTACATTGCTGTAATGTCGACATTCAAAATGTTGACATAGATGTAAACAAATTAAAACTGCAATACATGTAGAATAAAACACACAAAAAGGCAAATAAATTTAAAAAAACACACCCACCGCTCCAGGGGTGTGGATAGAGCCCCACAGTGTATCAGCACAGAGCTGTTTAAATCTAGGGAAGGAGGAAAAGTTGTTTTATTTTTGCGGACCCAATCTCCCTAAGCAATCCAGCCCAGTGCTGACCAGCTTGGGGCTGGTTAGGCATTATGGCAGGGGGACCCCACACTGTAGGTTTCCCTGCTATAGTGCCAAAAGCTTAGGCTGGCAAAGTCTAATGCTGGCAATAGTAAAATCAGGGGATCTCACTCTTTTTTGTGCCCCTGATTTTGCTAGTACCAGCCTGGCAGCACTAGGGTTGGTAAAGCTGTTAGGCGGTGGGGAGGGGTTTACATTGTTTGATTGTTTATATTTATTGCCTTTTTCATGTATTGATGTTTTAATGTGTTTACATCTGTTTAATTATGTCGACCTTTTGAATGTGGACTTCACAGCCCTGTCCACATTTTACATGTCAACATTTTAACTGTGTTGATATTATGCACATATATACATTATGACTGTCGACATTATAGTGTCGACATTTTGACTGTCAACATTTCCGCTACATCCACTTATACTTGTGTTCCACCCTGAATCAAGCCCCAAGTGTGTAAGTAGACTACAAAAGAAGGAAGTTTTCTTGGATATACAGTATGTGTTGAGATTATGCATTTGAAGAATTGATATAACAGTGTTTTTTATACAGGAAGATTTAAGAACTGTCTATTCTTGGTTCAAAAGTGAAAGTGAAATGCATTTTACTTGGTTCCTTTTGTTGTTTTATAAGTGAACTCCTGATGCCTGTGTTTACCTTCTAAATAAAAGGATTTTTCTACACCTCTTTTACTACCATTTTCTGTACCATCTACTGAGTGCAATACTATCTCAGTGCAATGAGGTTTGAATGAGTCACCCTTGTAAATGTTTTTGAAGAGATTTCTTCCATAACAAATAAATTACTCCATCATAGACTGAGAGCTTGTTTTTGTAAAACTGGCATTAGAAGAATTTAGCCATTTACTAGAAGGAACACTGCAATCACAAAGAGATGGACGAACACAATGAAGGTCACAGCCTGTTAATTAGTCTTGATGAGAGGAGCAGTTTCCGCGCACTAGAAATTCACTAGAAGTGCACGAATGGTAGTCCCCTATCCTCTTTCTCAGATTTCCCTCTCTCAGCTCCATCCATTCCTCCCTCCTAATTATCTGACCTTTTGTCCCCCTGGCCATTTTCCCCCATGTAATTCTTTATCTTACCTCTGTGCCCCTAGATATTTCATGTAGAGTTTGCATGAAAACATACTCGTAAAAATGTTTGCTGCAAAAATGGCGCATTTACTTGGTTATGTTGAGATACAACTCAGCACTCATAGTGTGTTTTATGCGTCTCCATGAAGATATGTTTAAGTAGTTTTACAATCGCCAGCATATCCAAGCAGTTGCCAGGGCTTGCAGAGATCAATAGTGCCATACATGAAATACTTTTTATTTTTTGACTTTTACACATTAGGTCAGGGGTGTTTGGAGGAGACCCAGTATTTCAGCGCGCAACTGTTTTTTCCCCAGGAGGAGCCAGCATTTTTTTTTACATGTATGATTTCCCTAGGGAATTCAGCCCCTTGCTGAACAGGCTGGGACTGTTCCCTACTATGTCAGGGGGACCGCACACTGTTGGTTTTCTTGTTATAGTATGACCAGCCCAGCCTGTCTTAGCTTGGTGCTAGCTGCGGCTTGTGTGCTGACCCCACACTCTTCGTCCCCCACATCAGAGGCAACCAGCCCAAGCTATTAGCTCTGGTGCTTGGTTCACTTTGGATGGGAGACAATAATTTTAAAACTTGTTTATTAGTTAGCCCTATCCATAGGAAAGTTTCTGGGCAATAATTCGAATTGAATTGCACACTGATTCACGAATCCTCTACATGACTTGGGGTTCCCATGGTACATAGGCGGATTAGGAATTCGTGGGTACACGGTAGTTGTGTTAGCAGATGACTCAGCAGATGTCTTAGATTTATGGGAGGATGCCATAGTGGCCTGAAAAGAATCCAGACGAGAGGATACATCCTGTAAGAACTGCATGAGACGATCTTGATTGGTCTCTTGCTTTTCCACTCTCCCTATTAGGTGTTGAAATAGGTCCTTGGGAGAGGGATCGTCCATGGTGTTCATTTTCTTTTAGGTCAGTGCAAACTGTTACGGTGCTGGTAGTTACAGGTCTGATAGTCAGAGCAGGCCTGTACACGACCTGATGCTGAGTCTAACTAGGTTCAGGTTAAGGAGGCAAGACACAATGTACTTCTTCAATACTTCAATGAGTGGTAAAAACATATATATATATAAATATGCAGATGATGATATGCAGATGCCAATTTAGCCGCGACCGAGCGTGACAAGGATAAACACAATAGCAGTCTATTCACTGCACAGATGATAATATGCAGGTGTCAATTAGGCGCGACGGAGCCTGACAAGGATAAACACGATAACAGTCTTGTTATATGCACATAAAGAGACTTGCAGCAGGCTGTGAATCACAGTAGAGGCACAATTGAGAGAAAACAAAGTCTTGTAGTATGCACAAGATGATACTTGCAGCAGGGGAGTCCCAGGAGAAGTGCTCCAGCACTTGGTAGAGAAATGGAACTCTTACACAGGAAAGACACAGTGTCAGGATACACAAGAGTCCAAGGAATCAGGCAGGCAACAAGTTGCACTGACAGTGAGCAGATGTCAGTGCTGGGTTTAAATAGAGCAGGTTAGAGTGATCATGTGATCCACAGAAAAACAGAGCAGACAGGGAAAGTAACAAAACCTGGTCAGGATTGTTACATTACAGACGACCATGTGGCCGCCTTACACAGCTATTCAGATGAAGCACCATGGCGGGCCGCCCAGGAAGCACTGACAGACCTTGTAGAGTGTGCCCAAAGATTTTCAGGGACAGGCTCCCCAGCCCCACTATAAGCCTGACGGAAAACAGTCGTAATCCACCTAGCAATAGTCACTTTAGAAGCTGGCCAGCCTCTTTTGTGATCATCATAGAGAATCAAAAGATCCTCAGTCTTGCGCAGTTTTTGAGACCTTTGTACCACATGTTCGGAAAAACCCTTAGCTATTACGATTATGGCTTCAACAGCCATGCCGTTAAAGCCAGACGTTGTAAACCTAGATGACAAAAGGGACCTTGAGTTAATAGGTCTGGGCGTAGCGGCAACCGCCACATTCGAGCTCCTACCATGGAGAGCACATCGGTGTACCAGGCCCTTCGCGGCCAACCCGGCGCTATCAGAAGAACTGGAACACCCTATCTCTTTACCTTTTTTAACACCCTTGGGTGCATGACTACAGGTGGAAAAAGGTACACTAAGCGGTACCTCAAAGAGACAGACATGGCATCTACTGCAACCGCCATAGGATCTCTTGCATGGGAGCATAAGAGGGGAACCTTGTGGTTCATCCGAGATGCCATCATGTCGACATCCGACTGACCCCACCGTTCCACCAACTGACAAAACAGAGATTTCACCATCTTCTGTAAGGCTAGAATCTTGTCCTGGGGCAAGAAAACCTGTCATAGTCAGGTGTCAAATAAAAGACCCAAAAAGATCATCCGCTGGGATGGGATCAACTTGGACTTTTTGAAGTTGAGAATCCAACCGTGAGACTGTAGGGTGTGGATTACAACCTGGATATGCGAATGAAGCACCTGTGGAGAATCTGCTTTTAATAGAAGATCATCTAGGTAAGGGATGATTGTAATCCCCTTGGACCTTAGCAGAGCAGCCATGACTGCCATGATCTTGGTGAAGATACGTGGGGCCATGGCCAGACCAAAAGGAAGAGCCTGAAATTGGAAATGCTCTGATTGAACCGCAAACCACAAAAGGTACTGATGACCCATCCTTATAGGCACATGGAGATAGGCATCTTTGATGTCTATAGCCACCATGAATTCTCCTTGTTCCATGCCGTGAATGACCGAGCTCAAAGACTCCATCTTGAACCTGGGCACTCTGACCTGGGTGTTCAAAGATTTCCGATTCAGAATTGGTCTGAATGAGCCATCTGGTTTTGGCACGAGAAAAAGGTTGGAATAAAAACCCAAACCTCTTTGAGAATCTGGCACCAGAATAATTACTCCGGAAGAAAGGAGGGATTGAATTGCTTCTTGTAAAGCCAGTCGTTTTCCTGGACAAGTGGGAAGACCTGTGGTGAATAACCGTCTGGAAGGAAGACCGAGCAAATCGATCTTGTATCCTTGGTCCACCACCCCCCGAGCCCAGACATCAGTGGTAGACTGAAACCACCGATCCCTGAACGAGAGAAGACGGGCTCCTACCCCACTGGCGACAGCGGAGGAGCAAAATGCCCGTCATGCAGACTGCTTGTCTGCAGGTTTCGCTGCTGGACGTCGAGCAGACCAGGCCTGGCATCCCCGTTGCAAACCACCCCTGGGGAGGGATGACTGGCCTCTAGAATATTGGCCTGAGGAATATTGACCCCGAAACCTTCCTGAGGACCGAAAGGACCGGAATCTGGACATTCTTTGTTTGGGAGCATTCACAGAGAGAAAAGTGCTCTTTCCTCCTGTTGCTTGACTGATAAAGGAGTCAAGCAGAGGAACAAACAAAACTCCCCCAGAAAAAGGTATGTTTTCAAGAGCCTTTTTAGACTCCACATCAACCTCCCAGGACTTAAGTCAGACAGTACAACAAGCCGAAACTGCAGAGGCAGAAATGCGTGCCCCAATAATCCCGCATCCATAGCTGCCTCTCCTAAATAATCTGTCGCCCTCTGAATTTGCTGCACTAATGGAAGCAATTCGAAGGATGGCCTGCCTGCCAACAAACCTTCAGACAGCTGTTCTGACCAGCGTTCTACAGCTTTGTTAACCCACGCAGATGCTAAAGCAGGCCTCAAAGAGGCACCTGCTGCCACAAAAATGGACTTAAGGACGGCCTCAACCTTTGGTCTGTACCATCCTTAAGAGTGGCTGTGTTAGGAAGAGGAATAGTAGTTACCTTGGCTAACCTTGCAACAGCAGCATCCACACGTGGAAGCGTCTCCCATTTAGCAAGATCTTCAGGAGGAAAAGGATAACACGGCTGCAGTCGCCGAGATACTTGGAAATTCCTATCTGGGGAAGCCCAAGGCTCTGACAACAAATCCTTAGACTGGAAAGAAGCTGGGAAAGAGAAAGATTTATTTTTCCGGCGTACAAAAAGAGAAGTTTCTGCAGCGTCAGGAACCACTTCCTCAGGAAAATCAAGTACCTGAAGCACAGCTTGAATTAATTGTAACACACTCTGATGATCAGAATGAACCTCATCCACCACCGACGAAGCCTCAATATCCGAATCCACTACTAAGTCCCCCTCCTCTTGGGAAACACAGTCAGAATCTGACTCCTGTTCCTGAAGAGGTGCCGACACCCTCTTACGCTTACGTGAGGACGACGGTGCGGCAGAATGCAAAATCCTTTCTAAAGTGGAAGAAACCAAAACCAAACCCTGTGCAGAGGATGCAAGTCCTTGTACCCAAGCTGGTTCTACAGGCTCTGCCAGGGTAGAAACAATCAAACAACTAGAACCCATGTAATTAGCTACAGAAGAAGCAGATTCAGAAGATGCTATGACCACATCCTGTGACCGCACAAACTGAGCAAGTTCGGCCACCGTATTGGAGAGAGACCTAGCCCAGGCAGATTCTGCCGTTCTGAGCAAGCAGCTGCTGTATCACTCTGTATGCTCTCTGAGGGCCGAGCATGCGCGTCTGACTGAGCAGATGGTAATTTAACGTGACATACAGAACAGGTGAAACTCAACATAGATGTAACACCAGCCTTACCACGCATGGATCCTCCCCTATCTGACATGTTAACAGATGGGACAAAACACACACAAAACAGTGTAATAAACAGTGTAACAAAACACAATATAAATAACAAGCAGCACACAAAACTGAACAGAAAGTGAGCCTGCAATACAGCCAATAAAGCCCCACAGAGAAAAAGACAAACTTTAAAAAAAAAAACAATCCCCAACCCTTTACATTACAGGACTCAGGACAGAGAAGGGGAAAAGCTAGAACTATAAAATGGCTGTCCACTCTGGTGTTTGCACACAAAGGAGTGAGAGACCACCACGGAGGAGTGCAAAACAGGAAAACACCACTCCCCAGGGCCCAGCACTGGATTGACAAGTATCCAACAGGAAAACCCCCTCAACCAATCCAGTGTCTAGAAGGGCTCACTATCTTAGTGACCCTAGCCTGACCCAGTCTCCTGAGCTAAAAATATGACTGCTTCTAGTATGAAGCAGCCTGCTCGGGGCCACTGCGATTTTCTACCCTCCCTCTCCCAGCACTGTGCTGGGAGAGGGTTTCACTTACCTGCTGCCATCCCTCCTCACTGCAGTCTATCTGGCTGTCAGATCAGGAGGACGGAAGTCATAAAAGTGAGAGTCGGGAAGGCCAGAGAGAAGGAGGTTGCAATAGTTGAGATGAGAAATGAGTAAATGGATCAAGATTTTGGTTGCTTCCTGAGAGAGAAAGCATTTTCAATGATGTTACGGAGGAGCAAGTGGCAGAATTTGGTGATGGACTGGATATGAGAGGCAAAGCTGAAGGCAGAGTCGAGGGTGACTCCAAGGCAGCAGGCTTGAGTGACTGGAGAGAGAGTTATACTGAAAACCCAAACAATGCAGCTAGAGTTTTACATACTTTCCATTACTTAATCAAATGAAAATCTCACTACAATAAAATAGGTGTGAATAAACTTGGATCTGATATGTAATAACAAATCATATTAGAGTCCAGAGTTCATATAGTGAATATAGCAATATAAACCAATAATATTTCCACTTATTAATGTCTGAAAATAAACAGTTCATTCATTCATCCGATCAAAAACTTTTACAATGGGCACATCTTCCGTGTGATCTCTTCTAACAACAGCCCCTCAGGGAAATACACTTATGAGATCCCCGTGGTTAATCAGCATTTCATCTCCACTACGAACTTGGTCATCTTGATCATAAAGAGTCGATGTCTGCCAGTGTGTCGCCTCATTGTCAGCCCCATAGATCGTAGAGCTTCTGAGAATAACTTACACCTGCTGCAATGTTAAATGAGCTGACTATGTTTGCTCTGAGAGTTATGTTGTCAACCAAGAGTGAGATATTGGGAGAGACAGTAACATTGGCGAGAGGAAAGATGATGAGCTCGGATTTGGAGATTTTGAGTTTGAGGAAGTACTGTGACATCCAGGTATTAACAGTCAAGAGAAAGCTAGATACTTGGGTTAGGGAGTTGGGAGAGAGGTCAGGTAAAGAAAGATAGATTTGTGTGTCATCAGCATAGAGGTGGTATTGGAGGCCAAATGATTGAATGAGTTCTCTGAGAGAGGTGACGTAGAGAGAAAAGAGCAGAGGGCTAAGGACAGAGCCTTGGGGACTCCAATAAAAAGTAGAATGGGGGGGTTGGTAGTAGGGATGCTAAAAGAGCAGCAGTTTGTTAAAGAAATATATGAAGATGTAATCAATATCTTCCACATTGTAGTCAGTGCTGTATTTATCATAAAGGTAAAACTTAGCATATCTCTAGAACAACACAAGAATGGATTCATGTTACATTTTTCCCATTCACTTACAAATCCTAGCTCAGATCCAACTATAAATATAGCCTTGCTTTGTAAGTAAATCTAATAAGGATGAAATTTACATTATCTGTTATTTTCTGTACATTACACCAATTTGTATTAATTGATTTGTCTAAGCATTGAGATAATTGTCATTTCAGTTGCTCTTGGGAAGTATGAATGTGTTTAAAGAAGAAGACCTAGCACTTCATAAAATTAAAGTGAATATATATTTGGGCTTTTCAGGTGTTTCTGATTATTCCAAATGTTATTATGTATGCCAATGTGTATTCATACATGATCAAAGGACATGTATTTCAAGATACATGTACCAATATCTTACAAATATTGTTTCATTTACATTCCCTCCACTAACCTCATCTGATTCCAAAAATATTACAGTAGTACATTTTATTTACTGGTACAAAAATATGTAAATAAAACATTATTTATGGTGATCATAAGATGACTGCTACTGCATTATAAAACACCTTGGGCCTCATTCATTAAGCAAAGTAAACAAAAAAAAGAGTAACTTTGCACCTTGGCAAAACCATGTTGCATTGGAGGGGGAGGTAAATTTAAAATGTGATTGGAGATTTATAGTTGGGGTGGGGAATGTCCTAGATCAACTTAAATTTCAGTTTACAAATAAAGCTATCAAGTATTTGTGTGCTACATGAAAAAGCAGCCAGTATTTATCTTATGTGTAAAATAATAAACTAATTTGCACCCCTTGCATTGTATTTGTAACATGGTCTGTCCAGGAGAAAACTTCCTTCTTTTGCCTTACTTTCCTTAATGAATCAGGGTATTTATCTCTAACTACACAAACATGTTGATGGCTCTCTAATTCAGTTTTAAGGTGATAATTGGTGGCCCTATACCAATGTTGTTTAGTATCAGGTCTCAAGAGCTGTAGTAGGCCAGCTTATATGAATATACTCAATGACAGGTGTGGCAGTTAAAATTACTTTCTCAGTGATTAATCCTTGAAGATCATTTTAAAAGTCTTGCCTCCCACCTTCTATAACTGGTTACTCTTAAGCCATTTTCATTAGCAGTATAATTATTTACACAGCGCTGGGGTCATGAGTTCAATTCCCGACCATGGCCTTATCTGTGTGGAGTTTGTATGTTTGTTGTGTTTGCGTGGGTTTCCTCCGGGTGCTCCGGTTTCCTCCCACACTCCAAAAACATACTAGTAGGTTAATTGGCTGCTATCAAAATTGACCCTAGTCTCTCTCTCTCTCTCTGTCTGTCTGTGTGTGTATCTTAGGGAATTTAGACTGTAAGCTCCAATGGGGGAGGGACTGATGTGAATGAGTTCTCTGTACAGCACTGCGGAATCAGTGGCGCTATATAAATAGATGATGATGATTATTTAGTGTTTAGGAAACATGTTGCCTTTTGCTGTGCAACATGACAAAGTGTAACACAACAATAACCTCTGAAACAAGGGGGGTAGAAGCCCTTACTCATACGACCTAGCAATCTAATGAAAGAGGGAATGTAATGTTGGGTATAAATATCAATGCACAGATCATGTTATTTGGTCTGCTAACACATCCATGATTAGCAAATTGACTAATTCAACTCCTGTGTCAAAATGCAATCAATATCAGTGCCATGATTTCTCTAGTTACTAATTTCTGAAAAAGACTTACCGAAAAATGTTTCTTCAGAAACAGCAAAACCCAATTTGACTCCAAAGAACAGTTGCAAACCCTTTATTCCCTATTGAGTCAATAGTTTATATAGGCTTATTGCTGTGTAACATGATAGCTAATTCAAAGTACAGTTTCTTCAAAATCACCAGTACCGGGGGGCGTGGCTTGGTGGTCATATTGGCTAGTCGCAAGTTTAATGTGCTCCGCTTTGAAAGTGGAAAAATTCAAACTTTAACGGAGGTTCTGAGCACCTTGAATACCTTCTGAGCCTGGCTGATGCGGATGGGTGTACTCCCGCTACCTCCGAGTGTGTTTGTGGTGCCCGGGGAGACCGTACACAGCACATTCTGGCTTGGGGCCTATTGGAACTGATAGAAACAACTGTGCCTGACTCGGCACTGAGCGGTTGCGCTGAGGCCCATCGGAGCACCAGATAGGTCACGGGAGGCCATTGGGGATCGCCTCTACACTTGAGACCCCTGGATATTGATAGTGACCAGCTCCATCTCATCGCCCCAGCAAACGTCCTTCTGCTAAAGGGAGGAAGACCACCGTTTGCCCAACAAATCCATCACTTCGCACTTACCTGTCTCCGGGAAAGACTGCATCTCACGGCGGGGTAAGCTGACTACAGGCGGCGGCGCTGCTGGTGTGGAAGTTGCTCCGGCCGCGAAACCGGAAGTCACCGGCTCCCGCACTTCCGGTCGCGGGTCCCGGTGTCCCCGCTGAGGATAGAGAACATCAATGCAGTGGGATCTATCAGGGTGCTCTGCCTATATGTGAGACTTGTGCCTGTTGAGACCCAGTAGTTGGGGATCTGGTTGGTCTGCTTGTGGTTCCTGGCCCTGAGGGCTGCTGGTGAGTGAGGAGTGACAGGTCATTATAAGTCATCAATACTCCGCTGGAATCTCCTTTCGGGCAGCTGGCTCCCCTGGTCAGTGTACGTCTATGTGCTTTATTTACCCACTAAGGCAGACATTACAGTGCCACTGATTCTTACAGCTTTAAAAGTGTGTCTCTGTCGCCACCTTTTGGTGAATCTCATCTGGTGCAGGCTCTGCTATTGTAGATCATAAAACTCTCTTCCAGTATACATCACGCTGACGGATTCAAGAGTGCAGAGTGCCTCATTGGGTTATATCTATGGCCGGGCACCCTGCGCACACTGGGGCGAGTTGGCTCATCCGGTTTCGACCATGTTTCTAAAAATGGTGCATTGCCTTTCCACAAGGGCTATCAATACTGTATTGCGACTTGGCTAAATGGCTGAGTGATCCATCCACTTGGGGGAAGTAACATGTGACAAAGCAGATCACCAGTTAATAATAAATCTAAGCTTAATCTCTGTATCTCTACTTTCCACTTGTTGACCGTGGTGCATCTATCTAATGGGCAAAGATAAGAAAAGCCAGTCTAAGCGGAAACCCAGAACATCTGTGGAAACTCCTAGACGTCAAGATCTACGGCAATATCTACATCCTACAGTCGCTCCTTCAGAACAAGATAATAGCCCACCATCTTCGCCTGAAGCACCTAAGGTTGCAGAAATGGCTTCCCCAACTGACTCCTCATCTAGTGAATGCCCTTTGAGCACCAGTCAAGAGATTGGAGCGATTCTACAATTAGTCAAATCTCTACCAACAAAGGTTGAGCTTCCCTCTAAGAAAGACTTTGAGTTACTGGAATCCAGTCTTAAAGATACTGTTAAAAAAGAGGTCGCCACTCTACAAGTGGAGTTATCTCGTCTCTCGTCTAAAATTTCCACATTAGAGGACTTTGAAGATGAGTCTACGGCTCGGCATGATCTTCTCAGTGACACTGTAGCTCGACAGGCTCAAGATTTTCTTTGGATTTTCTTTGGATGACCTGGATAACAGAGGCCGTAGGAATAACCTGCGTATTCGTGGAATCCCTGAAGAAATACCCACACAAGATCTAATTGCCTTTCTTTCTAAAGTCTTCAACGGGATTCTTGAGCAGGATCTCTCTACAAGTATTCAATTTGATAGAGCTCACAGGGCCCTGAAACCAAGAGGCTCCCCATCTAAGCGACTAAGAGACGTGATCTGTCGCTTGCACTATTACGTACAGAAGGAAGCGATTCTCCAAAAATCGAGAAAGCTGGACGGAAACAGGCTTCAAATCTTTTAGGATCTCTCCTGGAATACCTTGCAGATGCGTCGTATGATTAAACCTTTAACTGATGCACTTCGGGCCAAGAACATTAAATATCGATGGGGTTTTCCCTTTAACTTACAAGTGTCCAATAATGGAAAGACCAAGTTTCTGAGATCTCCTCAAGATATCAATCCGTTTTGTTCGCAACTGGGAATACAGGCGATGCCGCTGCCGGAATGGCAACAACATTTCGCCCGACTGCAGCCGACAGGTCCAGATTCCTGGCAAACGGTGGGAAGTTCCAGGAGAAGAAGGCGGGATTCTCCGGAGTCTTTGGGCACATAATTTGAGGCTTTTGATGCCTCTTTCCTGTACTCGATGTGATCAGGGAATCTCTGAGTCAATTAGCCACTCAGCTAGCCGGGGACGGCACAATACTGATACCTTTATTGTTGTTGGGCAGCATGGCCTTTCTTTAACCTACTTATACTAGTCTCCTTCTGGTAGCCGAGATACTGGAGGAATGGGCCACCATACCTGCCTTGTTGTCTGACTTATCTTCTATCTGAGGATGTGTGCAGAAATGGCTACCAAAGTATATCTACCCAGCTTTTGTCCTGACACTGCGCAAAGAGAAGTGTTTGGTTTCTCAAGTTTCTTCTCTGGTTTGTTGAAATTTTTGGGCGATTCCTACTGGAGGTACCCTCAACCATAAAACCTGTGGTAAAGCCTCCCCTTTCTGCACGAGATTGCCCATCTCAGTTTACCTGTGTGGATCTCTATCTGGTGACCAGGACATGGGAATGAGGAACTCCTACGCTTTACCTTTTCTCTCCATGTCTTTACATAGGCTTGTAGACGATCACCTAAATTGCTATAGTCAGATGTGTACCCGGATCGTTATTAGGCACAGAAGCTTTGTGCTTCAAGCGTTTCTTTGGCAAGTTGGAGCTCAGGACTTGTCTGGGTCGGAGGATATTCTAACCACAAGATTTACGGTGCTTTATTTACTAATATTGGTATTGATACCGATTCTGTTTTGAAAGTTCTTATAATGTTTGCTACTTTATAGGATGTTCTGCTAGTTACTGTTGCTAACCCCCTTTTCTCCCCACACCGCAACAAGAATTCCAAGAGATGGGAGTGGCTCCTCCTCTCCTGTTTCCCTGGAGCGGTTTAATTGTGTGTTATCTGTTATGTCTTTATATGTCATTAGGTTTGTCTGTGTCTGTATTGTTTTTTTTTTCCTCATGTGGCTTTCCTTCCCTAGTCCTCCTGGTAATGTCAACTCTTACAATCCTCTCATTACTCTCTAAGCTCAGGTTTACCTGGTATTTACAACTGCTGATTCAATATGCTTGTTTGTTTGACATCAGAGGTGCTCTTCCGATATATGTAGATTCCCCATGACAGCTCAACTCAAATTGGTCTCAATTAATGCTAAGGGTCTTAATCTCCCTGAGAAAAGATCACATGCATTAAAAGAAATGAGAAATATGGGAGCGGATGTAGTTTTCATCCAAGAGACACATTTTAAGCAAGGAATGGCCCCTCGGCTCTCAGATGGCTTGTATACTAATTCATATTTCAGTAATAATAGTGAGGGTAAGACTCTGGGTGTCGCTACTTTGTTCTCTAAGAGACTCCCTTTTATGAACATCCAAAAATTTCGGCTTGTTGAAGGAAGAGCGCTCCTGATTAAATGCAGCTTGTTTGATGTAATGTATACCTTTGTCAATTTATACTTGCCTAATCAGGGTCAACCACTGTTTATATCTCAGGTTTTCAAAAAAGTTGCAGAGCTAGCAGAGGGAACTCTGATTGTAGGAGGAGATCTCAATTGGACCCTGCAACCAGAACTTGACACCTCTAATGGTCGGTCGACATTGCGTAGATCTCAACACTGTAAGGTCAGACGAGCACTTCATGAACACCAACTGGTCGACACATGGAGAAAGAGATTACTCTTTCTTCTCCCATCCACATAATGTTTACTCACGAATTGACTATCTGTTTCTTTCACATAGGGCCCTTCCTTACCTCTTAGCATCATCCATTGGCCAAATAACTTGGTCAGACCATGCTCCGATATCAATAACTATCCAACTCACTCAATCCATGACCAAAAAGTGCACCTGGCGCCTTAATGAGTCTCTCCTGCAAAACACTTATAGAGATCAATTGGCCGCAGCATTAGATGACTATATCACAGATAATGATACTCCGGATGTATCCAAAATTACTATCTGGAGGCACATAAGTGTGTCATGAGGGGGAAACTCATCGAATTGGGCTCCCGTGTTAAGAGAGAACGTACGGCTCGACGGGATCAATTATTACAGCAGATTAGAGACTTAGAGACGGCACATAAATCCTATGCGACCAACGACCTGTTAAATAAGCTGACTGAGACTAGGTCGGCACTTAACAAACTATTAAACGATAAAGTCAAATTAGACTTTAGTAGGTGCAGACATCGTTTCTTCCGGTGGGGTAATAGGCCGGGCTCTATGTTAGCGAGGGCCTTGAGCAAACAACGAGCAAGGGCCTATATTGCATCAATTAAAGATGGTAAAGACCGAGACTGTAAGTTGACCTCGGACATAGCCAGTGCTTTTCACACTTACTATACCAAATTATATAATCTTGAGACCCAGGTTGTTTGTGCAGACAGCTCCACTCATTCAGCTCGGATCTTGACATATCTAAAGGAGGTGGGTTTTCCTACTCTTTCCAGACACTGACATACTAGAGCAACCCTTCACCGAGGGGGAACTAAGGGAGGCTTTCAAATCTACACCTGGGGGTAAAAGTCCGGGCCCTGATGGCTTTTCCATTGCTAACTACAAGTCCTTTAAAGACAAGTTGATACCCCTGATGGTGTTGGCCTTCAGTGCGATTTCCAGAGATACTTTTTTCTCCTCCCAGAGCTTGGGAGCACACATAACTGTGATCCCTAAAGAGGGAAAAGACCCCTCCCAATACGCAAGCTATAGGCCTATCTCCTTGCTTAATGTGGATATCAAGCTGTATGCAAAACTTATTGCAAATAGATTAAAAGTGCTACTCCCAGAAATTGTTCACGCAGATCAAGTGGGCTTTGTCCCAGGTCGAGAGGCTCGGGACAACACTACCAAGGTGATAGACCTGATTCACATGGATTCTCGTTCAGCAACATCGTCAATGCTTTTGTCCACCGATACAGAAATCAGAAATTGAGTCGTTTTCTCTGGAATCCCCGGCTGACACATTACTCTGGCTATCCAGTATTCCTAAGATTGCTCATCCTACTTTAGGTCCCACGTTAGCGAAATGGTCTAAGCTTAGAGCCCTCCCATGTATCTCCTCTCCAATTTCCCCACTAACCCCATTATGTAATAACCCAATGTTCCCTCCGGGGATTACCCCGTTAGCTTTAAAACAGTGGTCCCAGGCAGGGATCCATCGTGTCGGCCAGTTGGTGGGTGCAATGGGGGTTCTCTCATTCACAGAGATCCAATCCAAATGGGATTTACCTAATGCAGAGATCTGGAGATACCTACAGATTAAACACCTGCTGTCACAGGGTCTTCCGAAACAACACACTTCTAGGAGTTTAATGGTGTTTGAATCTCTTTGTTTCAGGTCATCAGGTCCCTCACATTCCCTTTCAATCATATATAAGCTTCTGGTAGAACATCTATTCATATCCCCTCAAAAATTTACCAAGGAGTGAGAGAGAGATTTAGGGGTTGAGTTACAAGAGGCAGATTGGTCTAAAGTATTTCAGGCAGCTCACGCGTGCTCTCTCAATGTTTCAATCCTAGAAACCCACTATAAGGTAATTACCAGGTGGTACAGATGCCCAGCGCAGCTGGCGAAGGCCTTCCGCGGGGTGCCCGATACTTGTTGGAGATGTAACCAGGGTTCTGGTTCTCTTTTGCACATCTGGTGGGACTGCCCCGTGTTGCAAACGTTTTGGTCCCAGGTGGTGAGCACCACGCGGAAGTTGCTAGGTCAAAACATACCCAACACCTCGGTGTTCTGGCTGTTAAATAAAGTTGATATGCCTCTATCAAGTTTTAAAAAATCTCTTTTAAAATGTATTATCTCGGCAGTGAAGGCAGTAATCCCAGTGAAATGGAGATCAACCACGCTTAGGGACTGGGTATTAGGGACTGGTCTAATAGATTGGAACACTATAGGATGGATATGGATGAGATGCACCTGTCAACCAAAGACTCGTTTGAATTGTATTATGCTACATGGGTTCCATGGTTAAAACTTCTGGACTCTCCAGAGTCCCCAATTTCAAATTTGACTGATTGACTAGTTGGATCCCCCCCATTTTTGTACCCGAGGGCTGGCTTGGTTATATGGACCATTTGGGCGTGTCGTGTGCCTGGCTGATAGGTATACAGAGCTTTAAACTAAACTGTAACTTAATTGAGGAATTTTGCTAGACCCCCCCCCCCCTAATGTGGTTCCCCCTTCCCTTCTCTTCCTTTGTCTTTGTCTATATGTTATTGTTTTATAAGGTTATTTACCAGGTAGGTGTAAGGGTTTGACATATCTCTTTTATAGTTTTTCGGAGTACATTTTGGACTGGTGCCAGGATGTCATTTTTTCAGTGTCAATAACGTACCATGCCATTTTGTTGGATGTACATGTATAACCTGTATATGTGTGTAAAACTCAATAAAACTTAAATTTAAAAAAAAAAAAAAAAAATCACCAGTACCCATGGAATTAATTTCCCTAAACCTATTATAGACATGCTGTTAGAGCTACTGTGATTAGAAACAGTCATTATGAGCAAAGAGTCACAGTCTGCAGTGCTAGTCAATAGCAAAGATAGGACTAGGGTGTTTTAGAAACGACTGTTAGGTCACATATCACATTAGTGTGTACTCTCCCATGATCATGTTTTATTGTACCAAAGCACATTGTATCATTTAATATGAGTTTGTAAACTGATAAAAAAATCACTATCAATGATGGAACGATGTCAGGCAAATTCTGAAGTGTGTATGTACTCAGCAGTGTAGACTCATCTCTATACAGTGTGCAGAACCACAATCTTACAATCTTTTCAGCAGATGTTTATGACAGATGATGAGCAGAGATCTGAAGGTAAATCGCTTAGGTATCTACACATGAATCTGCATGCTCATCGGGACTTTCAGTACTTGGTAAAATCATTACAGAAATTACATCTGCAGTAATTTTCTGTAGTGGGAACCCAGCTTAACAAGAAAAAGTGTCCATAACAATGCCAAATACAGAGGGTGCATAGTTATCCTATATGAGAACAGATAACATTGATAATCTAATAAACAGCTAGGAATACAATTTAGAAAATGTCTTTCGAGATAAGTAAAGTAAAATCAATATAATACAACTTTTGCTCCATCTTCAATTTCTTAGATGGATAACAGAGCCTCAAATGACAAATACTGTGTGTTTTGCACATTGGCATGGAGCGTGGAGCATGATTTGTATATATGTATGACGCGATTTAGCACCATTCACACAGCACATTGGATTGCACCTCCTCCAACCACAACACACTGTCATTATTGTACAAATGAGTGAATGGGGTTAGTTTGCACAATCTGGCGCCTGGATGTGCCAGATTGTGGTAATCTAACTCTTGTACAGGCACTACTAACCCTGCAGTATAGACACCGTTAAATTATGCCAAAATCTCCATCAATACACACTCCATCTGTAAATGTTCAGATTTAATAAGTGCAAAACCTGGCAACTATAATTCTTGAGACTGTGGTTGCTGTCACAGTCGCCTCTAGAATGTTGGTGTGGGTTCAGCTCAGCTTCTCTGTATAATATTCTCTGTAAGACATTACCGCAGAACAACAAAAATAACCAAACAAAAGAGCCAGCATCAACCCCTTATTACAAAGAATACTCTCTTTGCTACTTTTGTATCTCTTGCCCATTGTACAAGAGCTTAGTAAAATTTTCTAAAGTACTGTATACATATGAATTTAGAGACAGTAGAATGTTTGATGATTCATAATAGATAGAATGCAGTACTTGCGGTAGATTGTTTAAAAGCCTCAGGGAAAAAAACGAAGATTGGGACAAGGTATATCAAGTTAACTCATTTGAAATCCAAGGGAAAATGCACAACAAACTTACATTGGTACTCACAATTTTACATGAGTATTTTTCAGCGTCACACAAAGATACAGCACAGTGGAGATGTACTTCATCATAATCCCCTATGAATTTAAAAACTGTCACATGAAAGCGACAAGTTAGAGAAATCCCATTCTCTTCAATACCAATGGTGTTGTCTTTGATGTTTGGACAACTAGTTAAGAAAGAACAAAATGTTAAAAATAAATTATTAACTTATACAAAGAGTACAATCAAAGAATAATCTTTTAGAAAATGTACTAATTAAATAGAGGAAATAACGTTTTTTTTAATAATCAGTGGCCTGATTCATTAAGGATCTTAAATGCAGAGGATCCTTATTTCAGTCTCCTGGACAAAACCATGTTACAATGGAAGGGGTGCAAATGAGTGTTCTGTTTTGCACATAAGTTAAATACTGCCTGTTTTTTCATGTAGCACACAAATACTTGATAGCTTATTTGTACACTGAAATTTAAAGTTGATATTTGTGTGCTACATGAAAAAACAGGCAGTATTTAACTTATGTGCAAAACAGAACACTCATTTGCACCCCTTTCATTGTAACATGGTTTTGTCCAGGAGACTGAAATAAGGATCCTCTGCATTTAAGATCCTTAATGAATCAGGCCCCAAGTTATTAAACTGTTGATAGCAATGCAGTCTTAAGAATTGCTAGACAAAGAAATACCCCTCTCTGGCTGGGGATGAATAATTATTTTTCAAAATACTAAGTAATAAGAGTGAAACTAATAAGAAATTAACTCAGACAAACAAAGATGGTGAATCTAACCACAACTGGAAATTTTCCAAAAGATAAAATGTTTGGGGCAGTTACATGGTTGACAAGTTCAAAAAATCCTGGCTTTATTTTACTAAAAGAAAATCTGAGAATATGATGAAGGAATGCAATATAAGGATTCAAATATGCTATTTGTAAAGAAGGTTAACAACTTTGTGACATCCCTTAAATTAAGAGGGTTCCCTGAGAAGTATGTTGGTCCACAGTCCAAAGACCCTGTTGAAGTTGCCAAAGACAGGGACTTTTATAAAAGGACTCTAACAATGTCACTAGCAAATCACTCAACCACTAGAGAGATGTACATGAGCATCTAAATACAGACACAGTCAGATATGTGTATGTAAGTGTCCAAATGGGCAGGGTCCTGGCATCCAAGATATTTAAGCTGAAAAACAGTAGACTGATATTTTTTCTTTGTTCTAATTACTTTATTTAACAATTGCTTGATTTTGTAACATGAGGCATCAGGTACTTTCTATTTGCACACATGAATGCAGAAAATGGATAATGTGGGTGCTATTTTCTGAAATGTTAAACTTCTTTTGAATTTATGCACAAAAAGTGCATAAAGTCAAAAGTGATGTCCAAGAAGAAAATAATCGTCAGCACCAAAATATAAGTCACTTTATTAATCATGCAAGTCACTATGGCTCTGGATGTGGGGTGAGGTTCCATCTATATATGGTAGCTTGCATTAAGGCTATTTGTAGTCACCCTGGTGTTCTCTGCTGACTTATGGTTCTATATGGTGATGCTGCTCCATGGTGACATCTAATAATCTTATAATTTACACTAAAGAATACATTTCCATATATATATATATATATATATATATATATATATGTATATATATATATATATATATACATATATATATATATATATATATATATATATATATATATGCAGTATATATATCAGTGTTCTATTGTAGGTTTTGTACTAACCCTCCTTCAATGATGAAGTATCGAAGTTTGTCGTTACTGTCTCTTGATGGAGTTGCATAGCATTTATTTAAGGTTAAGATCAAGTGAGTAGAGTCTGCTCCGACCACAAAAACACCAACGAAGAGCACGTCCCGGGTGGTGAGTACTACTTCTCCTTGTCGGTATGGATGCTTATACGATGCATTTTTATAGAGAGCCATCTTGGTGGTGAAACTTCCTTCTTGAGTGGGGACTGTCAGATTGATTACACTGCAAATGTAAAGTAAAACAGTTGTATGCTCCATGCATGTTGAAATCTTCAGTAATATAATTATTGCAAAGGTTAAACTACAATATGTGGAGGAACTTTACAAATTAATTCATTAATTTTTGTATTGTATACAACATTATATAGAATGTGACATCATTTAATTTGTTTTCTAGGCACAATACAGATGCCTGAACAGGCATTTTATAAAATAAAGCTGCCTACCTGGATTTTTTCCTTATTGTTTGCTGGAGGCAGTTTGTTTTCCCTGGTAAATAGGTGAGACATTTTACCATTTCTAGTTATAGTTAGCAAAAGGTAGCTTTAACTAGAAAAGGAAACAATACAGGTAAACAGATCACTATGAGAAAATTACAGCTAATTGATTTGTGTTGTGCCTACAAAAATTACAATAAGTAACATTTCTTTTAAAGTGATGTTCTCTTTAAAACCATTAGGCTAAGGTATCACCCCTTCAGGTTCCCCCCACTTTAGGACTGCAATCAAGCAACAGTAAATACTGACAGCCAATGAGATGAGAACTGTCAGTATTGTCATTAAATAAATACTATGAAGGAGATTCAAACTCCTGCTCAGTCTATATATCATTAGTGTGCTCCTGATTGAACAGAAGCTGTAGCCATTCCTATCAGGAGTGCCATTCATTAGACATCCATGTCCTAGTTGCACAGGATGGGTTGGGTCAGCTCTTTTTTCTCCCTGCAGTCACCTCTGCTCGTGGGGTAGCAAAGGTTGTCCAAACGTGTCTGACCCTTTAAGGTGCTAAAACAGCAATACTCATATGTGGCATGCAGTTCCATGTCCTGGTACTTGTGCCATATCATAATAAATTAGCTTCCAATAACAATACAAACATTTGCAGCCTTTTCTCTTGCATGGTTCACTGTTTAAAATTGATATAAGAAAATATATTTTCATATGACAGACAAAGTGTTTATTGATTAGGTATAGGTTCTTACCTAAGCATGGGTCTTATAACAGAATCCAGAGAGATTTTGATGTCTAATTCATATGCACATGAGAACTCCACATTTATAGTTCGATCTCGTGTAATGATGTTACCTGTGTTGTTTGCACTCTCTATCCAAACTGTGTTTTTGTACATGATGTGAGTGCCATTAGACTATAAGACAGAAAAAATGACAAAGTTAAGACCTAATTTGAATGACTAGGCCAACAGGTCAAACTGAAAACAGAAGAGTGTGCCAAGTTTATGACATAAGCACAAAGGGGAGGTCATTTATCATTGGATAGCATATCATTAAGCCAGATTTTCCCTGCTGCAAGTCATGCAACGTATACACCTTTTACCTCTCTTACGTCACTGCACACAGCTTTGTGTGACAAAATGACATATAATGCAAACGGGTTAATTGTTAATTGAGGAAATTCTGTATGTAATCTAATACCAATTGTGTGGCTGCCTAAGCTCCAAAATTTAGAACAAGCTTGAAGGAGTTCCGCATTGTGCAGGTTGTCGTAGGGTTTTTCACCACAAAACAAGGAAGAAACCACTGCTTTGAGTTGACATTTTTATCTTTGTACCCCATGAAGAGGGGAGTGGAGCAAACAAAAGGACAAACCATGCTGCAATGCAAGAGGTGTAGATTTATTTATCGTCCTTGCAGACAGGGAAAATACTGGCTGCTTTTGCATGTAGCATACAAATATTGGTCAGCTTTACTTTACACTGCAATTCAGAATTTATTTAAACCCCTCTAAAACTTCAACACATTTAAAGCCCCCCTCGTGAGCAAAAATCTGCGTTAAAACAACGGTAATGATGCACGCCCCGCGTTGCTCTTTGGAATTAAATCTGCCCCTAAGATAGCATAAAAGTGCCTGAATATATGGACAAGTTAATTGCACATTGTGATGTCAACAATAGGGACACTAGTGCAAAATATGGCTTTCTAGTTTGTGCTCACATGCAATGACCACTTGTGTTACATAACGTGAATGTATCACATACATATTTGAGCTTTCTGTAATGTGCTGAAATACAGGCTGTTATTGAATGCATTTCCACATGTTTACAATCCAATTTGATGCCATCAGTGCAATCAAAACTGTATACTGACAAACTGATTACTATTGGAACTATTTTTATGAATCAGGATTCATGCATTTACCATAAAAGGTCAACTGGGAAACAACATTAATTGACTTTATAGTTGAGACAAATGTGCAGTGAAGTCTTTTTATAATATAGCGATCAGTACTGAGTATTCATATACCTGTACAATATTTCCACAGTTTCCTTTTGTATTGTTTATTTGAAAAGATATGAAATCTTCTCCCTCAATGCCAGGGCAGTGTCTGTCATTAATCCGGACTCCTTCTCTTTCAAATCCAAGCTGAAAGAGTTTGCATTTTGATATTGATACTTCCATCTGAGCAGCTTTGCAGGTCACTTCTGCATCAATGATGTCATGTGTATCTGTACAAACACAAAATAAAACATATAGTGTAAAAAAGATAAAAGAGCTTTAAAGCTTTAGGACAAAAATAAGCAACTGCCCTCTCAACGCCAGCATGATATCATAGACTATTATAGTTGAACAGATAATCACACCCATTATCATCATTTATTTATATCTGCATATTAAGAAGAGCTTTCCTTTGAGGGGATCATAATACAAACACATTACATACAAGGACATGAAACAAAAGGAAAAGTTTGTCTTGTCCAAAGGAGCTTACCATCTAAGAAGTGTGGGGAACAAATGATACATAAGGTAGCAGAATAACAATTGTAGTTGGTTAGTTGATAGTGGGGACAGTGTGTGACTGCTGTAAAGTAGAAGCATTGACTGCCACCAATATTTAAGTAACCATTGGCAATTCGCATTTCTGTGAAGCTACAAATAGTGTGGTATAGATTGAATGAGGAGAGACAGTGGAAGATGGAGACATGATAAATCAGTCATTTTAGAAATCTGAAGACAGTCAGCAGCTGGGAACCACAATGGTCTTCACCAGTTATATTAACTGACACTTTTTCTTCGTCTGGTTCTGTATAAAGCTTTTGTGCTGCATAGGCACTTTTGTGGTTATCCTTCTGCTCAGCATAGTTGTATGCCCTTTAGATTTGTTTGGCATCATACTTACTCAGAGCCATCTTAACAACATTATGGGCCCCCGGGCAAAGCAGTGTACCGGGGCCCCTAGATATAGATATAGATATAGATATAGATTTATAGATGTATACAGATTGTCAGGTGCCGTCCCTGACTACTCTTGCCTACTCTCCGTGGTACCTCGCTTCCTTGGTCTCGACTAGGCCTGTCTGACTACCCTATTTGCTGCACTGGTGACTTCCTGGGAGAACCGCGACCTGCATATCGCACGCAGCCAAGCCCAAACCTCCTTGCGGGGGTCCCTGGTGAACACCGGTGGTGTGTTAGACTCCGCGCCTCTCAGGTTAGTAGCGCTAATACCAGTCGGTGATATTCTCTGTGTAAAAGTGTGACAGAATACTCTGGCCATGAGCGGACCGGACGAACCTTCGGCCCGCGACTTATTACTTCACCTGGGTCAGAGAGTGGAACGACAAGAATCCAACCAGGCACAATTATTGCAATGCATTAAGGGAGTCATCTCCCGTCTGGACTCCTTACAAGCATCGCCACCTACCACTTCCTCGGCCGCCACATCCTCTGCTGCATCAGATCCTACCGTCCCTGCTAGGGGTGCTACCGTCAGAGGCCTCCGTCTTCCTCCTCCCGACAAATACGATGGCGATCCGCTGAAATGCAGTGGCTTCCTCAACCAGTGCTCTATTCAATTCGAATTGGCCCCAGAGAATTTCTCATCAGAAAGAGCTAAAGTGGCCTATTTGATTTCGCTCCTCTCAGGGCAAGCATGGGCCTGGGCTTCCCCTCTCTGGGAACCGGATGACCCTATACTGCAAAATTCTGTGGTCTTCATTGAAAGATTCCGCAAGGTATTTGATGAACTCGGAAGAATCTCTTCGGCCACCTCCGGTCTCCTAGGATTACGCCAAGGCTCTCTTACAGCTGGACAATATGCGGTGCAATTTCGGACCCTTGCAGCCGAACACCGATGGAACAATGAAGCTCTCAATGCTACCTTCTGGCAAGGTCTTAATGAGCGTATCAAGGATGATTTAGCTTCTCGTGATCTTCCTTCCAATCTGGGTGACCTTATATCCCTGTGTATTAAGGTGGACATCCGCCACAGAGAACGTGCTCTCGAACGGGACCGCACTCGCCGGCCATTTCCTCGTCTAGTACCCAACTTTATTCCTCCTACTCAACCTGCAGAAGAACCTATGCAGATCGGCAGTTCTTGTCTGTCCCCAGAGGAACGTGACGTATGAAAAACCGCCTCTGTTTGTATTGCAGTGAACCAGGACATCTTCTCTCCGTTTGTCCCAAGAGGCCGGGAAACGCCACCTCCTAGGTGATAATAGGGAGGTCAACCTAGGACCCCAGTCCCTTTCTCCCTACCTTCGGAAGGAGTCAGAGTTTTTGATGCCAGTCACCTTGGTTTTCCCTAATGGCCCATTTACTACCTGAGCCTTTGTGGACTCGGGGTCCGCAGGGAATTTCTCTTCCAAACTTGTGACCGAACTCTGTCTGGAAACTATCCCTTTGGCTCAACATTTGATGCTCACTGCTGTGGACGGAAATAGAGTCTCCAATGGCTCAATCTCTCTCTCTACTTCCCCACTCCGGATGGAGATAGGAGCACCTCACTCCGAGAGTATAAGTTTCCTTGTGCTACCCCAATCGGTTAACCCTATCATCCTGGGGCTACCATGGCTGAAGCTCCATTCTCCACAATTCGACTGGCAGCGAGCTCAAGTTTTCCGCTGGGGTTCATCCTGCAATAAAAGATGTCTGAGATCCGTTTTCCCATCTAAACCCAAGCTGGCCTGTCTCTGTACTTCTTCCCTGGTGGGCCTTCCTGAAGTCTACTCTGAGTTCACTGATGTGTTCTCTAAAACCGCTTCCAAAATTCTTCCTCCTCATCGGCCTTGGGATTGCCCCATCGACCTCATCCCTGGAAAGAACATTCCTAGAGGCAGGGTATTTCCGCTGTCTTTGCCCGAGACACAGGCTATGTCGGAGTATGTTACTGAGAACCTCAGGAGGGGTTTCATTAGGAAATCATCTTCTCCAGCAGGGGCAGGCTTCTTTTTTGTAAAGAAGAAGGACGGCTCTCTCAGACCGTGCATTGATTACAGGAGACTAAATGCCATCACGATTAAAAATCATTACTCCATTCCTTTAATCTCTGAGCTCTTTGACCGTAATCTTTACTAAGTTGGACCTCAGGGGAGCCTACAACCTAATCAGAATTCGCAGAGGAGACGAGTGGAAAACCGCATTTAATACCAGAGACGGCCACTATGAATACCTGGTGGCGCCATTTGGGCTCAGTAACGCCCCAGCGGTCTTTCAGGACTTTGTGAACGAAATATTTAGGGATTTGCTCTACCAATCAGTGGTTATTTATTTGGATGATATACTAATCTTTTCCCAAGACCTGTCTACTCATCTCATGCATGTCAAAGAGGTGTTTTATCGTTTACGTGCTAATCTCCTATTCTGCAAGCTCGAGAAATGTCTCTTCAATTGCTCTCAAGTACCCTTCCTAGGATATATTGTATCAGGCTCCAGCCTTCAGATGGATCCAAGCAAATTGGAGGCTATTCATAATTGGCCTCAACCTTCCGGTCTCAAGGCTACCCAGCGTTTTATTGGGTTTACGAATTATTATCGCCAATTCATTAATGGGTTTTCTACGTCAATCTCTCCTATTACTCTCCTCACTCGGAGGGGTGGCCAATCCAAGTCTTGGCCCCCAGAGGCTGTACGAGCATTTCTAGCCATTAAGGAGGCCTGCTTGTTTGCACCCGTCTTATCTCAACCCGATCAAAATAAACAGTTTTTCCTAGAGGTGGACGCATCCTCTGTTGGGATTGGAGCAATACTGTCTCAAAAGAATTCTGTAGGCCTTCCTGTTCCTTGTGGTTTTCTCTCCAAAAGATTTTCGGCCAGTGAAGCCAACAACGGCATTGGGGACAAGGAACTTCTCGCCATCAAGACCACCCTGGAGGAATGGCGCTATCTGTTGAAGCGGGCGCGCTTTCCCATCACAGTGTATACAGATCATAAAAATCTCACCTACATGCAGTCTGCACAATGTCTGAACCCTCGACAGGCCCGCTGGTCACTATTTTTTTAACAGATTCCAGCTGATACTAACTTTCCAGCCCGGTACCAAGAATTTGCGTGCTGACACATTATCTCGATCTTTTGACTTCTCCGATGTCTCGTCATCTATGGTTGCCAAACCCATCCTCAATCCTTCCACAATTGTAGCCTTGACCAATTCCTCTTTCAAGACTCCTCCTCCTGGTCCTTCTTTTGTACAGGAACATCTACGCATTCAAATCCTAAGATGGGCTCATAACGCCAAATTCACTGCTCATGCTGGGGTTAAGAAGACAGTTGCTCTTGCTATCTCGCCTTTATTGGTGGCCCTCTTTACCCTCAGATGTCCTGAAATTCATCCGCGCTTGTGAGGTCTGTGCCCAACACAAGATCCCGAGGAGACCCCCTGCCGGTCTTCTCCATCTTCTGCCCATTCCGGACCTTCCATGGCTTAGTATCAGCATGGATTTCATTACAGACCTTCCTGCCAGTCATGGCTTTAACACCATCTGGGTGGTGGTGGACCGCTTTTCGAAATTAGCCCATTTCATTCCCCTCAAGGGATTACCTTCTGCCTCCCAGCTGGCTCTCCTGTTCATCCGAGAGATTTTTCACATTCACGGCTGCCCGAGGGACATCATTTCTGAGTCCAATTTATCTCCCAATTCTGGAGATCCTTTTGCAAACAGCTTGGGATCAGCCTAAAATTCTCCTCCGGGTACCACCCGCAAACTAATGGACAGACTGAACGGACCAATCAGGACCTGGAGGCATTTCTGAGGTGCTACTGTTCGGATCAATAGTCGTCCTGGAGTGAACTTTTACCCTGGGCAGAGTTTACCCATAATAACCATCAACACGAGTCCACGGGTAACTCTCCCTTCTTTACCATCTACGGGAGACATCCCATTCTCCCCACCTTCTCTGATCTTTCGGATTCCTCGGTACCTGCTGCGCAGAATATGGTACACAATTTTTCTCAAATTTGGTCCCAAGTACGTTCCAGATTACTACAAACTTCTGACCATTATAAACACTTTTCAGATCGGCATAGAAGGAATCTCCCTGTACTTCGGGTAGGAGACAAAGTCTGGTTAGCTACCCGCAGCCTTAGACTCAAGGTTCCCACTATGAAATTAGCTCCACGCTATATTCAACCCTTTTCCTTCTCTCATGTGATCAACCCTGTCACCTACAGACTTCATCTACCAGCTTCCCTGCGGATTCATAATACCTTCCACATATCTCTGCTTAAACCACTCATTCTCAACAAATTTTCCAGCAAAACCTCTCCACCTCCTCCTGTCAAGACTATTCTTGGTGAAGAATTTCTGGCAGAACGCATTCTGGAATCTCGTATCTCTAGAGGAAAACGCCAATTTCTCATCCATTGGAAGGGCTATGGCCCAGAGGAGAGATCTTGGGTCTATGTAGAGGATATTCATGCTCCACGTCTGTTGGCAAGATTTCTACGGGATTTCCTGCACCACCCGTAAGAAAGAAGGGGAGGATACTGTCAGGTGCCGTCTCCACGCTCTCCACAGGTGCCGGAGATGGGCACCTTCTCTCCGCAATCCACGTCCTGTTGCCTAGCAGCAGAACTCTATCTCTACTCACCTGTCTGCAGCCAGCATCTCTAAACCACCTAAATCTCCCTAACCCAATCAGGAGGCACCTTAGAGTACTTAAAGCAGCCTCTGACACATGTCTAGTGCCAGAGTATTGGTTCTACCCTGCTCCAGCATTTAGTTTGCATTCCTGTTCCTGAACTCCTGTGTATAGACTCCTGGGCTTGTTTGACCTCTCTTCCGGATTTCCCTTGTACTTCGCTGCCCGCTCTGGTATTGACCTTTGGACCGTCCCTGACTACTCTTGCCTACTCTCCGTGGTACCTCGCTTCCTTGGTCTCGACTCGGCCTGTCTGACTACCCTATTCTGCACTGGTGACTTCCTGGGAGAACCGCGACCTGCACATCGCATGCAGCCAAGCCCAAACCTCCTTGCGGGGGTCCCTGGTGAACACCGGTGGTGTGTTAGACTCCGCGCCTCTCAGGTTAGTAGCACTAATACCAGTCGGTGATATTCTCTGTGTAAAAGTGTGACACAGATACAGATATAGATATAGATAGATAGAGATAGATAGATGTACTTGCTCAGTGACCCTTGTAGGTTATTTTTCTTTTTTTTTTCTTTTGCAGGATTATTTATTCTCATTAAGAGCCGTGCCTATGGGGTCCCCTTGCCCGTGGGGCCCCCGGGCAGCTGCCCATCGTGCCCAATGGAAAAGATGGCCCTGTACTTACTGCTGGACACAGAGCCAGCACAGTTGTCTACTGTGAGGAAACTCCCTTTTAGCTGGGACGGTGGAAGCCCTCTGTGGGATTCAACTCACTCGGGTATCCCAGAATATATCCAAAATAAGGCTTGGTAGTGGTAATGTGTTCACTCCAGCAGCCTCTTGCAGTCAGCACTCCAAGGTAACAATCTCAGTATCCTTCAGAGTCATATCCTCCCACAGTATTGCTGCTACCATATATAAAGACAGCTTTATATGTTGCCCAGCCTGGGATACTGGCCAGCACAGACCCTGCCCTAGTAGGGTTTCCTCTGGCTGCACTGCAATCATTCCAAAGCACATTGTATCGTTTGATTTGATTTTATAAATGGACTAAAAATTTCTATAAGCAATGGAACAATGTTGTGCCAATTCTGAAGTGTGTATACACTCAGGACCAGCAATGTAAGCAGATCTCCATAGAGATCTCAATAAGGAAAGTTTGGGAGTTGATCATTTTGTATTGTAGGGTATGTCCCCTGCCCTTTTTTACACTGTTATGATGTCTGGTCATACCATTCCCGTAGACTGGTGGATCCATGCAACCACAAAGCTCTCCTCCATTGTCTACTTCACAGCTTCTGTTTGGACAGTCTGCATCTACACAAGGATCTTCAATCACTCCTGCTATAAATGAAAAAATAGCAAAGAATAATATAAGACTCCTATACAATGACAGAAAAATACATAGTCTTATATTTAAGAGCTAGTGTTTTATTAGCACATGCTGAAGGACATTGCCATTTTGAGAAGGTTAAAACATGACTGCCTGTGTAAGCAATGGTCTTGAGATACAGCATTATTACTGCCACTACTTCTAGTACACAATATTATTTGGTCACTATAGTTTCTGTTGCAATACTCTGCTAGTGATGAGCCAAAAAGATGCTTATTTTTAGAATTAATTGGATTTCAGCCATTTTGGGGGACTCTTAACAATTTATTACTGCACCTGGTTTGGAGTAAGGTATATTTACATAGACCAGTGCCAGTTTTTATTTAAGGACCAGTGCATTGTGGTTATTTGCTGAGCAAACTTTTATTTACTGCAATGATGACTGTGACATATTGTTATTATTAATTCATGTATTTAAGAGAATGATCCTTACACCCAGACTAAAACAGCAAGGATTGGGCAGGGAGTGACATATAAGCTGGATATACTGTATATCTGATTTCAGCAGTTATTACATTTTCCTGACTAGTCAGCTTGTCACCACAATGATCATAAAATATCATTAACCTTGTTGGCAGTCAGTAAAACATAAATTGACAGAAGACACAAACTTACAGCAATTCTCCTTTTCAATCCACTCTGTGCTGAGAATTCCAAATGATCTGCATGCTTCTCCATAGGCAGCTAAAGAGCCGCACAACTGAATCTTCTTATTGTTATAACATCCATCCAGAAAACAAGACTCATAAAAGGGTACAGGATCCAGAAGTCCATAACACGGCTGAAAGAAGCCCTTCATATCTGTCAGTTTGAGGCAGTATCCATCACTCTGAAGCTTCTGGATTTGGACATTGTCACAAGTAGAGGCATACTGAGAGTACTGCAGCTCATTGCAGCTGAAAAGTTATATATTATTGACACTTTTTTAGCAACCACTAATCACAAATAATATCCACTTTTAAAATGAATAATACATGCATGCTCTTTTATTCCCTTCAGCTGTACCCAAAACTAGTTTGTGGGACAGCTTATTATTGCATCAAACTAACCCATTGGGATGGGTTAATGGGGTTAAAAATCAAGAGGTAAAAAAATATTATTACATTTGTGCCATATGAACAATGGTTCTATATAGAGGTTCTGGTAAAGAGTTGGTTTAAAGAAGGCTTCAACTTTAAATAACCTCTGTACTAAATCCTCTCCCTTCACAATAATAGTCAGTTGTTGGTGGTTCCTCTTTTAAGATACTAGCTATGCGGTCTATTTATCATGCACTCACATATAACTGCTAAAGATCAGGAATGGTGGGTGTAGGTACACACCACTGTTCTGTTCAGCTATCACCCACTTGGTTACTATAAGCACTTCCGAGCAGCCAGGTAGTTTAAAGTGCGGTCACATGACTGCAAATGAGCAAATCGGCTGCACAGGGCTCATATCCTACGCAGTGGTTTCATTTGCTGCCTGCACCTTTTTAGTGCAGGCTGCTGTTACCTCTCTGGCTGTCAGGGGCAAATGCAAGATTTCTAGAGGGGTGTTTCTACAGCACTCTCTTGAAAAAAGAGTATAAAAAAATGAGGCATAGAAACACATTGATATTGATTTGATTTAAATCAATTATTCTTGACCACCTTGCCAAAATAATTGAATTTAATGCATTGTAAAGAAATACAACAAACTTAATACTAATCTCCCACTCAAATCCCATTATAGATAAAAAAATATATAATTTTGTTACAGCTATTCACATATTGCTTCACGTCTGTCTCAGCAGCCAAGAAACTTTCTTTTTTTCTAAAGTTACAGAAACACTAAGGCCAAATATGAGAACAATCCCGATGGCCAATTTGTTGAATACAAAGTTAATTAAAACATAGTCAGGTCCGCACAAGATCGGGCCTTGGACTGCAGACTGCTATAGTTTTATTCAATGCAGACAGGAGAAGGAGGTTCCTAGAAACCGTTTCTTCCTACTAGGCCACAGCACTAACCTTAGTCAAGTGTAAAGTTGTTTCTGGGTAAAACCCTCTTAGCTGTCTGATTCTTGGTATGGTTTCTGTTTCTGACATTGCCTGCATACTGACTTTTCTTCATCTGCCATGAACTTTGTCTAACTCTTACCATTCTCTGGGTTGCCACCTAACCTGACTTTTTGCCTGGATTTGACCATTCTCTGGATTCCTACATGCCTTGACCTGCTGTTTCGATATTGGCCTCTCTTGGATTATGCCTACTATAGACTTCTGCTTGGACTCTGCACCCCACTCTGACCTGTGAGAGCATGTGCATTCTCCTTTTATTTGGGTCTCAGTACCATTTGATTAGTCTCTACAATATTTCTGGTACAAGCCCTTATCCCAGAATAAACCACTTCTATTGCTTGCATAAGACCTGGGGGCACCTGAGTACCGGTGAGCACGTTCAGCTCTAAAGAAAAGGGAGTTGCTTTAGGAAAAGACCATGACTAGCCTGGTTCTAGAGATTTCTGGTGTCTGTTGTCACACTTTGTTAGCAGTATGACTTGACAGAAATCCATAGGACCATAACATTGCTGTAGTATTGGTGCTTAATAAGGACCTTTTTTTCATTTAGTGAATGTTGCTGTTTTCCTTAACTTGTTCCCTTTTGGTTTTGACATATCCTAAAATTATAACTGGTTTCACATGAAAATTTCCTTCTCTAAGCATAACAGTAGCCATACCACTCAGCCAATCTTTACACTGGCTACCTTTACCTCTAAGGATAAAACTCAAAGTACTATCAACCTAAAAGCTCCAACAATTCTGTCCGACTTCACATATTCAACTTCATCGTATAGTATTCTCCCCAACCTGCAGCTCCCCATTAAACACCTTAGGACAAACCTTTTTTGCATTCCATTTGTTTTCCAGCTTTGTGCCAATACCACACTGCTAACCACAGGTTTCCCTCTTAGAGTGACATAATCATCGGTTAGATCTCCATTGAAGTTGCCGCAAAGCCCACAGACTTTGTTTTGAAGTCGCTCACTGATGGTAATTTTAATGATGTTGAATCCATTGTAATGAATCTGAATGTCAGGGCTTGTGTCAATGACCAAAAATCCCTCGCTGCTGTATATTTTAGTTGATAATCCAGTTACAAATGGGACAGATACTTGTGTTCCATTTACCTATAATAAAAACAAACTTTAAATGAGCATTATTGAAACCTAAAAGTAACCAAGTTGGTAATAAAATATTAGCATGCACATCACAAATATTTAAAATTGCACAACCCTTCACTAACCAAACTGCAATACAATGCTGATAGCTGCTCTCTTCTAGTCTGTTCAGCAATTTCTCCAATTTCAGTGAACGTTCATATGTAGTCTAAGCACTGTTCTATACATTGCAATGAATTTGTAGCTTTGTTTGAGCAGCGTTCACTAAGTGGAAAACACAGCTCAGACCAAATTTACTGCAGTCTCACTGAAAGTGGCTGTTTGTATGAGCCCTTAAATAGGGAGATGACACATTTTTCAATGCATGTCTACCAGTTGACAATAGGTCGGATGGTGTAAAAATAAGTATAAATATATATTTAAGCTATTTCTAATCTGTCTACTTGTGAGTTGGCTGGCATATATAAACTTAGATTGAGTTCCTTTCCTATGTACTACAGTAGCGTTGGGACAACTGCCTAGAACTATACTAGAGATTTTTAATTTGGAAAATTTAATGACCTCTAAGTCTTAAAGTTACATGTCCCCTAGGTATCCACTATTTACAGATCATACAATTAACCCCACATTATCATGTGACTACAAATTTGTAGTGTAGCTTGAGCCTCTGTTTTCTTTGATGCAACAATATTGAAATCCATAATACTGTGGAGCAGCTTATAAACTTAAGCACCTACGTTTTTTAACCATATAGACTGACTGAAATTTGTGCAGAAAACCATTTTTGCAGAAGTTGCTTATACTGTGTAATATAAAATATACAACAGTATCAAACTGTTCTGAAAATAGTGCAGGCATCGGTATCATTGATCCAGTACCTGTAGGCCTCTGTTTTTCATACGAGTGGAAGTGCAAATTGCAGGTCAGAGCAAAATGCTGGTGTAAATGTATGACCTGCCAGAACCTGGCAGGAAGTGAGGCTGTTGGCTATGCATGCTGGGAAGTTCCTGTTATCTGTTCTGCATCCTTGTTATGTAGGTTATATTGAGTAAATACATTATGTTTCACTCGTGAGAATTGTCACTCCAGTCTTTCTACACCCAAATCACCAGCTGGAAAATCATGTGAACTACAGTGGTGCCCAGGTACCAAGATCAATGATTCCAATGTCTACATGATCCATTCTTGCCAACTTTGGCAAGGATTGGTCCGTGAGATCGGGGGGGAGGTTGGCATGTGGGGGTCAGGGATCAGCGGATTGTGTCATTTTTTCCCCCTATACAATCATCACATTTTATGACGGGGCCACGATGATGCGCGATTAACGTCCTAAACCCGCCCCCACCACTTTACTATTGATTACTATGGAACTGGAAGAAAAATTCGGGAGTCTCCCGGACATTCCAGGAGAGTAGGCAACTATGGCATGAAGTACTTTCTCATTGCGCTCCTTAGAAACTTTACGTGAGCAACTTCTGCAAAAACGCTTGTCTGACCTAGCAGGCAGCATAAAAATTATTTAAAATGTTTGCACATCATCCTATCAACTGGGCAAATCTAGGTGATGAAAAGATGCTGATTTCATTTCCACAAAGTACTCCCTCACAACAGAGTCAGTGGAAAGATTCAAAGCATGAACCTAAGAAGTGTATTCTGGGTCCTATGCATGTAGCCTTCAAGTATATAATAAATAATGCTGCAATAGAAAAGATGTGCAAATTATTTCAAAATCAAGCATGTCATATACATGGCTGTCAGGATGCTGGAGCTTTGACTGTCCATTGAATAGTAAGGCTGTAAGGTTGTCTCTCCTGTCCTATACCAAGCTTCAACGTTAGTAAAATAAATAATTAAAACTACTGACACCTATATTTTAATTTTTTAATTGCACCACACTATAGTTGCTTCAGCTACTGACTTTGAGCCTCATATTGCAGCCTCATCATCATTGCAGTGAATATGCCTGTCAATCTGTTACTACTAGGCATCTCCTGGTACAGAATTTCTATACTGAGCTCAGGATTTCTAACCATTTTCCTTTATAGAGTACTTCTTCAATTTTTATTGCATGCCAAATACACTTATGGATATGTCCATTGCAAAAAATGCCCGTCTGGCAAAAATCATTAAATCGTCTTGTTGGTTTGTCCTTACTGTGACATAGAAATAGCTTAGTGAAACATGACCTCACTGTGCAGGTAAGATAACTATGGGGTAAAAACAGTTCCAAACTCCAAGGGTGCAGAGCTCCAAAACTTTCAGGTAGTATTTATAGCGTAATTACACAGTGCTGTGTAGATTCCGAGGTAGAACAGAGAAAGAGCAGTTGGAAAGATAGGAGGTGAATCAGGACAGGACAGTGTCAGAAAGGCCTTTTGTCTGAGGGTGGACTATGTTTTCAAAAGCCTCAGTCAAGTCCAGGAGGATAATTAGGGAGAAGTGGTCTTTGGGCTTGACAGACAGAAGATCATTGAAGTTTCGATGGAGTGGAGGGGATGAAAGCCAGATTGGAGAGGCTCAGGGGCGGATTGGCCATTGGGCTTACCGGCAATTTTCCTGATAGGCCGGGGGCCTAATGAGGCCAACCATAGGCTGCTTGATGGTTTATTTTTTTCATTACATCTTTTTTGGTCTGATTTTTCTTTTTCCATCAGTGGGTGCTGGCCGCAATCAGGGCCAGCCTAACATTGGGACGGATTGCAGGGGAGAGAGAGGGGGCAGCAGAGGCCCCCCGGAACAGGGGTGCCAGCAGGAGAGCATCATTGTGGCCGCGGAACTTATCTTAAACCCAGCCCCCCTTGCGTGGCCTCGTCCTTGTTCTGTCCAGTAATAAAGAAAGGTCACATGGGACGCGCACCATGTGACAGGTGTCGTCCCATGAGTACAGTGCAGGAAGTGCGGCTGGGATAAGGTGTGTGAGGGTGTTTTATGTCAATGTAACGTGTGTTAATGTAGTGTGTGTATGTGTGTGTGTGTGCAGGGGGGCTTATGTCAGTATAGTGTGTGTGTGTGTGCAGGGGGGCTTATGTCAGTATAGTGTGTGTGTGTGTGTGCAGGGGGGCTTATGTCAGTATAGTGTGTGTGTGTGTCGGCAGGGGGGCTTATGTCACTGTAATGGGGGTGAGGGCAGGGGTACTTATGTCACTGTAATGGGGGTGAGGGCAGGAGGACTTTTGTGACTGTAATGGGGTGAGGGCAGGGGGCTTTTGTGACTGTAATGGGGATGAGGGCAGGGGGCTTATGTCACTGTAATGGTGGTGTGGGCAGGGGGCTTATGGCAATGACATGGGAGTGAGGGCAGGGGGGCTTATGGCAATGAAATGGGGGTGAGTGCAGGGGGGCGTATGGCAATGAAATAGGGGTGAGTGCAGGGGGGCTTATGGCAAAGAAATGGGGGTGAGTGCAGGGGGGCTTAGGGCAATGAAATGGGGTTGAGGGCAGGGGGCTTAGGGCAATGAAATGGGGGTGTGATGTAGGTGGTGACTAATGGGTGATGGTGGGGCAATTTAGTTCAATAGTGGGGGCCTATTAATTTAAGATGAGGAGGCAGGACTTTTCATTTAATGCTGGTTTGGGGCTATTAACTGAATGTGGGGCTGAGTTTGGGGATGAGGGCTATTAAGTAAATGTGAATATGTATAATTTAATGTCAGGGATAGTTTTGGGCCTGTTTGGAGGTAGGGAAATAGATTAATTTATTAAATGGGAATACTATTAATTTAATAGGGCTGGAGGGAGGCCTAATTATTAAACGTGTGTGCTATTGATTTAACGCTGCGGCTGGTTGGAGTTATCTAAATTTAATGTACCCATTTTTTTTTCAGATAGGACTCTCAACATTCCAGGATACAGACAAGCAGCAACTGAACTAAAGACACCAGCAGTCACAGATAGGGATAGCGACAAGAACAGGACACACATACTCAGGTACATACAGTGAGCACACAGACACAGTTTGCGCACACACATACAGGGACAGACACAGTGAGTACACACACATACTGTGCCCCGCCTACCATTTATTTGGCCCCGCCCACATGAGGCCACTTTCAGACTTTTTTCCAGGGCCACTTTAGGTTCCCAATCCGCCCCTGGAGAAGCAGAAACATAAAATAACAAACTGCTTTTCTCTAATCTCTACTAATAGCTCACACAGAGTTTACTTATCTCATTCCCCGCTTACCTTGCTTATCTCTCCAACTAAAATGTTTCTTTGTACTTCCCCAGCTTCTGCAGCTGTTTAGATAGGATATATTGTACTCAATGTTTCATTTGGAAACCAAAAAAGTTTCTTTTTAAATATGAAAATAATCACTTGTGAAAGTTAAGTTCTTTATGCCTATAAACAGCACAGTGCAGGAATAAACTAAGCATTATGGGCCTGATTCACCAAGTAATGCAAATGAACGTAATGTGCATTTTCGGCATATGCACGTCCATATTCAAGGTCGAGCGCATATAGGTAAAAAGTTTCTTGATGAATATGGTAGTAACCAAGTTACGCAGCGTGAAAACTGACGCACGTAGCAGTGCGTTTTTATTTGTTCCTTTATCTAATTCATCGGCAGATGTACGTTTGTGTACAACATACATTTGTATTGCCGATTCACACAGGAACGTACAGGCATGTACTTCCTTCCTTACATTCATGTTTTATTACATAATTTTCATACTAAACCTGCATTTTAAACTTTTGTCTGAGGCAGTATGTATGCTGCTTTTATGATATTGCCTTATATTAAAAAGCATATGCAACATGCCTCAAATGTGCATTAGTACACATTTTCTTTACAAAAATGAAACACACACACACAGTTTCTTAAAAAAATAACTTTTTTTTTTAAACAAATTTTTAAAACACAAAATAAAATGTAACTGTTAATAAGGTGTAAAATAATAACATTTTCAATTTTTTTATTTTTTTTATTTGTTGATTTTGTACTCAACAGATGGACGGGTGGTATTTGCTCGCCACCTGCAAAAAAAAGAAAAACAACATTTTACAATCCCAATTTTATAGCATTTTGCAAATATTTCTTCACTCTATGACAGTAGTTTGCTCGCACATTCTTCAAGCTCAGCAGATTTCAGAGGTGGTACATTAAGTGAAAATCTCTGCAAAGGTTCATTGTATTCTGAACACAGTAGTAGCCTTGAGGACTGCATTTTGGAGGCACATGTAGATATATAAGGGGGCAACAAACACTTATTAGGCCCATGATATTGAATGGCAAACTTTGCCTAGGCCTAGGCACAACACATTTAGTAAAGAAAGGCTTTCTGAGGATTACACTTTTATGCTGCAAAACAAAATAATTGATATTGGACTAGATTATTCATTACTTGCATTCTTATGCAGGGGCCTGGGATTGCCTTCTGGGGCTCCTCCGATTATACCTTCTGGGCCTCCTCCACTTGGGCCTCCTGAAGGCTCTGGGCATGGCTCTGGTGGTTTGGTGTGGAAAGGGAATCCTCGGGAGTTGGGAAAATGAACACTGGGGAGAGGAAAAATTATTGGCCCTCATCCAGTGCCTGCTGCTGGCCCTCATCCAAGGGTTCTTCAGTGGTGTACTATTCATTGTACTATATGTGGGACATATAGTACAGTTAAAATATAATGAAAAGCTTTTTAACAATAGAAAATAGTACCTAGGAGCCATGCATCAAAATATGGCCCTGCTCCTCCTTGCCTCTATTGCAATTTGTGCCACATGCATGATTGTCTGAATGCAAAGGAGTCATGGGTGCTCCTTGGCCATCTAGCAACCAGGCATTGAATGTGAAGAGATGCATTACATATAGCCTGGACATTGATCGAGTGGAAATGCTTTCTATTTTGAATAAATAGAAACATTTCCATCCAACAGGACCACCTACTGCCCCTATAACGTATGGAAAGCCCCGCTATTGTGGAAAACTGATGCTTTATGGGCACAAGGGACTTCTCATTGAGTGGCAGGTGGATGAAGTGCTGGATGCGCGACAGTAAAGCCCGCTGCACAACCTTCAGCACATGAATGAAGGTGGCTTGGGACATTCCTGCCATGACACTCACTGTGGTCTATTCAGATGCACAGAGGTGCAATACTGCAAAAGTTTGGTGAGCGGTAGTATTGCTGTTAGGCTGTTGCGCAAATGCTCTAGGTCACTCTGCACAATGCGCAGGGTGTCCATGATGAAATGACGTGGTAGCCGATAGCGACGGACCACCTCCACATCAGACATCCCAAAGAAGCTGACATGTGCCCTGAAGACACACTCCTTGGGCCGATAACAGTGTAGCAGTTGCTGGTTTTGGAGGGGATGATGCCTGATGTCCTCCAGATTTCGAGCTTTCACCATGCCCATGATTGGCTCTATGTGAGATGGATGAGTGAAAAATAAAATAAAATTACCAAATACCTTGCAGATTTTGGAGTCTCCGTATACATTATAGACATACTTAATATTAGCATGGTTCTTTTCAGGGTCATCACATTTTCTGTAAAATACCCCCCCAATAAAAAAGTAAGCATGACCTGAAATCTATGAAGCATGACACATGCATAACATTTTAAAACAGAGAAGCATTGGTAATGACTACAGTAATAATGTATGAAAAAAAATTAAAAAGCAGAGACAAATTTCAAACATTCACACAAGTATGCAGTGCTTATAAAATATAAAAGAATGCACCTACCTCTGTGGTTGAATATATTATTCAACTGACATAACAAGATCAGTGATGTCTGGTGTGCAGGTGAATGGTCAATTCTCCCATTAGATGAGGAGGATGTTAATGCTGTGTTTGGTCATCACCATCATCCATGAGTTACAAATGACCCTGAGCATGTGCAAATCTTACATCTGAAAAACAGCGTACTTCTGCATGCACTGGAGCTTGAATTGCACGTATCTGCCGGGGAACTCCTTTACTGTACATTACCTATGTGCATATGCTCATTCCCCTTTCCGTTCCTCCCCTGAATTCGCAGGCTGTCATAAGGGTCCTTTGCGCTCTAAGATGATTTGGACGTTGCTGCCTTCACTGGCGTATGCTCCGGTTCTAAGCATGTGCAGTACGATGTTGCACAAAATACATCATATATCAGCATTTGCATTTGTTACTGAATCAGGCCCTGCATGTTTTATAGTTCTATATTAGTATAGTATGTACAGAATGTATATTTAGAAAAAAACTAACATTTGTGCAGGAGTATTGGTAATTATATTCACTGTCTTCTTTTATTTTTCTTGCCCTACATCAGTGTCCTATTCTGTGAACAATACCAATATTCTTCACTACAGGCTTCCTGAGGGAAAGTCATAAAAGACACACATGCTGAAGTGCACTTTTCTTGCACATATTATGAATAAAGCATAGCACACATTGAGAATGTGACATTTGCAAATGTGATTTCATTTTAAGTTTGTGGCTAGGTAGCATGACATGTATACCAGACATGTAATACCAAATTTATATTTAAGAAGATAATTGTATAATTTTTGTTTTATGTATTGGTGTTTTTGACACCACAATCTTACCACATCAGCTTATGAGGTTCCTCAAATTACTACTTCTGTTCTGTTGGAGGACCCTGCTCAGTCTGTGGCTTCCTACTTGCCTACATTCCTCACCTCATAGCATGACACTGCCTCTATCATCCAGATATGGCTTTGCTTACATATTCCTATGAGTGAGCAAGTCATTACCCCCCCCCCCCCCCCCAAGATCAGCAAAGGTATCTCCTGAAATACTTTGTGCTGACGTCAGAATTTTGATGATCTGATTAGTTACAGTTTGTTTTATCCCCTTCTTTAAATTTGTATACATGCATGAGCAGGAGGTGAAAATTAAATACAAAAGTTGACCTGACCCTAGTTCCTTAAAAACAGAAATATGTTAGGCTTTATATCTAACATAGCAAAGACAAATGAACAATTGCAAACTACAACATTTCCAAATAATGAGAAGAGCTATGAGAGGCAACACCAAAAAATAAATAGCCTCTAGCCACAGAAAGATGAATATGGGAGCCCACAGTTGTAGAGAATGTACTTAGGAATCCTATCTTCTGTCTACATGAATGTACGCCTTAACTGCATCAAATACACTGACCTTGTTATTATTCTGTGAAGCCATGGGTCTGTTGTGGTGATAAGTGTGGATAGAGGATAACCAACTTCAGTTGATACAGTGCCTTATAAATGTCTTCGTACCTTGGTGCATTTCTTACAGTCTGCTGCCTAAAATTGAAAATGCATAACAGAAGTAATTTGTTTCCCTGATCTAAACAACACATTCTACACTTTCAATGTGAAAGGGCATTTATACAAATAACTAAAATGTTTTCAAGGATATAAATGTCTTGTTACTTATGAAAATCCTTTCTGAAAAAAATTACAGTAATGAGCCATTTAGAGGTAAATTCCACCATCTTTAAATGACGTTATGGAGCATTGTTGGTCCATTCTTTATTTTCTACTCAGAAGGGGATTGACAATGATCTCCAACATTCATACAGTGGATAGAATTCTTATTGTTTTAGGGCCTTGACTTTAATTGAACCTCATTCCATTTAACTCTGCACCCTCCTAGTCTCTCTGCTCTCACTTTTCCTGTGTGCTCGGGATCTTTCATTGTCCTTTAGGAAACTGACCAGGTTTTCATCCATGATATGCAGTCCTTCTTTTAGCCATCATTATCACATTGCCATATTTCCGTACAGCTTCCCCAAAACATTATGCTCCAACAACTATGTTTAATAAAAAAGGTTGTCACAGAAAGTTGATCTATTTTGTTTTTGCCATATTGTCTAGCACTGACACTGATAATTTCCATTGGGCCTTCTCCAGTATGTGTGCAGTTTTCTGTATGTGTTTTTTGGACATATGGCATGTAATCTGATTGTTCTTCCACAGTGGCTTCTTGTAACTCCCTCATACAATCAATTTCTATGAAGTAGCCTAAGTGGTTTAAAAATCAATATTTTCCCCATTCATTCACTTCATTGAAAGTAATCCAGGCCATGTCTCAGCATTTCCCTTATTCCATGGATACTGAAACTGGGAATGGGAGCATGATGAAGGCATCTT